>CM061350.1:19820000-21020000 GCA_030867105.1 Liasis olivaceus
TCTCAGTGTTCATATCTACAAAAGCCTCTAACCAGTAGTCAAGATAAGTGTTAAACTGAGAAGTATTGATCCAGGAATAGCAGTTCAAGCTTTGACTGTGAGTCCTTAACCCTCCAGACATAATGTCATAGCCTCTTATCCTTTCCTCTTAACATTACCTGCCTATCTCCTCAGAGCTGTCACCTATGGTAATACAGTTCCAAAAGCTTTCTAATCATTACTCATTCAGGCAGCATTTATTCTGTAGCCAGCAAGAAAAGTTTAGGAATTGCTCAGAGTTCTGAAGTCAGAGAAGGGATTTCTTTATGACATGTCTTTCGCTTATGTAAAAGCACTACAAAATGTGAAGAGAGCTGCAAAATAACATACACAAGAGATTGAAAAGTCAGGTATGGCAACACGAAACACAGCTGTGTTTTTTCTGAGGAAGCACAAGTGTTCATCTGGGGCAGCAATCCACTGAAAAGGGATCTAGTGTCCTCACAAACAGAACATCAGATGCAACACGTAAAGGAAACACGAGGAGAAAAATATCAGGGCACTGACCTCGGTGCACCAAATAAAGTCCTTTATAGAGATTTTTTTTTTAAAAAAATCAAGAACTGAGAAACAGGTGCCATTTGCATTTGCTGTAATGAGGACACAATTCCTACTTAATGCCAACTCCCCCCAGCTGATTAAAAACAATGTTTACATTGTGTTTAAAACACTCTCTCCCCTTGCAAGCAATTTTATGTCCTTTGGGTGGAGTGCAACTCCAGTAATTGAACTTCTACTGCATCAGGTATCGAGGGATTGTAATGAAGAGGAGAGGAGCACTGGTCAAACCACAAACAGCATGCGAAGGAAGGCCACTGAAGCAGGCAGCCTCTAATTTCCTGTGATAAAGAAACTGGAGGCACCGATATCCAGGGTCTCAAGTCAGATGAGAATAATTTAGATGTCTGACTTAGTGTGACTGAAAAAGCATCTCAATGCATCCTGCTTTGCTTCTCGGTTTGTTTAGCATTATGTGCAAGCAAGGATCATTGAGTGATGCCTTCCCTAACAGGTCAGAATCATAAGCCAAAGGTGTGGAATTCACTCAGTTCATAATAAGCCAAGTTCTGAGCAAACTTGCATATGGTTTTATTTTTAAAAGACATTTTCACGAATTCTCTAGATCTTGTGGGAAACAGGTCAGACGCGGGAGAGATTGCCTACAGAAATCGCTTGGTTCTTCCCTTCCCCCCTTGCAGAGTGGAGATTGGAGAGGAACGGATTACAAGAGAGTAAGCAGGCACACAATGGGGAATATACCAGGCTGTCTGCATAGCACGTTCGCGGCTGCTGGCGCCAGTGCATTGCTGTTGACGTGTATTCCTCATTGTGTGCCTGCTTGCAACCCCTTTCTCTCCAATCCCTGTTCTGCAAGGCGGGAAAAAACGAAAAACAACAGGTCAGGCCAGGGCAACACGAACTGACTGTAATTAGGATCACGTGACTGAGGGACACTGCAAAGGTGGTAAATGTGGGCATTGGTCATAAACTTATTTTTTCTAGCATTGTTGTAACTTCGAACGGTCGCTGAATGAGGCAGTTGGCAAGCGAGGACTACCTGTATCTGGCATTTCAAATTTTGTAATTTTGCCTATTCATCCCAGCAGCAGCTATACTCCTGTAAATAATTACTCTGAAGTAATTCCCATTCCCCTTTTGATGCATAGGACCATAATAAAACTGTTGTAGTGCAGCATCGAGCACTTCTCTCCTGAATTCCAGCCAGCCAATCAATTTCCGGAATCCAAGTCCTGCCTCTCCATGGTAATTTGTTGCTGTATTTTTTGTTAATTTTAATTTTTTCCTTTCAACTGCCAGCTTCCAGCGCCAATTATGTGTTTGAACTACATGTTGATACCCCCCACCTTTGTGGATGCCCCAGACAGTTTGTTTGCTTGCTTGCTTCCTTCTTATTCTTCCACAAAAGGTAGGTCTTTCCAAGCCTGTTGATGCTTCCCTTTGGTGAACTGATGGTGTCATTTTCCACCCAATGAACCACACAAAGGATAAGGAGGATCATGTAGATATATAACAGGTACTTATTTTGGAAAGTATACTTAATTATCTGTCATCATTTTTCAAACTGAACTGCATTTTTAAAATCTGCTCCTTAAATTCAGTAAGTGATTTCTAAAGGTAGGCATTGCACCATACTTGCAATTAGACATTGGGACTACATTATTACTTATAGAACAATTAAATTTAATCACATATATTTAATAAAGAAAAGATATCACACAGACAAATTCATGTATTAATTTGATTGGAAATACCCACAGAAAGCAGCAATCTGTAGGGCACACCACTAAGATTAATCGTAATTAATTTTACTTCATTAATAATTGATCAAATGTGTTGTATGTACTATCAGTTTTTTTTAAATCTGGGTTTGGAACATGATTGTAAAGAAGAGGCACAAATTATATATATACGTGTGTGTATGTGTGTGTGTATTTCTAATTCTTTCTACAGGACTTGAAAATGAAAAAAAAAGTTTTTTTTTTTAAAATATCAAAATGGTTTTAAAGACACAATATTTCAATAGTAGTGTTTTGCACATGTGTATATCCTTGGAATGACTTATCTATACAGAAGGTTTGTGTTGTATGTATATCAGTTTTTTTAAAATCTGGGTTTGAACACGGTTTTAAAGAAGAGGCACAAATAATAGTAATAATAATAATTACACACACACACACGCACACACATACATACAATTCTTTCTACAGGGCTTGAAAATGAAAAAAAAAGTTTTTTTAAAATATCAAAATGGGTTTAAAGAAACAATATTTCAATAACAGAGTTTTGTATATATGTATATCCTTAAAATGACTTATCTATACAGTAGGTTTGTCTGGATGTCCACTAACAAACATTCTCAATCCTTATGCCTCCATAATACTCTGAACTTTGCAATGTAAATCTGAAGTGCTTTCTAGCAAGAGCAGTTGTTTGTTACTACACGTGATATACTCATTCATGAAAACAGATCCCAGCATTGTAAAGCTTGTAGGACAAGTTCCCATAAGTGCAAGTTTAATCACATGAACATCTATGTTTATTTTGTGAAAGCAGCTGATGGGAAATGAAGGAGTTCTGAACTGTTCTGAAACATTTATTTGTGGTCATAAGTTTAATTGGATCTCTGTGGAAATACATCACTGAACATCAGATGTCAGGAAATACAGCCGGAAGACGGACTACTGGCTGCGTGTTCATCTTTGGGGCTCCTGATATGCCTGTGTGGTGGGCTACTACTGGAGACAAAGTTCTACATCGAATGGGTCATTGGTCTGATCTAGAGGATCATTTATTCTTACAACAGGTAAAAATCCAACGGGGTTCTTAATTGTAACTTTTAGAGTCAATTCTGATTTATACACATGCAATATGTATAAATAACAAAATTTACCAAATTTCCAAACTGAAAGGAAATACCCAAGCAAATTCATATCAAGAGAAGTAAACAGGGTGTACCAAGCAAATCTTGGTGATGATCTTGGCTCTCCCACTGAGGAATGCATATATGTATTTTATTTTACTTAAAGATTTTATGTCACTCTTTAAGATTAAAAGTCTTCCCAAAGCTGTTTGCATCATATCATTTTAAAGCAAAATAATATACAGCAAACCATCTGTATATAACTCCAGTGGGTTCAGTGAGACTTACCTTGAGGCAAATAAAGAAACCTGCCTTTTTATTTATTGGTGGGTTATATCATCTGTTCTTCAGAGAGTGACTGCTGAGTGACATGACTAGGTACGAAACAGTCTGGCTTCCTAGATTATAGGTGCTATGGAAAGGCACTTCAAGCTGATGCTTTTTAAATATACAGGCTATTATAAAGTTTATTTGGGGCTGACCAAAGAGTTGATAAATCTGGATTGATAAAAGGCCCATAAGGAGCATGACTGGTTTTGAATGGAACGTTCTGGTTTTGAATAATACTAGTAGTAGTAATAATAATAGTAATACCACAACAACAACAATATCCAGTGAGGCACTATCTTTACGTGGTTCTGGGGCTTGCGTGCTCTGAGGAAGATGAGAGTTATGCCAGAGGTTCAACCATATGGGACAGGTCTCATCAGAGGAGACAGATGAAGAGTGTCTCTCCCATAAACAATATGGTGAGATGTAATTTACAGAGACCTATACTGTACTGGTCATCGTCTGGGTCAACAAGGACTGCGCTAGGTGTTGGAATTCCTGGACATCTGGTGACAAGTGGGCTACAGGACTCAGGACTCTTGGCTGAGGAAACAGGGCCAGCAGCTGCAGGACTACTGGAAGAAAAGCTGCTTACTCGTTGCAAATATACAGGGACTGAAAACAAAGAAGTAACGATTTGCTATTACAAATCAAGTCCAATGAGAAGAGGATATCTGAAAAGAATGCATCAGTTCTGGAAAGAACATCCAGAATCAGAAATAACAAAACAGAGGCAAGCAGATCAATGTTGATTTATAATACAAAATAAAGTATTCACAGAAGTAGAATTGGAAGAACTGCAAAGGTCTGCCCAGGGCAAAGAAATCAAAGCCTTGCCAGAAGTAGCTCAGACAGTAGAAACAACTCAGGCGTAGTCAGTAGTAGAGGAAGCCAGCATCGTTACTGAACCGTTCTCATTCCCAAACTAGGCACCCTCTCCTCTACCTTCTCCTCAGAAAGAACAAAGTCCTTTAACTGAAAAACAAGGGGAACTGAAATGAGCATCTAGAACAGCACAAAAACTGTTTGTTTTTTTTTTTTTATTATTTCTTCCATCGGCCTCTTGGATTTTTCCTTTTCTTTTTATTCTTTGTAAATGTGTCCTCTTATAAATTTTAACTGTATATTTATTTATTGTCTTAATATGCTGTAAGTTCTCCACTGGGGGGGAGATGGGTGGGGACAAGTTTAATAAATAAATAAATAAATACAACAGAATAAGGTTGCCTGCACTGAAGCTTGTTACAAAAAAAAAACAGCTAGCACAAGTATTAAAAAATGCCAATACTGTAATATCAAATATAACCATCAGCTCACTGCAAGAAACAAACCAACTGATATACAGCACAGCTGCAGTTATAACTGAAAATCTTGGATGTAAAATCAACAAACAAGAAAAAAAGCCAAACAGGGCACCACCAAAATGGAAGATCAGGTTGGAAAATAAGATCAGCACGCTAAGATCAGATCCAAGCAAGCTAGAACAGATGAAAGAAAAGACGCTGAAGAATAAGAAGACCAAAGAATACCTGATCAAGAAATATCACCTAGAGACAAGGAAGATCAAGGAAGCACTGGAAATAATAAAGCAGCAAATAACAGCCATAGCCAAGAAAATCAGCAGATATGAAGCTCGAACTGCACATTACAGGCAGAATCTCCAATTTCAGTTGAATCAGAAACTTTTCAATCCATCAATGGAGAGACTGCAATGAACCAGCCAACACTTGACAAAGAAGAAACAGTGCAGTTCTGGGCACAGCTATGAGACAACCCAAAGAAATACAACAAGAACATAGCCTGGATAAAGGAGGTAGATAAGAATAAAAAAGAAACTGAAATGAAAAAACTTGTAATAACAGCAGAAATGATGGAGAAAGGGGCAAGGAATATCAAGAATTGGTCAGCACCAGGTGAAGATGAACTGCATGGTTTTTGGTTGAAACATCTGACTGGTCTGTGCTCACTCATTGCCAAGCACTTTAACAACATATTGCAAGGAGGTGAAACTGAAGATTGGTTAACATCTGGCAAAACCTACCTGATAATGGAAGATCCAACAAAAGGGGCAGCAACAGGAAACTACAGGCCAATTACCTGTTTGCCAACAACTTTCAAATTGCTAACTGGTGTGGTAGCTGATGCAGTCCAACAGCATCTAGGTTGAAAACAAGCTCTTTCCATCTGAACAGGAAGGAAACTGCTCAAACAGCAGAGGGACAAAAGATCAGCTCCTAATTGACAAAATGCTTTTGGAAAACTGTAAGAGAAGGAAGACCAACTTGAATGTAGCTTGGATTGATTATAAGAAGGCATTTGACTCCCTGCCACATGACTGCATAAGCAAGTGCCTAGAAATAACAGGAGTCAGTAGAAACATCAGAAGCTTTGTAAGATCAATAGCATAATGGAAGACGCAGTCAATGGTGATAGACTGGGAGAGGTTAACATCAAGAGAGGAATCTTTCAAGGAGACTCACTATCACCCTACTGTTTGTCATGGCATTGATTCCTCTGTCAACAATACTGAACAAGTCAGGCCATGGCTATCAAACATCAAAAACATCTGCCAGACTATCCCACCTCCTTTACACGGATGATCTGGTGCTGTATGGAAAAACACCATCTGAAATGGAATCGCTGCTCAACACTGTCCGAATATACAGCCAAGATATTGCAATGGAGTTTGGACTGGACAAATGAGCCACCTTTACCATCAACAGGGGAAAAATAGTGAAAACTGAAGGAATTAAGATGCCCTATGGATATAGCATCAAGAGTCTGGATGAAGGGGGAAAAAACTGCCTAAAAAGCAGAATAAAAAAGATTTAATAATAGTTAAACAATGATAAAAACAATCCCACTTTCTAAACAAAACTGGTTAAAATAATTTTACTTTTTTCCTCTCTTGCACTTTTAGCTCTTTCTTTGATTTATTTCTTTTCCTTTTTCTTACTTTATATTAGTTTGTATTAGCCTTTTACCTTCTTTCAAAAAAATCTTTAATAAAATTATACAAAAAAATAAAATAACTCATTGGGGGCACTTAAAAGAAATAAAAAAGGATGCCATTCAGATACATCTGTCAGTGTAATGTTGTAATTCCTATTCAGAAAATATTTTGCTACTCATATACTCCAACCTTACATAAAACTAGGATTTCCTAATCATTTTTCTTTTGCTGGTATTATAACCCAAGGTAGAAAATTATGTCACCACCCTTGCTCTTGCTCTTGAATGTAGCAAGAATGATGTCTTTCTCCCTCCAGTGTTCACCCCTGCAACATTCCCATGGCAATGCTAAAGGCACCACTTTACAGAATAAGGAGGAGTACAGACACCATAAACTTTCTACTTCTGCCAAAGTAAACAGTACCAGAAACTTCCAAACACAGCTGACCCAAAATATTTTGTTCCTTAATGAGAAGGACAAGTTGGGACATTCCATTCCATGTAGAACATCTGGCTTCATTTTCAGCTGAATCATACTTACTTCAGAACTTGGGATGACCCGCCCTTCTCCACTTTCCCTGAGATCAGCGAAGTATCATTTGAGACAAGGTCTTCAGAGGAAGGGTGGCTCGGTCCTGCCCTCAGCATCTGCACATGAAGCATCTGTACTACTCTCTATTGGTGAGGTTGTCTTTGGAAAGAAAAACTATTCCTGAGACCAATTTGAAGCCTGTGGCAGACTGAAAAAGATTGCTCAATAAATAAAGTAGTCAAACTCCTAAAGAGCAACAGAGAGTATATGTTTCTCCTTAATTTGAGTCCCTGGACCAGTGTTTCTCAACCTTGGCAACTTGAAGATGTGTGGTCTTCAACTCCCAGAATTCCCCAGCCAGCTGGGGAATTCTGGGTGTTGAAGTCCACACATCTTCAAATTGCCAAGGTTGAGAAACACTGCACTTGACATTCATTGTGACTGGGAGGAAATGAAACAATGAACCAAAAAAAAAAAAAAAAAAGTGACTTCTTTGCTGCAAGAGAACCAAACTCTTTGGACAAAAGAAATGTATACAGCATGATGCACATTTTTTTATCATCAGCTCTAAAAAGAGAACCTGGAATGAATACTTTGCTGAAACCCAAAAACCCAAATCTACAGCCAGTTCATTATAATATTGAGGAACGATTCCTTAATTAACTGATTTCACTCCCATTTATGTCATCAGGAGCATCTGATTAGGTATGTCTGCAGTCCCCAGTGACCTTTGCCTTACTATTCTCCAGGCTCCATGTTTTGTGATATGATCCTACCCATGGCAATATCCACAAAAGGTCTTCAAAATTTCAAATGTACACATTGATCAAAACAGTTACAGACTCCTGAGTATGTTATCATATCAGGTCAACAGTAACCAAAGAAATGACCAGAATAAAAAGCTTCAGGAAGTGGGTGCCATGATGGGACATAGTGTTTTTTCTCTGAAACCTTATTCCTACTCCCCAAAACAAAATGTTGAAAAAACACCCAAGATGGGACATGTTATTTCTAGTCAAAGTAGTTTCTTTCCTGTTGTATTTTTGGGTTTTGGTGCAATTTTAATTAATGTTCTTGGGGGAATCTTGAAGTATTTACCAAAGTTCAAAAAAGAGCTTTATGCCTAACAAAATATTTTCCAGAAAGTAAAGGACAGAAATGATTAAATTATTCCAATGGTTCCTGGAGAATTTTTACATCAGAAGCAACAGTTTTTTGTAAACATGTCAGGATTCAATACTTATTAGAGGTGAACTGTTTTTCTGTTATCCATGAGTCTTACATACATATTACAAATGTTCTTCAAAGGACTTAACAAAATAAAACTACATCTTTCTCAGAAATTAAACAAATGTGTCATTGCAACTCTTGCAAACTTCCATAATTAAAACCTAGACCAGCAATTGCCTTATTTTATTTTGGGAAAGTAAATCATCTCCATAAATGAAACTATCTTCAATAATGTTTCCCCCTTAAAGAAGTAGGAACCCACCTGTTGATCCCTAGTTATATGCTAGTAGTTGTCCAGTAGTCATTACAAAGTTTAATTAATTCTACTCTCCCACAGGCATTCAATATTCATTACAACAGTCAAAATTCAGTCATTAATATTAATCAAAAACTTCCAGTATTGCATTTAGAAGAAGTTGCTATATTTGCATCTTTCTCATGAGTTATTTAGTGCCCTACAGTTTATTTATTTGCCTATATATTTAGCTATAAAAATGTGTACACTGCCTACTTCATGTGACTTAAGGTGGTTTACAAGAATACAACAAATCATAAAGTAAAAGCTAAAACCACAGTAACCCCTTCTCCAACAGTTTCATGTAGATGTTGAATAACATGAAAGGGAAGAGTCCTACGGTATCCCACACTGGAGCAGCCCCCAATGCAACCATTCCGTCCCTCACCTGCAGCATCTGGACTTAAAGGAGTACAACCACTGCAAAACCATGCAGCTAATCCCCCATCCTCACAGGTGGCCCAGAAGGATCCTACAGTTGATTATATCAAGTGCTCTCAAGAGGGGTCCATTTCTTCTATCCAGGTCCTGACAATGGTTCCACAGGGTGACCATATTTCAGACCCATACATAGGCCTGAATCCATAAGAGTTCAGAAAGTCCACTTTCTCTAGGGTCCTCTGTACCTGAAACACTACCGTGTCTCCCAAAAACAAATGTTGGAGATTGATTGGCAGTTGTTCAAAATGTCCCGGATCTAGAGATGGACTTTTCATGAGGGAATGCATATCCTCCCTCAGAGAAGCATTAACCACCTCCCAAATCCAGCCATAAACACCTTGTTCAGCCATCAAATAAGCCAGATGGCACATCAATCCAGCCTACTCATACAGCAGAAAAAACTTTATTTACAAGTTTGATCTCTACATGCTCAAAAAAACTCAGATCATCTTGCAAAAAATTGCCCAAATCATCTTGCTGGACTCTGTCCAAGTAGTATCCAACTCTAAGTGAATATGAGTGATTTTATCTGCAAAGAAACTTACCAACATATCACAGAGGCCTAAAGAGAATCTTTACTCCATTCTTTCTTAAAAAAGAGTGGCTAAACTTGAATGGAGCTGCTGAATGCAACTCTGCAGATACAATAAGTGCAGAGAAGTAACTTGGCATAGGTGGCAAGAAGAACTATGATGTTAACAGCAAGACCCATATCATATGGTTTCCCTTTCATAATATAAATATTCCATGTTGACAATATGCATTTAAATAGATGTCAGGGGACAATTTGGATTCTTCTTCCAAACTGTGCAAGAATATTCTATCTGGCTAATGGAAAATAAATCTATGAGTTTAGCCTTCAAGCCATTGTCTCCAAGATCACCAGCCATAAAATTCAGCTGTGAATGCAGGTTGTTATTTCAGTATTTGCAACTAATGCAGGTTAAGTCTTAGGGTCAAGTCAATAAAAATATTTTCCTTGCTCAGCCCTCAAATTATACTGCTATAGAAATATCAACAGAGGTAATGTTTTAAAATCAGAAAACTGGAGCAGAGAAAAACACAGCAAAATGAGAAGAGTAAATACAAAACAGCCCCTAGCACATAATCAGAGAACAAAGTGTGGTAGACATAAATCTGCAAAAGGTATGTGGAAGAAATTTCTCAACGTAAGTATATGGAAAACTATTCGTCAGGGAGAGTATATTTCCTCCAAAGGAAGTCTATGGAGAAATCATTCCCTAGAGTCATGTAAAGAATAAAAAGTTTCCTATGCTCAGATTCACCTTGAAAGGGGTGACAGCCCATATTTTATCAAGGCAATGTTACTTCAGGGGCCGTTGGTGGGCTTCATCTCTCTCCAATCATTTCAGAAAGCAGTCCAAGTCAACTGTGCAATTATCTTCAGCCACCTGAATGGGACAGAAAATCTGCTACTAACGTTGTGTTGTTCTTTTCCTCCCACCTCTGTTTATCCTTTTGTCTTCCTCTCTTTCTGTACATATCACTCTAACTACTCATCTTTATCTTTCTGTTCATCTGCTTACCTACTTAAGGAGTTTGTCTTTCCATCTATTTCTCTTTGTGTCACAGTTCCTTCATGTATTTGTTCCTACTTCTTCATTTCTTTCCCTGTAACTTTCTCTCACTCTCTGTGTCTCAGACAGAAAACCATAAGGAAAGCACAGAGTAAGGGCATTTACAAATTTGTGAGTAGCTAAGCCCCCAAAACAGCCAATTTGAGGCTGACCATGCTCCTACCTCAATTTTTCTGCCCACAACATTGTTTCCATAGTTACCTACCCCTAATATATTCCCAGTCCAGTACCATTTAGACATTTCAAATATGGTTTGTTTCTTGGTTTCAATATATCACATAGCATATAGGTAACAGCATAGGTTTTGACCCATAGATGTAACATTAAAAGGCTGTCACCACACATTTGGACCTTTATCCCTACCATGCTTTTGCATGACTTCAGGGCAGCCTTAATATTTATCAGCCACAGTGTCTCAAGAAATACTTGTGCTCCTTTTTTCTTGAAGCCACCCTTGATTTGAGCTTGCCAAACATTTAAAATGTGGGACTGGATCATTGTGAAAATATCCTAGACATTAGGCTCCAAAACCTGAAAAAAAGTAGAAATTACCAAAATAAGCACAGGCTAAGTATTGTTTCATAAACTAAGGATAAAGTAACTTTAAAACCCATGCCACTGGTTGCCATGCAACCTGTTATGATATTATGGCAGAAATAAGCTGTGCTTGAATTTTCCATGCTCAGTCAGTGTTGTGATACTCTAATGCTTCTCAACTAACTTCCATTAAGTAGGGTTTTTTTTTTCCTGTGGGGTAGAATTCCAAGGTTAAAATGATTAAATAACTTTTATGGTTGAACAAATATAAGCCTTTATTATACACAGTAGGCAAAACCATACATTTTAATTACTTTGCTATCAAAGATCTGGGTATTTACATTTCAATTTTTCACTTATAATTCTGAATTTATTTGACCTTCAAATGGCTCCATCCCACCCCAATATTTTTGTCTTATCACAGTATTTTTCCACAAAGAACAACTCCTAAGGGCATTCTCATACTCGTATTAATATAAAGCTATTTACACTTATTGTTTTGTTTACCTAGACATATGCTTTAATCTTATTTAACCATGTTTATTTGGTAGAATATTTGATTAGTATAATGTGTGCTGGAACTATATTTCTACTTTTGCAGTCATGCACAAAACAAAATAAACTAATCAATATCTGACTATTTTTACAGTCTGATATTTAAAATTCTTTTTTCCCCAGTGGAAATAATGCCTTTATTGACTCCTTTTAAAACATTCTGAAAAAGAATATAAAGGTATGATAAAAAACTCTTTCTATAATAAAGTATTTTTCCCAGTAGTCATTTATCATTAGTTTATATTTATTAGTTTCATCTTGCATTTTAAGGAATGTTGCATTTTTTATTTCTTAAATTATTGTTCATGGAAAAATATTACAAGGAATATATGACTTAATAAGGATCTTAAACATTCATTTATTATGAAAAATGTAATACAATTTAAAATCTTCCCATTAACCTTTAACATGTATGCAAAAGGAGATTTATTAGAATAGGATAGAAACATCATTTTGTTAATTTACACTATAAATATTTCAGAATGAAAATACCCTACCTTGTCATTATTAAAAGAGATAATATGACAATTTTGCTTTCACATTACTGGAACAAAAATTTGGCCAGTGGATGGTTCCTAAAATGAAAGTAAAAACGGTACCCTTGCATATGAGGAGATTAATAGTCTAAAATATATAAATGTTGTAGTACTGCTAGTTTATGAAAATTAAGTAGTGAGTTATATTATAAATACATTAGTGAATGCTTTCATCATTATTTTTATCTTTTCATAAGTCTGGGTATGATTATATGTCCAAGTACATGTACACCACCATCAATGCACAAATGTGCGCTATAGGAAACCATACAGATACCGACATAAAAACTAAGGAACTCATAAAAATAATCTATAACTGCATTCAGTATAGAAATATAGTTTCAAGAATTTTTTATAAAAATAGGGTAGTCCTCTGGGCTAGAGCTCTAAAACCCAGTGCTAATAATGACATAAAATTAAAAGGTACAATTATATTTCTGTTTCTTTTTTCCAGATTGTATGGACGCTCATATGTGGCTGCTTATTTTCAGCTCTACAGCCTTTGCATCTGTACAATATAACACTTCTGCAAGGCTGCTGGTTTCTTTTTTTTAATTCTGATGTTCCAAACAGCTCTTGACATCAGTTTCAACATAAGCGCTGTGTGTCTGTATGTGTGTACATACTCTCACATTTTAATAAAGACAAATATCAGCAAACATGTTATTCCAAGTACTTTTATGAAAAAAAAATCCTACATTCTAAACAAAAATCTTAAGCCATTTTAAAGGAGGATTGGAACAAGAGCAGATGGCATGTTGAATGACACATTGTCTTATGTTTTTGGAGACAGATGGGGGCACCATCCAAGATGCTCAAACAAATTCATGTACAAAACAGGATAATCACAGCTCACTTCAAGGAAGAACGCAGTGGTATGAACACTGAACGCTGATTTGAGACATTTATAATTAGCAATGTTTAAAATGCAAAGATTTAGTTGTTCCTGCCAGGCGTTTAGGTAATGCTACCAAATGTGCAGACCAGAACCTCAAATCATTTTGTAAGTTCAGTATCTGCCTAAGGGCCAAATTTCAGTTTCTTGAACGTACACATTTTAAACCTTCTGGTGAAATTATACAATATTAAAAAGAACCCCATATAACATAGGGGTAGATATAAAGTATAAAAGAAAAAGTTTAAAGGATCTGTCATTGAAACTTAACACAGGCCTTTCTCCAGCTGTAGCTAAATTATTGTAGTTCTTGATGCTGTTTGCTCATAGCAATTGAAAGCATATGTAATTTAACAGCATGCTTCAATCCTTTAATAAGCTGTCTTTAAAATACCCTACATGGATTACCTATCTGTAAATCTGCTTCCCATGCAGAATGTGACAGCATTATGGAAATTGTGAGTTCAGTAAAGATGGCTTCTACCAAGGAAAGCCACATCTGCACACTGTAAGATTGTACCAAAACTGGAAGTAATCTTCAGTAATTTATAATACTGTAGAATGTATAATTAAGATTAAAATCTATTTGCCTTATATCTCAAATTATCTTTTTTTAGTAAATTAAATGAAAGAAAAAGCCCACTACAAAGCTATCTTATTGAAACAAGCAAAATTGAGATCTACCATCCTCAAAAGAGACATAATGCAATATGGCACATAGTGACCAAATTTAGGCAAAAAGGAATTGTAATAATGCTACTTTATAGATGAAAAAAAAAGTCCCACAAAGGGGGGAAAAACCTTACTGCTCTATGCTGCAATAAATTGGTGTTTTACACAGTAAAATGCAAGGGCTTACTAGAAGATTGGCTTCTGTAAAATTATCAGAAAAAGGCATATTTCTCTCTATAAAATCTGCAGCAGGATACCACGTTACAATGAAGAAACTCAAATTTCCTCCAGTGCTAAGTAGCTGGTAGTTAGGGAGTTGGACTGGAATATGGGAGACCCAAATCCCAAGTCTATACTCAACTATGGAGGATTTTTGGGTTTACTTTGTGCCAGTTGCTCTGCCTCAACCCAACTTTCCTCACTGGACTCTTATGGGGGAAACTGGACGAGCAAATGCTGTATATTCTGTCTTTATATTCTGTCTTGAGCTCTGGTGATGGGTGGCCACCCAAACCAAACCAAACCAAACCAAACCAAACCAAACCAAACCAAACCAATCAATAAAGGCAGCGAGGGGTAAACAAGTGGAAAATTGTAGATCAGAAGCTTCATTGAAAAAAACCTCCTGAGCAGCCACTTGCTGCACCTCAGAGTAATCATATAGAATGCAGATTCTGAAGATGATTTTATAATCCCTAAATATGAAGGGCTTTGTAAAGTTCATATATATCGTTGAACTGGGCTGGAAATAACTGGGAACCAATGAAGGTCATATGGAATTTGTGTAATGTGTTCTAATGTCCTGTTCCAGTCAGTACTCATGGTGCAGTATTTTACACTGACCCAGTTAGTGTAACTGGGTAGCTCCACATATGATGATAATGATAATTTATCATTATACTGCCTCTCAAAAATTATTAGAACACCAGCAGCTGAGGCTGCTAAAAAGTGCTTTGTGCCACAGACAGTTCTTATAACATTAATGTCAAAGACAGATCTAAAAGCATCCCTAAATTGCAACTCCTTTCAGCTTGAATACCATTAATCTGGACAACTAAATCCTTGACTAACTACAGGTGAAACTCTAAAAATTAGAATATCGTGCAAATGTTCATTTATGTCAGTATGGCAACTCAAAAGGTGAAACCAATATATGAGATAGACACATTACATGCAAAGCGAGATATGTCAAGCCTTACTTTGGTATAATTGTGATGATTATGGCGTACAGCTTATGAAAACCCCAAATTCACAATCTCAGAAAATTAGAATATTACATGACATCAATAACACAAGGATTGGAAATAGAACAATATCGGACCTCGGCAAAGTATAAGCATGCATATGTACTCAGTACTTGGTTTGGGCCCCTTTTGCAGCAATGACTGCCGCAATGCGGCGTGGCATGGATGCTATCAGCCTGTGGCACTGCTGAGGTGTTATGGAAGACCACGATGCTTCAATAGCGGCCTTCAGCTCCACTGCATTGTTCGGTCTCATGTCCCTCATCTTTCTCTTGGCAATGCCCCATAGATTCTCTATGGGGTTCAGGTCAGGCGAGTTTGCTGGCCAATCAAGCACAGTAATCCCATGGTCATTGAACCAGGTTTTGGTACTTTTGGCAGTGTGGGAAGGTGCCAGGTTCTGCTGGAAAATGAAGTCAGCATCCCCATAAAGCTTATCTGCGGAAGGAAGCATGAAGTGCTCCAAAATCTCCTGGTAGACGGCTGCGTTGACCCTGGACGTAATGAAGCACAGTGGACCAACACCAGCAGATGACATGGCTCCCCAAATCAACACAGACTGTGGAAACTTCACACTGGACTTCAAGCATCGTGCATTGTGTGCCTCTCCATTCTTCCTCCAGACTCTGGGTCCTTGGTTCCCAAATGAGATGCAAAAGTTGCTCTCATCAGAAAAGAGGACTTTGGACCACTGGGCAACAGACCAGTTCTTTTTTTCTGTAGCCCAGGTAAGACACTTCTGACGTTGTTTGTTGTTCAGGAGCGGCTTGACAAGAGGAATACGACATTTGAAGCCCATGTCCGGGATCTGTCTGTGTGTGGTGGCTCTTGATGCACTAACTCCAGCCTCAGTCCACTCCTTGTGAAAGTCCCCAACACTTTTGAATGGCCTTTTCCTGACAATCCTCTCCAGGCTGCGGTCATCCCTGCTGCTTGTGCACCTTTTTCTACCACACTTTTCCCTTACACATAACCTTCTATTGATGTGCTTTGATACAGCACTTTGGGAACATCCAACTTCTTTTGCAATTACCTTTTGGGGCTTTCCCTCCTTATGGAGGGTGTCAATGATGGTTTTCTGCACAACTGTCAGGTCAGCAGTCTTTCCCATGCTTGTGATTCCTACTGAACCAGCCTGAGAGACCATTTAAAGGCTCAGGAACCCTTTGCGGGTATTATGGATTCATTAGCTGATTAGAGTGGGACACTTTGAGTCTAGAATATTGAACCTTTTCACACTATTCTAATTTTCTGAGATTGTGAATTTGGGGTTTTCATAAGCTGTACGCCATAATCATCACAATTGTACCAAAGTAAGGCTTGACATATCTCGCTTTGCATGTAATGTGTCTATCTCATATATTGGTTTCACCTTTTGAGTTGCCATACTGACATAAATGAACATTTGCACGATATTCTAATTTTTCAAGTTTCACCTGTATACCTCTGTTTTTCTCAAATTAAGCTTTACTTTTCTAACATATCTTTATGATGGCATTAGTTTTGATTCCAACTTTAATGGCTGCTGTGGCATTTAGTGCAAGTTGAGAACAGACTTCTTCTTCTTCCTGATGTAGAATTTCTACTAAGTTAAGAGAGGCTTTTCAATGGCTATGTTCATACATAAAAGAAAAAGAAATGCAAAACAATATACTCCACAATTATTTCATAGCAGCACAGTAGTTTCAAATATCTTGAGGGACACACCCACACCCAGAGATTGGGAAAGGAAAGAAAGAGAAAGAAAGACCACTAACTTTATGATATTGTCTGAACAATATGGAGTTGTAATGATTTTTGAGTAGGTTTGGTTGGCTACCTGGTTTGCTGTGTTTAAAATGGCTTGCTTTTCCTGGTTATATATAAGAAACAAGAGAGTACGGACTTACTGTTCTTGAGAGTGCATGTTACATAAAATACTTTACACAGGACATGTGTTTCATTCTCTCAAACCATGTCCAAAAGCAGGGACAAGCCCCCCAAGCCCATTAGATCCCCCTCTGAGCATGATTATTGAAAACTGACAGTAGCTCATTGTTCAAAATGTTGTCAGTTCTGTTCTAACATGAACTAGGTATTGTGCATAAATATATGAAGATGTGGTTCTATATACAGCCTCCAGATGATTTGTAATGTAGCTTCAGTGTCTTCTTCATAAAATGAAGTGTCCCTTTCTCTACATTCTCATGCTTATTTCTTCCCTATTACTATTGTTAATATTTTGCATTTCAAGGATTATTCCTATTTGCAAAAGAAGTTTAGTGTTATCTTCTTGAAGTCAAAGTAGTACAGCAGATACATTTTAGAATAAGAAAGATACGTAGTACAAGCACACACACTGATAAAACAGAGAGTAAATGAGTGGATGTTCAAGAAAATGTAGGGAAAGGTTCCAGAATACATAGGGTAAGTTTATTAATTTCTTTTATATAGAAATAATCCATTACATTTTCCACATGTGTGCATAAATTACACATGCATTTATTTGCCAAGGGTAGGAAAAGGGAAGCCATGTGAAAAGTAATAAATTAAAAACAAAGATTGGGGCAACACTTTAATTTTGCTATATGATATAGTTATCCTTTAATGACCAAGGTAAAGAATTATGGCAGAAAACATGTTTTCAGTGAATACAGAGAGACCTGCAATGGAAGAACAAGCAAGGTTATTTGGCTCACTGAACACTAATAATTTAGCAACATCATTGGTCAGTAACTAGTCTTTATGCACATTACATTATGCATGTGGGTAAAATATGTGTATAATCCAAGCCAATCTTTACACTGACTTTGTTTCTTTTTTAATTAATCCATTAATAAATACCTTATTTCTCAAAAACATTAGGAGATAAAGAGATATAATAAAAGAGAGAGTAGTTGATACTGAGACAAAGATATTTTTCTATAATTACATTTGTTTTTGCTTGACTCTATCTATCACCTTAATGTACATTTCAGCTGCTAAACAGAGGGTAGTAATGTGTGCATTCTGTGATCTCACAACTGCACTGCCCAAACATAAGACTAGGCACAGGGACAGAATACTGCCTGTTAAAAATCACAAATTTAATTTTTAAAATATATGTCATGGTTTACCAATGGTGAATTGTGGTCTGCATGCTGGCAAATGAGAATAACTATGTATGCCTATCTGTTGTGTGTGCATATGTAGATAGACAGACTGATGTATAAACAGGCAGAAACACTGAAAACAAGTGTGCTGAAAGGATACTGAAGCTGCAGAATATCCTTTTTTTTACACCAAAAAGTTCTCGAGCAAGTGAAAAGCTTCTCAGTATGAAGGCCACAGGAATTCTTCTCTGCTTACATTTTATGGGTATCCTTATTTATTTTTCATTATCAAGCCAGAGGGCTTAGCATCTTGCAGAATTCTGTATTAATGGGATTATGTTCACAATTCTCAGAAGATTGTAACAAATAACAATGCAATCCTACTCATATGCATAAAAGTAAGACCCACAGAGTTCCACAGTTCCAGCTGTTAAACACCTGAAGAACTAAAAATTAATTCAAAAGCATTCCACAGTTTCTCAGGTTTGGGAATATTGGTCATAGTCTACTGCTTATCTATTAGCAACATTTTTCTAGCAGGAAGTTCATGTTTTGCTAAATAGGAAATACCTTGGGGTGGATTTATTAGCTTTTCTCTTAAGCTCATAATGGCTCCCAATCCTATAGCTTACCATAAGGAGTAAGTGGGATAAAAGAGAAAAATACAACTAGTAACACCACACTTACGTTTTTATTTTCCTGCAATTTAAGCCTATATTTCTCTATAAAATATGCATTCATTTATATTTATAACCTGTACAGTGCTTGTGTGCTTTTTCATGGGGCAAAAAACCAAAATTAGAGCAGGCCTTCCAAATAAGAAAATAATGCTAGAATAAAGGGTTACCTTCTTCTTCCACACAGTCTACACCAAGGGACACACAGATTCATTTACCATTTGAAAACGCATAGGTGATCCACCATTAATTTCATACTATCTCTGTATCTACCAATCCTATGAACCCTTGGGATCACATACAAAGGACACTTGTAAATGGCTTCACTTCAGATGGAAGTACAGTATCCAATGGAGTGCCATACTGGCTCTATCCTGGGTCCACTGCTATTAGTGACCTAGATGAAGGGGTTGAGGGATGATTATCATCTTATCTAATGACATAAAATTAGGAAAATTGATTAACGCTTTTTGAAAAGATTCAGAAACATCTAGACAGGCTTGTACAATGGTTCAAATTGAACATAATTACATTTAACAGGACAAAAAAATGTCAGGCCCCACTTTGAATGTTGTGTCCAGTTCTGGGCACCACAGCCTAAAAGGAACATTGGCAAATTGGAGTGAGTTCAAAGAAGGGTTATCAAGAAGGTGAGGAAATTGGAAACTAAGTCCTATGAGGAACTATTAAAGGAATGGGGTATGTTTAGCTCACAGAAGAGAAGAATAAGGAGAGATACGATGGCGGTCTTCAAATATCTAAAGGTCTGTGAGATACAGGAAGGAGTGGATTTGTCTGTCACCCCAGGGGGTAAAACCAGAACCAGCCAGTTGCAATTACAGATAAGTAGATTCAGGTTTGATATTAGGAGGGATTTCCTAATGATAAGAACTGTCAACCAATGGAATAGGTTGACTCACCAAGTGGTATATTGCCCTCCACTGGAGGTCTTCAGACAGAGGCTGGATAGACAGCTGTCCAAAATGCCTTAGCAGATCCTGCAGCAAGCAAGGATTTGGACTTGATGACTTCCTGAAGTTCCCTCCAATTCTATGATTCTATGATCATTTAAATACCCCTGAAGAGCATTTGGAAGCTTCAACTGGAGCAAAATGCGACGGCACAGATAGTAAATGGCGCCAAAGATGCAGCACATGTAACACAGTTACTATGCAATTTAAGGTGTCACTTTTAAAGCCCTGCATGACTTGGGACCGGCTTATCTAAGGGACCGTCTTTTCCCAATAGTTTCTACCCACCCAATTCGGTCTAGTGGATTGGGGATGCTGTGGATACCCTCAACCAAGGAATGTCTGCTGGCAGGGACCAGAAGGTGGATCTTCTCAGCAGCAGCCCCCGGCCTTTGGAACACTCTTCCTTTGGAGCTCAGGATGGCCTTTCGTAAGGCTTTAAAAACATGGCTACGTGCCCAAGCCTGGGGTCCCGAAAGTGTTAAAGGCCCCGTTACCTGGTTGCACTGTTGACTGTTATGTAATTTTGATGATAATTCTTAGCTGCCTTTATGCATAGTTTATAATGGTTTTAATGGTTTTAATTATTGAAATCGTTTGCCACCCAGAGTCACTTGGATTGAGATGGGCGGCTATAGAAATTGCATGCATGCATGCATGCATAAATAAATAAATACAGAAAGTTCCAGCTGTATTGCAGGCAGCATCTCCAGTTAAATAATTTTGCCTGGTTCACCCCCACCCCCCATGTTGATAAGTGTAAAAATTTGTGTGCCTCCTCCTTACCTATATGGCTTCTTTCAGTGGTTAACTATGTCAACCAAGCCCAGAGCAACACCACTTCCAATTACCCTAAACCAGAATTTGAAAGCTGGCATTGCTGGAAAAATACAGGTAATCCTCATTATTCTCAAGGATTCTGTTCCAATCTAATAACTGTGGTTAATGGAACTGTATATAATGCAGTTGTTCTGCCATTCTGTGCATGTGTAAAAGACACAAAAACTTTAAATGTCCTCTTCCAAACAGAATCACACTCAAAACAGAACCACATTCAAACCCCATAATTCTTTAGTATGTATAAGATTTTATCTCTATTTATTTAACTGCATATATGTAAAAGTAAGAATAATGGAATTACAGATAAGGAAGGCCAGCTGAACCACCATGTGTTTAACTTTCTGTGGTCAGTTCTATATAGGGCTACTTCATTCACTGATCTCACTCCTTTTCTTTTTTGCTTCTTCTTCTTTTGGTATGCAAAAGTGCGAGAAGCTTTAGAATACTAAATAGCAAAAAATGCGGTCACTTTATCAAGGTCACAGGACTTATTGACTGCTAGACGGAGCTCCTTCAGAAGACTGAACATGTGAAAAATTTTGCTCGGCACCGGTAAATCACTCTTGGTTCTATGAAAATCAGCACAGCTAAGCAGGAATATTCAGAGGGGTGCTTATTATTATTGTTTAGTGGAAGAGCTTTTGAAGATTCATCACCACCTCCTTAGAAGTTTGAAACGACAGAGGCTTCTAACATGTACAACAATGCTGGAGGATACAAAGATTCCCCTGATCTCACACATGTGGGGAGGAAAGCAATCCAAGGCAGCTCTGCCTTGAGCAGCGTTTCTGCCTGCTACACTTCATGCATCTGATGAAGTAGAGAGCAGAGGCCTCACTAAATGTGGTGATAAACTTTAAAAAAATAAACTTTAAGGGAAAGGAGCAATTTCCCTTATTCTTTTTGCTCTAAGAGACAGATTTGCCCTCTAGATCCCTGTTTCTCAAACTTCGCAACTTCAACTCATGGCTGGCTGGGGAGTTCTGGGAGTTGAAGCCCACACATCTTAAAGTTGCTGAGGTTGAGAAACACTGATCTAGACGCTGGGTCAGAGATGTGTTTCAACTTTAAAAATTGAGGATGCATTTTTAAAAGAAATAATGGAGAAAAGGTCATTCTCACTACTCTCTTCAGACTTTGTCTGTTCTAAAAGAAACCTGAAGTATTAAACCAAGCTTTTATCTCCAACTGTACTTTGAAAAAGTTGATAAATTCCATTTTCCCTCTACTCCTCTCCATGTGTCTGCCAATAACTTCAGAACTTTGTACATTGTGCATTGCATTTGTAACTTTAACTGTCCAATAGATTTTAACAACTCTGGGTGAATGAGGCGGAACAATATTAAGGTATTATAAAAACACCATGCAGAGCTAAGCTGGCAAGCTGTTTAGAGCAGTGACTCTAGGAACAAGTTTGCTATTCTGAAACGGCAGAACAAACCTCTGGTGTTTGGAACCTGCTGTATGCGCGTGGATACGGCTTTGCACATGGGGGTTGCTATGGGCACCACAGCAGATGAGCCAACCACAAAAGGAGACCGCTGGAAGGAAACAAAGAAAGGAAAATCTCAAGGATATAAATGGATAGTGGCCAATTAAAATTACAATGCTGCAATTTTGTTAGTTATCAGTGACAGACTAAAGTACACAGCAGCTTAACAGAAAAAAAAAGTCTTTTGGGGGCACAAATGTAACCTCGAGATCACTGACTTCAGCGTGCTGAGTCCAGCTGGTACTTTTTCCTGCATGTTGTGATCAAGGGCTATAAAGAACATTTTTAATATAGTAGTAGGGAAAGCAAGCACAGATCAAAGACAAATACAAAACCATTCTATGACTGCCTTAAAATAATTCTATCAGTGCCAATGGTAATCCTTCCCAAAAGGTGCAGAGTGCGAGCAAAAGGATGTTTTTAAAGTCAGCACTTCCGAGTGAGTTAGGAATTGTTTGTACAACCCTTTAGGCTTTTTGGTGGAGGAAAATGTGCTTCATTTACAAAGTTTAAAGCAACAATGGCTTAGTGTTCATTATGGTGCATTAGCATGATACTATTCTTTGGTATTCTATAGTTAAAAAATAATAATCTGAAAATCTGTCCTTCCCTCCTTCCCTTCCTTCCTTCCCCTCCCTCCCTCCCTCCTTCCTAAATGTTACTTATTTTTCAGTGTTGCAAAACACTTGCAATTGGTTTATATGGTAAGCCAAAAGATAAAAACTTCAAGGTACACAGTTGGACACTCCCTGCCCCCCTTTCAAAAAAAGGACAATGAAACAAAGAATAAAATAAGGCTACTCAGAGACAGCCTGAACTTGAAGTCTTGGCTATTTATACAGGATTTTACAGAGCTACCTATTACCATACCCACTCCAAAAGGAACACTTTAAAAAGCTTCTTTTTTAAATCTGAAAATATAATAATTTTGGAAGTGTTCCCAGTTTTTGGCAGTAAAATAATAATGTCGGGCATATCATTTTAAAGTGGAATCTCCTGGAAGTTAATTCAGATGACAAGGGCACTTTTAGACATTTTTTCCCTTATGGTTTGGGCTGAAAATAATTCCCAAATCGTATTATTTGAAGCATGGATACTTACCATGTCAATCCATGCTTCCTCTCACAGAGATGGAATTCTTTTTTGAAAAATCACTTTCATTCACAGGTTATGCGTGCACACACAGGCACAGAAAATTCTAAGTAACAGACAGAATGAGAGTGAAAGATAATGGCCTATAAGAAGCATATTTATTGTAGTGTCCCTAAATAGTATTTTAAAGCATTAGCGCATGGTGCTGCAATTTTCTTACAGACGGGTGCAAGATTTCCATTACAAATACAACAAAATGATTATCTGTGGCATAGAACAATCAATGAGAACAACATGGCCCAGATACTTATTTGACGTGCAACAACTTGAAGACCAACTTGAACCCAGACTTTCTGGCCTGGAGCCCTCTCCTTGAATTGTTGTCTAAAGCCATGGATCTCTTGGAATCCAAGCAGCTCAATTAGCTTTCTCCTTTACAATAGCTTTCCTGCACCAATGGGTCCTCCCCTCTCCATATGCAACCTTTTCTTCCTCCTGCTCCAACTAACTTTTTCTACATCAAGCAGTTCCAACTCATACTCCTTCCTTGCTTTGCCACTTAATCCTGCTAGATGTGGGAAATAGTTTGTGTCTATAAGAGAACATGCCCTCAGTTTCTGAAATCCAGTAAAATCCCCTTGCAAATAGCCCCCAAAATTAGGAACTTATCCTCTCTTGGAGAAGTAGAGTTAGTGTTGTCCTATGTTTTAGGCATAAATGGAATCAAGTATATTTGCCACCATGGTCTTTCTTCTCAGAGGAGAAAGTATGGAAATGTCAATCTGATGGTGGCCCGGTGAACAACCTCCCTTTCTAAAACAACTATGGTCAGCTCTCTAGTCTTCAGACACGATTTATGTATTCTTGCAGAGCAACCAGCATTATAGTAACCACAACTGGAAGACACCAGTGTAACAACATCATGGGGAGAACTCCATTGGTTTTACAATGACTTATGTTCAATTTGTATATAACATGAGTAACAGTGTGGCAGCGCACATATTCCTGCTTTGTTTCCTGACTTTGCAAGTCTTACTCTACCTCAGCCATTTCTGCTAATTCTTCTCTCCATACATCCACTTACCTAGAAATAAAATATCTTTCTGGAAATTCCCTTAGCTTACCATTCTGGCCCTTTTCCTTACTCTCTCAGAAAGGTCCTTCACCAAACTAGTTTGTTGAAAAAGTCCAGATCTTTTTCTCTCCACTGTGTGGTTGACACTGGAGTGAACAGGGTGAAGATCTTTTTCTCTCCCAATACAAGTCTTTTTCTGTGCATGGAATAAATAGTTGACAAAGGCATATTTATTTTGTTTTGAAGGCAAATGTTTACCAAACTATTACTCAGATGCTATATCCCAGTACACTTAATAAATGAAGTTCATTTAATAAATTGCATTGACTGATTATTTATTACAGTGTTATTTTTGGCCTTCCAGAACAGGTAAAACTGTTTAATAACCTACAATGTAAGTGTCTGTCAGAATTGGTGCTGTGAGAGGCCCCAATTTGTAACAATTAAACCCAAAACAAAGAGCACTGCTAAGGGGAAAGAAAGATCCCACAACATTTGTCAACTGAGAATTGTGGGTAAAATTCCTTTCCAGATCTATTAACTTATTTCAGTAGACAGTGAGAGGTAATAGGATACCAGGGTCAACAGTGTAAATGGTCAAGACAGGCTGTAAGATTATATCTCAGGAGGGGATATAAACTCTATCTCTAGGAGGCCAACCAGCACAGCTGGCATTTTCAGTGAACCTACAATTATATGTATATTTTGAAGAATATTATGGTTCACCAGTTGATACTGTATAATCCAAGAATTCTCCTAGAATTCTCTACCACTCATATCTGGAGTGGATGGAGTCACAGGCCCCAACAATGAGGGAAGCCAAGGAGGACAGGCGTTGTGACATCAGGACATACAATGTGTCATTTTTTCATCATCTTAGTGTGTAGAAGATGCCTACGGTTGGAAGAAAGATAATTAACTAAATTCCTTACATTTCAGTCTACCACTTTAACTACAATTATAAAATATGAGTGTGTTTGCCTGTGCTTATATATCTCTCTAACTGTATATATTTTTCTTATATTGGAATACCATTACCCTAAAGGATTTGCAAGGCCATTATCTTTCCCTTTCAAAATAAAAATAGGACATCCCAATAATTTAAATTTAATTTAATTTAATATTTCAATTTCAAGGCTGCCCAACTCCACAATGACCCTGGGCGGCTTACAATTAAAAAGAATAAAAAAGAAAATAACATATCAAAGAAAAGGAAAATAAAGAAACAGTTAAGGTATTCATCTCTTGCCTGAGTCTGTATTTTTCTGATGTGAGTGTATCTTGAATATTATCACCTATAACTTTCTTTTCAGTCATTGGTTACAGCAACAACAAGCAAATTTTTAAAAATGCAAGTTCCATTGCGTTGACAGCTAAGATAAAATGAATGTTCTCATTATCTATCCAGCCAACTATCTATGTGTCTACTTACCTTCACTAGACCTACTTGTTCTCAAATATTATTCCTAGGTGTGTGTGCATGCCTAGAACCTCACTGATTCAAAAGTACGTTTTTAGTAATACTTTCATATATTTAAAACTTTCAGTATACATTTCGTCACAGCAGAAATAATGACTGAAATTCATTTTGATTTCTGATAGAAAACTTCAATTTTTTCTGAAACATTTATGAGATTTCTCGTCATAAAGATCCTGGATTACTGCACTGCTTACTTTATAAAATGAAATTTTGCTATTATGGGCAGGAGTTCATGCCTGTAATTATTTGAATGCACTTTTCAGTCTGTGTGTCTTACACAAACCCTCTCTTACATATGCAGGTCATTTCATAAGAAGTGGAAGAGCCTGAACAACTTTGTGTGACCTTGCATTGAATAACATGGAAAATTGATTTGGCTCTAGTAATAAAAGACCGTCTGCATTATCTGCATTCTAATTATAATTAATATAACCAGGATAACTGCTGTATTATTTACGATTAGAGCTATGGTGAGCTCAGTGTAATAATAATCTGCTACATAATTTTTTATTGATCTGATGGCTTTATTGCAGAAAAAACAAAATGCTACACCACTGTAGGACTAAAATTGCCTTTCTTGACATGCATGTTTAGAAGAACAAAATTTCATTTAACATTTCTTTTATCTATCCAGTATGCACGTGCGTGTGCACACACACACACATTCACACACACATAGAATCTCTCCCAACATTTTTCCTGTTTAAAAGCATGAAGAAAGTGAGTTGATTCATGCACACCATTTTCCCCACTGTTCATTTCCTGGGTATAAGTCATTCCTTAGTGCCAGCAGTTTCAGCAGATTTCATTACCAACATTGCACTGTGCCCTGGGAATATACAGTACTCCATTTTAATGGGCTGTCATCCCACTCAAAATAAAAGAACCCTTTGAAAAGTAGTTCAAATGTGTCAGAAGGTCAGAATTTCTCTGAAGAATCCATACCACCACTCAAACAACAAAATACGTGAACTTAAACTTCCAGACACTTGGGTACAGATAAAGCTATGACCCATGTCTCTAGTTCTGATGTGTTAAATCTGTGTGTGAACAGACAAGCTGGAGAGAAATGTAGAGGGAAAATTTAGAGCTACATTAATGTAGCTGTTACCTGCTGGCCAATGCAAGTTCTAAAGGGGGAAACAGAATTCACCCTGATTGGCTAGTGACCTGTGAAATATCCTTGAAATGAATCCAGTTTGTTTTAACCCTTAAAACTGGATAGGCAAACATTTTCCTCCATGATTACTCTTTTTTTTTGTGTGTGTGTTACAAAAGAAGGCAGGAGATATGGATAATGATGCATTGGAATAATCAGAGAGTAGGGCTGAATTTTTGGCTTTTTCCACAGATTTTAGTTGGGGAAGGGGAAGGGGAAGGGGAAGGGGAAGGGGAAGGGGAAAGTTATGTTTTACAACAATGACAAAATCCCCATACCACAAAGCCACTGTTTAACTACTATTTGGGAAAGGGGGCTCTAATGTCCCCAGAATAAGGATAGGTACCATGTACTGCTAGAGGCTGCCTCTCTGCACATAAATGTAGGAATAGAAAATAAGCTTCACACACAGCAGTCTCATTACTGTCACTGAATGCTGCAGTGTAGATCTTCACTGGAAACGTGCACAACTCAATAGGTATTAGGTATTTTTGATTTAAAATATCCTTGGCTTATACAGATGTGGGTGAAAGACTATATCCTGCTTTTTCTCTAAGTGTTCAAGGTGGCTTACATGGAGATCAAATTCCCCAGTTCTTGTCCAACATTTTAACTTACTCCATTATGTTAGCTTTTGGTGTATGAATTTGCCCATCCCTGTTTGTCCCCATTATGTAACCCTACTGATATTCATTAATAAATACCCAGTGTATTTGTCTAGCACCACCACCACCACCACCACCACCACCCAAACTCAGGTAAGTTTCAAGGACCAGAGTTGTAGACTATTTGGAAGCTAGAGAGCAGATATTTCTTTGGACTTTTTCCAAAAATCACTTCATACTTATTTTCATGATGTGATTTTTTTTCTGAGAGAGAAAAGCAATGAAAATGATCTTCCTTAGATTCCCTATAATCATAATAAACACTTTCCACCATAACCTTTCTTTAGCCTCAATGAAAGCAGAGTATTCTTCCACCACTAATTCTACCGGTTGTAGCGCTGGCATAATTTAATATTGGGAATTGTGCTCAATACAATAGTACTTCACATGTGTGTAACAGTATCCTATTCTTAGCAAAAGGCCAAAGAATGAACAGAAGGAAATTATAGTCTTCGTTTAGTTAAAGATAAGCCCAAGTAGTCACTTAAGTTATAGAAATATAAGAATTAAGGAAAGTTCTCTGAATAGTTTACCATGGCTTTGTTCATCAGCTGGCAATGAGAGTATCTTGGACTGGGTCCTGTGGTGGTCTTCACCAGCATAATAGAAATCACTGATGGACTGAATATACTTCTCGCCTCCTGTATGAGCTCCAAATCTACTCTGAGTTTGGGGTTTTCTCCAGAGCTGATCTGACAGGTACATGGGAGCTATAGGGAAGAGCAGGGAAAGAGAAACTGCCATTATGTATGCAGAAGGTTACTCACATAATGGGTTTTGCTGGCTGTCACTACTTTATTTAGAGAATCAGATATACTTGCTTCAAAGGAACTCTTTTTTGGAAGTTTTGCAAGACAGTTTTTGCAATGAGCCACAATGCCAATTCCAGTTATTTGACTGCTTTTTTCAAGACATTTTACCATATGTGTATCTTGGGCAAAATTCAACCTTCTCTCACAATTATAGTCTACTCATGAACTGTGGTAGTGAAATGTAATCCCTGTCCTGGAATATCTAGGGGACCAAAGCAGCTGATACTGTTCTTAATCTACTGTAGTGGGTGCTAAAATCACCTGATCTTGGCGGGAAAAAAAGTTTTGGGTTTTTTTTTTAACTATAAGGATAACTTTTTGTTGAAAATTATACCAAAGACATATTAATTCAATTTGTCAGTACATAATTTTCTACCTATATGACATGGCAAATGATGAGAATTATTAAAAATAAAATGACTAACATTCAAAGGATGTTATTGGCTTTTTTTTCCATTCTGAAATCATCCCATTGCAAGATATCAAAGAATTGTCTTCCACCAAAAACCTGCTGCAAAAATTATCATTTGTTTAGATGAAAAATGTGCTGGTTTTAAATACTCACTTTTGAATATAAAATGCATATTATTATTGATCAGTTAAAAAAAAAAAGATGTCAACGTTATTTCACAGCAAATCAGAAACAGAAAGCTAGTTTGGTGTAGTGGTTAAAGCACCAGGTTAGAAACCAGGAGACTGAGTTCTAGTCCTGCCTTCGGCATGAAAGCCAGCTGGGCAACTTTGGGTCAGTCACTTTCTCTTAGCCTTAGGAAGAAGAAAGCAATGGCAAACCACTTCTGAAAAACTTGCCAAGAAAACTGTGTGGACTTGTCTGGGCAGTTGCTGGAGTCAATAATGACTCAAAGGCACCAATAAATAAATAAATCAGAAAGAACTTGGGAGAAAACATTACCTAATATTTTGCCTGCTTTACAAAGCACATGATAAAACAGTAAATGTATGCAAAGGGAGAAGAGCCATCATGCTGGTTTAATCTCAAAGGTTATTTATTCACCTGTGAGCTTTTGTTCATTTTGGATTTGGGAACAACGCATGGTATCTCTTTTCTCCTTAAGTAAATTTATCTGCAGGCATACGAAGCAGGGACTTGCTGCCTCTGGAGTAAGTTCATTTAGCAAGAAACATTACAAACTGGCAATGCTAAACAGTATGCTCTAATTCCATTCTCAAGACCGAAAGTGGGACTTCAGTCTTTTATTGCCCCTGCTCCCTGCCACCTCTCTGCAAGTGTAACACGAAGCTGTTTCAGAAACACGTCCAGAGTGTCTTCCTTTGTCTTTGTACAACTGCAGCTAAGTTTGGATGAACAGATCCCGTCCAGGATATGTACACCAATGCAGCAGCCTCTTGGTGCTCTTTTGCCCTTTCTTGAATAACCAAAGAACCTCTCATTACGCGTACAAAGCGAGGAATGAAATGTCCAGCAAAGTGGCCATGTGCAAATACAGTAAAGGCTACTGTATGTACCAATGTCACAAAATCATTGCCAGCAAAGGGAGGGAAAGAGGGTTCAGACTGAGGCAAGCAGAGACGCTGCCCTCCACCCCACACCCCCACTTACAGCACTGCCTTCATAGTTGCAGAAACTGCACTGGAGCCCTAATCTAGCTTTTGTCATGTTTGTATTTGCAAGACATCCCTGTAGAAAGTGGGGCAAAACTTCTGCACATGTATTATTTTTCAAATATTGTAGTGCAGATAGACAGCATCCACCTTGAGATGTGTATCCAAATTTGGATATATCTGCATTTGGATGTTCATGCTTTATATTTTGACAGGTATATACACCCAGGAAGAGGTCAAACCCTCCTTGTAACAGCATACCGTCCTGGATTCTTTGAAGAAGGCAGTGATACAGCCTGTTCTGAAAAGGTCTTCCTTGGATCAGATTACATCAGCAGCTACTGCCATGTCTCCAACCTCCTCTTTTTAGGAAAAGTTCATGAGAAGATAGAAATGGCATTAGTCATTCTGGTCGAGGACCTTTGTTGAGAACCTGGATGGGGGAAGTGCATGCCTCCTACACTTCATCTCTCTGTGGTATTCAACTTTAATATTCTTCTAGTCTGCCTTCAAAGGTTATATGCAGAGCGTATTATTTTGCAGTGGTCCGCTCCTTTCTAAAAAGGCAGTGCCAAACTGGAGGCGGGGGGGAGGGAAGAAAGATCAGCTCAGTGGACAGTCTCATGTAGATTGTCACTGGATTCTGTCTTGTCTTCCCTATTTTTTATTTTCTACATGAAACTGCTGGGAGAGATAATCCATCAATTCAGGATTGTTGATGATACCCAGTTGACTATCTCTACTCTGGGCCAGGCCAGAGATGCTGTAGAAATATTGACCCAATGCTTGGAGGCTATGGACGCCTGGATTGGAGGAAACAAGCTGAAGTTGAATTGCACTAAAATGGAGTAGCTATTTAATTGGAAACCATCTGATTCTCCAACTGCTCTAGTCATAACTCTCAACAAGATGTTACTCTCTCTGAAGAAACAGGACTGAGACTTGAGAGTCCTCCTGGACAAACAGATGCTGCTAGATTTGCAGGTGGAAGCATGTGGCTGGTGCAATAGTTGTGACCCTACCTGGAGCAGGAAGCCCTGGCAGTGGTGACTTATGCCCTCGTCTCCACTTGACTATTACAGCATACTTTACATGGATCTACCACCTTTGAAGACTACTTAGAAACTACAACAATGGCAAAATGCAGCAGCCTCCTGAAATCTACTATGACCAATGTTGTGTGCACTGTTGTGCACTAGGTTTCTGGGTGTTGGTTTTAAAGTATGAAACCCCATATATCCTAGCTCCCGGGTATCTTCAGCACCTCCTTTTCTGTGTACTTTATTGTATGCTTTTCCTGAGTGTAAGATGAGAGGGTGGGGCTCAGTGGCAATGTTTCTGTGGTGCCCCACCTTGTGGAACAACCTCCTCCCAGAGGTCTATTTGTACCCTTTTTGGCATCATTCCAAAAGGCTATCAGAATGGAACTTTTCTACAGTGCCTTTGAGGTGTAGTTTTTGTAACTATTTACACTACACTGGTACCTATTGTTATGGTATTATTATTGTTATATTGGTATTGTTTTATTTGTTTTATCTTTGCAATTTTATTGTACCTTGCTTTATCTGCTTGTAAACTATTGTGAGTCCATCTGAATTGGCAGCATATGTATATATATTTGGCACAAGTAATCAACTATGCTTGGCATAACAGGAATGAAAAAGCACCAGCTTTGTTTTCTTCCAAACATGCTTGCATTTCTTGAAAAAGAAGTACCCCCCCCCCAAAAAAAGGAGTGAGGTTTTGGCAAAAGTATTGAGGATTTATGGAAAGCTTTACCTCTCATTTCAGCTTTGTACCCCTTCGATCCCAAATTAATTTCTTTGAGTTGTAAAAAAAACCCAGCACAAATTGATTCCAGTAGATTTCTTCTATATTAACTACTTTTTTTTTCTTAAAGAAGGCAGAGCAGTACAGTTGGAATAACAGATTCTGTGCTAATCAGTCCTATATGGCCATTCATCACTAAACTTTAAATGCATCAACAGGAAGTATTTATTTGTGCCTAATAAGTTGTCAAACTGCACTCTTAACACATCTCTTCCTCAATACTGCAATTTTCTCTATAGAAGTGAAACACATAGAATGGGATGCTAAAAATGAACCTTACACCAGCATAAGTCCTATAAAACTGTGTGCCAAAATTGGACCACAATAGCTTTTTTCCCACATTTTTCACGAACATGCATCTGCACTTAGTAAAAGTGCAGTATTTAAGTATAATGCAAAGCACACAAACTTGTGTGAATTTAAAGAAGAGTTAGAGGTTATAGCAATTCAAAATATTAGACAGTAATCCTCAATTACTCATTACAAGCAAACTAACAAGTTAGTTACAATCTCTGCATTAAGTTTGGGTCCAATCCATTATCTTATTGAGAAACTTTATGCCCAGTGAAATCATGTCCCTGCCTGGAACATAATTATTTGCCTTCCCAAATTCCTACAACACCATCTTCAGTCAGAACCAATGAAATTACCCAAGATATTTAACAACATTATTATCTAAAGATCTAAATAACTGGGTACATGCCCATTTATCAGAGGCCCACAAATGAACATATCAATCCACAATACTGGAACCTTTGTTCAGGCTTTACCCGATGTTTTCAAACACTCTCTAAAAACGGCAGCGGGGCTCAGATCCATGGCCTTTTCTCTTGTAACTCATGAAGTAAGGAAAAATAATAAGGGAATATCTGAACACAAATATATTAGTTGAAAACAGCACCATGAGTTCAGTAATACATAATCAAAATGCAGTATTCAGAATATAAGTAATCAGATTATAGACCAGAAGTGGGTGATCTGATTTTTTTTGCTTTATGAAGAAATAACAAGTAAAGTAGGTGATTACATCTCTGATAGACTTCACATTCCTATTCTACTTTTTAAAACTTTTTGATGGGTTCCCTCTCTCTCTCTCTCTCCATCCCCACCCCCAATTTCAATTATAGAACTATTATGGTGGGGTGGATATAATGCAGCTTTGAAAGAGTGAAATGCTTTATCATGGCAGAATAATGCATGTATGTGTGAACGTTGAACACAAGGAAGAGAGAGCCCCTCTTTAAAACACTGTGAAACCATTTCTGTGAATGACAGAAAGAGTAGTGGTAGGAAGGTTGTGCAAATGGTTGCATAAAGAGGAAGGTTGTATAAATGATCTAGTGATATATTACTTCTCCTGCTTGTCTATCCCTCTGGCTGCTTTTTAAGACCACTAGAAGGAATAAACTCTCCACAGTTAAAGTTTAATATGCTGAGGCTTACAGAGAAAGTATTACTTTCTTCCTGACGGTGTCCACGTCAATTTTTATGGCAAGCCTCAGGGAACAAAGATATATCAAAAAATAACTCCTGCTTTACAGCAGCATCCTTACCTCTCCTACAACTTTATCTACCTTCCCTGATACACAAAAGCGTTTTATTCCATTTTCGCAAACGCACACATATGCACACCCACACGCCCACCAGCACAAGTATCATTAGCCATCTCTTCCTTGATCCCTCTCAGAAGCACTAGCATGTTTGTCCAGAAATCCTAACTCTGGAATCAGCTCGCGGTGCTTGCCAGTCCTTCTTCCTCTTCATTCCATCCACCAGCCTCCTCAATCACATGTGTTGTTTCTCATTTAAATGAACAGTTGGATTCTTTTATTTCTTACAAGTGCTGGATTTGCCTTATCGCCCTCATTCCTTTGGGGGTTGCCAATTGGTTTTATCCACGGATGTATCATTTCTCATGCTTCCTTTTTTTCTTACAAAGAGAAAGAACTACTTCGTCAACAAGCCTCTCCGGAGTGGAAGATTAAAAACCTAGACATCACCTACCTTGCAGCACTACTCCCAACTGGGTTGTGTAAAACTCAATTAAACTTGTCCCCATTGAATTCTGCATTACAGTACATTAAACAGAAAATTCTTCAAGCGTGATGACAAAGCTTGAAACCTTGCCTCAAAGCTGTTCCTTGTAGCTTTCTTTAACATTTCTGACTTTATGGTGCAAGCCTCCCGTTGACACAACTTTAGTCCAGCTAAGAAAAATCACACAGCCTCACAGGGATTAAAAGAAGAAAAAAAATGGGGGGAGGGAAGGGGGAGGAATCTGTGAAAGCTAGGCTTGGTATTTCTCTTCTCTTAGTACATCTATTGAAATTATTTTGCCAGCAGACTAGAACCTGAGATGTGCTATAGAAAAGTGTAATCTAACGATTTCAATTGCAAGAATACGTTCATTTTGTTCAGATGCTTTCATGCATGTTCCATTTTTTTCAGAGGAGTAGAGTGGTTCACAATATCTCCTATTAGTACATTATATATGTTGCCTGAGGATTTCATCAGCTGAGGAACTGAAAAAGGCACCAACCTTTCTCTGCCCCAGGCTTCATCATGAGCAATTTGAATAACAGCTTATACGAAAGATTGGATTTTGAACCCCTCAGTTTTAACAAAAAAAGTGAATTGTGTGCAAGTTTAGCATTAGATCAACATCTAGATTCTAAGCGCCCAGTGGTTAAAAACACATGGTATGGCCATTTTCTGTTCCTCTATCTGAAAAATAAAGGAAATAAGAGACGCCAGTTTCAGCCACACATTATTAACTTCAGGCGAATTCCCAAAATTGTATGCTTCCAAAAAAAGTGGGAAGTGTGCAAAACTATTGACACATTTCTCCTACATCCTGCTGCTGTTCCTATTTTACTTATGACTTCTGTGTGAAGAAAAGTGGGCACAGAGAAGACAAAATGCATGAGTTAGGACCTGGATGGAAACAGATAATTCTGTAATAAAATTGCTGATAAGAAGTGAGACAGCAGTAAGTAAATATGGAAAAAGATATCCTATATATCCTTCTTTAATTAATTTTAATACTGTATTAAGGACTGCTCAAAACACCCTAACAAAGGAACAGTTTGGGGATTTCTCTGCAGAAAAGCCAAGTAGTTCCTTACATAGTGCAGAATTGGCCAACTTTTTTTAAAAAAAGAACTACTTTATCAAGATTAGTGAACATTAAAGTATATTAACTAAAATTACTGCTACTAATAAGAACTGGACTCACATCTCTTCAAGAGACAGGAATAAACCGAGCTACAACGTGCGGCTACTTTCACTTGTGCGTATTAGACTTTGTTACAGAAAAGCAGGCTCAGTTCTCCGTGGTCCTCTCCGATTTCTTGGACTACTACTCCCATCCTCTTCTAATCAGCAGAGCCACTCTTGCTCAAGATGATGGGACATGTAATCAAACAGTTCTGAAGGATGAGAAAACCAGCAAAGAAAAGTAACCTTATTTGTCCAAGTCATTTCAAGCAGGTATGGAGGTTGCCCTAACTGGGATTACGTATCCAGTCACTCCTCTGTTCCCTTGAGGAAGAGACAATTTATTCCTTCTTCAGCATGCCCACCCCAAGCCTGATAAACAAAGTGGCTGCTGAAGAGGGTCAGAATTCATGGCTATCTTTCCAGCTGTGTTTCTTTATTGGGAGGAGGAGGAAAAACAGATTTCTTGGAATAGAGGTAGTCCAGGTTTGCTATACATACTTAGTGGTCAAGTCCCCTGGGCTTTGGAAGTTCAATACCATATTGATCTCCCAAAGTTTTGAGAACCCAACTACTAAGTATGTAAAAACCCACCTCTCCATCCAGTATAGAAGGCAAGCTGGCTATCAGCAGAACTTCAACCTTGTTTCAATATCACAATATTTCCATCCTGGACAAATCAGAGATGAAGCTCTTCTTGCACGTGCCACACAGCAACTGAAAGAGTTGACAGGAAAGGAGTTCTCTTTTGCTCTGCCAGACACCTGCTGTTTATGCTGGACATGCAATAAGAGAGCCTCCTGCATGCTTCTAACATGAACACACAATGGTTAATGGAAAAAGAACCTCAATTTTTGTTTTGTTATGAGAGATATTGCTGTCTGGACACCTCGCTCATTTTTGCTTTTCTGTTTTAAGTTGTAAGTTGCCCAGAGTCATTTTGTAGTCAGGCAGCCTATAAATCCAATAAATAATTGATAAAAATAATATTTCTGCTGCCAGCATGCATGATGAGCAGGTCTAGCTTAGAACCACTGTGGGCTGGTAGAGAAGAAAGAGAGAGAGAGAGATCCCTGCATTTCTTTCTTTTCTAGAATATCTGCCACTCCACCTTTCTATTTCTTGTCTACTACATGTATAATCAGAAGAGAAGGGATGGTAGCTCACTAATAGCCTGCAAAATATTTTATTAGTTTCTCCTTTGATTTCTCATTATCTCCTCATATGAATAAGATGAACAGAAGGCAAGGAGGTCTAGTAATTTTGGGTCGTGGATATGTGCCTTCAAGTCAGTGTTGACTCCTGGAGACTGCCTGGACAAGCCCCTGCAGTTTTATTGGCAAGATTTCAGAAGTGATTTGCCATTGTCTCCTTCCTAGGGCTGAGAGAGAGTAACTGGCCCAAGGTCACCCAGCTGGCTTCATGCCTAAAGTGGGACTGCAACTCTCGGTCTCCCAGTTTCTAGCCTTATGCCTTAACCACTGCATCAAACTGGCTCTCAATTGTGGGGTATCCAATTTGTTTAATATTTATTTTAATAATGGACTTGTTACACTTTTTTTCTAGGGGACAATGCAACACGGATATTATGTCTTTAAACAAATGGTCTTTAAAACAGTTTATACAAACATAAGTTGTTTTTAATTTTAATATTTTAAATTTTTTGATTAACACAGATTTATTAGAATATTAGATTTTAATATTTTAAAAGACAATAATTGAATAAACTTTATTTATTTTGTAGCAGCAATTTTTATTTTAATTTGTATTCATGTCTATCTTAACAACTCTTGGAACTCTTAGAAAAGTCATGTTGCCAGCAGAAAAAAATGTTCCTAGATTTATGAAATAGAGTTTTCTTCAGGACACACTGCACCAAAACACTATTACCTTCCTTTCCTGTTGCATATTAACTGCCTTTGCACATCACACAGTCTAACTGTACTTGTCAGTTTGTTAAAGATCCTGTTCACTCCCTTACATCTCATAAGCTTCCATTCCAACATTTCGGAATGTTTACTTCATGTAACAGATCAACCCCATTAAGTGCATCACAGTTCCAGAGTTGAAGGTTAGGGCATATCAGTCAATTGTTTCTGTGAGTGATCCCTGTACATATGTGTTGTGTTTTGTTTTAAACAGAGACAAATCTCTGTTTTGATCTGTATTCAAGTGTCTAGTTTCCTATCTGCAATCCATTCAATAATGTTTGCACAGAGAAGCACTGTGGTATTGCTGTTTATGAAGATTATGCTATAAGCCATTATATTATCAGAGTTCATTCTTGAATGATTTAAAAGAAACAGGGCAGCTAAAATTCCCATAAAATCCTACCATATTACTTTTAAACAAGAAACAAGTAAGCTTCTTCCTATTTTAGCTGTATAAACCATGCATCTTTATTATCGAGCTTTAGTTTTTCATGCAGTTCCTCCTGAACTGCTCTAGAGCATTCGATTGTATCATCTTAATATTCTGTTTTCTCTGTTGTTGTTTGCTTTTTCTTTTTTGTCATGCCTAGATGGAATATGCTGTGGAATGATGGTGGTGGCGGTAGCGTGGATGATGAAGACAGAAGATCCTGTTGAAATCAAGGTTTCAAGAGTACTTTAATGGATCCAAAAATGACAATGCTATTACTATTAAGAAATTATACAATGCAAATACATGCATTATAATTATACAATAAAAATATTTAAGAATCTGAATTAATATGCATGTAAATGAATCAGATAGAAAAATGAAAAACGGGTGATGAAGAAGCTATTACTTCGATTACAGATCTTCAGTTAACATACTTATAATTGTAATGAAGAATGTTATGTACTGAAGACAATTTACTGATTGATTGATCTGATTTGTATAGTCACCCATCTCAAGTGACTCTGGGCAGTGAACAATCATAAAATCAATTAAACCAATTAAAAACACAATATAAAAAGAGAAATTAAATACATATAGCAGCCAAGAAATATTATAATCCATAGATGTTAGCATAACCAGGAAACAAGGCCGTTCACACAATCGAGACCCCAAGCCTGGGCACATAACCAGATCTTCAAGGCCTTCCAAAAGGCCAACAGGGTCAGAGCCATCCTAATCTCAGGAGGGAGGGCAAGTGCTATGGCAGAGAAGGCATGTCTCCTGGTCCCCACCAGCTGACATTCCTTGGCTGATGGGACCGAGAGCATGCACATCCTGCCGGACCAGATTAGACAGGTCGAAACAATTGGGAGAAGACGGTCCCTCAGGTAACCCAGTCCCAAGCCATAAAGGGCTTTAAAGGTGACAACCAGCACCTTGAATTGTACCCGGAAACAGACTGGCAAGAAGCAGTGGTGTTACATGTGCTGAATAACTGACACCATTTACAACCTGTGCAGCTGCATTCTGCACCAGCTGAAGCTTCCGAATGCTTGAATGCTCTTCAAAGGCAACCCCATTTAGAGCACATTGAAGTAGTCCAGACAGGAGTTCACAAGGGCATGAGTGACAGTGAATAGAGCCGCCCAGTCCAGGAATAGGTGCAACTGGCACACAACCCGAAGGCATACAAAGGCCCTCTTAGCCACGGCTACTACCTGCTCTTCCAACAGGTGCCGTGAGTCCAAGAGGACCCCCAGATTGAATACCATGTTGATCTGAGGCAGTGCCACCCCGTCCATGACTAGAAGTGGAAAAACCTTATTTTGGAAGGCCCAAGCAGCCAAAGCCACTCTGTCTTGCTTGGGTTGAGCTGAAGCCCATTGCGCCCCATCCAGGTCCCTACAGCCTCCAGGCACTGGGACAGGACATCCATGGCATCACTCAGGCAGCCTGGGATGGAGATATAAAGCTAGGTATCATCAGCATACTGGTGATACTTCACCCCAAACTGTTGGATCACCTCACCCAGCAGCTTCATGTAGATGTTAAATAAGAGGTGGGAGAGGACTGAGCCCTGCAGCACCCCACAAAGTAGGGGCCATGGGCTGGACCTCTCCCCCCTTATCAACACTGACTGGAACCAACCCTGGAGGAAGGAGGAGAACCAGCACAACACAGTGCCACAGTGCCAAAATCATAACTCAGTGTCATGATTTTGAGGCATGTATTAGAAAACCTACAGATTTTCACACCAGTATTTACTGTATTTTTATGATCCAATCTATGTAGTATTGACTCTCAATGCAGTAGGGAGCAAAACATGAGTGACAATTCAATCCAGGACCTAAGTTAAGCCAAGGTAATCGAACCTGAACCAGTTTATTGCATTGATTTCAGTGCAATTCAATCAGCTTAAATACAAATACTTCTGCTTAACTGAGAAATAAATTGACATGATAAAACTATAATCAACAATATATTTACTCCATAATGACCTGTTAATGTTGATTGGTCTGATCTAAAGGTTGTGAATTATACTAGGTGTATATAATATAATACTATATTACAATATTATATTTTATGTTCACTAGGGTTTATTCTCAAGTGAAGAAGTATTGAAATGCAGTGTAAGAGACCACAATCTTATTCCTGTCTACTCACTTCCCTTTCATTTTACTTAGGCAAAAATAATTGAAAGTTTCAGGATTTCAGCCTTAGTTATGTTTTAATCAATCTATACAGTATTGAATATAACACAGATTGGTAGTTAATTCTTTGTTACTTAACAGGTTGTAAGCCCCAGTCATTCCATTTAATACTTACTGATCAGAACTAGATGTTAAGTGTATTTTTTAAGTATCTGCAATCAGTATTAACTACATTATGTCATAATTACTCTGCACATAACTGACATGATCAGATATCATATAGGGAAACTGCAGCGTATACTATATAGTGTAAAATACGTACAAAGTAAAGTCTCCTTTGAGTCACATTTGACTCCTGGGTTTATGAAAAACCACCATATCCCAACCCTACATGATTTGGTTATACAAAATTAACTGGCATTCTAGAATACAAGAAACAATCCTGGCTTAATGGCAATAGTATCTATATGTTCTAGATACACATTACCAGCTGTTCTGCTTCTATAGCATATTGAAGACAATTCCCCCACCCCCTTCCAGTCTGTTAATTGGTAGTGTCATTTTGGCTCTTTAAGAAATCAAATATCAAAGTACTTTGATAAATCTTTTTCTTCCCTTGAAGATCTGTAATCAAGTAGAGACACATAGGTGCAACAAGGATTTGAATATTTTGTTCCATATATTTGTTTATTTTCGTCTCTCCAACATTGAGACTGCTTTTCAGTATTTTCCATTGTGGGGGACAAGCAATATTCTATCCTTACATACATGATTCTGAAATGCATATTAGGTAAAGCAGGCAATGAAAAAACTGCCTGATGACCTCGGAGGGGAAGGAGACAGATAACAAAAACCAGGTTGTTGTCTTTTCCATGGTGTGAAGGGAATCAATATATAGGTACAGTAAAGAACACTGTTTATGTTAGAAGGTGCTAGTACCAGTAAACAGGGCAGGCTTGGAGTCTCTTCAGAAGAGCAGAAGCACCGGATCAGGCCATAATTAGGTCACCCCATGGTGTTATCAGATCCTACATTCTTGTAGTAAAGGTCATCTTACAATTTACACTGTTTTGTAAATCCCATGTATTATTTCCAGAGGTAATATAATCTGTAATCTTATGGGCCTTGGGGGCCTTTTAAATTCCTTTAGTGAGGGGTCCAGTGATCACTGTGGTTGTGCATGCCAATAAAAGATATTTTGTTGCATCTAACTCCAAACACTTTGGTTCCTTATTAAAGTGGGCATTTTCCCAACAACACCATTCATCTTCTTTGCAAACTAGTAGTGATTATAAATATAATGATCAAGTAATCAAGGCAGATATCTTGAGGGCAGGTAGTACAGTAGATATGTATTTAGGAAACAGTTTTTGAAATATAGGTTTCTATAATCAGAGAAGAATAAATTCTCAGATGTTCTCCTTTTCATTATAATTCTTTTACAAAATATATCGGCTAACATTCATGTCCTCTTATGTCATAAACTAAAAGTGGGAGTATTTGACAGGAATCAGTATAAAAAAAGCTATGGGTAAATTCTTCCTTGTTTCATTTCATGCAGACCTTTGCCCTCTATTCCAATGGGGCTGTTTGAAAAGAATGACCAAGGTTTGATACTAGGCACCTAGGTCATGGTTTCACCTTGACAATAGCTCTTTCATTTCAAGCAGTAACATTTGCTAGGATCCCTAAGGTGCTTTCCTTTTTGTCAAATCTTAGCTTTTCTTAAAAAGAAAAAAAAAGCTATAAGAAAGGAGGAAAAAAAAAAAAAGAAGATAAATCTTAATTCACAAGCTGCAGGACTATCTCTATGTTTTCAGCACAAAACTTCAAATTCAATCCAAAAAGTGGATGTGTATTAGAAGCCTGCAGATTTAAACCTTGTCCACCATGATCAAACTGGATTTATGGAGCATCATAACTCTCCAGACACCATCCAGCAGCTTATTAATTTAATAGACTCCTGTCCATTCCATGATGTTCCTGCCCTGACAGTCTCTCAAGATAAGGTGAAAGCCTTTTGACAGGACAGAGTGCATATATATTTTCTTCTGTTTTCTTGGGTATGGTGTTGTCGACAACTTGAAATCTGTGGCTCAGCAAATTTGTGATTTCTTTTCTTATTAAGCTTGCACCAAAGACAACAGCAGCAACTTTTCTGTAAAGTTGGCTTCCTCAAACACAATGAATTATATTGACTCAAAGCTTGTAACTGTATTTAAAAGATTCAGAACAAAATATGAATCAGTTTCTAATATATAAATGGTCTATTCCAGGGGTTCCTTGCCAAAAGTGAGACCCACTTTCACCTAAAATGAAAGGTTGAGTTTAATGGAAAAGTTCCTATGACAGTGAAACATTTAAAGAATTCTTCAAGTTTAAGAAAGATGTCTAAAATATAAATAGTAGGTTTGTAATATATATGTTTAATCAGAACAGAACTGTAAATACCACTGTTAGTTTAGCTAAATGTCAAAACAAAAAAAAAAGTATGATTACATTTTTCAAAATTTAAGATTCAGAAGTAAAAGTTCCATAGTTTCTCCTTTATTCTGACAGGAACAACAAAAATCTTTAATAACCAATTTTTTCATGAATTACAGTAATTGTTTATTTTGGCTTCTCCAATGTCTATGGTTCCAACTGGACAAGGCACTATTTAAAGTCCTTCCCCTGCAGCTAATAATCACAAATAAGAGGGTGTAGCTTTCTTTTGCTGTCAATGACAGAATGATTTGTCCAATATCTAAAATATTTCCTAAATGTGCAAACTTGACTATTGCATGCAAAGGCTTGTAGTAATTTATGTGTTAATTTGTTGCTAGAAATTTAAGATTCAATACCACCTTACCGTACCTTACCGAGATGTAATTAACACATAAATTGTGTTATATGCTTTTTCACTGAGATTATCTAAAAATTATCTCCACCTACATGCTTCCTTCTAAGTCAAAGATATCACTTATCTCCATGTCTCTTTTAAATACCAACCACACTGCTTTGAGAAATCTCCCATATGTTCCTCCTCTCTCTGATATTTACCTAGCACTAAAGGCTGCTGGGAAATTAAGTTTGTTTCTTTGGTTTTTAGGACTGCTAAAAAATAATCTTGTTAAGACTGCTGCAGTTACAGAACTCCTAAAGAAAATTTCATTTCCCATGAGATATATCAATTCACAAGAAAGAAAGAAAAAAATAGCCCATTTTTTACTATGTCCCTCCCAATGGCTGCTGCAAATTTTATTTCAGCTAAATTCCACTACAGCAATTGCATGCTGTAGCAAGATGAAATATAATATACAATTTAATCATTTTTAATTCATCAAACAACAGTGCTTGCAGGCATTATGAAAATGCTCAATGGTTTAAAAAGGGATAGACGCAAGGAAGTCAGAACAAATACATTAGGACATTTCGAGAAAAGAGTCTACAGAGACTAAAAACACAGTGGCTTGTTATTCCCAGAATGAATATTTCATATATATTGAATATAAAAAGTAATTTTTAATTTTTAAAAAATTGAAAACAATTGTCATGATCCTTGCTCAGGATCCACCACCTTTCCAAACATGAAGAATAGCTGTGGACAACTGCAACCCACAACAACTGTGGGAAGATTTCTGGCCCTCTGGGAGCAGACTGTTATCAGATTTGCAATAATAGCAGTCCATCCAATGGGGAAAAGAATCTGTGTCAGATTTCAGACAGATTGTAGATTTGTAGCAAGATTTACTTACAACCATGCACCATATAGCACTAGGCACAACGTAACCTGGCAGGCTACTGATGGTGAAGACAATCTGGCCCTGAGAGAGGGGAATAAGCCATCATAGAATGTCAGAGGCTCAGTTAAATTAGACAGACCTGACCTATTACAGTCATATAGTATGCAAAATGAAACAGAAGCTCAACACAAAAAATGACTACCTCATTAAACTATGCTACAGTTGCTGCACTGATTGCTGGTTTCCAGATCCAGTTAAAAGAACTGGTTGTCATTTTTAAAACTCTCTATGGCTTGACTCCTGGACACCATTGATATCTATCAAGAGCTGGCCTGCCATATGCATTCTTGCAAGGAGGGGTTACAGAATGTCTCTACCCCATGAAATCTAGGGAAGCGGGTGTTGATGCTGATGTGCCTTCCCCAATGTGGTATGGGACATCTTACCTCAAGAGGTATGAAATACCTTGAACCTCCCTTTGTTTAGTAAACTGCTGGAAACCTGGGTGCTCCACTGAGTATCCAGGACACAATGGGGTATCAGCGGCCTTTAAAGTTATTTATTATCTGTTCTGGATTTTATGTATTTTGGTTCAATGCACAGCCTTGAGTCCACTAGAAATGGGCAGAATATAAAAACAAGTAACAAACAAATAAAAAGGAAAAAAAAATGTAAAAGCATACTGGCAGAAGAACTGAAGTAATTGTAGTTGTTCCTTGTCAGAGGAATTCTGCTTGAAAGCTGTAGAGTAGGAAGGCTTACTTTAAGAAACCAATTGGTTCACTAAGTATTCAGTGAATATCCCCTCCCATAGAATACATCATACTGCTGAGACAATGGTAGTAGGCATGAAAGAACTGGATGAAGGTTGTTCTGTACTTCAGGGGGAGTATTTTTCCACCAATACTATTAGGTAAGTTATAACCACTGTCTGAGCACCATCCTGTAAGGTGCTTTCCCTTTGCTTATTGATGTACCACAAAACCTGCTAACCCTCAGGGATGAATCTGACCAATTTGGTAGCATTGTGGCTGCTAGATCTCAGAAGAGTGGCCAAGTCCTCTTTCTCTTGCTAAATTAGCCCGTGCCTCTTGGTTTATACCTGTCTCATTTTCTCTGCCAACATGTTCTGCTATCAAATACTGATGTTTCGGCTGGTAAAGACCACAGGGTTGCACGTGATGGCAATGCATAACTTTGCCCTATTATGACAAAGATGAGCAGCAGTATAACATTACATTCACAAATGAAAGAAAAAAAAATAAATCAATTGCTCATCAAAAAGTCTCACAATTGCTTAGAACGAGAGACTAGGTGACTATATGGTTTAAGACAGATCTCGTTCAACCTTCAGGATCTCTCATTCCTCAATATACTCCATGGCCTAATCAGAAAGATTAATCTGGTTTAAGCAAACCTGTCAATCACTGGCTCTAATAAATCTCTACCACAGCATGATGTTTCACATTAATAAAAATGAAGGGTTATTTTGTTTTCTCACAGCTACCATACCATGTTGCCATCTTTTCAGTATCCTATATCTCCGAAGAACTACCTTTGCTACAGAGCTTTGTGGAAGCACAGAATCAGAGTAGAAATGGTTGAATCTTGTCTGTTTTGGTCTGGGTAACTGAAAAATCAATTCCTGAATTACCCAGCTTCATCTCAGGAGACGAGATCTGTACGAGCTCCCTCCAGCTATGTCCTGAAAGGGGCATTCATTCTGTAGAACAAATGGAGCAGGTCTGAGTTAACAAAATAAATCCCAGTGTTCTCATTACCTGTTGTGCCCCAATGAATCAATCATTAAAACAATGGCCTGGTTTATATGCTAAGCCAATGTCTGGGTTATGCTAAATGCTAAACTACAAACTGTCCAGCTCCATTTTAGCCTAATTTGGATTATGTGCATGAATCCAATCATAGAATAACAAGAGGATAACATTCCTAATCTATAATTTGATAACATTCCATCTGAGTTAACCCTTGTATGACAAGCAATAATGGCTACAGAAGTATCGAGATGCAAAATGAACAGGAACAAAGTACATAGCAAAAGTGTATGGAATAATGACTGCTGTGGAAGTACGTATGTGTATATTTTCCCGAAACCATTCTTTTAATAAAAAAAAAAAACTATCAGAGGCCTGGGAGTTTCAGGGTTCTACACAGTATCTTAGCTGTTCCTAGCACTGCAATCTTCTGGACAGAGAGCTCTGAAGTTGTTCCTGCAATCTATGAGAGCCACTCTCCCAGCTTAGGAGTCATAGTCCTGAGTGCTCCTACCTCCACTGGGACTACTTTGATCTTTACTTTCCACATCCTCTCTAATTCCTCCTTCAGGCCCTGGTACTTCTCCAGCTTCTCATACTCCTTCTTCCTGATGTTGCATCACTATATCTATCTCATCTTCTAGTCTTTGTCTACTACCACGATGTCTGGTTGATTGGCCAGTACCTGCCTATTCATCTGGATCTGGAAGTCTAACAGGATCTTAGCCCTGTTATTCTCCATGACCTTCTGTGGAATCTCCCATCTGGACTTGGGAGAGTCTAGCCCATACACCATGCAGATGTTCCTGTACACAAGGTCAGCCACTTGGTTGTGCCATTCAGTGCATGCTGTTCCTGCCTTCATTTTACACCCTGCCACTATGTGTTGGACTGCCTCTGAGGCCTCTCTGCACAGTCTGCACCTTGGATCTTGTCTAGTGTGGTAGACCCCTGCTTCTATGGATCTGGTGCTTAGTGCCTGTTCTTGTGCTGCTATGATCAGTGCCTCAGTGCTGTCTTTTAGTCCAGCCACTGGTAGGATTTCCCAATGTCAGCCACCTCAGCTATCTGTCAATGGTACATCCCATGCAGGGGCTTGTCTTACCATGGCACTTTCTCTGCTTGAACTTCCTCCCATGTCTGCTGCTGCCTGAGGCATTCTCTTAGCAGCTCATCTTTGGTGCCATCTTACTTATGTACTCCTGGATACTCTGGGTTTCATGCAGGACAGTGGCTTTGACATTCATCAGGAAGCCCCGCCCCCTGTCCTCTTTCTGGCTGGTGTACAGTCTCTGGGTGTTGGACTTGGGGTGGAAACCTCAGTATATTATGAGGAGCTTCCAGGTCTTCGCATCAGCAGCCTCCATGTCCTCCCTTGGCCAGTTCACTATATTGGCAGGGTATATAATGACTGTCAGGGTATACGCGTTGATGGCATGATCTTGTTCTTCTCATTGAGCTGACTCTTAAGGACCTGTCTTATCCTTTGGTGGTACTTGGATGCTGCTGTCTTCCTTGCGTCCTCATCATGGTTCCCATGTGACTGTGGGATACCAAGGTACTTGTAGCTGGTCTGTATGTCCGCTATGTGGCCAACTGGTACTTTCACCCCAACAGTCTTAACTACCTTCCCTCTCTTTACTACCATCTGACCACTCTTCTCCAGTCAGAATGACATTCCAATGTCCTCACTGTAGATCTGTGTCAGATGGACCAGTGAGTCAATGTCTCATTCACTCTTAGAATATAGCTTAATGTCATCCACGTAGAGGAGGTGACTCATGGTAGTTCCACTCCTGAATTTGTATCCGTATCCAGTCCTTGTGATTATGTGGCTGAGGAGGTTCAAGCCTATGCAGAACAGTAGCAGGGACAGTGCATCACCTTGGGATATGCCACACTTGATGGCCACTTGTGCGAGCTGTCTTGAGTTCACTTCCAGTGTTGTCTTCCACAGTCCCACTGAGTTCTTGAGGAAGGTCCTTAGTGTCCTATTGATTTTGTATAGCATCAGGTGTTCAAAGATCCATGTGTGTGGCACTGAGTCATAGGCTTTCCTGTAGTCAATCCAGGCTGTGCTCAGATTGGTCTGCCTAGACCTTGAGTGTCGGGCAACTGCTCTATCTATGAATAACTGGTGTTTTGAGCCTCTGGTGTTGTTCCCAATGCCCTTCTGAACTGTGCTCATGTACTGGCCCATATGGTCCTGTAGCTTGGTGGCTATGATACTGATAGAACTTTCCATGTTGTGGGGAGGCAGGTTATTGGCTGGCAGTTGGACCATGCTGTTCCCTTGGGGAGGTCTTTCATGATCAGCACTGTCCTTTCTTGTATTAGCCAGTCTGGGTGGGAGCCTGCTGCTAGCAGCTGGTTCATCTGTGCTGTAGGTGTTTGTGCACTGCTGTTAGTTTCTTTAGCCAGTAGGTGTGGATCATGTCTGGGCCAGGTGCTGTCCAGCTGTTTCTTGACTTGCTGTTGAATGTCTGCTACTGTGATAGTGACTGGTTCCTGTTCTGGGAGATTGCTGTGGTCTGCTTTCAGGTCCTGCAGCCACTTTGCACTGGTGTTATGCGTCTTCTCTTTATCCCATATGTTCTTCCAGTACTGTTCAGTTTCTGTTGTTGGTGGCTCTGCTGTTACTGTGTTGTTGCACTGCAGTTGGGAGTACAACTTGGATGGTTCTTTGGAGAACAGAGCATTTATCTTCTTAGCCTCTTCTTCTCTAGTGTATCTCCTTAGCCTGACAGTCACTGCTGTGAGCCTTTGTTTAGCAGTCTCTAGGGCTTCAGATGGACTCAGGCCCTTGTATTTTTTTCAGTAGACTTGGCTAATCTCCACATACCTCTATAGTTCCAGCTGACTAACTTCTCTTTGAGTTGTCTTGATTTTAGCCTCCAACCTCATTTTCCAGGGAGGCTATGTATTACTATTCTTCTTGATCGTATAGCCAAGCATCTCCAGGATTACAGTAGCTGTAGCATATGCCAGTTCATTGCTTTGAGTTATAGTGGTAGTAGGGATTGTTGTGAGGGCTCTATTGGCATCTTCTAACATACTATCTGATGGTACTTCTCCACTGAACCTTGATAATTGGTCTCGAGGGTTGACTGTAGCTAGTTTATCCATGATCTTATGCCTCATATCAGCTGCTGTGCTCTGTAATGGAGGGGGTGGCAGTGACGTTCCAGCTTCAGGTGTTGGCTGCACATCCAGTTGTTCTTCTGGGTATTCTTGAGTCCAGGATGTAATATGTAGTTGATCTATCTCAAGTTGTGAGAGTAATTTCCTGTTCACTATGTTGAACTGTTGGGTAACTAGCTGTTTCTCAGTTAGTGTGGATGTAGGTCTTCTGTCCATCCATAGTTCCCTCATACGTTTCATATATCCCCTCTCATTAGGTCTACTATTGTAGTAGAATTCCATCAATTCCAGGTTCTCTTGTCTCGTCCATGTATGGTTTGTTCCAGTAGCCCACTCATCATCAGGTTGTCTTGGTTCCCCAACATCTCGCATGGACCTTGTTAATCTGGGCAACATCCGAGCTGGCATAACTCTCTTAGTTCGTGTCACTCTCATATTCGAGGTGGGCAGGTAAAGTGTTAGGGGATCTTTGCCCAAAGTACCAGCTGGGATTTGAACCCCGGTCTCCTGAGTCAAAGAGTGGCACTCTAACCACTACACTATCCTGCCACTATTGTGTGTGTGTGTGTGTGTGTGTGTGTGTGTGTGCACGTTGTGCATGCTAGATATTAGAAAGGAGGGTTCATGTAAAAATATTTAGCAGTGGGAATTATAAAATCATAAGGAGATTAAGTTAGCTAGTTGTGAAATTCTAATATTGCTTTTTAAATGACTTCAGGATATAGGCTATGTGCTAAGGTTATTATCTGTTATCAGGAATACAGTGGAATTGTATAACTGGATAATAACTAAACAACTGACACAATGTAAAATTACATTATCAGTGTGTTAAAACAAAATTGCACCCTAAAGGAGTCTACATGCCAGCTCAGAGCTGCAGTGTAATTATGCTTAACTCTGATAATTAAAATACAACGGAGATCAACAGAATCATTTTCATTAAGAAAATTATTAATGATGGTGGTATAATGGTAATTGATTGCAGAGCACCACAGGATAACGCCATGCAATATAAACCAACATGTTTTAATATATGTCTGAGACTATTTTGATATGGCACATACGGTTGAGAATGTTTGAAATTAATATAGAAGCAATGAGATATATTAAAAATGGGAAATCATGAAATGGCTGTTTTTAGAATACTTCTTTTTTTAAAAAAAATATACAAATCCTCAAGTATTTCAAGAATATATTGCATTATGGATCAATGTTCTGTGTGGTGCAATAAAAATAGCCACTGGCTGCATCAATTACACAGCAGAAGTAAACAGAACACATATTTCTCAAGCCTTCTGTCATTTCATTTCATGTTCCGCATTGATCGTTTTTACATTTGTGATCATGATTTACTGATATTATTTTGTTTTCTATCTAGCCTCAACAAATAGTTTAAGCCTTCATTATTGAGACGATGCAGAAGACAGTGTTACTGCTTTTTCCACTGCTGTTCAATGCACGTTTAATGAAATGTAAGTGGATAATTCTATGTAAATAATAATTGATAATTGGCTCTGTGGTGACAATTTATGTGTGGTCTCATGTGCTGTACAATGTCCAGATCCTCTTCTGAAATCTGATGTCTCTTGATGTTTGAGCTTTTTAAATAAAACCATTTTTTAAGTATGTGTACATTTTCAAGAATGCATGTCTTTTCCCTGATTTTCTTTTTTCCTTTCATCTTGTGTGTTAACTAAATTGCAAACTATACTTTGGCTAGGTACTACTCAATTTTCTTCCATGACCACAACATATAAATAGTACCTTAAGAATATGTCATAGGACCAATACTAAGAGCAGTAGTAAACAGAAATGTGAATTAAATTCATGATAAAGAGAATTTCTACAGTAAAAATGGCAAAACTCCCAAATGGATACATTTATAGGAGAAGCAATCTTTAAGAAAGTGTAGAACCATTAAATACAGGACTTGGTAATTTGCAACAAAAATAAAAATTTCATTACGCATAAGACATCTACAATAAAACTTAGTCGTACAGTATATAATGACATCTGTTAACATTATCCTTTTGCAACATCTGTCTGTCTGTCTGTCTGTCTGTCTATCTATCTATCTTTGATCTGAATGGACACCAAATCAACATATGATTCTGGGCAGTGAACAGCAAATTAAAAACAACAATAAAAACATCAACAGAACCAGAAATACATCAAACATTGATGTTTACTGACATTAGTAAATGTCTTTCTATTCAATACCAATACCTGCTAAAAAGATTTTCCAAAGTTGCTGAAGCTAAACTAGGAAATCTGGGATAAAGATTTCAGTATTTTTGTTAATATGCTAATCAAAGGAACTTGAATGATTCTAGGAGAGAGGCTATGAAACACAACCAATAAGTAACTGGTACTTTTCATTAAAAAAAAAAAAAGTTTTGTATTTTCAAACAACTAAGCATGTACTGCATTTTAAGAATACAGGATCACAACTTTATTGCAATTAGCAATGACTAAATCACACCCAATTTCCTTATTGGGTTAGCCATGATGCTTAACCTTTTGCTGAAAGACTTGTACCAAAGGTAAAGTTTCAAGTTTCTTAAGCAAACATCAATAGAGTCTGAGAAACAATATGCTTTCACCAGCAGAACGATAGTCTGAAAGATTTTCAAAGGGACAAACACAGTTAGAATGCTTACTGAAAGTAGGTATATATTATGCAGACCAGGTTATTTATTACGTGTTTTCTGTTGTTTTATTTCCTAAGCAACTCCTCCGGAGGGCTGCCAGATCAGCATGAGTGTGCAGTGGAGATCTCCGTGCTTTCCATAAGCAGATGGAAACCTTCTACTCAGAGATCTAGATCTACTCTAATTTAGAGATGAATCAAAATTTCATTTTGAGAGTCACATGGGTATCTCTACATAGATTAGACAATATGTGAACTGAATTTCAAAACATAAGAACAGCCCTATAAGATCAAACCAAGTTCCATAAAACTCAGCATTTTATTTTCCACAAAAAACAGCCTATTCTTCCTAGAAGCCCATAAATACAGTTTGAAGTCAATGACAACCATCCCTATACTGCACTGGCATATTGCCTCCAAATCTGGTGATTCACTTAGATATTATTGCTTAAGGACAGTAGATTACCCAGTAGGAATGTCAAAACTACCCAATGCAGGTGTTGTCACCATATCCAGTTGCAATTAATTTTGCCATGTCTAACTACGAAATTTGATTTTTTAATGTCTTCCAATTTTATTGAATCCTGCAGAAAAGAGATGATCCATTCACTTTCATGAACAGCTCAGTCTTACTACATGCATAATACATGAGCTAGTGAAATTTCCTCATTAGTACTATTTCAGGCTGCATTTTAACCAAATGAAAAGCAACTTCCATATAATAATGCTGATGTTACGATGAAAAGTACATTTTTTTAAGTAAAAGGAATTTTCATACCCAAGCACGTAATAAAACATTTCATCAACCTTAAGTAGTACAGTCTAAGAGCAATGTTATCACACTATCTGCTTTGGGGATAAATTAAGAAATTGACAGCCTTATCACTACTGGATCAGATTCTAAGAAGTGACAATGTAAGAGAACCAATCGTTCAAGATCCATACCCTAGTTCCCATGTGTGCCTTGCCAAAACAGGAGTAGGAGTTATCTGAAAAAATGTCCAGAAACCTAGTAATGAAAATTTTCAACTGTGAACATTATATGGCTTAAGTTTTATTTTAGACTGTGGTAGCAAAAGTTTTATATAAATTTCCATTAATAACTTATTTAGATATATAAAGATGCATACTGAAAATTTAATGTGTGCTAACATTTTACTATTTTATTTTTACTCAGTGTGGTTTTCTGCTGTTAAAGGAATGAATCACAGCAGACTTCAAAAAGATACAGATTCTTCCTTTTTAGATCTGGGTTTGTTCCCTTAATTATTTTCAGGTTACAAACTTTGTGTGTGTGCGTGTGTTTGTAATTATATAATAAAAAGAATGCATAAGATCCTGATGCACAACTACTCATGTAAATTCTATTTTCAATATTTCAGTTTTCAAAGGCTTGTCTTAGTCTAAAAGTAACTCTCTTATAAATGTACAATTTGCAATGATTATAAGAACAAGATATAATTGTTTCTAGTAAGGTTTAATAGCCTTTGATGTTATGATTGGCTTTGTATGTTAATACAGCGATATGGGTTCTTATATGCCTGGACAATTGTACACTGAAATGGTCACAAGGTTGTTACAACAAACAAATCTTTCATCTTTGCAGGGATTTTGGTTAGGAACTTTAAAAAGCAACTTAAAAAAAACTGTCCTGGAATTCTTCAATTTCAGAAGTAATCACAAACACAAACACAGAATTTATAGCACTTGAAACCTGAGACTTGTTGAAAATACTAAAAGGACGGAAAGAAATACATCACAATCATAGAATGGAAAGGTTAGACACAACACTGGAGAATGTCTGCTCCAAACCCTTTCCCAGTGCATAAACTCACTACTACCACATGATTAGGATAATAGCTAAATACACAATGCTTTGGTTGAATATTCAAGTATCATAGATCCACATTACGTAGCCCATATTCATATTAAATATGCACCTTTTTCTCCCAAACCTGACCACAACAAATCTGATAAGAATGGAAATAAAATTCAACCTAGTAAGGAATAATTCCCAGAGTTTTATCCCATTGTCTCATTGTTTACCAATGGTTTGCTTTTGCTCCAAATACTCTTCCCCAATAGCATCTTACCTCAGAATTTCTGCTACTTATTCATTCCTCCACAAATCACAATGTCTAGAATCCCACAGCATTCTGAAATCCTTCTGAAGTTACACTGCAACTGTAAGACTGCATCTATCCTTTAAAGCCACATTCTTCTTGTGACCCTCCTCTCATTTTTTAAATCTACACAGTGGAAAACAGTTATACTCCTGCATTCTACAAAATAGCATGGGGTTAATCCACAGGAACCGCTTTGTTTAGTTATCTTTACACATGATGACTCTTATGTTCAGCAAACCAAAGTTGGAGCCCCCTCCCCATCACTGCAATCCTTCATTTTTCAGAATCTTGGGAATCACTGTTCTCACAATAACCTTCCCCAAAACAATGCAATTGTTTCCAATGCATTTTTACTTACTTGTCAAAAGTGGTAACATTTTTTATTTCTATTAGGTTAAAACTGTTACTGGGTGAACCTCTTTTAAAAACTCAAAAGAATGTTCAGAGTAGACTCGTGGCTTCATACAATGCAGTAAATTTATCTTAATTTAGAAAAAAGAAGAATGAAGAAGCTGCTGCATTTGTACAGCCACACTTGAAATCAAAGATCTGGGAGGTATCTGGAGAGCAGCTTAGATTGCAAGTGAAGTAGGCAAGCCGTTTTTATCAGAAATGCATCAGGTAGAAGAAAGATCTATGCCTTTAACATGTTCTGACTGAACACTGAATTATATCATTATGCCTCTGTTTCATGCTCATTCAGAAAACATCCCTTTCTTAAGGCTCTAATAAAGAAATGTGAGCTACTCATCTTTGCTGCCTATTATCAATGAGCATGTTCCTCCAGCACTGGGTTAATTCCTTGCAAAGAAGGAGGAAGAAAAATTAGCTTGGGTTTACCTTTGCTGTACACAATGCAGTTGTTTTTGTTGTCTTCCATTCCTTGCCAAGTCATATCCAGCAACCATTTGGGGCCAGCAGTCACCACCATAGCAACTGGAGCTTTTGCCTTCTGGAAAAAAGAAGGTAACAAACATAGACCATTAGGCTTGGATTGATTAAGAAGTTGAACAAAAATAGTAACAATAATAATTTTATTTGCCCACTAACTTGATCTCCAAATCCAGAAACCCTTATTCCCCAACTGAAGAAGGGCAAGGGCAAGACGAAGAAGAACAAGAAGAGCAGGAGGAGTACGAGAAGAAGGAAGAAGGCTAATACTTTGATAAAAATGAATGGCAGAATTATTATCCAGGATTTTTCTGAATGATAGCCCTGGATCAGATCTCTGAGATTAGACCCATCTCTAGTGGCTTAGAATTATAAAGGGAATGTAGGTGACTTTCACAGCAAAAAGCCAAGTGTTTAGAAATGAACTTTAGACACATTGTACTTCATTATCAACAGGATCTCTATTTCCTGAAACAGACAGGAAAGAATTTAAAGAATCAGTATCCATTTCAAAGCCTGAGTAACATTTAGGTTTGGTGGGAAATTATTCTGAATGGATAATGTATTTTCTCTCTTTTTTTTCTTGATGGCTGTTGATGTGCTGCTTTACTGTTGCTGAAATAATAATGATTATAAACTTCAAAAAGAAACGTAAAATTAGCAGCCAGAATGAATTTAAGTGAAGACCAAATAAGAGAAGAATGCATGATACACACCCTGATTTACAAAAGACAAAGGCAAAAAGGCACACGTTAGTTTAAAAAGCATTTCCTTGAAATGTTTTCTGTGGTGCAAGTTAGGACAGAAAAATTCAAATCATTTGTGCTCAAGTTCACTGTTAAATCTAGATGCAAGGAATGAATTGATCTAGAATTTAGAAAGGCTTATCCCCACTGTTTTTTACAGTGATTGTTAGTAAAATGCCATTTAGACAGTTATCATTAATCATTCCTTGTTCCGCATATCAAACATCTTGAGACTATAATTCAAAGAGCAAAGTAAATGAAAAGGATCTCTAGGTAATAATCTACCAGTTTTTCTTTTTCTAATGTAGATAAGGTCTTTTTCCAGACGCTCCAGACCTGTCTTAGAAATACTGTTGCAGTTTCTATCACTGATCTAGAAGTTAGAAGCATAAAGTTAAAGCTCAATCCTGTGGGGCCACCGTACCAGCAAACTTAGATGAGCAATGAGATGCTATGACCAGAATTCTGCCCTAACGCTAACTCTATGGTACTGCACCCCTGCCACTGTCAGATCATGACATAGTGATTTACTTAGTTTTCTCTGCCTGGAACGTTTTTTATTATTTCAATTTGTTTTTGGTGGAGCCAACAAAAAATAAACACACATACACAAACATAGAACAATTAAAAATTAATTAACACTATTATATCAGCAGCTAAATAAAAAATCAACCCAATCTAAAGGCCAGATTGAAAATGAAGATCTTGACTTCTTTTCTATAGGCAGCAAGAGGCATGGCCAAGGGCTTGGAAATGGGGCATCCATGGGGAAAGAGGGGTCAAAAAATCAAGGTGGCAGCTGTGACCTGCTCCTTTTTACAGGGTTTTGATCGCTCAGGGTTTTTACTGTACAGTCATTGAAGCCGTCTCAACTTGCCATAGTACACTTGAGAAATGAGATTCTAAAATTGCTATTCTGTATTCATTCAAAAGAAAGGCAAGTTTTCCCTCCTAATCTTTTATTTTTAAAGTGGAGGGAATCATGCTAAATTCACTGAGAATATAGTAACAGAAGTTGCCAGTTCTTTTGAATGGAGGGGGTCATCTTAAATTCAGAGTCTTCTCCTTTCTGATAAATACAGCAGTTCTATCTTTTATAATGTCCAATATAATATTCCATCCCTGGGCATTAAATAAAGCTAGTATTATCATATTTTCAGCATAACTGGAACTTAACATTTTCACATTCACTTGTGGCAAATGAAAGAAAAGAAGTTTTTTTTTATCATTATGAGTCTGTTGATAAAAAGCTCACGTTACTAGAGCTTTATAAACCAGACTTCCATGATTAATAATTTCTTCAATAACAGAGTTACTGAATACATAAGGCTTGATGTATTCATTTAAAAGGAGGGAACAAATCCACATATGTGCAGATGTGTTATCACATTTGAAATGAATGAGTTTCAGTTTACTTTTGTAAACTAATTTAACAAATTTGCACTTCCTAAATCAATACACTAATTAGAACACAGTTAGTCTTTGGTAATTGTGCTCAGAATTTTGCAGTAAAATAATCTAGGACTGTGTAACTCCTTAAAAATGAGGTGCTTGAAAGCATGCAGGAGCGCATATGAAACATTGGTTTCTGAATCATTAAAGTGGTAGCTGCAACTATGCAATTTAAGCCCTGCCCTTTTTTTATGTCTTATGCATGCAACACATAAAAAAACAGAGGTGGGGCTTCTCATATGATCGCCATCTTGACTCTTTTGAGCCCTCCCAGGATGCCCCCTCCAGCTGAGTCTTTTTCAGGTTCAAACAGCTGTTTTAGGAACCACTTTTGGCTTCCCCTCATTCTTCTCTTTCAAACAATTTGCAAAATCCTTTTACAAACTAATTGATCACAAAAATGTGTAGCCAAAACAAAAGTATATACAATTAGGCACATAGTCCTGAAAACAACTATATAAAATAGTATTATAATTAGAGAACATGACTGCAAAAAATCTATGTTGGACCGAAAATGTGCACAAAAATGAAAAACATAAAAAGAAATAGGTTTTAAAAAGGTTTCATGATTTTTTGGTGTGCACTGTTAAAAAAAAATCATAAACTGATTTAAAAAGGAGGCAAAATATGTATGTGTTGAAAAAAATGAGATGTTGAGAGATTTATCTATCCCTAATTAAAAATTCATACCTGGGAATCAGGGCTTTTGTTTGGATAAAACAACAAACTAAATATATATCATGCTTTGTTTAAGGAGGGACTCTTTTAAGTTTTATTTCAATTTAAGCTCACTATTTTCTAATATAATGTGCATGGAGAAGGCAGAATTGTGCATGAGGCAAGAGCCATTCCTGAGAAGTTAAATTTCAAGCTATCAGATTTTCAAAAATACTTCTGACTGAATTTTGGTGGGTAAAGGAAGAGAAAAAATTAATTTAAGATCTTAGGATTTAAGATTTCTTTTAAAATAGTCCCCATACTACTCTGACTTTTGGACTGGGGAGCCATGGATCTCCAGCAAGACTTGTTTTTCCCCCCCCCCTTTCATCAATCTTCATGTATTTTCCTCCTAATTGAAGCTGAGCACCTATCTTTAGAAAACCCACTTACACACAACTTGATCTGGCTTTCACTACATGGAGCAAAGCTCTCTGTATTATTTGGGCTGCGGGGAAATAAAAGTTTGAGCACTAATGTTGTAACATCCTGGGAATATGGGCTATTCTTTCATCTTATTGTGGTAAAGGTTAGCTGGTCATTTCTAGCACTCATAGTGACATTTGCTGCTAGAATTATCTTTATGTTATGATCTGTTCTTTTCAAAGGAGATCAAGACTATAGACAACCTAACCTAGACAACCTATTCTCATGTTCAGCAACATAATTAAGAAAAAAAAGTTTTACTATTTTTTTACTCAAATATATACATAATATCAAAGGTTTGCTTGTGGCCTCCACATCAAAAACCTATATTAAAATTAGCAACAGTATACTGGGATACTATAAAATATCTCAGCAATCAACTTCACTAACGCTGCTTCTGATTTCCAAACCTCTTATTAAATAAAATAAAAATAAGGTCTTTACCAGTGCTTTACCAGATGGATGGATGGATGGATGGATGGATGGATGGATGGATGGAACAGACAGAAAGCCATCTTGTGGTCTGTCTGCCATGTCTCTGTTTCAGATGCTTTTTTCCCCAAAGCACCTAGATTTCTCTATTATTAACTCAAGGTTTTTTTAAAAATAAATTCTCTCTCTTAAATCTCCCTCTCTCTTTATAAGCTTCTAATGTATTTTTCAGTGTAACCTTCCTTGTAACAACGCTGAATGCCAAATCTTCAAAATAAAAAAAGCGTATTTTTAAAAATAAATTAGAAAAGAACCAACAACCTCTAACTCAAGTTTCCTATGATATCTAATCTAATTCTAAACGTAACAAAATCAGAATAGATTAAAAAAAACAGAAACTGACATCAAATACTTACAACGGAACATAAACGTGACACATATCTTCTAAATTTTAATCTAAGATAACAAACCTTTGATCTTTAGTATTAACCATGCTTCATGTAACAAAACCAGAATATATTTCAGTACTTCTTTAAATATTTTTCAATTATTCAATTTCAGTGTCAGACCAATTGGACAAGGGCAGACAAGGCCAAAAGTGGATCTCTAAGGGAGCAATTATAATCTGCTAATGAGGATAAGAAAGGTTAAGCAGATACCTGCTTTTCACCAGCCTTTCAAGCAATTCAACAAACAAGCGAGGTAACCCTCAAGGGCTGTTTATGACGAGTCAGAAGGTTAATGGAGATAAAAATAGCCAGTAAAAAGCTTGACCATTCTTTCACTTTTCAGTTTAAAAGGAATCATTCATAATTCAGTCATCTTAGATAAAAAGTACATCTTGTTCTAGTCAACGTCTATTACTCATGATTCTTTGCATACAACATCATAGTTTTCTTGGAAGCAATACAAAATAGTTTGCCACTACCTTCTTCCAGAATGTTTTTTCAACTGTTTCTTTCCCTGTAGATTTTGTCTCTCCTACGTCTCCCATTCGAACAGAAACCAAGACTGTCCTCATTTAGCCATGGCCAGTTAGGTGTGGCCACATTGCCCCAAAACATATTCCTGACATTCAGGAAATCATAACATCTTATTTTTCACAGAATCAACCAAAATTCCTTAACCCAACAAGACCACAGTTACTCATTTTCCTTTTTTAAAATGACACTCTCTGAAGAAAGAGTCAGTCTTGCCAGAGTGTAAACAACCGGTATGAATGGCTCAAGCAATGTAAAGGAAAAAAAGTCAGGGCCAGAAGAAAACCTAAATTTAACTTAAATGTAATTAAAATCAAATTAATGAAATACAGTGAATACAATCAATTTCAATGCTTTCATAACCGTGCCTATTACCTGTCCTATTAAAAATTATAAACTAATAGTAGTTTTTGAAGGCAGTCTACAAGATATACTCAAGTGTTGAGAGGTCTACATCCAGCTTTGGTGTAGACAGAAAATAAAAAGCTGGTAATTAAAAATACAAACTTGTTGTATTGTAATATCCAATGCATTTCAACCATAGGCTTTACTAGTATGTAAAGAGTCTCTTTTATTCTAATATCTTATTTAAAAAATCTTACTCAAGAGCATCATTTTTGAAAGCCTACTCATTAGCAAATTGTTTAGCCAAGCTTCCAGGATAAGACACATAAAAAACTATTGGCCTTATGCACTGAGCAATCTCAGTAAAGCAATTTAAAATATTCAGGAATCAAACTAAGATTTGATTCTTCCTTTGGCCTTCTGTCTGTTTGCCTTTGGTACCTCCCTTTCTTATGGTAGAAAGGGGAACACATTGTTTTCCTCTTTCCATATCTGTTTTGCCACTGAAGATAATTCTATATTTGGCTAAGGCCTGAAAAGAAAACATAGTTTAAAAACTGCTGATTTGTATATTTTAAAATCCTCTTTATTATTTATTCATTAGTATTTACCAAAAAGAAAAGCACGCAGGAATGCATAATGCTTGAATAAATTGCTGCCAAACTGTGGGGGATGGGGAGAAGTAACGAACGGAAAATAGAAATGAGTATTCACAGATGGAATCCCATATGACAGCTGGGCTTCCCTGCAACTAGAGAAACCCAACTGTTTACCCCAGGAGATGATCACTAGAAAAACAACACACCGTTTCCACACTTGACAGACTTCCACAAGCTTATAACAAAAGCAATTTGAAGAAGGAAAGGGAGGAAAAAATGTATATTCAAACTGTACCTCTATAATTGCTAATATTGTTTACAGTGATTTTACATATTAAGGATTCTAAAATATTGCAAATAATCAAAACTTTCAGCTGTCCCAATAGTACAAATCAAGATAGGACAATATGCATGTAACTTTGTTATGTGGTGCATATTATAAATCATCAATTAAAAAATCCAAAAGATTTATTTGTTAAGAACCTCTACTTTTATGTTGTTCTTGCTTGTAAACAATTAATATATTCAGCAGACTTCAACTTCTGTAATAATGAAGAAAATTTAACGGAAAACATTTGATGAGATCCAAAATCTGTTGGATGTTTGACAAAATACTCTGAAACAAATGGTGATCCGGGCAGGATTTCATTATTCTACAGTTGGAAAGCCTCATTTAGGCCATTATGTCTACCTCATCCCCTTACTCAGTCCAAATTAAAGTATTCCCAATTGATGGCTGTCCTGCTGAACTTCCTTTCTCCAATAAACACCATTATCTAATTTCTATCTCTACTGCCCATTGATATCCAATTTCTACTTTTTTCCCTCAAGGGAAAAATAATGCAAGATTTTCTCCATATGAGCATTAGGACCAATTCAAATCTAGTAAAATGAAGAGGGTAAAAATTTCTTGGTAAAAAAATCAGGAGTGCATAATCTTTCCCAGATGAAAAGGTCTTTTCTTTTCTTTCTTTTTTTTTTTTTGAGAAGATGGGGGTACTGATAAGTAAAGAACAAGGAATATAAGCACATCTAAAGACCCCACGTAACAGCCCTCTCCAATTAGATGAAGAACCACTTATAAGTATTCCTTGAATATGGTTTTCAAGCCAGTTGTGGATCCAACTAAGAGTTTAATAATCACCCAGTCAATCACCAATATGACAAGATCTGTTTTTGACACATCCATGCTAATCATTACATCAAGTTCCTCCACCAATTCATCTTTATTTTCATTTGTTCCTCACCAATCCAATTTGCTTTGTTTCCTTCTTTAGTCCACCTTCAAAATAAGTTGCTCATATCACAATCCGTGTTTAAAATAAATGCCCCCCGCCCAAAATATCTCAATTTCATTTTTATTGAGCTGGCTGCAAAATAATCACCGAGTTCACTGACTACAGAAACCCCAAATCTCCTGGTAGATGCTTGGGTATTCAGGCACGGATCAGGAAGAAGACAGAAATCAGAAAGAAACGAAGGTGATCTTAGTCGCAGTAGAATAAGCAGCAGAGGTACAAATCAACAAAGGCAGGCAAGTAGGGAGTGCAGGAGGGGTTCTGGATCCACTCTCAATTATTTGGGACTCTGACATAAACAGTTTGAATATCTCCATACATTTGAACTTACAGCTGTATTACTGGAACAATCACAGTAGATTGCAGGAATGCTACAGATTATTGAAGGAATCCCACAATTATTTTGCTATAAATTGTGTATTTGCATATGGTGCACTGTATGCATCTGAATGGGCTGCACCATCTCAGATGACATCTGAGGGTCATATTTCTGAATGGTCCTCTATGCCAAAATTTGTTCACAAACAGAAAACTGGCAAAGCTTACAATATAAATCAAAATCTTCACTTCTATATTCTATGATTCTCCATATATATGTCAATAAAATAAATCAGAGATACACAACCCATCATATACATTAATGATTAGTAATTATTATGACCCAAACAAACCTTCTATATTTTACAAATAATTTCTTACAATCAAAAGACTTGGAATTGAAACACACAATCTGAAACAACACACTCCATTTGACGACTTCATTCCTACCTTATTTTGTTGCACATGTGTACCAAGCCTGAAGTATTTCTTAATACCTGGCTGTATAATTTAGATGACTGAGCTGTTCCTAAATAATGAACATTACGATCATCTGTATGGGTTTAATACGATAGCTTTGCTAGGTTCATATTTGTTTTGTCCACATGAATTCCTATGAGCAGAACGGCATGAATAGAAAATAAATCAGGTGTGAGCCAACTGTAGATGCCCATTCAGTTTAGAAATAATTATTTTTTCTAGATTGTATATATTCATCCTCAGCTGTACGTCATGTAATTCTCTTCAGGTTTTGTCCCCCCCCCCCAAAATAACATAGAATCCAGTCAATCGCAATATCTAGTACACAAAACAATGTCTGAATTCATAAACTGATATTTCAAGAAAGAATGAATAAGAGCTGTGTGGAGTAGGGGAAAATATACTTATGACTGAACTTAATTTAAAGAAATCTTTGTGATTTTATTCATTTTACTTAGATCGGCATTATGGATCCCTATGAAAGGTCTCTTCATGTAGCTTCAAACCAGGTGATATGTCCACTGTCACTTGGTCATCACTTTTTCAAAAAATGAGCCAGAGTGGTAATTTCAATCAGTGAAAAACACATTCCGTGGCATGACATAAGAGAAGAAGCACATATACTGAGTGAACATAGCATTTAGCACAGAAAAAGCTTAAAACTAAAGGGCTTGTAATTACTGTGATCACTTAGAAGAAAAATCAAATGCTCTCTGATCCACAAATGTATCTGCTACCAGAATTTAACTATTATTTCAACAGGCTTTAGTTATTATTATCCACTGAAATAAAATCAATAACTTATAACTGAAATAAATGTAAACTCATCCCCATTCTTGTTCTACATCAATCTTCCTCCTGTTTCTAAAATGAATTCATCTGTGCACTGGGACTGATTTCTTAAACTCTGTAATGCAGTATCCATATTCATGGTAATAAATGAATGAATGAAATCACATAATAAATAAGTCTCCTTACATCACCCTGGAATCTGCTTCTGACACTGCTGCTTTAAAAAGGGAAACTTAAAATTTCTCATTAGGCTCCATTAAATCATAGTATCATAGATATAATATCCTGAAATGGCAAAAATGTTAACTGCAACGATGTTACCAACATTATTTGAAATATAAAAGGTTTATATGGTATTATTATGTAATAATATTTTTCATTTTTCAGTGTACCTCATTTACGCATTTATGGCTAGTTATACAATAAACATAACCATTTTTTAACGATTACCACTGGACTAGACAAAAAAATAATTTCAATTTGGATGAAAGGACCACACACTGATGCAGTTGTCCGTCTAAGGGTATATGGGGGAATGACCTTGGGAGACAGGAGGAAGAGCTGCAGACACCAATCATCATGCAAAAGGTATCTCAGTCCACAGAAGCAGAGGGACATGGGGAGCACTTCAGAAGGGATCCTCCCTAGTTTTCTGGGGTTTAAAAGGAAAGGAGGGGAAGAATACTTTCAGACTTGCAAGATTCTGTTAATGTAGCTTTACAATAAAGATAGAGCTATTATTCATTGTTGTGCTTCTTGTCTGGGCTAACATCAGTCGGGAAGGCCTCGTGTAGCCAGCAGCTGCCTCACAAAGGGCCAGGCTAGGCACGCCTCGTCAACAGTGGGAGGAAGAAGATGGCGAAGGTCAGCTGGAGGTGGTGGGGGGCAGCAAGGGCAGCAGAGTGCAGGGTGACCAAAAGCGCAGGTATGGGGGAGATAGACAAGTGGGGAGAGTTGAAGCGGCAAGCACAGCAGGGTAGAAGTGTGAGGTCCTGGCCTAACAACCACAACTGGGATTTCTGTAACTGCCATCGCTAAGTGATGTGGTCACATGATGTTTCACCAACTGGCCGCCTCATTTAGCAACAGAAATTTAGTCCCAGTTAGGGTCATTAAGCAAGGGCTACCTGTAGTCTTGTCAATTTTGAGCCAGCTATCCCAGCACCACCACTGTGAGCATTTCAAAAACCAGGGGAGTTGGGAAAAGGAAGTCACAGTCACATGATTTCCCACTTGCTTCACTTAGTGATAGAGTTGCCGGTCTCAGCCGTGGTTGCTAAATGAGGACTACCTGTAGCCCAAATTCTGCTAGTAGCCATATTGTATACTTGAATGGCAAATGAGATATCCTAATGCCTCAGGAAGTAAAAATTGACTTGATTTGGTTTGGTTTGAATAATCTAGTAAGAATAATGGGGAGCTCTATTCAGGGGTTGCAGCCTTGATTAGAGGATATAATTTAACAATCCCTTCAGATTTTGCTGTTGTTGTTGATAGTTGAAATACAGTACAAGTGAGTTTCTCCCAGTTGGGCATATACAGAAATACCTGCCATGTATACTTTAATATACGACAAAGTATATGTTCCTCTTTCTTTTAGGAAGAGAACATAAAATACTGTATTAATTGTACTGCTACTAGGTATGATATTAACAGTTGCAGTGAATGTGATCAAGTGGGACCATTTTTCTGCATGGAATTTCTGTGCTGATGATTTCTGTGCAGCTACTTCATAAACATCTTCCACACTTAATTGTGTTTCAGAAGCTAAGCCACAAGATGAAGGGAGTCAAGATGCACATGAAGGAGCTGTCCTTATTCCTGTGACAAGAAGTTGTTTCACCACAGGAGATCCAGAAAAGTATCCCTGGACATGGAAAGGAGAGTATTGAAACAGGATTATCTGCTCCACTGTCATTGTTAATATAAGAGTGATAGGAGTGGCAAGGCATACATTAAGTAGTCTGTCCATCTATTCAGGAATCAACTAGATCTATCCTACCCTGAACAAAATATATATACTGTATATATGCATATATTTACTTAAATATATGCATATATACAGTGCATACTTCATATCATTTTGTACTTTTTGTCACTAAATTGCACACACAAAAAAATTAAATCTGCCACACAAACCAAGTATTACCCTCAACGTTTCAGATCCTCCAGAAGAGGTTTCATCACGCAGTGTATAAGATTTAAACTGTTCAAAAATATATTTAATTTTAAGCATTCTAAATTTAAGAAAAGGTAGCTAATAATGTATTAAAAGGTGTTCTGTTTATGTGAATGCCTGAAAATTACTTTTGCCAATCTGGCTTGTACAGTCAACATTGAAATGTGAGGGGAGAAAATAAAAAATCATGTTGATTTCAAGAGGCAGACAATTTGGCACTATCTTTAACAGTTTGAAGGATATTCTAGAATCTGTGTAACTTCCAGAAGCACTGAAAACAAGCTGTCATTTCATATTGTTAAACACTTTGTCATGTATGCTTCCAAGTTCCTTACTACTCATTCCTAAATTGGCATCACTATTTCATTATTTAGCTGGGCTGGATTCTTAGTCCCCAGTTGCAGTTGCTATGGAAGAAGAACCATAGTTCTCCCAGCTCATCCTTGACCAAACCCCAACACGTTTTTTTGTTCTTTTCATTATGTTAAAAAAAAAAATCAAAATTACTGGGAAAGAACAGGTAGGAAGTAAACACTGAAGTTTCCCTTTCAAGAATATCAATATTTTCTTCTCTGCTCCTGGGGCAATAATTCTGAATTATCAAGGGACCCTGGGGTACTATTATAAAATTATAGTTCTATTTACTTGTTTGTTTTTTTCATTGTGGCAGTCTGAATGGTAACAGCTGGGCTCAGTGCAACCAACTCAAATGTGATTAAGAGATTTCATGATTATTCTTTACACTATAGTTTCTGCAAAGAAGTAATAATAATAGTAGTGGTAATAACAATAACCCTCCAATATAAAAACAGCTAAACATACCCTTCATACACAACTATAATTTTATGGTCACTGCAGACACTCCCTTCTTCAAAATCCATCAGAAGGCTAAAAATAAGACATCTTAAAAGAAGAGAAAGAAATAGTGTGCTGGACTCTGAGGTAGACAGCAAAGGCAGGGGTGGGGTGGGGTGGGGTGGGGGTCAAAATGGGGTGTTGTGCAACACACACAAAAAAAGCTGGGGTCTACATCATACACTCACAGCTGCCACCTTTGATTTTTTGATGCTGCCTCCTACAGATGCCTTGTTCTCTTGCTTCTTGTTCCTCCATCTCCAAAACTCAGCAGTATGGTATACAATCTATTCTTCTCCCTGCCCAGACAGGGACTAAGCGGCCTCTTGAATGAACATGATTTTGGGGTCTTGCAGAGTCAGGGGTATACGCCCCAGGCAACTGAACTTATGAAAAATCTTGGAATCTTCATCTCCAAGGTGAACCTTATTCAAGTAAGATCTTTGAGGCAGCACAATGTAATCCGGATGCCATTGGATTCTGGGGGCAAAAGTTGTCCCACCAATTGATAGCATTCAGGCTTGCTTTTGCTGGAAGTCCAAGTGAAATCTATTTGAATTCAAGCTTTAAAGTTTCCACTCAAAACTCAGCTTTAGAGCTCCATTTTGTCAAAAGAAAGAGTGTTCAAAAAGCATAACAAAAATCAGGACGTCTGTCAGAGGTTTCATGGAATTTTTCCTACTTGGGTAGCGTTATAGAAATGTATCTTATTCTGTTTTTAATCAGCAAGCTTTATCGCGCAATCAAGGTAGATATATAATAAGCTAAGCTACTCTGTAAATCTAAACATTTCCCACAAATAGAAAAGATACAGCTTGAGCTCACTGATTGTTGCCATGGCAACTATCTAAAATGAAAATCTGCTTAACCCTTTCTCTCTTGTAACCACCCATGTACCAATATTAGCTGACTTTCATGCACTTATCTTCACCTTTTCCCCTCTCTCTAAAAATTCATAATTTGGTTGCTTCTCAATAGTTATGCTCCAGTTATCCTATCTCAGCCTCAGAGAACTGTGATGGGTGGGGAGTTTCGAAATGGGATGTCTATTGGCGCTTTACTGGAATTGTAAGGTAGGAAGTAAATTCTTAAAATGCCAAAACAAACCTTAGTTTACTGCTTGAAAGACTGCAGCTGCTACTAAGCCCTGACTGAGGAATAATTTTAAACAGTCATACTTGCACTTCATTCTTCAAAAAGATGGAATGTCTTGTCTTTAAATGCTGGACATCAACCCCACTTCTTTATTCTGCATTTCAACTGAACTTGCTTTTTATTGTTTTACTTATCATTTTATTTATTACAAATATTGCTATACCATTCCATTCCAACCAGCTCCAAATGACATACGAAGTAAAACAGAACCACAGTATCAGCTATCTCAACCTCAGCAAGCTGGGTGGGGAATTCTGGGAGTTGACGTCTGCACATCTTGAAGTTGCTGAGGTTGAGAAACACTGATCTGTCCACCAGCATGCCCAAATTTAACAACCTCCAAACCCTCCCAAATCCTGAGCCAGATTGTCACATCCCTGGAAAAACTTATTGGTGAGTAGCATTTGTATATGAGGACAAGCTGTTCCACAGGAAGAGACCCACCACTGAGAAGGCCATTAAGAAGGTCCTCTACAGATGGAACTCCCTTGGGAATGGGATCCTTAGCAGGCCTTCTCTCTCTGATCTTTTACACTTGACCGTCAAGTACGTTCTTTGCACGGATCTCGTCAAACAAGAAAGTATTCCGCACCATAGCAAGCATTTAGCTAGAAATATCACTAAGATTAGAATTTCCTATTTCAAATGACCAAGTTCCTTCTTCACTTCTAGTAAAGTAGAACATTAAACCTAGTGCCATTTATAAACATTACAAATTAAAAATGGTGCTTTTTTATTCATTTGGGGAGATATAACCTACAGCACCTTTAGGCTGGCATAAAATGAGAACCCAATCCTGGAGCATCTTAGGCAGATTAAAATGCCTTATATCTACAGCTATTATTATCCCACAGACTGTTACAAAGTTGTTGCGTAAGCATTCTCTTACTACTGGGAAACGACATAGAACTTTGCTCTATGCTATGGGCGCTCCCATATTATGGTACCACTGTTCTGATTCCTCAATCTTTTCCTACCTTCTCTTCTACCAACTTTGCAGAAACAAGCAGCAAAAATCATTCCTCTGCCTTAAGCTGCAACACATCTTGGAGAAACAAAAATTACTTGCACCCTTCCCTAGACCATATCCTTGCTTTATGTTATGCACCTCTGTTGGTCACAAATATACAAATACACATGCCCACACAGATTAGTTTTATTAGCAATTTCAAGCATGCTACAACAAAAACATAAATATTTTAAGCTTTGAAAGGCACAGTGACATCGTGGGATCACCGAAGTCTGGTGCTGATTTCCAATTCATGCATCATCTTCATAGGAAAATGTCTTATCCCAGTCCAACCAATGGCACTATTAGCTGATTGCACCATTATTTTCCAGATTAATAGACTATCAGCGTAATCCTAGATAAACTTACTAGAATTTACTTCTGAACAAACATGCTTATTGCTCTGTTCAAAAGCTTCAAGGGCAGGGCCAACCTTGATAAAGCTTAGTAAGCAATGCAGAATGGAATCCCATTGCCCTGCGCCTCTTTTAGAATTTACATTAAAGATAAATGGAGTTGGATGCAGTTAGCCCAATAAACGTCCTTGCATCATAAAGGTCTGCACTGGAATGTATATTGTGCTCCCTTTGGGGCCATGTGGTTGTGCACTCCTACGGTATATCTTGGAATAAATGTCATCCTAAAGAGATTCTGCCATTATCATAAGTTGCTGATGGGGGCTCGTACACAGGCAATTGTATTACTGATAAAAGTTAGCATTAGGAGTATGAATAGCTTACTGGCAAAGTGTCAGCACAGTTGGACCAAGGAATCTGGCGGCAGCACTCTCTCCCAGGACTCTCTTGAGCCATCTGGGAAGCTCACAAAGGAGCCAGCTATTGGCCCAATCCTTCTTGCTCTGCAGCACATAGACATTCAACTTAAGGACAGACCTTGGGAACGGAACTCGTTCGTAAACTGGGGACTGCCTGTACTTGGTCATGGCAGGAAAATGAACTGCAGCCATGAAGCTCTGCCAGCATCAAGCCATCAATATTTCCATATTAATTTGCAGATATAGGAATGAACTGCAAGTACTCTATTCTGGGGTAGAAAACTGTAATTCAATGAAATCTTGATTTATTGGACTTCGCATCATTTGCATCGATTTGTCATTTACACGATGATGTCATTATGCAAATGATGTGAATCATCACAATGACGGACTCTCCAATCTTTCAGATATTTGTGAAGAATGGACACTCTTTTTCCCGAGTTACTCCATTAAAACGAGGTTACCATTGTACTGCTTTACTGAAAGTAGGGATAAAGTAAACAACAACAAAATGCTATCAAGTAATAAATAGAGAATTCATTTTTCTTTCTGGGCCAAGGGCCATACCGCCCCCCAAGCAGCAGGGAAAAAATTAAATTTCATTTTCATTTATTTAAATACAATTTATATGATTACTTTCCAGTCATGCATTTAATGATTTTTGCCTTCTGTTATATTAAAACATTCAATTCAGTAACAATTTTTGGAGCTCTCTGGGCAAATCAGGAGAAAAAATGTCGTAGTGGCTTATATACTCGTATCACACTACTAGAAATTTGGAAGACACTATCCTTAGGGGTGAAGGATGAGTAGCTGGTATAAAGCATTCTTTTTCCACTTGTCCCTTCACTATTGTTCCATATATTGTCTTGAACTATATAGGCTGGACTGAAGTTCATTCAGGATCAAAATAAACAGCCTAGAACAGTGTTTCTCAATCTTAGTAACTTTAAAATATGTGGACTTCAAGTCCCAAAATTCCCTAGCAGTGTGGCTGGTTGGGGAATTCTGGGAGTTGAAGTCCACATATCTTAAAGTTGTTAAGGTTGAGAAACACTGGCCTAGAAGTTGGGCAGTGTTGGATTTCAGGGTTTAGTAACCGTGGTCTAGACTACAGATTTCTGGATGTTTGGCTGGCAACTGTGGCTGGCATCTTTAGGGGCAAGGTGGTCTACCTAGAAATTCATTGCTAATTAGAATCACATTGATAATAGTGGCATCTGGAGTCTATATGGTGTGAAGATACATAGATATATTCATAAAGGAGGCATCTTTTTTACCGTATATTAAAAGAAATCTTCCTTCTTGACAGTGGATATTTCACTGACTCTACATCTCCAATATTGGGTACACACATACATTCCAAACCCCACACAGAGGACTGTTTTCAAAGAGAAGCACATTATTTTTTGTAGTAGTATATTTCATGTTTAATAATATTATGATCACTCAATCAGACAGTCTTAGAGGCTCCCCAAATACCATGCGTACTTATCAGTTTTGGCAGATTTCCCAGGAGTAACTTCAAAATAGTCTTATTGCTGGCCAACACATTAAGCACGTACACAGTTCTGTACTGCTAAATATTGCCAGACAGAATGAATCTAAGAGGAAATGGGACTCAGAATTTTCATTCTGTTTTTTAAATAAGCCACCCAAATTTTTCAATAAACTCACCCTGCTATTCTGAAGTTTCTGATTCTCTCAAAAGTACTGCAGTGTTTGAGTGGGGTGAGAAAATATGCACAGGGAATGCGAATATCTACAGATGTGTACTTATGCATGGATTTTAGAATGGTAATTTTTGCTGATACTCATTTACTTCCAACCTCTACAGTGATTTATATCTTCTAGCAGATGTGGGGAGCTGCAGGCTCTACAGTGATTGCTGGATTATAATCTCTGCCCTCCCAGCTAGCAGAGCTATTTAGCCCTACCCCTTAGAGTGTTGGGAGGGGGGCATTTTTCTGGTTTTTGTTTCCTGACGCTTGTTAATTCCAGTGCTTGTCCATGGGCAAATCCATACAACCTCCCTGACCCTGTGTAAGGACAGACTACTAACCATTTTCCAACATACGTGTCTGCATGCCTCTACCTGCATCTCAATGTTCTTCCATAGCTGAGACAGCCCAAGGATGACTTAATGTGCAATTTCCTTAACATGCCTCCTGAAGATGCTGTAGGCAAGCAACCTAGGACATGTTGATGGTCACTGGGGAGGCAGCACGAAATGACATGCTCTGTGCTGACAATCTTATTGCTCCAATTGGTTTGGCTGGTTTCCTGTGGGATCACCTCCTTTAGTCTGGTCCTAGACCTTCTTCTCTTACCCCTCAGTCCTCTTTTGGTTGCAAGAGAGACCAGAAGTTGTTTCTGCAAGTCCCCCATCACCACCACCCCTTTTTCATTTTTAAACAGATTGCATGACTGGCTGGTTGACCTAAAGAGGGCACAGCTTTGAAACTGACCAGCTTGTGCCTGGCTTAAGTATATAATTGAAAGACTTATCTCTATTGCCTGAAAGAGATACCCTTCTTGGTGGCCACTGCTCCCAGGGAATCCCTGGCTCTTTACTCCCCCTCTTCACATGATGTACTTAGGGTAGTTTACAGCACCTGCACCAACGCTTACAGCTGAACCTCTTTCCTGAACTCCAGCCCTTTAGCAACACTTATTGAGCACATGCAACTCAGCTACACACATCTGACAACTGCCAGATAGCAGCCAAGGCACACAAGCACACACACCAAAAAAACCTTCTTTACTGCCATCTAGTGATTGAAATATAGAATAGAGGACCTGTTGACCTACGGAGTAGGATGTTATGAAACTGACTACAGTAGCCCATTCTTGGTTTAATGCATGTAGTTGAAAGTGTAATTGAAAGAACTCAGCTCTTCTAATTCTGGAGACTCTAGCAACACTTCATAGTGGTTGCTGCTCTTAGGAAAGCCCTGGTTCCTTGCTTCCTCTTCTCACAGCAGAGAGTAGAGTGTCAGGATTAGCCCAGGAAACTCCAGGAGACAGTACAGATTCAATTCAGCAGGGTTTATTGGCTTCAGTCCCGTTACAGAAATCTTCTCAGAGTGAGAGCAAATTCCAGGGTCACCCTCCCAACCTCCCTTGCATTCTTTAGGGAGGGTTCAGTCTCATCTTCTTATCAGTACCGCGTTGCTCGGGCGACGAGAGTAAATTCTTGACTCCCCTGTTCCTGACTCTCATATAGAGAGTAGCTTACAGCTTGGGTGCTGTTCCCTACTCCTACACCCCTTCTCAAACTCCAGCTTTTTAGCAGCACTTATCCATTGGTTGCTTCTTGACTGCACAATTCCAGATGACCACTAGAAGACAGTCAAGAGATACAAAAAGTCCTTACATTTTGTTGCCTCCTACTTGACCTTACGTTTCAGGAATTAAAAATAAAAAAGTACAATTAGGAGTTCATGGAGTAACCATACATAAGGGAGGCTTTTCATGTGCTGGGTAATGTTTGGGAGGGCCTGGAATTTCATCTGAGGAAGCTACAAAGCTTTTCGTGTGCTGGGTAATGTTTGGGAGGGACCTTAGAATGTTGTATGGAACAGCAACACAGCATGGACCCATTCTGAACGCCTAATAAAGAAAAGCTGCGGGGGAAGATTTAGGGGGCCATGATTTCCTGCCAGCTCCAGGATGGGAGGGGAACACAGCAAAGCAATGTATGGATGTGGCCTATGTCTTGTCAGTAGATTGTATGCCTGAAACCAATCTGTTATTCCCTTTAGAATGATGTCTTGGTATGGCACTTTGAACTGGTACTCCAGAGTATCTTCTTTCAATAAGTTCTACAAGTTTATGATGGGGATTATCACCTATGTCTCTTGTTCTGATCAAAAGCTTGGAAATAAATTCCCATAGCCGTAAACCTACAGGGGAAAACAATCCATGAGCCAATTTATTAATTATTAATTATTCTTGCTACTATTTGCTCCCTTGTAAACCAGAAGATATTCCTGTCAACCTCTTTACATATAAAGATCTTAACATCACTTCTGAGACAGTAGTGTCATGAGCATAATTAATGCTTTGTATAAATAAAATATGATATATAAGGTTCTCTTCAACAGATCCTAACACAGGAAATAGATACTCTTGAATTTTTCACAGAATGCCTCCAAAAAAGGCTTTAAAAACTGAAAGCTTTCTTTTTTTATATTATTTCTGAGTAGACTCTTTCTGTCAGGCAGAAACATGCATGGTGCTTTCTTTCACAGGATGCTAGTTATCATGACTATTTGTTACCACCTGCGGTCTCATCTGGTTTGGTATTAGAGATGTACACATAGGAAGAAATACATTGGACCTTAAGTGATCACAGCACCTCTCTACCTTTCATTAAAGCATCCCAAGTTTTTTCAGGCTGCTTAGCAGTATGCATAGCAGAGAGAAGAACCTTTGAAAACTCCTTATATTAAAAAGAAACAAACAAATCTTCAGAGAACTGCCAAACCCTGATCCATGTTTAATCATAGGACACAATATTATAAAAAATATAAGATGATAGTAAACTGCATACAAAATGAAGAATAAAGACTCCAGCAAATACTTTTATTTGGATTAAATATCAGGGTTTTCCCCTTCATATAAATAGATTTATTCAGTTCTCTTCACTTAAACTTAGTCTTCCAACATCTGTCACACTCCTGCATGAACAAAAGAGAGAATTCATGGCAGAATTTATGCATGAACAAGAATTTATGCAAGAAGCAGTCTTGGCTCTTGTGAATGAGATAAACAGCAGCAGGAAACCGGTTTAGCATTGCCATCCTGTAATATACATCTGTCCACATTCTCCATAATAATTTATGATTGTTACTTGTTGCAAAGAAAGGTAAAACGCTGCATTTGAGGATGCTGTTTCAATAAAGATAAAGCCTGCTTTGCTACTGGGTGTGTCTATCCTAGGTGGAGGTTCCCTTTCCTCCAAATATGCATACATCCTATGGATAACAACGCACTTTTGACAAGAGAGTGAAAGAGAGAGCCAGATGGCAACTATTTCATTCCTAAGCACTTAATTTTACCAGTATCCTGCAGTTACAGGCCTCATAGCAGAAGACATATTCCCAGGCGGAGAAATAAACTCTGGAAGACTTGCTTGCTAGGAACATCTTAAATACAAAAAATAACACCACTCAGCACCAGCAAATAATTGGCTCAGAGGATTGCTTACATTTTATAGCAATGGATGTACAAATTTATATTTAAGGACCATCTGATTTCAAACTGCACACTAAAAAATCAACAGGAATGTACAATCCTAAATACTTAAGCAAAAACTCAGTAAAAGATACAGTAGGCAAACATTGTAGTCAGCTCAGCAGTGATTACCAACTCATGCTCCAAATTCACTATAAAATGAAAATCAATATTTCCACAAGTTCCTGCAACATAAAAGATAACCTTCATTGATTTTTCTAGACTTAGGCCGCTCTGATAAAATCTAATATAAATTTTCAACCACAAGGATTTGGATCAGAGCAGAGGTGATAAGTCCTGCACATCTCTTAAGAGGTGGAGAATTTTTTTTTTAAAGTGCACGTTCATACTATTTATAATTTGCCCTGTGCAAGTGAAAGCTTTTCCACCAGTGCTATCAGAAATCTCTTCTAATTTTTATTACTGTGAGGCTAAAGCCTGTTCCAGATAATTTGGAAATTTCAGGGGAATTGTGATAGGGCTGATGGTGCAGCCCGGGCTGACTTGAGAAAAGAGCTAACCCGTAATAGCCTCCATGGCCGTGCTGATTAAATGTTGCCATAGATGAAAGGCCTGCCATCACCGCAATAAATTAACCAATCACACAAATCCCGAGTCAGTGCTAATCCTTCCTTGATACTCTGATCCTCTGATCAGCTCAAGGAGGTAAAGAAACTGGCTTGTGACGCTTGGAGTTCTAACCCCTGGATTTCATGTACACAACAAGCTAATGATATCTTGCTGACCAGTTCAATGGGATGAACTTCTCTCACAACCCTTAGGGAACTCTGTGGCCTCCTTTTTAAAAAAAAATTGACACGTGCAGGGTAGATTTTCAGCATTTTTCTGAGAAACCACAGGAAAACTATGAAACATCTGTTAACTACCACAAGCAACAGAAAACACCCAAATGTTGAAGACATTTACATCTTATGAAAGCAGGTGATGAACTAAGAAAGAATTGAGATATTAAACAGCTGCCAATTCATTTTTATGGAACTCTGCAACATTCATTCTGAAAGGTGAACTTTTTACTTTGCTTTAGTGTTGGAAAAGAAATATATAAAAGAAGAGGGAATGTATACATCTGCACACGTGTACATAGTCATACTGAGTGTAACTATAATCAAAGGTGGACAGCTTATTTCATCAATTAACAGGACGTCTGAACACTGTTTTCCCATTTGAATTTCCCCATTTGAACGCTGGTTTCCAATATACACAGCATGACACACAGCATGTTTTACTGTAAATCATACTTTCAGAAACTTTTTTTAGTGTTGTAATTAGTTGCTAGAAAAGAAGGAATCTTTGAGTTTTCTTCTGTAATGCTTCATATAAAGAGCTTTGGGTGTTTTTTATTATGTCTCTGGTCAGTTCTACGAAATTAAAACTTACTCTTTTTCTTCTTTTCCTCCCCAATGAATCTCCATCTTTAACTTTACTTCCAGAATCAAGCAAACCAGCTTTTCTTACTAAATTCCTAAGTACAGTTTCTAGGTAATTTAGGTGACATCATAAAATATACTGACATGTGGAACACAATACCCTAAATGAGAATTCATCATGTTTTACACCTCTGTTGCCGTGCCAGAAGTCTTGCAGCGTGGTAGTGCATAAGTGTTTCTCCATTGGACAACCTGGCATGCTATAGGAGGCAGGCATAACTTTCCACTTTGGAGAAAGAAAACACAAGGAAGTTCATAATGAAGTCAATTGAGAACCCATTTTTGCCCCTCTCAGTCCTAAAACCAAACCTGCTCAATATTGCACTGGATTCTAAAAGACTTACTTAAATATCATTATAATCAGATTGTCAGCCAGCAACTGCATATATATCTCAGAAGTAATATTGCATTTTACATTTGCTTAAAGAAAAGTTTCTGGGATTGAATGTGGTATGTTTGTAGCCCTTTTCACTATTAGGCAATTGCCTCTTTCATTCTGTGGCTAACTTATTCTAACAAAACAGAGACAATTATGAACTTGAGGACTACTTTCTTTGCCTTATCCAAATACACACACAGAGATGAATTTATTTATATTATTATTTGTAGACATGAAAAATATTCCTCAAAGTAGAATCAGAATCTAAACACAATCCACACTCAAAAATGTGGATTTATAAGATAAAGAACCTTCACCCATTTGGGAATTACCGTTAATGTAACTGGTACTAGTAATAATTTGTACTTTGATAATGCTGTTATAATCACTGCTGCTTCTGTTTATTATTGTTATTACTATTGTTCTTTCCCTTTTCCTTCCTTACATGCTGGTCCTGAACAGTCAGTATACACTTTTTTCATGGGAGCTGAAAAGGAATATCTCTATATTGGATTCACAAAAAAAGCAGGAGGAACTTTTGCAGGAATTAATTAGCAAGAATATACAACAACCTAGTACTCATTCTGCAAGTCAATGTTTTGGAGCTACCTAATGATCTCAGGAAAAAACTGTTTTTCCAGGAACAGCAGATGCTACAGATTTTCAAAGAGATTGAGATAATTTTTATTCAACAAGCAACAAGGGCTTGAGAAAAATAAACATATCCCTTTTGTGGAATATATTCCTTTGGATTTTGCTATTAATGAGACATCTCCATTCATGGTAAGTATCATATTCAAACTGAGCTTAACCAAGTTAACTGGCTATTAATCTGGTTGTTTTATTGATCCGTATTATTTTTATTTATCCTTGTTTTTATGTTAACCACAGGATAATAGACAAGTTGCACAGAGGGAAGATGGAAATGTTGAAAAATTGAATCACCTTTTTCGAAAAAACAGTGCCTCCTTCCTACCACGTATGCACATAATAAGATGGTTAATAGTGCTGTGTAATATATAGGATTCACAATCAAAATCATGCTTTGAAGTGCATGACGGTATGAACATAACACTTTACTTCAAGTGTTTAAAGTAGCCACATCTTTTCTCAAGTTCCCAGGAAAACACCTGGCTGCTATAAAGAGTTGCTGCTGTAAATATGGGCTATGTTTAAGCCCGCAAACACATTCTGAAGTACCTTTTTGTAATCAAACCCAAAGAGTTGCACAGTTCTAATTATTAACTTAAGATAATTTTTTTTAAAAGTTTTACCGAGCACTGTAATACACAAGATCAATATGATTCAATTCAAAACAATACTTATAAAGAGGAATTGGATTCATTATTTCAAAAGTAGGTTAGAAAGGTTTATTTACATTTTGGGCTAATCATAATCCATCATACTATCTTAACTCTAAATTGTCATTCATTTATGGCTGGTTTCAACAAATTGTAGTTAAGATGTATCCAGTTTATTTAGGTGTGGAATACTTGCAAGTTATGGAGTATGGTATATAGCTGCTGGTGAAGGCTTGTTGCTTGTCAAAATAACATATAAGTAACTAATATGTAATATTAAATTAATGAATTTATTAATAATCTAAACAATTCCAAACTCCTCATGGCAACACCCATAGAGGGAAAGGGAGGGGGAAGAAAAGGAAAAGAATCTAAAGATCACTATGGTTCACCCCCATTATATTCATCTCTATAATGCTCAACATTGTAATTGCAGTGTTACTTGGAAATGAAATGAATATCTTTAGAGGAGACTAAAATATTACTAGGATCAGTAATACATTATGCAATATCACTTTTAGGCCTGCGCAGAACATTTATCAAGGCACTTTGCTCATGAATTAAACACCTTTCAGATCAACTCCTCGAAGTCATAAGGCAGTTGCAGCCACTCAGACTTAATACAGTTTCTTCAAGGCCATATCAAGGTATTCAGGAGCAGATCAGAGAGTGTGCATGGCCATAAGACTTTGGAAGGGCCTTGAAGCAGCCATGTGCTGCCTTTGAGCATCTGTGGCTTTGGCTGCTTCAAGGCTTTGAGGAGCGGATCCAGAAGAATGAATGATTTGCACAGTCTTACTATATTTTTTCTTTCTCATCTGGACACAAGACAAATAGTATACAGCCACAACAATTATAAATATTTTTACAGATTATACATTCTTGCTGAGAGTTGTCTTCTAAGTCCAAAGAATGCTATTGCATCTTTTTCTTAACAAAGAAATCATCTATGGAAAGTTATATGAGGAATACAATGTTATTATTACTTCCTTAGCTTACTGTTATAATCTGTCGTTTACTTATTATTGCTAGCCCAAACTGGCTTTGTTTCCTTGATGTCACTGGCTTAACTAGACAAGCCACAGTCAAAATGAGGTCCCTGTTTCATCTTTATGACATCAGGACTTGTAGTATTATGAGATGGTTCAGGAAATTACATCAGACTAGAGTACAACATTAAGAGCAACTACAGTTACAATCAAATGCAATATAACCATAGTATCAAAAGACATTACATGTCTGAGAAATTCATCACTGATGGCGTGGAGGACAAACAGGTTGGAAAGTCGTAGGAATAGAAACAACTCAGTCATGCATTTTATGGCATTTGAGGTTCCACAATACAACTTACAGTACATCAGAAAGCTTGTATACATAGGATTACCAGATGTCCAGCCAAAGGAGGACATGTCCTCCTTTTTGTCCTCATGTCTTCCATCTGCCATGCAAAGCCTTAAAATCAAACATTGTCCAACTTTTTGAGTGTCTTTTTTTGGGAGGGGGCATATTTTCACAACAGTAGTCATTTAAACTTTTGTGTATTGTGACCTTGTAAATTATCTGGTTCTTTCTTTTCCTCGTCTGTCAACAGACTCGACAACATAAATTTACAATATTTATTTCCTGATTCCAGCAGTCTGCTTCAATCCATCCCCTTCAATTCTATGATCACTGTAGTCTTTAGATCACATGACTCATCATACATTTCTATGGTGAAATTTGAAAAGTGTGTGGTCATTGATTCTATATTATTGCTAGCATACAGTATGTTCTTGAAAATAAAGATTTGTCAGAAAAATATTGCAATTGAAAAACCAGTCTTTCTGATGCTAGAAAATGTAATTTCATATACATGTAGGCCTAAGTACATTTTTTGCTAGTTTTTCACTGTAAATTTTGTCACAGATGCCAAGAAAGTTAAATAGTGTCTTCCTTTTCCCCATCTGTCCTCCTTTCCAATTGTCCATGCCCTCGTTTGCCTGTTCAGATATCTGGTAACCTTATGTATACAGGTTTGTAACAAAAAGGGCTAGAGTAGAATTAACTTCTGAAATTTGCCTTGCTACATCAGTGTGCTACATCAGTGGCAGGTGCTACATCAGTGGCAGATGTTTGGTGTCCCTCCAACATAAGATTATTGAAGTGTTGTTGGTCCTAGAAGACTTGGACAAATTAGCCATTTATGTTATCATTAGTGAATTCTCTGATATGATCTGACCTCCCAACTTGTTGAAAAAGTACCGTCTATATTACATAATCAACCCGTGCATAATTAATGTATTTACTCCATGACATAGTATCATGGTATCATTTCAAAAATTCTTTTGTACCAAATAATTTTCTTTTCCATGTGTCCCAAGCTATAAGGAAGTTCATAAGATCTGTCAGGTCAGTGTTCTTTTAACTGCAGTGCCATTGCATTATTTTAAGGTCACCAATCTGATCATGACTGTAGCCTTCCCCAGAAAGCAGGTTAATGATGTAATCACATAATGGACCCAGAGATGCTTCACAAGAAACACTGTCAACATGAAATTGTTAGATTGAAATCAACCAGGACAAATGGTTACTTAAGTATTTGAGAAATGCTAATCTGAAAGAATAATGCATGTTTTTTCATTGCAAAAATCAAAGCAAACAAAACATTATCAATATATTAATTTAGAATGTAATCTAATGCCTCATGTCATAAAGTGGATTATCTATACTTGTCTTATAATTATGCATTGTATAATTTGAGGAGTCTGTCTTTGCAATATAGCACACTGAAGCTTCATGTGCAAAACACTGCATGTTGGAGACACCGCACAGGCATGCTATCAAATGGCAGCTACAACTTCTCTAAAAGGGGCTGTGAAATAGGGCTCACATACACTTTTTTGCTTAGGGCATCACATATGTAGTTTGGAATTTCCTTGGGTGTAATTAGAAATCATACTTCCGTCCTTTATCACTGCTTAATGGGGATTTGCAAATTCAAAACAAAATATGTTGTCCAGTCACACTTAGAGGATTAAAAGTAGTCAACTTATCCACAAAGATCCACAAAGTAACATTAAGGAAAAATAAGAGCCTAAATGTACGTGAGAAGACATGGTAAGACAGCAGATTTGGGACATTAGTTTCATGTATGTTACAAATCTTTATTAATAAATACATTAAATCCCTTTTTATTATGTAACAACTTGTTAACATTTCATGAAAATGCCAGATAAAGTAGTATTTTTCATTCCAGAATTCTATTCCTATTTCATTATATGTTCTATACTCTATCCCATAGGTCAATTGCAGGATTTAAGCTTTCTGCCTCATTAAAATTTGACTAGTTAAAACATGGAGACAGAATTTGGATAATTCCCTTTTTCAAAGTTATAATTAATGGTTTTACCTGATTGCTGCATTTCTGCAATCTACCTAAAAGGAAAAAAAAATATTGCATGATGATGGTCAAGGGGTCTAAATGTCCTAAACATAAGACTCTTATCTTTTTGTGCTTCAGTGGCTGAAAAATCCAGGACCGCCACCACCTTCTGGTTGAGTATTCCTAGCTAGAAGCTGCTATCAGAAACCTAAATAACAAAAATATGCAAACTTGCACACTAATTCCCTTTGGAGATAGATCTTGGCTGCAGCCCTGTCATAAATCAGAGAATTTCGATATGAAATGAGGCAAGCAGCTCTAATCATTTCTGCATTTCAAATTGGATCACTGGCTCAATCACGGGGCTTTTTAAACTGCTTGCCTAAGAGCAAATGTGAGGCGGGAGATAATTCTGAAGAAATCTCTTCTTTTGTGGCCATAGAACTCTTTTAACTGTTTCAAGACTGAAGGCCACATTCCAGTGATAACAACATATATCTGCTGGAAGAGATATGGATCCTTAAAGACATTTTCCTTCTCTTTCAACTCATAGAATTCCATCAATATCTGCATACATTATATATATATATATATATATATATCTGTGTGTATGTGTGTGCGCACATGTGCAAGTGCACACATATGGATATTTATGTGCATCAAAAACAGGGAGAGAAAAGAAGCGAAAAACATCTGACATATAACCTTCACATATTTTTCCCTATGATTTCCCCCTTCTTTCTGCTTTACTTGGTATTGCTTTCAAACGCTCTCTTCCTGGACAGTTAACTTTTGTATAGGTTTTGCATGGAAGGGAAATGTATTTAAAGGTGGGATTATAATGTGAAAAAAGTATTCATGCAAGGTTTGCTTGGGGTATTCTCTACCAACATAGTAAAAGTATTTTTCACATGAATTTTGCTGCAGAAAAACAAAAACACCCAGAATCAAACCCACAGGAAAACCCCCCCCCAAAATTGAAAACGATGTTCTTTATCAAACACAGAGCAGGGTTGAAGTTCTCTTTCCTTAAAAGCACTGATTTTCTATTTTCATATCTTATCTGAACTCCTGGATATGATTTATCTGGGGAAAAATTAGCCTGGATGTCAATTACACTGTAAACAACATCTATCTTGATCCTCATTTTTTTTAGCAGTGAACATCTTTTATTTCTACAGCCCCATTGCAATTTCAGTGTCTTTACTACAGTGCTTCGAAATTGAATTTAACTCTATTATCAGCAGCCTTTTGTAATCTCATGTAAGCCTAATAGTGATCAGATAGAATTTTAAAGCTAAGCTTCCTGCATTTTAAGGACTAATTTAATGTTTATCAAATTTTTGCTTTAGAGTTAAAAAAAAATCCTTATCAGTTTCTTTTCGTCTCCTATTTTCACCACCCTAATGTCTACCCAATATTGTACTTCCTTCTGGGAACTTGCATTTTTCTCTGGGTTAGATAATTTATTTTTTCATTACTTTCATTTCCTTGTTTGGTTCATATTTAGTGAACAACTCATGTGTGTGAGAGAGCCAGACAGAAACAGAGAGATATAATTTTAATTTTTACCTGTTACTAATTACAAGAACATGATAAATTAGAACACCGTGTATTTAAGGAAACTTTTTTCCATCGTACATTAAAAGCAGCCTTATTTTAAATTCTGGAAGAAACAGCCTACCATTTACCTTTTTTCAGAAAAAATTATCCCAATACCAACCCTGTGATACATGTGATCAAGGGACTGCATTTATATGAAAAATGAATGGGATAGCCATTAATATTCTTTAAAAAACAAACCTACTTTCAATCATACATTAATTCAGGAAATCAATCTGATCTTTACCTTGCTCTGTCATAAAGGCTGTAGGCTATTCTTATAAATGTAAAAAACAAAAACATTTTACCATATTCTCTAAATTAGGTATGGGATAGGAAGAGATCAGGAATCACAAGTCTGTGGCCAGAATGGCATGCAAGATATTCAAATGTAGGTCAACCTTTCATTAATCCAATTGAAGGTGCCAAGCGAAAAAAGTCATCGTGTCACTCACCTTCCATTGGTTTTCCCTGTACCTCTACATTAGTCTACCTTCGACAAAAGTAATGAAAAGAAATATTAACATCAGAGGAAGTTATGAAAACAATAGAAAGAAGAATATTTTACAATGATGCCCATACAACATGGGTTTTGGCAGGTACTGAGAAGCTATTTCTATGGATCCAACCTACTTATATCAGACAAAGGCTGTAGGAAATGCCATTCCAATGGAATATTCTTCATATTTTCAAGGTAATGCTGCTTTTCTTGTCAATGAAGCATCGATCAGCTGAAGTTCTGATGATAGTAGATTTTATGATGTCACCACTGAGCAACAGCTGTGACGGAAGAAATCTGTGTCCATGACTGTAGACATGATGTGACAACATTAAAGAACGGGGCAAGTGAAATTAGTATTATGCTGACTGTTCACAGGCAGATCACAAAGTTGAAAAAGAACACAATCAGAGGCCCATAAGGAATTCTGCTGGCCATTAACCAGCAGTACCTTTACAGTTGTACTTGGCTGCTATGTACTCACTGTTTCCCACTTGCCAGTCTTTTTCACTGGCAGTTGGGAGGAGTGGTTTCATCATTGCGTTTTTATTTTTGTGTGGGTTTCATAAGGAGAACTAGAGAATTCCTCAAAGGATGCATTCTATTATTATAAATAAGGAAATACTTAATTTAGCTCTTCCCCCATTTTTTCTACATCTCTATAAATGCAAAAGAAAATTCTCTAAAAGTTCATTGTGGAATTATATCTGCAAACTTAGTGTGCAAGATCCAAAGGAGGGGGTTGCTATTACCCCTTATGCTCATCTAGCTATTATGGTTAAATACTTATGATAATGATGTATTATCTTTCTAATCCTTTCCATTTTTACTTTGCAGGAAAAGACACAAAACTTCAATATCACCACATGCAAAGCTAGGAGATCTTTTAATGTATAACATCAGCTGACACTTCTCCCTGAACTACAGAGAACTGAGCAAAGTCATTAAGTAGATTTATTTAGCTGCTTCCTAGTTAAATTTGAAGAACAGAGATGGAATTTTGGAGATGCCACTACTTTTTCCAAAACTTTAAGATATAATAATGTTAAGCATGACAGGGAAAGGAGCATTGCTGCAACGGGTACAACTTTAACACACACATTCATAAATACAATTATAATTTTAAGGGAAAAAATACAACTGTATCTATAGGCTGCCCAGACACTTTCCAGACAATAATCCTTAGTGTAGGCATTTCTGTAATATTTAAAATTAATGGAGGGCAGATAATACCACACTAAAACTGCACTGAATTCCCAAAGCTGTTGCTGCATTCTGTGAGCTGTGGGTGTGGCCCATCACCACAATCCTGAGAAGTTACCTGTCCTCCTTCCTCATTTGCCATATTTAAACATATGAATAAGTGACATAAATTTATGTGCAGAATGATTCTGCACATAACATTCTGCTAAGACATCTGGTTAGAAGCAGATGTTCCTAATCATCACTAGCTGTGGCACAGAAACAGACAGATTTACACCTTGCAGAGCCGTCTGTCAGCTTTAAGAGTAAAATTGGGCTATATTTATCAATAATTCTCAATCAGAAAGAGAGCATATTACTATTTACAAAAATATCCTCTTCAGATATACCCATGAATATTCAAAAATAAGGTCCACCATGTGCTTTAATCATACTAAGAGGGCTGCAACTTTTATGCTGCAATCCTAAACATGCACATTCCAAATGAATTCTCATTGTATTCACACTCTTTGGTAAGTGCGCATAGGATGGCAACTAAAATCAGTTAATTGTAAACAGAAAATGTGCACGCCTGGAGGTCTTTTAGTGATGAAAAGAGAGAAGATTCTTTTAGCACATCATATGGCTACAAGACAAATGAGGCGTCTTCAGCTTAAACTGATTTTGCATCAATTTACACAGGAAAAAGGCTTACTTTAAAAAGAATATATAATCTCAGCCACTAAAAATAGAAACACAAAACAAAAGGACAAAATCTACAGCAACAAAATCACAATAGAAAATAAAATGGTTTGGGGGAGATGGTCAACTTCATACCAGAGCTCAGTTGTACCTAGCCTGAGAACTCATACTTGCCTTCCCACAACAGATTTAGTCTTTACACCACCTCCTCCATTTTTCCCTTCCCTCTCTGGAAGTGCCAGATGCTTCTCTACCTCTCTACTTCTGCTTGTGTATGTCTGGAGAACATTGTGCCCCTTCTTCCATTTCTATTTCTTCTTGCCCCATTCAGGCTTCTCCACCATCCTTCCTCCTGACTTAGAATAGCAGAAAGCAAAGTTCAGCTGAAGTTGGTGAGAGCTCCTTTCTTCCAAGCCTCACTTCATCTCCATTTTTCTGACCCCGGACAGTAAGAAGGGAGTATTTCCATCTTTTCTCCTTTGTCAGGAATCATCCTCATTTCAGAACTCTCTTGCATTAGAGTGGGCAATGGACCCCTTGTGTGATGTTTTAGTTTTCTGAATGGCTGTTGTCAGCCAATTGTTTTGCTGGTAGTTTTCCCAGCAATGCAGGTATTGCTATAAGGTGGTATTTGTCATGTTCCTCCATTTAACTACAGATGATGGAGAAAGGATAGGTGGACTTTATATGCAACAGTGGAAATACAGCATTCCAAAAAATGTACCACAAATTGTGAGCCTTTGTTAAATGACTGAGCAAATTGTAGTTCCAGAAAACTTGTTGAATGAACAGATGAGCTGTTTCATTGCAAGGGGAAGCCAAGACAGGGAATTAAATGGGCTGTCAGAAAAGAGATCATCTACCACCAGAATGGCATTCAGACTTGTGACATATGGTAGGTCAGTTAACTCTCCAAAGAAGCTTAATCCCAAGGATTCTATAGGATGCAAAGGTCCAGAGGTTTGCTGGTTGAAGGCATGGCACAGGATCATATGTGGCAAAAGTAGGCCTTAAAATGTGCTCTAATGCAAAGCCCCAAGAGTCATGGAAAAGAGATGGATCATTCTGAATAATCCAAAATGCCTAACCAGCCAGCTATCATAACAGAGGTGTAACATTTCTTCCCTCAAGGAAGGAATGATGTATGTAGTTCAGTTCCTCCAATTCCCATAAAGTTGTCCTCAAATTCTGGAATAGATAGTAAAAGCATAGCTCTCAAGGTGAAATTAGAAGGTACAGCATCAGCTTATAGAACAAAGGGACAAGTGGTATCTGAATGATGGGGGAAGGACTGACAAGTAAACATCTGTTTGAGTTGAAATAGGCTTGTTGGGTATTGGAATATCATTAAACATAGTTACTTTTTGTTAAGAGAAATCAATAGTGTGACCAATTTGGCAAAATGAAGAATGTTTAGAGCCAGTTTAGTCTAGTGGTCAAGGTGCTGGCCCAGAATCCAGGAGATTGTGAGTTCTAGTCCTGCCTTAGGCATGAAAGCCAGGTGGGTGACTTTGGACCACTTACTCTCATTCAGCCCAACCCACCACACAGGGTTGTTGTTGTGGGGGAAAAAAGGAGGAAGGAGTATTATGTGTGTTCACTGCCTTGGGTTATTTATAAGATGATGATGATGATGATATAAAAATCAAATACATGCATACACACATACATGCATTTATGGTAAACATTGGTAGAGTCCACAAAATGCTTGTGTCCTTAATATTGTGGAGGTGCTTTGAACACAGAATGGATTCTACCTTAGCTGGATCCCTGTGAATTTTTTTCAAGGACATACAATAGCCTAATTGTCCGACACAGAAAAATCAAAGGCACACTTTTCTATTTTAGTACAGAGACAGTCCCAAAGACATTTAAGAACTGCTCAGAACTTGTTGGTGTGGAAAGCAGTATTCTCAGAGTAAATCACCAAATCATCAAAGCACCCAATCAAAGGTTTGTCCCAAAAATCATTGAAAATATTATTCATAACCAGCATAAAAACTGACTGGGTATAAATCTCGCCAACTACCATTACTGCATAGTCAAATTTTCCATAAGAAGAAACAAATGCAGTTAAATATTCATGACTTTATTGTATATAAGTCCCTCTTAGATTCAATTTGATAAAAATGTGTTCTTTTTCAGCTATTCTAAGGATTCAGAAATGAAAGACAGGGAAATGATCACGAATGGTTACAGATTTCAGGAGCTGATCATCACAGACTACATGTAGTGGACCATTCTTCTGGACAAAAATGAGAGGAGAGTGATGGGGGAGAAGGATGAGCAGATAAAATCCTTCTGTATTGCAGACAACAATAAAACTGTATACACAGATGATTTGCCTTCTTCAGAGCAAAGAAGTCTTTATATTCCAATAGAAGATTGAACTGTAGAGTCCTTGATGCTTTCTGAGCTTGGTTGTTTGCTTGCAGACCTTTCATTACCACCTAGATAACATTATCAGTGCAAGTAGGTGTGGGGTTTGCTGCCTGTTTATATATAGTAGCTTGCCCTGCCAGTTTTGGTGGGGGTGTGGTTTTCTCCTTGGTAGGATGTGTCATCTACAACATACAGTGTAAGGACTGTAACAGCCAGTATGTAGGACAGACAGGCAGAAGACTAGCAGAGCGTATCCATGAACATCAACTATGAATACCAACTAGCAGTCAAAAGACACAGTGAAAACTCCTTAATCTCACAACTCATGGACAGACTCAGCCACAGTTTCAACTGGGAAACAGTGAGTATCCTAGACCAAACTAAATCCAAAAATAGTAGGGAATTCCTGGAAGCTTGGCATTCAGACAAATCAGGCATCAACAGACACATAGAGATAAACCACATTTACCCACCATTCAAAAGAAACAATAAAAAAGCTAAGAAGGAAACAAAAAGACCAGAACGCATCCTCTCCAGCAGCCAACACCCAGAAGCGGAGGGATTAACACCAGATAAACAATCAAGCAGGAAACAATACCCTAATCAAGAAATTTCCAAAGAGAAAACCACACCCCCACCAACACTGGTAGGTCAAGCTACTATATATAAACAGGCAGCAAACTCTACACTTACTCACTCTGATGAAGTTACCTAGTTGGGTAATGAAACATCTGCCAGCAAACAACCAAGCTCAGAGAGCACTAAGGACTCCACAAGTCTCTATATACAGTATGTCTATGTTTCAGAGTTTAAATACCAGACTTTTTCCTTCTGCCTTTTTGAGTCAATAGATACTTAGCCATTCACTTGGTGGTCTTGGCAGCTCAGACATATTTACATAATGGTCCTCTCTAGCCTGGGAAATCTTGGTTGCTGCCTCACCTAATTCAACTCTTCCATGGATACTGCACATCTTACATGACAGCAATAAGAAGGCAGTTTTTAGTAGCCACTCAGCACATGGCAGCATCCAGCCAACTAACTGATCTTGAACATCTAAGCAGAATTGGACCTGCATAATATTTGGATGGAAGAACACTAAGAAATCCCACAGCTGTTGGATGAATGTGATCAGAGAGAGGAATTCTGAATGTCTATTTAGTTAACCAAACTTGCACGAATATGATCAATTAATATTTAATTTGAAACTTCTTTATACATTCTTTTTGAAGAAAATAAGAACTACATGACTTGTTTTCTATTCCTATATGGTTACTGGATCAAATATTCACAGCAAATTGGATTGTTTGTACTGGAGGGTTGAAATTTCTCAGAGAGCAATACAGGTATCTAATGAAAATTAAGTGTAGTGTCACACACGGAATATAGCTAATCTGTTAGGAGTGACACATGTATGAATTTAGCAAATAACAGTCTAGAGCTATTACTGGCCTCCACAATTGAATAATCAATTTCCAACTTCAGTTTCACTCCTTTATGATGTTAAAGGATAACTGAGCCTAAAAGAAAGATTAAAATAATTTTTAAAGTAAGTATTAAAGTATCTTAAAAATAATTCTTATTTCTACTCTTTCTCCCATATTGGAACTCATAGTGCTATATATAAGATTCCTAAGCATTCTCCTATCCAAGCACTGATTAGCTCCAGATCTTGCTTGATATTACCTCACATATCTTCAAATCAGGCCTAGGACCAGCCTAGGGGGAAAAAAAATCTGCTTTCTGAATGACTAAGAAGAGCAGCTGGCACATACCTTATTACCATTTTTCTTCTGATCCCGGTACCATTACCATAACACCAAAATGAATGTCTACTGCTGACTCTGATATCAAGCACATTTGTTGTTTCTGCAATTAAACTTTTAAGTTAGGAAACTGAGGCAATTGTTTAATGTTACAAATCCAATAAACTGCAAGACTTGTGCCAGCTTGTCCAGAAGCCACCAGATGACCATCCACTGATCTAGGTGTTTGCTCAAGGACTATCTTAAATGGCATCCTGCTTCCAAGCAGACTTCTAAGTTAATCTGTGACAACAGGATATTCACATGTCAACAAGACAAATGCCTAATGGGGAATCCTACTACCAAGAAATAAAGTGCACCATTCAAACTGCCAATAAAAAAGAAATTTAGAAAAGATTGAAAGTTTGATTTCTGGCATCTTCATTTCCATTGAGAGTGAAGTCAAACTAAATAGTAAGTTTCAGGATTTCTTATACTTCCTCTTTCCAAATCCAAAATGCACCTAATTTTTTCTTTTTTAAAAAATCTAACAATTATAAACACACACACACAAAGAAAGTTTTGAAATCAAATCTACAATCTCCCTTAATATGTGCTTGAATGAGAGAGAGAAAAAATTACAGATGAGCAAAATAATACTTTTCTTATTCATCGTTTCCCATTACAAATCAATGCAACTGAAATATGCTTGTATAAATACAAATTATGCCACATGAGAAACCAATGTAGTTATCTCATGGGGCTTAGAATTTCTGCTATGTGTTAATAAGCAAATTCCCAGATTAGGCATTACCTAATGCTTTTTTTCAATTCATCTTTTCTCCTGTTGTTTTCTTATCTGCACACTAAATCAGAGATGTAAGATTATTTCATTAATATAAGTAGCATTTTGCAAAGTTACTCCAACTTCTCCTCTTCCTTAAAAATAAGTATCAGCTTTTATAGTAGAAGATATTTAATATGGGCAGAAAATATAGAGACTAGAGATGGAAACTTTTTCAAATCTAAAATTCTTATATGTCATATCCTACTGCATTTCCTAATGCAATGTATAAGGAAAGATCGTGACATTCTGTGAGGTCTGTTGATTGGTGACATGAATGAAAGGGTGCTTTTTGTATATAGATTTTATGCTTGTTTGCTTGTTCATTCATTCATTCATTCATTCAAATGTTTCTATGTCACTTCAAACACAGTACTATAAATCAAAAATTATAAAAATTATGAAGCATCAATAACAATTTCTATGTGGTCACTAGAAGTTAAAAATGACTTGATGACACGTCATTATCATCATCAATAACAATAATAATATCAACTAAAAATAATACTATAAAACTATATCATAACCCCAAGCAGCCAGGTCTCTTCTCAGGTACATGTCTCTCCCATTTTTGACTCGGTCCCCAAATGCACATTTAAAAAGTCACATTTTTAAAGCTTCCTGAATGCTATGGGTGAGGGTGTAATTCTTATATTTGGTGTGAATTCGGAGGAGAGGCACTCCCACAGAGAATGCTTGTCTCTTGTCATACCTCACGCAAGGCAGGAACTCTCTACAGGTGCATCTTGAGTGGGCAGATTCTCTTAGGAGCAGGTAGTCTCTGAGATAGCCAGGAACAAAAAAGTAAGTTGAAAGCAGTGGGAATGGGTAGGATAAAAGGAGAGATAAGGTCAATAACACCTGAGTGCTAAATAAAGGTGAACTGAATAAAGGAGTAACCAGTACAAAAGAAATACTTTGATGTGGTTTGATCATGTGGAAAAAATGAATGAGAATCCAACTGAAAAACAAATATACAGGTAGTCCTCGATTCACAACCATAATAAGGACCAGAAAATTCATCATTAAGTGGTGTGGCCATGAAGCAAGGCATCACATGACCACACCCGATTTTACAACATTTTTATAAATGTTGCAGTAGTTAAGCAAATCACCGTGGTTATTAAGTGAATCACACGGTTGTTAAGCAAACACATGATCATTAAGTGAATCCCGTGGTTCCCCACTGACTTTTCTTGTCAGAAGCCAGCTGGGAAAATCACAAATGGTGACCATGTGACCCCGGGACACTACAACTGTCATAAATACATGCCAGTTGCCAAGCGCCCGAATTTTGATCATGTGACCCTGGGGTTGTTGAGATTGTCATAAGTATGAGGACCGGTCATAAGTCACTTTTTTCAGCACTGTCATAACTTCAAAGGATTGCTTTACAAATGGTTGTAAGTTGAGGACTACCTGTATGAAGGAAAAACAAATGGGTCAAGAGGAATGGAAGAACTGAAAAAATGACTGTTGGACAGAGATCCTCAAAAAGAGAAAAAAGAGGTGACAAATTTGAAAAATAAAAGGCAATGCATGAAGCAGCTGATGGATATGTGAAAGCAAGGATGGCTTGAAGTAAATGGTGTTTCTATAAACAAAGTTTAATTATATTACTTTTACTATCTCGTTCTTTTAATTTCTTTGTCTTTGTACCTTTAGCCCTCAGCATAACATTGCTTATTCTGAAAGGGAATAACGTGATCAGTATGTACTGTACTGTATGGATGTATGCAAGTAACTATTCTTATATTAGCTCAAGGTTCTTTGATATGCATATTTGTTTCAGTACTATAGTGATCAAATAAACAGAATGATAAAATACTGTTCCTTTTATTTATTTATTTTGGTTGTAGATTTATACAGTATTTGTGTTGTCTTGACTTTTTTTTAGACATGGATGTTTTACACGGATAAAACTATAAGTTCTTTATATGAACTTGTTTTGTAGTGCCCTTGATAAAGGAATTGTCTGAAGCACATCGGGTTCTTACATACTACATCATTTCCTACTGGTTCTTGAGAGACACCTCTTTTTTTCACTCTATCCTACAACCTTAGAAATCCCCAGTGTTTCCTATTAATATTCAACTGAAGCCAGAAGTTTTCCTTTTAGGACTAATGGATAAACAGTTACAAAAAAGCCATGGAACATACTTTCAATATATGATTACTGTGGCGAGACTGTTATATGCACAGAGGTGGAAAAATTCGACACTACTAACTATGGAGGAATGGTTGGTGAAATTGTCAGATCTTGCTGAGATGGATAAATTAAATTTCTCTTTGATTAGAGAAAAGATACTATCTACATTTATTGGTGACTGGAAACTTCTTATGGACTTTTTCTGTGTAAAAATGAAAAAAAATGAACTTGTGATATATAACTTTGATGGTTAGACAGGATAGATTATAGAAAGAAGAGAGTCATGATGTAACTTTAGAGAGAGAGTTAAAATATAATTGTATTATAACTGCTGCGAAGAATATTCTTTATGCCTTTTTTCTTTTTTCTTTTTCTTCAACTTTTTTTCCCTTTTCCTGCACTTTTTGCTTTCTCTTTGCTTTCTTTCTTTTTCTTTTTTCTTCCTTATTTTATATTAGTTTGTATTAGTTTTTATCTTCTTTTTTAAATGTTTCAATGAAAATCATATTAAAAAAAAGAAAAGAAAAGAAATCTCCAGTGGTTCCTCTGTAGTTTCTGGGCCCATCCAAAGATTACTTAGGTATTGCTATCTGCTGAATTAACCTATGCCTATGCCTAGTGCTATGCCTAATGCTTCAAAAGTTCCATAATAAAACTGAGCAAAATTATAGACAAGGAGATAGCACCAATGTCTGGATCTTAGCTAATACTCAAAGCATCAGGTTTAATTAGGTATGATTTAGTTACCGTTATTATGGCTCCAAAATGATTAACAATTTTAATTGATCAACTATTGTGCCTTTTTTTTTTATTTAAAAGACTGTATATTTCAAGACCTCCAATATAGGCTCCTTTTTAAATATGTGAATTTGTTTATCTTATGTTATTTATATGGAAATTGCAACCAAATAACAATCACAAACCAAAATAATGAACAAAATAACCAAAATAATCCATTTTAGAATCTGACACATGAAAATAACAAAAAAAAACCATTTGCTATACATGAAAATGAAACAGTAGATGTCTTCAAATGCTATTAGCTATGAATAAAAACTGAATAGAACTTCATCTCCCAATCTATTTACCTATAAACCTCACAGATCTTTACAACCTTCGGCTCTTGTTCCTTCTTTGCCCGTCACTAGGGATAAAATCTCACATCCAAAGAGTTTTTGTTGATAGCAGATAAATTCACACAGGTAGTTTTTCTAACTTTTATTAATCAACAACTCAGTTACATGAATATTGTAGAATACATTTGAAACACCTGAAATTAGTGGCTGAAATTCACTGGCAGGCAAAAACTTTTTGGTGGGCAAATTAATTAAGACTTTTTTGTCTATGAATAAAAACTTCAGTTGAATAATCTACTGATTAAATCAATTAGCACCTGTATCAGTAATAATTATGCAGATACTAGGCAGTCATTAGCTTATCTAGTTTCCTTTAATGAGAATACTATTAGCATTTATGTACAGCATCAACAGGCAGAATAATATTGTAGAAATCCAGAAAGGGCTTTTTACCCCTTATAAGTATTTATTACTAACTGTTGGATTTAAAAATTATACACTGCTCTTTCATGCAATTACAATTACTTAATGATCTATTGTGCATGGAAGATATAATTATTCAAATACCCACAGGCATTGGAGAAAATTCTAAGACATGCTTCAGCGCTAACAATAATTTCAAATAGTATGTTGCAATGTTGTGTAAGTAAAAAAGTGAAAATCCATACATTTTCAATGCATTTTAATTTGTAAAATTTCATATGAGTTGGTTTCTATTCATTGGAATTGCATTCAAGTATTCATTTTCCCACTGACTTCAGTACAAGACCCAGCCAGAACTTTGCTGCATCTAAATATCATGACATTTGAAGACAATTCTCTAAGCAGTCTAATTTGCCAAATTTTAGATACCTAGGAGGCACTCCCCATTCTATAGTCAGTATAAAGAAAATGCATATTTTAAAAACATCCAATTACTTTCCATGTGACACTTTTAATTACTCAATTTCTGACGCTATTGACATCATATTCCACTAATTTCATCAATCTAGGACAAAAGACCTGTGATTTCTAGGTAATATTTTGAATTCTTCTGATGTGAGGCCTGGCCTCTCACAAACACTCTGGGAAAGACTGCTTTTGTATGACTTCTAGAAGAGGAGAAGGCTGCATGTTCTACCACAGGAGGATCTGAGGAATAAGATGCTTCCTTTCTCAAATCACAACAGGCTCCTTTTATTCCAAAGCAAGAACATAGTAAAAGTTTAACTGCCATCTCAACTAAATAGAGCTTTCCATTCTGTTAATTTTATTTCTCTTTATCTCTTCTTCCTTCCTGTGACCTTTCTTTGAACTGTATGTAGAGCCTACTGAAGCCTACTTCAGTTGAAAGCAATGATTTAAATGCAATGCAATTATAAATGAAATTGAATTAATTTTAATTTTGTTTTCATCAATTTTGACTTCTTTAATTTAGAGCAGATCACAAACATTGGGAAGAGAGAACAATTTTTAAAATATACTTGAGAGAATATACTCTCCCTGTATTATATCAATCTATATATCAATATAAAAATTAGAGTCTCTTGCGGAGCAGGGAATCATTCCTGTGTTCCACTTCTGGGAGAGTTCATTGTGAGGAAACAGAAGAAAGAACCTTCTTGGCAATGACATTGAAAGCCAACCCATGGAAATCAGGATGACACTTACACATTTAGTTTCAGTACAAGGTAGAGATATGCTATTCTAAGTTCTAGATCTCAATGAAGCTCAGTCTACATTGTGTTTTTGTTCAGGCTGTTCTTGTGTTCTACTTCTGTGTTATTGTTTCTACTGATTATATCCCATCTGAGTTCTGTTGATATAGGGTTATTTTATTACACACACACACACACACACACACACACAATAAATACATAAATAAAACACTCCATATTCTCCTCTGGGGCTGCACATTGCAAAGGAACGTTAGCAAAGGCTAACCCTCAAATAAATTTTTCTGCTCAGGTTGATTTCTAATTAAACAGACCCTGGCAAGAATCTGAGGAACCCAAAGTTCCTACCAACCACCAGACAATGGTAGCAAAACCAATGTTCATATTTATGGAGGATCTATTACGGCTTTTATGTTTGTGTCATTTCTCTTCCAGTAACAATTGCTGTAAAGAGCCCACTCTACCTGACAAGATGAAGTTGTACAATCTCATTCAACAAATGATCTTGCTGTGACCCTCGTACTAACTTTGCTATTAAGCAAAAACAGGCACATTTTCAAATATTGATTCCAACTAATGTCTGATCCTAACAGGCATGATCGTATCAATGCTCCAGTATAATAGAAGGAGTGTCAGAGTTAAACAGAATAGCTTTAGATAAGATCACAATCTTCCTCACAATGATGCGATGGCATCAAGGACTTGGTATAGCGTTTGGGGTAATTATCATTAATAGATATTGGCAAACAGGAGAGAGCAGCTGCTACCAAGACATAAACAAATTTCACTAGGACCGAATAAAACACGTTTTATCAAGGCTGTGGCACTAAAGCACAAGCTATTCCTATGGAGGGAAGCGTCAGCACGTTCATTCCTCAGATTTCAAATGATCAGCATTCAGTCAGAAGAAGGAAACCCTGAAGGAAAACATCAGTGTTAAGTATATACGGCAGCAGCATGATCAAAGCCCTGCACCTTTTGTATGTATGCTGATGTCACACATATGTACAAAGAAGTAGGGCTTTGATCATTATTTCCGGGTACAATTTATATATTTATATTTATTTTACACATCAAATTTGTCACTGCCCATCTCATTAAAAAGCGACTCTGGAGGTTTACAGAGAAGATAAAATAAATTAAAATACAATATAAAAGCAGTCTATAAAATTCAAGGTGCTGGTTACCATTTTTAAAGCCCTACATAGCACAAGGCCAGATTCCTTGTGGGACCGCCTCTCCCTGAGGTCATCTGCCCATTCCATTAGGTTAGGTAGGGTGAGTGTGCTTCAGGTCCCCTCTCTTAAATGTTGCTATCTGATGGTGCCTTGAAGGCGTGCCTTCTCAGTAGCTGCCCCAGCCATTTGGAATAGTCTTCTGCATGAGATTCAAGGGATCCCTACCCTTTTGAGCCTTCTGGAAGGCCGTAAAGACCTGGCTCAACCCCCAAGCATTGGGCTAGGATGGTGGTTGATTTAGAAAGCTGTTAGGTCTGGCACCTGGTGTGAAGGGTATTTGTTTTTATTCCTATTTTTATCAATTGTTGTGAGCTACCTAAGATCATTATATGAGATAGGTGGCCATATAAATTCTTCAAATAAATAAATGATGCCATCACCACCATCTAGCTTTTTCTGACCCACTCACCCCCAACAGAGGATCCTTTAGATCCACAGCTAGAATTAAAATTACCTTTCCTAATTCTACACTTGACATAAGTATTAGTGCTTTGCTCTATCTTGCAAGAAAAAGTTATATTTGTGATTCAGTGAAGATTACCAAACAGAAGAATATTTATATTGCCAACTACCAGTTTCTATGGGGTTTTATAAAGACCGCTATCAAATTTTGTCTCTGATTTTATATAGCCAGTTCCATTGTTCAGAATTTCTGAATTCTGCAGCCTCTTGACCAACAGGTATGGAACAGGAGCATATTTACGTAGCAAAGGTAACAAATTAAGTTGAGTAGCGAATGTCACTACTCTTATTTTGAACTACTTGATTTCTAGGATCCGTATCTGAGAGTGATAAATTTATAGCTAAAAGTTTGATTATCTCTGAACAAGGAAAGAAGAAAATATATGAGCATCTGTATGTGGCTGGATATGTATGTTAGAGTGCAAGGATGGTGAAAGACAGAGAGACCAGAAGGGAGGAAGACCTGGATGCTGATACTGGCCACACCCATATTAGTTCTAACCTTGCCCACTGCTATTTCTGCCCCTGTTCCCTTCCTACCTAATCTCTGACCCACTGCTGCCATGTGACTCAGGATAAAAAGATTGCCCTTACAGTCAAATGCATCCATTCTTAAGCATACAGCCTTAAACAGCTATGTTAAGATCTATCCAGAAACAATATTTTGTTTCTTTTCTGCCTTATTGTGGCACATAAACTTATGCCAGGTAAAATGTAAATTAATGCCAATATTTAACTATTGTGAGATACTACATTTAATGCCCAGTCTTCCATGTTGCAGTCTCAGTGCACTGGAAAAAACCATTAAAGGTTCTTTTCTCAAACTGGATAGCAAGCTATTTTTTTTTTTTTTTTTTTTTATCTGCTTAACAGTCATTACTGACCCTGCAGTGACCGCCCCCTAGCGGTTTTCAAGGCAATTGCATCTTTCTAGTTTCGGAATTAGACTTTGCCAGAGCCTAATTCCTAGAGCGTCAGCCCAGCTGGCAGCACAGGAGGCGGGATTTCCGTTGCTTCGCGCCCCTTTTTTCGGACGAGCGCGGTTTTTCTCGCTTTTACCGGCAACTTGTCCCGTCTCTCTGTTGAGCCGCTGCCAGCATTTTTCCTCCCACCGGAGTCCTCATTTATCTACTCACGTATGTTTTCGATCTGCTGAGTTGGCAGAAGCTGCGGGTATAGAAACAAGAGCTCACCTTGTTAACGCGAGGCTGGACTCGAACCGCTGAAGCTTTCAGCCATTTCTGGCCGGCACTTTCAGCGTCATTAAGCCGCTGCGCCACCGCGTCCCCTAGCAAGCTATTACCTCTAATCAAAGTATCATATTCTTCAGGGTTGCTCACTAGTCACACTCCACTATTCAAGAGATTTTTACTGATTGTCTTTCTTCCTTTTTTCTGTTATCTTAATATTTCTACACTGCTGGGTCACCATTCTTTGTTAAGCTGTTTGCGTGCTAATAGTTAGAGATGATCAGTTGATGTTTCCTCAATGGGGGTTAATGAATAGAGATCTTTTTCTGAAATTGTAATTTACCTGCAGAGGCAGAAGATAAGGCTAGTTCTATACAATGGAGAGGAAGCTAGAAAAATAAAAGTTGGCAAGTTTTGAATTGGGATCAGAGTGATCCAAAGAGAGAAGCTAAACTTCAGGGATGGAGATGGGTTTCTGCAAGTGTTCTGATGCATTTATATTTACATTTATTTATATTTACGTACAGTATTGTCAAATTTCTTTCCTCGTGTTCCTGGTACACCAGCCCATGGCAGTTTACAACACATTAAACAGTAATTAACGTTAACAAAAACACCAATTTAATAACAACACATAAAACAATAAAATCATAAATAAGAATAAAGGCACAAAAGTCCAAAGAGTCAAATAAAATAAGTCGTAAAGTACAAAATTTAAAGAAGGAATGCTTCTTACAAAAACAGGGTTTTAAATTTCTATTTAAATCACCCAGTAAAGTTAAAATCTATATCTCGGGAAGCAGGGAATGCTAGCTTGCTTTCAAAAGCTCTGTCTGAATATCTGGCCTGATTGTAAGTTTATAAATAAACAAATGGGGATTTTAGTTTATGAAAATGTATGATATAATTAGCTTGTTATTCTGTAAGGTGCTATTAATTAGCACAGATAATTCTATGTGCACATACGATAATTCTTCTTTCCCTCTACCAGATCTCTGCAGCAAGTATCTGGATGGCCACAAGATAGCAGCCAAGAGAACTTATGATTACGTTTTGCTGCCACCTAATGGTCATCTAGATATTTGCAGATCCAATCTGGTAGCTCTGCTTAACCCCTGACATTAGTTTCTTTTTCCTGAAGTCTATACCCTGGACAAAGGTTCAGAACTACAGAACCAACTGAAGCCTTTCCTGTTCATACAGAGGCCTTCTCTCCCCTTACAGCAATGCAGATTATCTATGCAGGAATTCCCTGGAAAACCTTTGGAAGGGACAGAAGGTTCAAACCATGGCAATTAGATTTTGGCTTTAAAGCATATGATACCACGCTTACTCCAGCTGCATTACTTAAATATTTGTTTCCAGGTACAATTCAAGCTCATGGTTATGACTTCAAAGTTTTCAGCATCTGAAATCTGGCTAATATCTACCTGAAAACGGGCACCAGTCAGGTGTAACATGAAGACTTGGCTTTTTCCCAAGGCTTAGGATGGTTTTATTTTAATGGAATTTCAAATTGATGCTTATCCTTTTGGAATGATTTTTAAAAGTTCTATGTGTATATACTGTAGTTTTATCAGCTTGAATGAGTTAGGATTGATTGCAGCTAAATTGTGATCTGACCCCTTGCAAAAATGCTGAAACAGATGCTGTCATATTCCTTCCTAATGTAATAACTCGTGCATTGGATAAAAATGGATAGAGAAACCTGTTTTACCCACCAGATTGGCTCTGACTAATACAGCATATGATATACTTCTGTTTTGTGCTGTTGTTTTCCTGATAAGAGGTTGCCTTTGATTTTGCTGTACTTATTTGAACAATGTGGTTTTAAGTAATAGAACTGAAATTCTGAATAGTAATGAAAATCCTGAATGTATATTTCACCTGTTAAAATGCAAGGAATACTGCCTGGAAATCTTTGTTACTTGCTGTTTGCATATGTTTTATTTATTTATTTATTTATTTTTAAATGCCAAAATAAACCACCTTTCTTGGTTAAAGACCTAAAAGAAATGCTGTCCTGCCAAAATACATGATCTGTTACTTTTGTCCCATATTTGGCAATATATGATACTAGATCCTCTAGATAAATAAATAAATAAACACAAAGAAAAGGCTGAAGGAGAAACCTGGACATATTCCAGTTGCTCTAGGAACTGCAGTTACAGATAGGCTTTCAGCCAGTTCCTAAATACCATGAATATCCTACAATATCTGGCTGTCCATTCTTAGACTGCTAAAACCAGTACACGTTTGAGTTCCTTCCCTATAAGCAGAGAGGGAAAAATTAAGAGATTCTACTAGAAAATTATAAACAGCATGGGGGAAGTTCTCATAACACCACACAACATAGGATTGAACTTAAAAGGAAAACAAGCTTCTTTAAAATTAAAAAAGTACAGTAAAGAATGCAAAAACAACACCAACTGAGAAGCACATGTCAAAGAACATCTGACATTTTTAAGAATATATATGTATTTAAATATATTGAAAGGGGCAGGTAAGTTACTTGACCTACGGACAACAGGAGTGATAAAGGCATTTTAAAGAAGTACAAGGAATTTGCAGCAAGTTTCAATTAGTTCTTAGCATTGATTTTTGTGCAGAAGATGAAAGGCAGAAGCCCTGTGTAAAAACTGTTTGTTTAAGGTGCTGGACCAGGAGTAGGGACTACCTGAGATCTAGTCCTGCCTTAGGCATGAAAGCCAGCTGGGTGACCTTGGACCAGTCAGCCCTAGGATGAAGGCAATAGCAAATCACTTTTGAAAATATTGCCTAGAAAACTGCAGGGACTTGTCCATTTGACTCAGAGACAACCAAAACAATAAAAAAAAACCTTACCATTTTAATTGTAAATCTGTAGTTTTATATACTGTACCCACATAAATTGTTTGCCATACTTATACTACTGAATAACAGTTATAATAATTAGTATCTCCTTCTTTAGGCACTACTGTTCATCTTTAGTTCTTGAAGCCTACTGGTAACCAATGCAGCCACTTCAAAATTAATGTTATTCAAGCTTGGTGGAATTGTTCTACCAGTAATTTCACTACTGCATTTTGTACTAGCTGTAGCTTTTGGGTCATGTGTAAAGGCAGCCCCATGTAGAATGCATTACAGTAGTCCATCCAAGTGGTTACCATCAGCATCACAAGACTCATCCTAGTGATAATTATACCTCAAGATGTATTTTAAGAAATGCACAAGCTGGCAAAATGAGGACCAACACTGAGCAACAAGCAGGATTAATCAACACCATTTGGCATCCAGCTGTGTATCTTGGGGCAAGTAAGTTTATAACTGGTGTACCAGCCAAAGCCGAGTGAAACTCCTCCTAGCAGCTTCCACCTGCTGCTTTAAAGAGGAGAACCCCATGGAACTAATCAATTTATCAGCAAACATGCAAAGGATTATACAATACATAGAATATTCCTATTGACTTAATACTGGATATTAATTCAACTAAATAGTTCCAATAACTGCTCAAATAAATCATTACCCTACTAAAAACATCAATATAACTTTCTACTGATCTCCACCTATTGATCTTCTGAAATACATAATTAATTACTGAATGCTGAAATCTGTTTTGATTATCACAGAGGTCGAATGTATTGCTCTATCAAGCATATGGGGAACACTGAATGCTACCAGCTGTTAACGTAGCCAAGTAAGGCAGAGGTATCTGCATATTTTGAATCTTGTCCAAATATAATGCATTCACTGATTTTTATCTCTATCAAACTTGTTCCATTATCAAGTTAAAATGGCACAAAAGATAGAGATGTGTATATACTTTGTAATCAGGCAATCTCACTGCATTTATGTTGTCAGAGAACTTAAGCAGCTCACAATGCTCATCCTAGTGATACTTATACTTAAAGATGTATTTTAAAAAATGGACAAGTCAAGCTGGCAAAATGAGGCCCAACATTGAGCAACAAACAGGATTAATCAACACCATTTGACATCCAGCTGTATCCATCTTTATAGAATATTGACCATTGTAGCTATTCAGGCATTAGTACCACTTCAACTGGGTAGAATGCAAACCCATATTGATGCTTTCATTCACTGCAATCATCCTGTTTTGCTTAACCATAATTTCTTTGAATAAATCACAATTGGTGGGGCTCCCATAACAAGCTAACCCAAAAATTAAGAATCAGGGCTTTCAAACCACTTTGGCTGAGTTCAAATATCATGTTAAACCAAAACAAAACACACTATCTTAGAGTTAGTATGATATATGAATCCAGTGTTCATTCATATTTCCCAAGAGGATCCTGCATATAATGAGCTTACAGATACATCACATAATATTTGTGATTATTTATCTGAATAGCTTCACAGGTTCCTGTCAACACAACAAATGAAATTAAAAAATACAAAGGCTAATGAAAAATCAACAGCAAAGAAAAAAAAGCATGGCAAATAATAAAATCCATTGAGTCTTCTAGCTGTAAGTTTAACCCATTGTTTCTAAATGCCTTATTACAAATACCAGAAGTATCTCAGAGCCAGGAACATAGTTCAGGGATGGGGAAGTATCATTGGCCCCTACCTTAGAATAAGCTACTCAGAATAAATAAATCTTATTCTCCTAATCAAGTTTCTTTTACTGTAAACCCTTTGAGGTAGGCCAGGTCAGGAAATGGACTCTACAAGAAATACTGGAACTTTATTGATGTAGGCTATAAAAATAGAATCTTGAAAGCTGACAGCATTTTCATTCCACTCCCTCTTACACCAAAGAGAGTCAAGGCATTCAGCATTAACTTTCTTTCTCACGCTGTCTTGTTTCCCCAGGCTGAGGTCATGTTTTGCTAACCATCTCTGTTTAACTTCTCCAGAGTCATCTCTGTGGTTTTCTACATTTATTCTGAGCCATTCTGGCAACTGATGAAGAATAGATTTTATGCCAGTGTTTGTTATTAATCACATTGATTTGTATTGTGGATGTACTGTGAATTATTGAAAGTCTTTTAATTATGTTGAGTCCAAACCTAATCAATCAATCAATCAATCAATCAATCAATCAATATGTGTGCCTCCAATGCTATTTCCCTTTGTCTCCTTCCCATCAGCCTACATACATACTTCCTGGCTTCTGATGAAACTCTAGTAAGGATCAAAGAGAGAAGGAAAATCTTTCCCCCTTGTGCTATCCAACACACAGCAGCCACAATAACAAAGTAAGTGGACAGGCAGGGGGATGGAAGAAAGTTGTAGGTTAATGAAAGGAAGGCCATTAAAAGTAGGTAGGTCAGTGGAGGGTATAACCTGAGTGTGTCAGATTCAGAATCAGAAATAACACTGGGGCACTGTCATTCTTGCCTTGTATTTGAAACAAGCATTACATATTTCCTTTCAAATTTCTCTCAGTATTTTTTTGAGCTTATTTCATTATTTGAGGTTGCTATTCTGGGTATGGTTGTTCCTTGCCTCACATCTTTCCATCACCCTGAAGCCTTCATGGCTATCCTCACTCCCCAATTTGAAAAAGAAAAAAAATCATGTGAGTAGATCCCTCAAGATGTGTTTGTCAGGATTTAACTGAAGCACAAGAAAACAAGAGAAGCTGAGACTGCTGGAAAGATGAAATTCACATACTTCTCACCTATCCCATAACAAAGAAAACACAAGAACTACTCCAATGAGTACTTCAATGAAATTCTTTCCCATAAAAGCAATTTCAGTAGCAGATTATTTCCTCAAACTGAATGAGAAATAGTAGAGGAAAAATGCAGGAGAATTCAGTCGCAAAGCACTATTCAAAACCTATCTGTGCAACTGACCAACATAGTCCAATTATTAAGGTCTGCTGAGAATCTATTTATACAATCCTAATATATGGACTGTGAGAAAGGGTGCTCTAAGTTTTGAATATTACTTCACAAAGGCCCCAGCGGGTGACAACAGGCAGCATAAGTCAAGCTTGGCTGTTCCCCCAAAAGTAAGCAGGGAATCAGACCTGGTTAGTACCACCAGAAATTACCACAGCTGTAGGTTATTCTGGAAAGTTGAAAGACATCCCAGAAGACAGTGGGAAACAAGTTCCACAATGCTGCCAGGAAAACTGCATGGACACGTCCATGGAGTTACCAGCTATTTAGCTCAACTTGAGGAACTCTTTAGCTTACCCCAAAGATCAGGCTGCCACTGATATTGACTTCCTTTTTGTACCACATGAGAAACACAGCTATTCATTCAATTTTTATATTCCATCATACAATCTTAACTTTACTGAAAATAGTGAATAAACACAGGTCTTTTCCCCACTACCAACTTACACTGTCTTCTAGAGACATCCAACCACCACTGCTTGAACAATGGCTCGAAGATACTATCAAAAACTGTAAGTCATGAGTGGAAAATGGCCACAGAGTGCCAATTCCATATGAATATCTCAGGTGAGATCATCTTGTTATTTTCTGTTGCTTTTGTCTCCCTTAGTGGATCAGCCCACTGGTCAAAAAAAATCACATAAATGACCTTCTTTTGGATAATTCCAGCTCTTCTTTCCATATTTTGGGCTGTTCATCTTATGACTTGCAAACATTTAGTGACACAAAATCAATTTAAATTCAACACTACAATTTAATTGGTTTGGACAACACTGTGAAAAACATTTATGTTTACTTATTCATGTGTTTACTTTAATTGTTGAATATGTAGATCAATCAGCTTAATTGGTGGGAACCAATTTTAATTGGAAGCTATAATTTTAATTATCAGGGTTGAAAATTAAGAGTAACTTGCTTTATTTTCCAATAGGAAATCCATCATAATCTGTTCCAGGAAAAACAAGTTCTATAGAAGCTGAAAGACTAGCAAATGAAATATTATGTACACCATTTTGGACTGTAGCACACTTTATCACACACACACACATATATAATATATGTAATGCTTCAGATTTTATGCCAAAAAAGTACACAGAAGACATAAGTGTAGCCGCTGTCTGCAAGTCTTTAAAACAGTTGTGTCTTCTAGTATTGCACAGCAATTGCAGCAGTTAGTTATACAGTATGGGGAAAGGCATGACCATCTGCTCCAAAATGATTTTTTCAAATTAGTGCATGCTTACAAACATGTCTCCCTCACCCTCTCTGGGCAATTCCACTTTGCAGCTTAAGCTGCTTGACTCCCAACTTCCAGTCTTGATTGCAGTTGGTTGGCAATGAGGCAGGACTGGTGCTCAGTCTGGACTGACTAATTCTTTCTTTGCTTCTTGCCTTTCCCAACCATGCAGGGAAGCCAAGTGTCACTAGTTGGCTCTGATGTGGACGGATCTATCAGCGTCTGCCTTTTCCTTTTAGGGGCTGTTCCCTTCTCACTAATCCCCATGCTTTCCCAGATGTTTGTACACATGGATGCCTTCACACACACACACACCCTCCCATGATAACTCTTTTGACACTAGCATACATCCTTTCTTTTTCCCCTTATCACAGCTCCAACGTTACAACAATCAAAGCAATAGGGATCAAGTTGTTCTTTAACTCCTATGTTTCCCTGTAATTCCATGGAAATTTGCAATAAAGAAGAACTGATAGTTCAGTTTCACAGGAACAAAGTAGACATGTTGCAACTTACATATGTTTTTAAAAAATAAAGGAAAGGCTAGGGAAGATTTGCAGCACAGTGGATGCGGAGCAAGAAAGCAAGGGGAGTATGCTTCACTCAGCCTGGGCAGAAACTAAAAGTGTACCCACTGGAAGACGTGCAGGTTGAATGGAACATTAGCCTCTAGGGTTCATAGACTTCAGACACCAATGCTTGGACCAACTGCAAGTTTATATTTTTAGAAATGTATAGACCATAGCACCCCAGGGTGAAATGGCTAACTAGGGCACCAACCAGTCACTGGAGGGGAGGCGGCGTGCCAGGCACTACAACCCATCAGAGCCTGGGCTGCTATTAGAACAGAATGAAGTACTGGAAACCATCTGCTTTGAAGTGCTTAAGACATTTAGGTCACAAAACAGTCCTGAATCAAAGCTGGAAAAACACAGGCACAGAACGTATTTACGATGGGGTGGGATTGGGAAGAGAAGGACCTCGTCCATGTCTGTGCTCAGGAAGCAGTGAGTGGCCCATATTGGCGATGGGTGAAGCACAAAGCATGAATCTGCCATTTGAAAAGAAGACTCTGGCCCATTAAACTTATATCTAAACAGACCTATTAGTTTTTCATGTGTGTTCCCTGACATTGCCAGTTGTGGTATCTTACTGTACCAGGAAATAAGAAGGAAAATATTCTAGCATTCCTTATAAAAGGAATTATACCTTTTCCTTTCATTTTAAGTTACAAGTTACATCAAAATGACATTGATCTTGAAATTTTGAAAAACTAGCAATTTGTTAAAATGTTTATTTATTTATTAAAAGGCAGATGCTATACATTTTTCAATTCATTGATAAGGAATGGGTCGCTCTCTAGTTATTAAAATCACAGTCAGATTTATACAAATCAACAGAAACTATATCATTTATTTCCTGCTTGGATTCCATGAAATTTTACACTTCTACTCTCTCTTGCCCTTGAATAGAGAATCTTCAGAGGATATATTTATGCTATTTTTGCAAGTGAGGCCCAGTTGAAATACAAATGCCATTTTGTGAGTTGGTGTAGAAATGATAACACGAATTGTCAGTACAGATCTCATCTAACACTCAACAAGTGCTAAATACTAGCATGAATCAAAGTACGCTAGGAATGTTAAGAAGGCACAACTTTGCTGAGATGCTTAGCAATTTGTAAAGGTCAACATGAAAAACCTGGATACTGCTTTCATTATTAGATATGTAAGAGGAAAAAGTATATTTATAACTTTATCAAGCTTACCAAGATTTACCAGTGGATAGGAAGTTATTTGATAGGTGTGCGTAAAATATATATCTCCATTTATTGCTCCTTGATAGGTTAAAGACATTTATTAGAGCAGACAACCCTGCCACAGGAGGAGGAAGGTTTTTTGTGATGCCTGCCCCCTTCCACAAATATTTCAGCATTTAACATGCACTCATGGTGTGTTCTTTTCTTTTAAGACTCCTAATCAGGGCCCAAGTACCTGCCAGTAGATGATGGAATAATGGAATCAAGATTGAGTTTATCCCCTGAAGTAGGTGCTACCACCAGATTGATAAGTACCTACTTGGTGTCCTGAAAATGCAACCCTGCTGCTTCTACCTCTTGAATCTGAAGCTGAAAAACCAGGGACAATCATGCTTATAAATAAGAAAAAATATTTCTCAAAAGAAATGCCTTCAAAAGACTGAAAGGAAAGGACTTGGGAAGAAAAAATTAAATGGGCGCAGACTGTATTTTAAAATAATAATTGGCTAAAACAGTATCATTCCTTTCCCCCTCAAATGGAAAAATAAGATTGGCTTAGAATTTTATATGCTATTTTTTTCCTAGGAATAAAAATAATATGTGAGCAGATATGGATTACTTCTAGGCCAGGGTACAGGCAGGGTTGTCATCTCATGGTTAGCACAGCTGCAGCAGCTGTGCCAAGCCCAAACCCTCTCTCGCACTTGCTTAGGAGAAGTCAAGTGTTACCAATCTGCCATTTCAGATCTGCTAACACAGTATATGGAAGTGGCACTTAAAAATCAGGCTTATCTATCTATCTACACACACATGTGCACGTGCACACACACATGTATATGTGTCCATATATATATATATATAGAGAGAGAGAGAGAGAGACATACATTACATACATTACACACACACACACACACACACACACACACACATACATATATAAGAATGAATTCCGTTCCCAAGGTCTGTCCTTAAGCCGAATTTGTATATAAGCTGGAACTGTATTATTGCATAATACTGTATAAGTAGTAGTGTGCAATTAACTCGAACCATTGTGTATTTAACTCGAATTTTGCTACAACAGGCTCCATTCTTAACTATGGGTCATCCGTAAACCAGGCGCTTTTAACCCGGCTACTACCTATATATACACACATAACCCCCCCACAAACATACACATACACATACACACACACATACTACATACAATATACATACAATGCATCTTTCTACATGTCTTTGGCTTCAATTAAATATTTGAAGCCAAAGACATGTATAAAAATGCATTACGTGTATATGGATTTATGGAAAGATGCAAATATCTATTTGGAGACACAAAGTGACCTGTTTCAGAGAAAAGGAGTTGGGGTGTTTATACTAATCTGAGTGCTACACATGCAGGAATGCTCTGACAGAAGTAGAAACCGTTAGCAGTACAGGGAGAGGGGAACATAATCCAGTGCCATGAATGGACTAAAGTCTTATTTATTTAAGAATATTTCTATTTAACTTTTCAAATCCCATTAATTAATTAATTAATTAATTAATTAATTAATTAAGCATCGGGCATAGAAGTATTTTCAGGCAGGGTTCAAGCATCTGAATTTCTCCATATTAACCAGTAAATCATACTCACAGAAAGACAGTATCTCAAGCAAAAGACTAGGCTGAATATATATTTTATATATATATATTTTAAGATAATTTAATTAGTGCTGTTGAAAGCTAGGCTTGTATCATATAAGCTGGCTCTCAGACAATTGGAATGTTGACAGTCTGACCACTTGCATGTTTACTCAGAAGTAAGTTTTATTAAACAATGAACAAAAGACTGCAGACTGCCTACTGGGGTATGGGCATGAAAGAGAAAAATGTGTGTTTTATTTCAAACCTGAAGCAAACACATTATGCCTTGTAAATTCGGATTAATTATTCTAGGCAGGTTGTGGCTCAGCCAAAGCAAAACCCAGAACATCTTGGTTGTTTCTATTCCATTCCACTGATGTGGCTTTGTATGATAAGATTTTTAGCCCAATCCCATGCATGTGTTAATCAAAAATATACTTTGTTTTCTAAACTGAGAATTACTCCCAAGTATGTATGCTTAGAACTACAGTTTACTTGCCTAAAGTCTACAGCATACTTTTACAGTTACAGGTAGTCCTCAACTTACAACCACAATTGGGACCAGAACTTCCATCGCTAAGTGATGCAGTCATTAAGTGAGTCACGCCCGATTTTACGACCTTTTCTGCTGCAATCTTTAAGCAAATCACATGGTCGTTAAGCAAATCTGGCTTCCCCCATTGACTTTGCTTGTCGGAAACCCCTGGGAAGGTCGCAAATGGCAATCATATGACCCAGGATACTGCAACTGTTGTAAATACATCCCGGTTGCCAAGCACCCGAATTTTGATCATGTGCCTGTGAGGATGCTGCAATGATCATAAGTGCAAGGACTGGTGTAAGTTCCTTTTTTCAGTGCCATCATAATTTTGAATGGTTGTTAAACGAATGGTCGTAAGTCGAGGACCACCTGTAGTGCCCTTAACAATATTGTGATGCTTACCTAAGCATGCATCTGGATCAAAAATTGGTGAATCATAATCAATTGCTGTAATGTAACTCTTTGGGCTCTTCTTGGGAATCACAGGCAAACAAAACAACACAGGGAAACAAACATTTTTCATGTCTGACTTTGTTAATGTTGAAGTGCACCCTCTCTTTTCAGCACTTGTATATATATTATAGCAACTGTATTCTTATTGTGCTCACAGAGAAGCGGGTCTCATTTGCCAACGCGATTGTTTCAACTCACTGGCTACGGCAACCCATGTGTTTTTGTTGATGTCATAACACTACATCTTATTAAATGGAAGTCATAGAGATTAATAAAAAGATTATGTGCGTCCCTGTGGCTAATTGGATTAAATACCAGGACCAAGATTGCACAAAGGAACAGCAGCCACCCCAAGAACAAAAGGCTGCTGAACAACCCTGAAACAATGGAAGTTTAAAGTAATTTGACATTAAAGAAAATTACGAGAATCTGTGTGATACAGCACTTTGGGTATACTGTAGTGCTAGAAAAAAAACTGTATTTTAATATTATTACTATAATAGACCACCTACAACCTAAACATAGGACTGAATAGGCAATGAATGACAAAATGACTGTGTTATTCAGATAATGCAAGGACTTTTTAAAAATGAGAGATTTCTCCTAGAAAACATTTGCATCGCTTTGGAGAGACCTGCCATTTGAGAGTAGTGATTGTAATGTAATGAGCAATGCTCAGTTAAAACTTGCTACATGAATGTAAAATGTTATTTGAAGTACAAACATCCAATGCGCTAAAGAACAAATATATGGCACGATGCAACAGGAGAGCTGCTTTGCTGATGCTGTTTAACTGATTTAGTTTCATGATAATGGTTGGCGATAACTATTACTTAATGAAGAGGGTATTAATATCATCCTTTTAATGGAGGTATTATCAAGTTGTTAAAAAGTTGTTTGAAACAAAGTAGTGAATGTATATCATATCAAAATTTGTGTCTTTCAGGAATAAGATTTGCTTTATAGGTATACAAGACCATATTCAAATATCCCCATCATCTAAAATTAGCTGCCCAATGGTGAAACAAAGAGTTAATCATGCTTGTGAGAACTAACTCACTTTCGTGTAAATTAAGTCCAAAATGCTTCAGTTTATTTAGAGGCAAGCTGCATTAAATACAATGAGATTTATTCCATAACATATGCTATGCATTCTTAATTCTTCAGTTATACACTCACATGGGGTGACCATATACGACTTCTTCAAGAAGCCAAGATGATACTGGTTTAGCTAAATTGTCAACTGAATATTTAAATTTGCGCACCATCTCATCTAAAATGTGAGTGGTAAGACATCACTGGTACACCAATTTTAATAGCGAACAAGTATGTAGAGCAGAGCTGAGGGAAAGAAACATGCGCTACAGATATAGGATGAAGGAAGACAAATTCCTTTCACCTTGCACCCTTCCCACAGGAACAGAGACCTCATGGACTCCATCCAATAATCTTCCTAGGCCATATTAAACTCCTCAAAACTACACATAATAAGAACCTTACATAAGTTGAAAACAATTAAGAAATAACCCCCCCCCAAAAAAAAGTCCTCTAATTTTTGAACCATAAAAATTAGACCGCTGGCTGGCCCTGTGTAACTAATAGATTTCAGTCCTGAATTCACCCAGAGACAAACTGGTCAACAAGTAACTGAGTTGGATTTTGAACTTTGGCACATGAGACAGTTTCCCAGCAATTTCTCATAGAACTATTTCATTAGGATAACAACTTTGAATCTCATTTAAAGGGTTCCACTGTATCTCACCAGTTTCCTGGCCCCAAACAGCATTCTTTTACTCCTATAGATTTTCATCCCAGCCGTTGGAGTTCTCTTTTCCTTATCGGGCTGATACAGACCTGAATCATCCTCCTTTCTTTCTGACAGGGGCAACAACAGTGAGGGGAGAGGGCATGATACAACTACTCATTGTTTCATTTCACAGAACCCTGCCACAGGGCATAGATTAACACCAAAAAATAGATGGCTACAGCCAAAGAAGACCATTTTTCAGAATGCCTCCACTTGATTAATGAAGTCATGGCACAGACCACGGTTGACTTTCATCATGTGCTCTATATTCTCTGCTCCTTCTCCCCTTAGAACTATCAGCTTCAGTCAGAAATGTTTCATTTTTTCCCTTCATTTTTTTAAACATCTGAAGAAAGGAGCACTGAGAATTATGGTGCTGTTAATAGTATTCGGATGCCCAAAGGGTAGCAATGGAAGGCTGCTGTTTTGGTACAACAGAATCCTGTACCACCTTTATGACTTGCCAATTGATTACACTATAAACTTTCATATTCCACTACTTCAGATCAATAAAGGAATCACATCTGTAGGCAGTTAAGCCTTGAGTACATACAAGTATAAAGATGGATAAAGAAATGGGAAAGAAGAGTTCCTTTTGCTGAACTTCCATTTCCACTTGATAATGTTTTTGTTAACTCACTTCCATGGAACTCTGGACATAAGATGGCGAATTTATTCTATATGCTGTAATAGAATTATGGGAGAACAGTGGGAACTTTTGAAAAGAAGGGTAAGGGGGACAACTGCCAAGGCTGTTCATGGGACGGATCAAAAAAGTCAAGATGGCACCCACAACCATATGATTGAAGTCAACATGTCAACTTTCTGGGCACATCCTCACACCCACCCATCCATCCACCCCACAGATGTCCCTGGAACTGCCCAAGGTTTCATACATGGAGTGGCTCATCCCAGGCATAATTCAGTATGTGAAATGTCCAGGTTGATCCAATTAATATAAAACTCCATGTTACAGAATTATTAATTGTATTTTCAATTTTCCCTTACATGTATTAAGCCAATATGGTCCTGTTATTTGTTTGCGAAGTGCATTAACACATGGCCCATGAAGTCACAGTGCTTGGCCTAGTTGGAGGGTGTGAACATTGAAGCAACCATCCTCCACCAGCAAGGAATACTCACTGGCTCAGCTAAATTTCTTGGTAGGCAGCACTGCCTTTTTTCCCCTTTTATAATTTTATAAATATGAAGTTCAGAAATTATTAAACAAAGGCGAAAAAAACCTGAACTCCTCACTTCCACACTATAGAGCAGTTATGCCATTGCAAATAACTTGGAAAAGCAAATAATCATATTATTATACTTCCCTTTTTGGAATCAACTGTTTCCACAATACAGCAGCAAAAACAACTAGCTTCTTCTCCATCTTAAATGGAGTTACTGGATCACTGGAAAAAGTAATTCTAATTATTCCACTCACCTTCATAGCAAAAATAAAAACTGGCCCTTCCACATTACACCCCAGTCCACCTCATCCTTTTTTTCTGAGTGGTAAAAAAATCTAGGCTAGAAAGTCCAAGAATACAATTTTGCAATCAGGTCTGGCTTCAGTTACTTCTGATATCTTCAATTCAAGATGACATGAACTTTCATTCACAAAAACTCATGTCATAGTAAATATATTAGTTCTTTGTTGTGTTTGCTGCAGTGTTCTTCTAGAATAACCTTTCTCAATTCTGGTTCTGCAGAACCCTACAGTTACATAGGGTTCCTTGAGAGACTATGATTGGGAAAAAAAAAATAAGCATTTTTTTTTTAATTTCATCACCACACAATTCCAGGACCGACAGTGGTGGAAATTTTTATGCACCATGACTCAGCTTACTGATCACAATAATGAACTGTAAGCTGTGGATATAACCATTTTTATGCAGGGCTTCCCTGAGACCTGAGAATTATTTCAAGGATTCTGTAGAGTAAAAAGGCTGAGAAAGGCTGCTCTAGAAGATCCTATTTTGTGTCTCATTGGTTATCAATTGCCTCAACCTGCATTGAACCAAAGAACAGGCATGGAAGTTTTTTAGCACTGACTCTGGTGATTCTTTTTTCTACTTAGTGATCTTCTATAATTATCTTGCCACTATAGCTAATGGGTGGAGTTTAATTCTATAGAAGGTATGTGGTAGGGATCTAACTAATTTACTGAAAATGAATTACAGTCTACAATACTGCAGTCAAGAGTATTATTATCTATTTTGTCACTGGAAGCTCATATCTGAATTTGCTACCAAAATTGGTATTCAAATAAGATAATATATTTTGAAGTAATTCGTAGAGTTTTCAAGTATCAGTTCAGGTAGGACAATGACAAACAATTGTGTTAGAAAACAATGATTAGAATAATGAGGGGGCGCATTATTCCTCTTGATTTTCCAAAGTGAAAAATAATGGAATACTCTATTTCCTATTGGCTTCTGAAGAAAGGGAACAACGGGGGCAAGTGACAGAACATGCATCACTATGTAAATTCTGTCCCTTATATACCGGCCTGCAGTGTCCAGAAGTATGAAAGGTTGATGCTCAAGTTATGACATCATGATGTACTGTACATTTCATCATTTTGGTGTCATTGTGGATAGTTTCACAATGTTTAGTTTCCCTTAGAAAACATTTTATCCCTAAGTCTGTCCTACCAAAAGGCAATACTGGAGATATTGTTAGAGATAAGTAGTTCTGACAATTTATCTGTCTTTCATTTCTTATTAGTTCAATCCACTACCTTCCACACCAGTTATACTTTAAAAAAAGAAGAAGAAGTCACAAAATGTGTAGGCATTTGAGGGCAACTTTCTCTTAATTCTTACTTGGTATGCATTTTCGTGCACTTTTCTCAAATCTGCACATTTTAATATGCATTTTGGCTTGGAGAACTGCATTGATTTGAAGGTATCAATGGACAGTTGCTTTCCAAGTTCACATATTAACCCAAGAAGTACAAATTTAGTAACTGCTTCAAGCAGTGAACTAAATGAAACTCTTGCTACCTCTACTTACCACTACAGCTAAAAAGGTGTTCCATGACAAACTCAGTGGCAATTTCTATCAGTAACTGGTGTCGGCCCTTTGTCTTTCCCCAATTATATCATGAGGTGCTTGAACATCTTCAGTAAATTTCCATATTTGTCAATGGGAGCCTCAGATTGAAAGCACTGTGAACATCAGGTACATTGTGCTACCACCCATGCATATGAATTCAAAGTAGGAAACTAAAAACCATGTGCTTTTATACTCAAATCCCAGTATCAGTTCTTACCTTATGCTTTTCAAAGACCAAAATAAAAATCAATGAAAATAAGTGTCATTCTTTTATTATTCATTTTAGGTGCTTAATTTTTCAGAAGTACTGAAGATAGCCATAATTTATTACATCATAGGAAATAAATGTAAACCTTTCAAACTGCCTTGACAGAAAAACCTTCCAAAATAGAAATGACCTCATGCTATCCTGCAGTCTCTGCGATTCAAGAATGGAGGAATGCCCTTTAATATTGCCTTTTAAGCCGTATTGTATTCAAGGATAAAATTTGTAAAACACTGAGGGCACCATACAATATTCTCTTCTCCTCCTGCCTCCCATTATTATCTTATCTGCACAACAATTCTGCAAGGTAGATTAGCCTAAGAAACAGTGCCCGCTGGCTCAAGTTCAATGATAAGCAGGATAGAAATCCAATTTTCCTCACTCCTCGTTCCACACTCCAACCACGAAGTCACTCCAGTCTACATGTTGTTTGAGCCCCTAAAAATAGTGACTCTATTATCTTCAGCAACCATAATGTACATTCCAGTTCTAGTACAGTTGGCTAAAAATGTTCATAAACCCTATTTAGGAAAAAAAAAAAGTTGGCTAAAAATAAAGCATTATGAAGAGCCAAGAGAAAAAACCCTTCTATTGTGCAGAATCAGAGTAATAATTTTGTGGAAGAATAAAGGATTTTAGAGGTTTTTATGACAAGCAATCAAAGCAATGATGTCAACTCTTTGACACTTTGGTGCCAGCACTGTTATTATGTAAGTGTAGCTCATGCCTAGTTTATGAATCAGCTACATTTGGCATGCCTCCTTCTTAGTTCATCTGCTAGAGCTTCTACTTCATGACCTCCTGTTAGCATATTCTGTTTAGGTTAATGGAGTCCTGTCCTTTGGCTAACTGCCTTCATAATTCTTCATCCATCCTAGCTGAATTTGACTAAGAGTCTTTCACTGTTGTTGCAGCGACAAATGACACTTCAATCAGTTTATTCAACGTAACCAACCTCTCAGTGTTTTGAGATGTATATTGTTAACATAATTCAAGATAGAAACTTGAAAGATCTAAAGAGTGTTTGACATCTGGCACACTGACTCAATTAATTACGGCACTGAATTAATTAATCTGTTGGCTCCCCAGAGCCAACCACCACACATTTAAAGTCAAGCATGTAATACTTCTTAGAACATAAACCAATTTACAGAGGTACACAGTGTTTAAATTTTATTAAAGACTGAATAAAGGAGAAAAATGATTTCTGTACAATGAAAACATGCTAAATTGCAACCACCTTGTTCAGTATCAAAGGCATCAATGAAAGATAGTAAATTTTAAGAAGTACCAAATCCCTATGAATCATTAAATGCTTACTGCTAAGATTGGAGAATTGCAGACCAATATATTCTTTTTTTTTTTTTCCAATTACAGTACTTCTTTCACCAAAAGGGATATTATGACTATCATATCTGCCCACTTGGTGAACTGCTAAACAGCTGTCAATCTCATTGTACAATTCTGGGACTAATACTCTTCATTCCATTTAACACATATATTTCTAGACATTTATATTTTGGAAGCATGCTTGAACAGACAAAAGCTGTGATTTTAAATATTTAGACAAACACCTCCCTGGAAGTTACACCTATTTACAACCACTTTGCACACTTCCTGACAGCTTACTTGTGCCTCGACAGGGGCGGAAGGTATGGAATGGCTAAACTACTGTTATGGTTTCCCTGCCATTGCTCTATGTAGAAAGTTGCCTCTCATGCATGGCTGATATGGAGACATTCTTCAGAACAGGAGACTGACTGGAGAAGGAGCCCGAGTTCTTAAATATTGTGTGAAAATGGTTGCTACTGTCAGGGGCTTAGTTCTATTATCAGCTAACGCAAGTCACAGCATTCCGATGAGGAATGGTATACTACATTCATGATGAAGTTGAACTATTCCTAATGACCAAATGTGTACTAAGAAACATTTTATTAACAAACTTCAATGACAGGAGAAAAAGGAAGGCAAGTAATGACAACCACCACGGAAATCTGCTCAGCTAGGCTCTTCACTTGGCACCCTCTCCCACCTCCCGCACAGAACCATTGCAGTAAATCTCGGAAATGTAAAAATAGCCAATTAGTAAAGGGCATATTGTGCTGCACTGTGGCGTATGGGATCGGGAGAAATAAAAGCTGTATGATGCACACAATGTTCTTAATATCATAGCATGTCCACCCTTTGAAAAGGCACGTGCCTAAACAATTGAATTTTCCATGAGATTTCAAAATAACAGAGAATTTTAACTCAGGCTTGTAATATTAGATTTATAATTTTGAAAGACAATAACAATATTCTCTACTTCTGATAGAGTATATTTACCCATTACCAGATTGTGCTAGCATTTGTAATGAAGCACACTTTATTTACAACATTGCACAGTTAAATGGATTTTTATGATTATAGCATACTCTGTATTTCATAAGACTGATTCAAAATCTCAGAAATAGTGACCTGGATCTCTTTTTAATTTTTCATTAATATAAACTACTGTATTTCTATTTGCCCATTATACATTTACCTCTTGGCTAACACTGAAAATAAATGTGTTAGAATTCCTTGCTTTGTATCATTTAAATAAATATATATGTTTGTTAGTAAATATCATGCAACAAAATATTTTAAAAACATATCACGTTGTGCCATATTGTATAACATTATATTGTGTAATAAACTAAAAGCAAATTGTTATAATAAAGACAGTCGTATGATCCTATAACTTTGCCCAAATCAAGATCCCAGCAGTAGAACCCAATGCAATGGAGGAGTGACGGTATGATCCTATCAGGAACAAAAGCAGACACAGCTCCAGCAGAAGTTATGGACACTAAGCGTCCAATGCTTAAGCATCTAGGAACACACCTGGAACCACAAGGACTCTCAAGCTATGAACTGGCATTTCAAGTGTAAGTACAGCCTCACCTAGTTTAAGTTTTTAGTTTCAGTTTACCTTCAGTCATTACCCTCTTTTTGTCCCCACAGATTCCAAACAACGATTCAGATGTCTACAGAAAGGAGGGCTGAGTATCATAAGCATACTGCCAATTTATAGAAAAGAGGACTTATATGTTTGATTAATAACTGCAAACACTCAAGGAAGCTAACAACGTTTAAAAACAAGAGACGGGTATAAGACATCAAAAACACCAATTGAAATGAACAGCAATTAAAATTGCTAAAATCAGCTAACAACTAAAAGCCTAGCAAAAGAAAATTGCCTTTACTGATTTTCTAAAGACTAAGAGAGAGTGGGCCGAATGCAGTTGGTTATTTATATTAATAATGAGAGTTCTTAAAGAACAGCAAACAAAGCTCCAGCTTTTGGTACTTCTTAACATACCAGTGTGTTGTTATTCAAGTCCATTTTCCCAGCAAAGGGCCCCCACGTTGTTCCAACCGGAAGCTGCTGTCGACTCTGGATCTTGCGTTCCCCATCCCTCTGGAACATCTCCAATTCCCCTGAAAAACAAAGAAAATAAAGAGTTTATGACATTAGACCTTATCCTAGAGGAATCTCTCCACTGTTACCTTTCCTAGTCAGCCAACATTTAGGCAATATTTTATTTCGTTAAAATTACTTATACTCTGTGGCAGTGTTTCTCAACCTTGGCAACTTTGAGACGTGTGGACTTTATAAACTTTATAAACCCATGCTGGCTGGGGAATTCTGGGAGATGAAGTCCACACGTCTCAAAGTTGCCAAGGTTGAGAAACACTTCTCTGTGGTGTGCATGGGGAGTGGGTCAAAACAGGCAAGATGGCAGTCACAGCATCATGATCCAAGCCCCACCCCAACTGTATGTGGGTCAATGTCACATACGTGTACCGAAGTGTGTGACACTGACCCACATACAAATGGGGTGGGGCTTGGATTATCATTGTTTATTCTTGCCTGGAAAATTAATGATCTTGAGTTCTTCAGAAAATACAAATACTTTCCCTCCTTACAGTTATTCTCACTGTGTAAATTTGTTTATCAAGTGTACCATATTCCTTGTATTTTTTAAAATACTCATTGCAATTTTTGTAATTATTTGTAAATTAAAAATGCACAATATCTGGCAAACCTTGTCATAAAGCTACTGACTGAAACCATGAGAGAAAGGTATATAAATAAAGGTGCTAACATTCTTACAGCAGTCTGTCACCAACATGACTCTGAAACCCATCCAAACAGCTATAAGTATTCACTTCTATTTCTGTACAATCAAATATTAAAAGTTAGTACTAAAAAGTTGGTGGGTTTTTTTCCCCCTTTTTTTGCGGGGGTGTGTGTGTGTGTGTAACTTTGAATTAGACAAGTCCAAGCAGTTTTCTTGGCAACATTTTTGGAAATGGTTTGACACAGCCTTCTTCTTAGGGCTGAGAGAGTGACTGGCCCAAAGTCACCCTGTTGGCTTTTGTGCCTCGGGCAGGACAAACTCACAGTCTTCTGGTTTCTAGCCTGGTGCCTTTAACTCAGTGTTGTCCAAACTTGGCCACTTTAAGATGAGTGGACTTCAACTCCCAGAATTCCCCAGCCAGCATCTTAAAGTGGCCAAGTTTGGACAACACTGCTTTAACTAAACACCAAACTGACTCTCAGCAAGTATGTAACTTGTTTGTCAATGATTGAGAAAATTAGATAAAGAATTCATACAGTAAATGATACCCACTCATGCTTCACTGTGCCATTAAAATGTCTTCTGAAAAATGTTGGATCCTGTCAGGCAGGTGGCTCTAGCTATTATTTTAATTCCTTTCCTTATGCTACTGGATAGCTATTAATCAGTTTGGGGAAAAAGAAACTGAATTAGGTCTCAGAAGGCATGGTCTTTGTAACCCGCCCAGAGTCCCCTATTGTAGGGGAGATGGGCGGGAGAGAAATTCAATACATACATACATACATAAATTTCCAATATCTAGTTTCCCTGGGAAAGGAGGGAGTCGATTTGGAACTTAAAAACAAAAAAGCTCTGGACTCCAATCTTGACAATAATTGAGTTTTATCCCCAACCCTTTCACTCCAGCCAACTAGCTGCAGTACCTGACATGTTGCGTTTGACCTACTAGAGAGCCTTCTTGCTGCCAAGGTTTAGGAACTTGCCTTTGGGTTTTCTGGGAGATACAAGAATGCCCCAGTTCAGGCCTGGAGTCTTACAGTGCTGCCTTTTACACTTAGGCTGGCATTCAGACCTCATAGGCCCTGCCACAAAACTGTTCCAGCAGGCTGGATGGGGAAACCTTTGAACCTTTCTGACCAGCAAACTCTAGAGAGGGAGCTAAGGTGTGTGCGACAGCCATAGCTGTTTGGAGACTGTTAAGTTCCCCAAGCCCCAAGTACAGCATGCCTTCCTCCCAGGCCATAGAAAAGTTTGATCTATTAACATTTGTCTCTCTACTGTAAAATATTTTTATCTTTTATACTTTATACTGTCTATGCATGTATTAATTTTTAATTAATTAATTAATTAATTAATTTTAACTTGATGAATTAAGTTTATTCATTATATCATGCTGGTCTATGACAGTAATAAACTTTAACTAATTCTACATAGTGCCACTAAGGAAGTACACTGTGCACTGTGCACCAGTGCACTGTGACAAATAAAAACAAACATACCATCTCACTAATTTTTCAAAGCTAAAAATTATATATATACTGTATATTTTTCAGAAGCAAATAAAACCTCAGAAAGAGAGAAGGAGAGAGAAAGGAATGATTTCCCAACCTACTTCAAACATTCTGCACTATTTTGCTGTGCCAGCTAGGATTCCCTCTCTCTATAACACCAAATAAGATTCATAAATCCAAGTAGAAATGCTAAGTTTTGGTGTTAAGGGGCATACTGCCAGCACACAGTATAGATATGTATTTTAGATACATTTAGAGATGTGTATTTTAATTCCCCCCCCATGCTTTTTATATATTTTGTGGGGGGGGGGGTTATACTTTGCTGTTAGTTAGGGCAGAAGGTGGTATTGGTCCTGTGAAGGGAAGAGAAATCCCTTGAGTTAGAGGACAGGGACTTGGGGTCTTTCTTTGAGTTAGGAATTAACCCGTAAGAGAATCTTCATCTTCCCAGATGTGCAGAAGCCTGCAAAATGATCTGAGGGCCTCCACATAGGGTTACATTGACCATAATGAAAAGACAACATTCTCTTCCAAGTATGAAAGAATGCCTTTGAGAAATGTTTGGGTTAAATCTAGCCAAGTTTCTGCTATTCTTTACACAAGAGAAGACCTGGACTATCTTAGCCTTCTGTTTCTGAAATATTTACCAGATCCAACCTTACGAATCTAGACTTGGATTGTTTGGAGTTTTCCTGCTGCATAAGTCTCTAACATATTTACCAGTTTCCACAGTTCCTTACGTAACTGCAGAATGACACACTTTTCATCTTTCGACATTCTATTGGTACTTTCATTGCCTGTCAGTTCTGCACAGCAGGACTTTCCTTCCTTCTAATTTGGGTCATATTTTGCTATGTTGCTCTCAATTAATCAGTTACTGATAATTGGATGGAGGCCAGGAAACTGGGGGCTAGTTACAGGATAGACAAATCTCTCCATTTTGTTCTGTACAGCTTTCCTGATGCTACGTTTCTTTCATTTCATTTTTGCATCAGTCTACAAATCTGACAAAAAGAAAGATAGCTTTTGTATGTATTCTCGTATGAGCTTCTCCTTATGTATAAATTTTGGTAAACACTTCTGTAATTGGTACATGCATTTCTGTATGCAATGATTTTTAATAAACCATTATTCTGTGCATGTTTTTACTTGCAAACCCTGCCCTCCAACATTCTGAAATTCAGCTCACAACTTCTAACCAGTTCAGGAGGTACGAATTGGGCTTCTATAAAAATTCAGACTAAATTACTGTCTTCCATCCCTACCAACCCATCATTGAAATGGTGTTCTTTCTTCTCCCCTAAAGCCAGTGCCCTTGCAAAATAGCAAAAAGGACCATACTTTTTCACTGGCGGCTGACGGGTAATTTTTGAAAAGTATCTATCCCTTTCTCAGTTCAGTCTATAGAGAAATATATGTACATTAACACATAGAGTATGTTTTTGCTTTTGTTTTAGATAAACATGGAAACAGCAGTTTTGACTGTTTTTAACCATTAAAAAGGAAGCATGTCTATGGACATGTCAAATTTAACTGATATCAGAGGAATCATGAGAATCTTTGAAAACCCTTTTAAAAATAATTCAGTCTCCCTTTCTGCCACTGACATTTTTCATCTCAAAAAGGTTCAGACTCAGTCAAACAGTGACTTCTTATCTATACCTGTGGATTTACAAGCAGGCCTGCCTTTTAATGGATTAAGAATGACAAACTTAGGGCAGATTATTCAATGATAACCAAACATCTACCAAAGTCCCCAGTTGCACAGGACAATGCTATTCTTTTTGAACAGCAAACATTTCTTAATAGAACAATTTAAAGAATGTTTATACAAAATGCAAAATTGCAAAAAGCAGCAAATAAGAGATTTTCTTTTCCTCATTCAATGTTATTAGCGAATTGGTCTCCATACACAATACATTTCTTATTTCATTGTTTTGGATGGAATGATGTATCAACATATATCAATATAAATAAAGGATTTAAACTGTTATTGAGCTAATATAAGTTTTGATAACTTTCCATCAATGTTTGCCCTTAAGAAATGGTGAACATATTAGTAAGCTGCATCTGCAATTTTTTTTTTTGTTAACTGAATTCAGTTGACTTCTTCCAATCATCATTTGAACTTATAACGTCTCTGATAAATCTAAATGGAATCCCTTTGGATCATAATAATAGAGGCAAAACTGGATATCTGTTGAGCTGAACACACTTAAGAAGAACTATAGTCAAGAGCAATTACAATCTACTTTGCAGGCAAGTCCAAGTCCTGACACACAACTGGAAGTAAACACATAATAGCATTATACCAGTTCTTCTGTAAACTGGTGATGAATGACAAAGGCTTGTAGCCAAAATAAACCCACTCAGAAACAAGAAGTAGATATTAGAATGCTCAGAAGAATGCCAAAATCTGCACAATAAAAATTAAACATCTTTATCTAAGGAAATGGTCAACATCCCCTCTCAAAAAACAAAACAAAGCGATCCAAGCAGCTCAGTGAAGACATAGGAGACCTTCTGGACAGGGACTCTACACCAGTGTTTCTCAACCTCTATGCACTTCAACTCCCAGAAGTTGGCTGGGGAATTCTGGGAATTGAAGTCCAAACATCTTAAATGTGCTGAAGTTGAGAAACATTGCTCTACACTGCTCAAGAATCACTTCCAAAGCTGAATGTTCCTACAATATCTGTATTTTGCTACTGTGACAATTTTTTTCTAGCTCAGCCATAGTGTATCCCAAAAGACAAACAAAGCAATATTTCTTTTTGTTACTCTGAAAATCTTCAGAATTTATGGGTGGCCTGTATTTCCACTGGGAATGCTTCCCCTGATTTCTCAGCTCCTGGACTGACATAGCCTACTGTTCCTGGGTCCTTAAAAGGGAAAGGTGGCTTGATAACTTCACAGCATCCCCTTCCTAGTAATCACTCAGATTCTTTTTGCATATGACTAGACAAATCAGTACTATTCTTCCAAGACTGATATGATATATATTGACTTTTGCAGGTTCTTGCAACTCTTCTCCTGCACACAGTAACTCAGGCAAATAAACTAGGATAAAATTGACAAGGGTTTTCTCTATTTCTACTTTCCCTTCTGCAGAAAACCAGCTGGCTTCAAAGCCTCTGGGTGCTGCTTGGTGTTTGCTTCTTTGTTGTAAATGTCTCATAGATGGAGCAATGCTAGCAATTTCTTTTATTTCTGTGTCGTGTAGGGTTTCATGTAGACATCCCCTAAGACATGAGAAAACATGGAGTGGGAAAGGGAATGGTCTGTTGTCAGAAAACACAGCTAAGTAATGAAACTCTGAACAAGAATGGCTCTATTATGAGGTGAGAGAATTCTGCAGTGGTTAAGTTTGCCGTTTCTTAATGTTGCCCTAAATTTCTAGTTCTTTTTTTTTTTATATGTTATAACACTACCAGTTTTACAGCTTTTTATATATTCTTTGTTGTCTTCTACACTTACTCTATACTGCCTCCTTTCTGGATTGTTCTAAATTCTAATCCTTTTCTTTTTACATTTCCAGCTTCTCTCTGCATGTTTTCTTCATTTACTAGAAATGTCTTCCTTTCTCATTCATTTCTTAGTTGTGCTTTTTGTTTTCTGGTTCCAGTTTTCTATGGCTCTTCATTTTAAATTGGCATGACTTTGTGATAATCCCATCTTGAATCACTCTAAAACTTAGCTATATGTCTCACTGAAAGCTAGAAAAATGAACAAAGGCTACTCAATTATTCCAGCATCACATTACAGTTCCTAATAAGAGTCTTAGCCATGTTAGTCTGGTGCAGCAGAAACAGCCACATGTAGTGCCAAAAGATGCCACACGACTGTTTCAATAAAATCAAGTATCTGAAAGAAGTAATTTATGTTTTCTAGAAATGAATATTTTTACATTGCATTCTTTTAAAATATTCTTAGTACAATGGAACAAATTGCCCCAAAAATAGTATAAGGAAAAATAATGGCTGGTCACAATTTATGAAGCCATTCCATAAATAGATCAACCACATAGCTAATTTGGCAAAGAAGAACAATGATTAATATTGGTAAAAACTGTTGCTGTTTAAAACTTAAGCTACACACTATTTTTAAGAATAGGCAGGATTATGGGATTGTTTTATTTTTTTCTGAAAGTGTTTGCAAAGGAAAAACATAGATTCTTTTTATTTATTCCATATACTTTTATCTAAGCACATTGCTACTTTTGCTCTCTCTGCTGTGCATTTCTAGAGTGCTTCAATGCATGGTTAATATACACTGCAGGAAATATAATTGAGATATCACTATGATGTCTAAATACATTCACTAGCACACACACCCACATTCACTGGGGAATAAATCACACTAAAATATATAGGCCTTTGATTAAACATGAACAGGATGAGGTTGCTCAACTGTTTGACAATTAAATAGAAAAATGGATCATGGGCATTCATTTAGATGAAGACAGCACAGCAAGAATTTCCCCCCATATGCATTTCATGAAGACCATGCCCATTTCTCACTTGCTGAATATGTTTGTGCAAATATGTGTGCCCCATAGTATGCACTAATCAATTTTGGGGAAAGATAATACTGCTAGTGCTATGGGCGGTTTGTCTTATCTTGTTGATATAGCATACTTTTAAAGTCTGTGATTACTCAAAGACTTATGATAGCTGCACTGTAAAAAAAAGCCTCAAGTCATAGATCACTAGCTCTGCTACAAAACATCCCGTGGCTTTTAAGATAATCACCCCACCTTAGTAAAGCTAGAATGCAAGGTTTCAGTTGTACCAATTTCTTCCTATGTATTTATGATACATAAATAAGAATTAGCAAAAAATGTTTATTACCTATTTTCACAAAATAATGCATATTGAATTGAACTATCTGATGCATAAAATCCATTATTTGCATTTCATCGATTAAAAAAATAGATGATAACTAATGTTAGCACAATTTTCTGGATAAAAATTTCTTGAGCTTTAGTCTGTAAATGTATTACAAACAGGACTGAAATATAAACTCTGGAAGAAATAATAAATAGAGAAGAAAACTGACCTATATTACATTTTAGCAAATGTGTAGTTTTTGGTAATCAGGGCAAAGAAATATTTATTGATTACTTCTGTTTTCCTCCTTTGCTATTAACCCTTGCTTAAAATCTCCATATAAACTGAAACGGGTACTAGACGTTCAATACATTAGCATAACTTTGAAAATACTACAGAATGAAAGGAAAGATGTTTTAATAAGTCATCAATGAATAATATTCAAGTGATCTGAATTACTGCAATATGACAAAGGAAAATGTTGTTGTAAGCCACCCAGAGTTACTTGTCTGAGATGGGTAGCCACATCAACTGAATGAATAAATGAATGAATGATTTAGAATCCTCATTTAGTCCAAAACTGAGTGGCTATAAAAGATTACATTCTTCTAATACTCTGCTCTCTGTCCTGGATGCCCCCCATTCTAGGCCTAATTCATAGCATTGTTTTTAATATTTTTAGCTTTAATAGCTTGAAGCCAAGGTTCCTGAAAAAGGATCTCCCCCCTTATTTACCTATATGGATCCAAACGTTATCACAGGACCTTCTCAGTTGCTAAACACCTTCTGTGGCATTCCCTCTTGAGAAGGTTTCTTTGGAGCTTTCTTATGCTGTTTTTAATACCAGATGTTTTAAGGTCCATGCTATTTTCTCAGACATTTTAGAAACGATGCTTACCGCTTTTCCATCCTTGTATTCATTTATCTTTGCTGCTAGGCTTTAATTGTTTTATTATATGCTGCTAAAAGTTTTAGCTTGCTGTTTTATGTTATAAATTTCCCTATAGGAAATCTACTCCATCCATGCTTCTGAATGGTTTCCTCAAAGCTGACATTACATCTTGTGAAATGACTCTACCAGCCTACCTTACTAGGTTGTATCTTCAAATATCTTTGCAATTGCCACCTTCATTCTATTTCTCCACTGCCCCATAGTACTCAACATTAAACTACAGTTCTGAGCATAAACTTGAAATACGGCATTCTCTCTTCAAATACCGTACTCATACCCAGATAAATCAGGCTAGCCATTCAGTGATCTTATCCCTCCTGACTCTTTAATAAATCGAACCTCATAAGTTCACTCTGTAGGAAGTTGTCACTAAATGAAATTGTGACCTTATCCGTTGCTTGAACTTACCCTGCTGACAACTACATTTATTGTACAGATAAGAAATCTTAACAAACAAACAAAAAGTCCTACACTTTTGATAATTGTGATCTTAGTTACATGTATCTCTAGTAGATGGCATCATCTCTTGACAACGTCTTGGTGATTTTCCCATGATGAATATCTGATCAAAGAAAAATGTGCTCTGTAGGTAACTGCTAAGGCCACTGACAGGGAACAGTAGAAGTTCATGGAGGGAAGATACTTATGTGACAGCACTGAATCAGATGCTATTAGCCAAACACAAAGAGCCCCAAATTAGTGTGTAATTGTGCTGGAACAGATAACAAAACAGAGGTGGAAAAACAGTAGTAGCTTCCTTTCAGAGGATTTATTCAGCATTTTACAGCAGAAAATACAGACAACAAACTAACAAATAAAGTCACAGGGTTTGTTGCCATTTTATTGCAAGCCTTTCTGTAGTATTATGTGGAACTTCCAGTAACACAGAAAAGCAATATTAATATTATTATTAATTTATTAGGTTTGTTAAGGGCACTGACTCCAAAAAGACTCTGGGCAGCTTACAAAAAATCAAATATATTATAAAACACAGTTAAAAACATAAGAATATATTTAAACATTTATTATTGTGAGAGGCAAAGGTCTTAGGGTTATATTATTTGCTGGTCATGGTTAGGGAAATTACTGATTTCCTGAATTTTTTCCATGCCTAACAGTTGGAGCTTGTTTCTGAATAACTGGGAATGTTATCCTATGCTCAGAAGGCAATGGAACTGGGATCTTATAATTTTTTACAATAATACTTAGTCAAGAAGAAAGTATAAATTTTACATGTCATACAGAAAGTTTGTGTCAAATATCATTTCCCATATAGCCATTTAAATAAGGCAAACATGCAGCTATTTTCATCAGATATAAATGGATATGTATCAGTACATTTACTCATATAATATTCTCTTAATACAATGTAAGTAAAACTGGAAGAGGAAAGAAAATAAATCCATATTAAGGATGCCAGCAATATTTACCCAAATCACACTCAGATATGAATTTTTGGAATTTATTAAACATCCTTCTCAGGCAAGTAGCAAACTTTTAAAAATTCCAAATTCTTCTCTAGTTGAGGTTAAAAACTGAGTCATAAAAGAATGTCTACTTTATCCCAACCTCGCAGCTGCATGTCAGGTTTCCCCAATTACTGCAAAACTCTGCTCAGATACACTTCCTCAAATATTATTTTTACCATTCTCTATACTTAGCTGGCTGGAAAACAGGACTAGAAATATGCATGTAACCTAGGTGTGCTGATATACCAACGCATATAATCCCTATATTCCACACAATGATTTTGTGATCAGTCTAAGATTCTGTAATTGGGAGTGACCAACAGTGGCCTAATTACAAGATTGTGGTCATTCATTCATTCGATGCATTTGGTTGTTCAGTTGCCAAATGACCTTGGCCTGCTAAAAGAGTTAAAGCACCAATAAAGGAAAATAATAAAAATCAAATGAACTGAAAGCAAACCTGCAAATTTCTGAACCTAGTCCTTCTTTTCCTTCCCTATCATGATGCTTAACTCAAGAAGTTAGCTTGGTTCTCTTTTAGGGGTGGGTGGGTGGCTAGGATAGCACCACTATTTTCAATATAACAGAATTCAGAAGCTACAAATATGAATCAGTTTTGTGCATAATTTGAAACTTGTACAGATCAGGATAAACTGATTTGCTCTGAATTACTCCAGTCTGCCCTGATATTTGGTCTAATCTGGGTCAAGTACAACCCTGTTTAATACCATATTAACATCTTTTTCAAACTTGTAGGCATCATGCCATAGAAAGTTAAGAGAATATTTATAAAACCTTTTAGCTCTATGCAGTATGTCTTTTCAATATGTCTTTTCAAAATAGGTTCATATAGCATTTACTACAAAAAACTACATACATTCTCACATTGTTCAGCAGAGCATCTTCACAAGTGCTGCTTACTACTGAAATTACTAGTGAATGAAAATCAAACAATGTATATTCATGTTCCTAAGATATGCTTAACTTTGCTCTTTGATAAATGCGGAAGAAATGGGAACTGCTTAGGACAAGAGTCAAGAACATTTCCTAAAGTATATTCATGTTCCTAAGATATGCTTAACTTTGCATTATACTTTACTATATAATACATGCAGGTATTTTCCTCATTGAGAAATACATCAGATAATGAAGGACAGCCAAGTCTTTTATGAATTAATACTGTTTATTCAAGCACTTTAAAAATCCATCTGGTGCAAACTGACTTTTTTTTTAGGAAAATAACATTTCCTATGTATATTAAAAGTATTTTTTCCACTTGAATAGTTACATTAAAAGCCGAAAAATTAAAGAAGTGTCTTTCTGAATTCAAGGGAATATTATGCAGTAAGAGAGAGATTTCATCCAGATGACTTAATGACTAATTTTAGATGACTAATTTCAGAAAAGCATCTGGTTGTACCAAAGGCAATGGTGATCCAGATCTAGGGCAATCAACCACTTTAATCAAGGAATTTCTTGTATTTCATTTTCTTTTTGTAAATAGGCTGTATTAACAATGACATTATTTGGTAGAAGTAGAAGTTTAAATTACTGTCTATCATGTCAGGATAAAATTGATAACACTTTTCTTCAACTATTTGCAACAAGTGCAATTTTATTTTCCTGAAGGCAACTATGAAAAGCTTATTGTATTAACGTGGTTATCATTAACATACTCTACATATGAATAATGTTGTGATGAAGAAGAATGTGCTTTCTTACAATACAAGTTGATTGTGCTATGAGAGAACAATCTATACAAGAAGGCAAGTCATTATTATCTCCACTCAAAACAGGTGGAAGAGTCATCAGAACATCTCCAGAGAGAATTTAATTCCTACATGTAGCATAAACCACAAACAAATTTAAAAGAAAGATGTGGTAATCAAAGGAAATTCAAATCTGGTCTTATTTTCTCCTCCTACATTTTCTGAATGACTCGCATACCCTCATCTAGTGAGGGGCAGTTAAATACTGAAGTAACTGCGAAAATTCTTGCTTCCTTTAAAACTTGTGGGAGCTGTTATTAAGGTCACATATGATGGAAAATATACACTTAGCAGAGTCTGTTCTTACTGTTCCTTGCAAGCTATGGGTTACATTTCCTAAATCCTTAGCATAGCAGGTAGATTGACCAGTAGGATGAAGTTATATATGGGTGACGTTATCACCAACTTAATCTAATGAGTCTCCCTCCCCCTCCCCCCAAAAAACTCTAACAGACATTTTACTATACTGTGAAAAGGCTATCAATCAAACCTTTAGGCCAGAGAAAGGCTATCAATACTTCCTGAAACTGTCCAGAAATACTGAAACATTATCTTTTATTGCATATTAAAAGATGACTACTATTCTGGTAACCAAACCACCAAGACCACCATCAATACTTCAGAATATTTTTTCATGCAACTTATGAAATTACTTTTAAGAAGTTACAGATGACATATTTTAATCTAATTTTTTTCCCTAAACTTTTAACTGTTATTCTAGACTTCATTCTTAGGGAAGATTCCTAATCAGTATTAGAGCAATATGCACTGTACACAGAATACTGCCATTTCAGTGGCATCTTCTATTGGCTGCAAAGTATTTTTGGAAGTACTCTTTCCTCTAATAACTAGCACCTAAAGTAGCTAAGAAATGAAATTTAACATATAATTTAAACCATAATCCAAAACATTATAAAACATAATAACATAAAGTACTAAATATCCCTCTAATTTTAACAAGTCAAAAATCTGTTTACACTTTAATGAGCTGTCCAAATAAAAATATTTTTCACTGAAAAGACTTGGAATGGCTTACAGAATCCAGGAGAGACAATGAGAAGGCTGCTTTCATATTCCCACCAGAAAGGCTTCTGATGGGAAAAGACTTAAGAGAAGGTTGTCTCCTTTTAATATCCTGGTTGCTAATCATAACAGAGCTTATTAAATCACAGCCAACAACTTGAATTGTTCCTAGAACCAGATCAATAACCAGTGGAATTGTTTTAACTTAAGATTCATATGTTTCCTGTAAACACTCCTAGTCAGTAGTCTGGCTGCAGTGTTCCAGACTAGCTAAAGTTTTTAGAGTATTTTTCAAAGACAGCCTTTCATACAGCACATTCAGTAGTCCAAATGGGATGTACTTAAAATCTAAGAATATAAGCAGCGCCCTGCTAGATTGGACCCCTGGCAGACTGTTCTCACAGTGGCCAACCAACTGCATAAGGAAACCCCCTAGTCTCCCAGCAGATGGCTTTCAGAGGCAGCCACACTACCCTCAAGGCTAATAGCCATTGACCCCCATGACTTCCATGGTCCAGCCCTTTTTCATAGCCAGCTAAGCTGGTAGCCAGTACCACATCTCATGGTAGCAAATTCCAAAGTTTCATTGCGTGTTATGTAAAATAAAAATTCCTGCTTCTTCCAGGATTCCATTTCATTGGTTGACCCCTGGTTCTAGTATTTTGGGAAGGAGAAAATAGCTCCTCCTTGTGCACTTTATCCACACCATGCATAATTCTGTACTCCTCAATCATACTCCCCCTTGCTCCCCTCCTTTCTAGACTAAAAAGCCCTAAGTATCACAACCTTTCCTCATAGGGAAGCTGCTCCAGCCCCTGGACCATCTCAGTTGCTCTCCTCTGGGTCTTCTCTAGTTCCACTACCTCCTTTTTGAGGTAAGGTAACCAGAACTGCATACAATATTTCAGATGCAGTCTGACTGGTGATTTATAAAAGGGCATTATTGATATTGGCATCTCTATTTTCAGTACTGTTTCTTATTATCCATAACATGCTGCTGGTCTTTTTTTCAGGCATGTGCCTGAAATCCTGGTAAACCAATCAGTGTATACAAATATCAAGGTAGTTGCTTTACTAGCAAGGTGGTCCCCTCATCCCTAATGGTAAAGAAAATCCAAATATTATATATGCTACTTGGGGGATATTTATTAGTTTAGTTTCAAGGAATATTTTCAAAAACGGGCTATTATATTTCTTCCAGCACTGGAAAAGCACTGCTTACTCAGTCTATGGAGCAGAGCCATGAAAAAAATATTCTGGCATGTAGTGGGATCAGAGAGATCAGTTTCTTATTCCTCTTCCTTCAGAAAAAGTTAACCTAAGCTTCACTTTTGCAGAGATACTTCAAAACAACAGGAAAAAATCCGTTATATTATGACACTTCACAGAACTAACAGGCTGAGTTACTACTTTATCCCAGTTACGTGTCATTTGGTGCAGTACTTCGCGTTTCTGCTTTCCTCCTGACCAACCTGCATTAAACCGCCACCTCCCCCATTCCCACAACAGATAATAACTGACATGCTGGACTTAGCAAGAGCACGCCAACGATAAGATCATCTGCTTCTTGATTCTGGGGTTTGCTCCTTCCCTTGGTCCATGAACAGCTGCCCCTGATTAATGTCCTTTTCTATACAGATTCTTTTTTGATAAATGCAAAGACATTTCACGCCCATAACTGTTAGTTGTGTCAGCTGCTTTGGAAAACGAAAAAAAAATCTTAACTGTTTTTCGGAAGTATGCATGAATAATGCATTTGTGTGTGAGTATGCAGACTTAAGAACTGCAAAATAGTTTTTATGTGTTTTAAAACCATACACTCCTTCCATTTCATTGTTAGGCTTTACACAAATTAAAATGTGTTAAATATTCCATCAATAAGGGACCTTTGCAATGAATCATGATTTCAAATAAACCATTTTTATTACAAGTTGAAGTATTGTGTTTGCACTTGAAGGCTGGGTGCAAATTGGCACAAATTTTGACAAATTTGCTTTTTTGTTTCCAACTATTCCCAGTTATGAAATTACTGCATATAAACTAACATAACTTTGTAATCCTATACATAAATAAATTATTAAAATATACAATGAGCATATTCCAACATATATAAGAAATAGGCATGATATGTACTAAACAGGATAAATAGTAATTGAGATATAAATATTTCTTTTTTCATTGACAGTATCCATAAACTTGTACATTCCAATTGGGATTATTACCATTTCAAGAAAGGGCAAATTCATTCCATTTTCTCTAAAATGTGATGATTTCTCCTTTTTTATATCTCTGACTTAATTGCAGAGGTCAAGGTAGCACATACTGACAACATTCCACATTTTCTTGCACCCAATACTCAGCTATGGTTTTGCATCAAATTTCAAGTTTCTGTGGATTTTTATTTTCCACACATTTCTGAAACTTTTAGTAACATTATCCAAAAATATAGGTCTGTCATCCTTAACTCTTTTAATAACCACATATAAATCATGGTATCATCAAATAAAAACAACCTGATGCAAAGTACATAAAACATTTTTTATTTAAAAGAAGAGCATCATGTTCAGTTGTTGCTGTATTTGTGATACCTTGTCTGTTTCAGATCATGCATCCTGCAAGGTCTGTTTTCATCTCTCTTTTTTGATAACGTGTATAAGAAGGCAATTCTAGAAAGGCTTTCGTGCACTGAAAACAAAACAGGAAAACTTCAATGTCACTCTTAAATTCCTAATTTTCTAGTGAACCATGTCTTTAAACTATTTAACTATATTCTAGATAAGTCCCCTAAAGATTTTTCTTGCCTATTCAAATCACTACATCCACATATTTTTATGCCATATAATTGTCTTGCATTCTGGTAATGATGGGAGTATGTCCCCCTCCCCAACTCTTATCCATGAAAATGCTTGTTGCAATTAACAAGTTACTTACTACTTTATGTAACTTATTTGATACTTGTTATTTGTTATGTATTTATATAAAATGAATACATTTAAAATTTATTAATTAAAAATTAATTTATGGTTGGGTTTTTCAAAGTTGGGAATCCTTTACCTTGAAAAATTCTAAAATGTATGTAGCTTGGACTGAACAAAGGGCAGGACAGAAGAGTGCTGCTTCACTCCCCAAACTTGATAAAAATGTAGTTAGCATGAGAACTGATCTATAATGCTTACAGTGGAAAGAAAAGAAAAGAGAAAAGAGAAAAGAGAAAAGAGGGAGGGAGGGAGGGAGGGCAATTATCTATTCCCATGTCCACCCCCACTATCTGTGGTCTGCAGCCAGCAAAACCTTGGGCATATCAGAGTGTTTTGATTACTGGACTATTCTGCCTTGTTCTAGTGTGTCCTGTAAAATATTGTAACAATTACTCATTATGCTTGATTGCCTTTATTTAGAAATCCTCCCAAAGAAGATAGTTTGAATTATTTATTGTGGTTTTTTAATCCTAACTTGTTTCCTGGTTTTCTTAATTAAATTGAAGGACACATCTGTCTGCAGTAGAATGATTTGTAAAGGCCCCTCATTCCACCACTGCCTTCTCCAGTAAAGAACCATCAGGTGGAAGGAGTGGATTCTCCACCTAAAACCTGGGAGAATGCAGTGAGTCAAAGGAGACAATACTAGGCCAGAAGACAATGGTTGGATTCAATATGAGAAGCTTTTGTATCATTTGCTTTCAGACATCCAGAACAATGTCCCAGAACTAATTTCCCTATTCTAATAGACTGGCTAATAAAACGTTTTCCAGTAAAGTTAATTCCCTTGAAAGTTTCCAGTAAAAGACAGTTCACAGAAAGGTAAGAAAATATACCACCTTCCCTATCAGAAAAACTCAGAGTTGGAAATAAGGGAGCATATTCTATACCAAGTTCTCTGGGGAACGTTCTATGGGATATTCTGTCTTAGGACAAATGGTTTCCCTAAGGCTTCCCTATTTTTTTACTCATTTTCCCTACTATATGCTGAAGAACTGGGATAGGGAGAATAATATTATTTTGTTTTGTTTACATAACCATTCCCACTTGAGGATTTCTTATTGTATCTACAATTACTTATCCTTAAAGCTATGAGACCCCCATAGGGAGAAAAAAAGATGTATCTTCTTATATTTATGTCAACAGTCCATAGCTTGGCAAATAGTGCTGAGTTGAAACACATTACAAAACAAGATACCAAGTGTCTGACAAAATCATTATTTCACTGTAAAGTACGATTATTTCCTCTCATTGCAATAAAAAAGTTCGTAACCCGCTTCAGGCATACAGAACATTCAGGGGGAAAAGAATGATTCACACACACACACACACACACACTCACACACAAAGAGTATGAAAACTCATTTATTATACAGGACCATCTTGACCCAGCAAGGATGTTGCTCTTCATCACATAGGGATGTAATGTTTGTACATGGGTGTGTGTTTGTGTGTTTTAAAAAAGTATCTTACAAATATTTTAAATAAATCTCCCTATTCTAAATAGCTGCCTATTTATGTATCAGTTATCTATCATCTATCTGTCTTCTGCCCTGTTCTTCAGCCTTGACTTCTGAGTTAACCTTTCAATGTGATCTATTCTTTGGTCTTGACTAATAGTGCATTCCACACTCCTTATTCATAGCTTCCAAAATAATAAGGCAATTCACTATTATTCTATTTTACAGACAGCTAATAGATTAATAAATCATGTGCCCAGAATTGCACAATTCCAAGAAGCCAGTTTGGTCTAGTGGTTAAGGCTCCACGCTAGAAACCAGGAGTCTGTAAGTTCTAGTCCCGCCTTAGGCATGAAAGCCAGCTGGGTGACTTTGGGCCAGTCACTCTCTCTCAACTCACCTCATAGGGTTGTTGTTGTTGTTAGGAAAATAGGAGGAAGAAGGAATATTAGGTATATTCCCTATCTTGCGTTATTTATAAAAATAATAAATGTGGGATAAAAAAAATTTTAAAGAAAAAAGACAGAGATCTTGGTCTAATAGTTCCTTACTTTTTATCTACGCTACAATAGATCCTACCTCAAAAAAAATATGATGATTAAACATTTCAATTCCTTTTGCTTTACTTGTGCAAACACTACTTTTATGCCATTAAAAAGGTTAAGATACTATATATTGGTCTGGTCTGAGTAATCTTTCTGGGAGGAGTTACACTGGTACCTAGTGCCCGCGGTAGTCAAGGGGAGCTTGGATCATGGCAATATAGGTCAAGATCAAGCATCCTTTGACTCTTTCAATGATCAGTACATCCTGCTCTATACTCTTGCATCAATACTCTGAGACTAACAAGTTGGAGAGAACATTGCTGGACTGGAGATTCACCTATTCAAGTCTGAATTGTATCCCGATTTGTACTGTCCATCTGTTTTATGACAACACCAAGGTACATAAATCTAATCAACTGTAGGAGGAAAGCTGTGTTAGTCCAGGGCAGCAAAACATCGGAGGGAGTCTGGTAGCACCTTTTCTAACTAGCACCTTTTCTGACTAACAAATTTTATTAAAAGGCCCAACCTTTCATGAGCTGCAGCTCACAAAAGCTTGTATTTTTTAATTAAATTTGTTAGTCAGAAAAGGTGTTACTGGACTGCTTCTAATAAATCTAACAATAACCCCAAAATGTCTAACCATACTAGAAAGATGTATATTTTTCCTGGCAACTGAAATACCAAACCTCAGTGTTAATTCTGTATTGAGAAACACTGAAATCATGGTTGCAGCTTGATAATCTTAATTAAATGTACCAACTATCATGATATAGCACAATGGATCCAATATAGTCACACTGTCTAGAGAGACCTGATTTACAAATATGATAAGTGAGACATTTCCTGTTCAGGAATATCTGAGCTCAGCATCCATCTGCTGAATGTGGTAGCCACTGGCTGTGGACCATCTAAAGTGACTGCTGCCAGTTCACTATTACTGCATATTTGTAATGAAGGGAAGCATAACTCAAAGCCTGAGGACATTTGGATGGAGGAAATTAGATACTGTTGCTATGCGAATCAGCCAACAGATATACATTTTTCTATAAACCAGATTATTCCATTAGGAAAAGGGGCAAAATGCCAATAACAATGACAGCTCAATAACAAACTTGTATCAAAGACGTAAGATCAACTGGATGATTACAGGTAGTATAGGCGGAACTTCTAACATCTGTAGCTCTAAACACTTTAGGTCCTTAGAATGGAATTAAGGATTTTAGGAATAAACAGCACATTCAGATCCAGCTGCATTTATAATAGCAGACTTATAAATGGTATTCTGGGGAAATTTGCATTCCCTTGTAATTTCATCCTCCATTCCCTAATTTGGAGCTCAATAATGTGATTGATAGGTCTCCCAGAAGGCAATGCTGACATTATTCACCATGTTCTCTGGCAAAAGGCAAGTTCAGGAGTTTGGATAGTCTAGGACATAGTTCAAATTAATAAAAAGAAGCAATTTATGGTAAGTAACTAGCACTTTCACCCTACTCACTTGCCTGCCAATTATACTCCTACTATCTAATAGTTCAGATTAAATGCTTAAATACAGATAGTTCTCAGCTTACATCCATTCATTCAGCAATCCTTGAAAGTTATGGCGGTGCTGAAAAAATGGACGTACAACCAGTCCTTGAAGTTCGGCCATCGCAGCACTCCCACAGTCACATAATCACAGTACGAGTGCTCAGGTGCCTAGCTTGCAATTACAATGTTGCAGGGTGCCACGGTCACATGATTGCCATTTGCGACCTTCCCTGCCAGCTTCCCACAAGCAAAGTCAATGGGGAAGCCATCAGGGAAAGTTGCAGATCACTTTCAGAACTGCTCCTGTCTGTGCTCCTGCCCTCTGAAGATGCCGGTCACAGATGCTGGCGAAACGTTAGGAAACAAAACTTCCAGAACACGGCCACACAGCCCGGAAGACCTACACCAGCCATTGTATTCTGGCCGTGAAAGCCTTCGACAATACACTGCAGGTCACTCCCGCTTTTTCTCTCACCTGCAGTACCCCTCCACCCATGCGCAGCCTCCGCCAGCCCTCCCTGGCCTCCCACAACTTGCACATGGCCTGCACTGACCCTCCCAGGCCCTCCACCAGCCTCCTGCAACTCATGTGCAGCCTGCACCAGCCCTCCCAGGCCCTCCCCGGCCTTTACCACCCCCCTGCGGCACCCCAGCACTCCTTATCTGGGACTCCTGCCTCTTCCTGCTTAATGACCCACACAACTTGGTGTTATAAGCAAGGACTGCCCAGGACTACCATCGCTCAGCAATGTGGTCATGTGATGTCACGCTTTACAGCTGCAATCCCAGTCCCAATTGTCGTCATGACCCAAGGACTACCTGTATTAACAGAACTATGGATATTGTTTGTTCCCTTAAATTTATAGATTGTCATGTGAATGAATAATCTATTCTGCCCTATCTGGGCACATTTCAAAGATGTGATAAATGCTAATTAAAATGGTGAATGAAATGAAAAGTGAAATGGCATTAAGATACAGCGGTTTACCAATGCAATAGTAGTAAAGTGCCACCAAGCATATCGTGGTTCCTTAATGTAACATCTGGAATGGGATTTCATAGTAAGTGCATTCTCAAAAATTGTCATGAGCAATCTTTTCAATCCCCCACTCTACTTTATCAAATATTCTTCTCTAAGTGGGTAGAATAGCAGCTCAGGGGAAGAAAGTCCAGAAATAACTAGGGAAAGACAGGAAAGGCATTGCAATAATAGATATGGCTGCATCGGCTATCTAGGGTCATGAATTTGCATAGTGCTAGATGCCTAAAAAAAGTTTATTTCATTTTATGGGTTTTGTTTAAAATTTATTTCTTAGGATATAGCAGACTACAAATCAAACCAAATAAATAAATTGATTCAACCTATGGAGTTTCTTAAGTTCAGAACACTGGAGAGACACCTGTAAATTACTAAGAAACATGTCTGCTTGATGGATTTATTCCCATTCTTACATATGGAGTACTGAACATGGCAGTAAATTCCTCCATAGTTGTAATGTAAGGCACAAAGTCTGACTGGCAATATGTAATCCTTGGTTTTTAAGAGGATCAGTAAGTTGACGTTTCAGGTTATATCAATTCTGCATTGTAAACTTTGGTCAAAGATCAACACAGTCTCTCAAAAATAGTAATCATACTAATCATTTCATAGTTACTACAAATAGCATACTAGGTGATGGTTATAGAATAGTTCCATTGGAAGCAATGGTAATTACACAATAGATCATGTTAACACTGCTGCACTATCTCCTAAATGTGCAATTAAGTCATGTACAATAAGTGCTGCATGCTATGTTTAGAAAGCTGTTGATACCACATTCTGGATCATAATTGCAAAGATAAGATAGAAACTTTCTTTCATGGTGATAGTGTAGCTAATATTACTCCATTGCTCCCATACAGAAAAGATTGCTATCAAGCAGCTATGAAAATTAACAGTACTGAAAGTCTAAGGAGCAGCAGGTTGTCATCTTGAAAAGAACTATAATATTGTTTTATCTTTGATACAGATCATTGTTCTGTTGTTAATTGGTGTACAGAGTTATCTGTCCAATGATTGCCCAGAAAGGACCCAATCTTTATATCAGACAAGCGTTGGGCACTTCTGCCCCATCCATGTACTCCAAATGCACCTTCTAATATAGAACATTTTATATTTCAGGCTCATGTCTTGATATTCCCTGAGCCCTGCTATCATTAAAAGCATTCATGCTTTTAAAAATGTATGATGCAACTGCCAATCAGTAGTTCAAGCCTTAAGAAAGTAACATATTTGCATAAATTAGCAAATCTATTGACAGAAAATACACTTGCATTATTTATTGTATCAATAAATTGAAAAGGACAGATTTCCACTGTCTTTTTGCCAATATAAATAGCGGCAGAGAATTCTGAACTGGATATGGGATCCATATTCAGACCCAAATAGAGATCTTTCATGCAGCATCATTTGTTTCTCATCCTCATGAGTATTTCTTTTTTAAGTATAAAATGCTCCAACTCTGTTGGTGTGCTCTGACTGTGTCTTTGCTTTCTGTATTTTTTGTTGGTTTTCTGTTTTATTATAATCCTGTTTTTATTGTTGTATGCCACACTTCTACAAGTTGGACGGAAACCTATAAATAAATAAATACCATTATTTCCTACTCACACAGCATGTGTAAAGTTCTCTTATACGCAAGATTCAAAATGCATAATAAAATTATGAGATGCTAATGTGCAAATCCTTTCTGATATTTAGGCAAATATTAAACTTTTCATTAATACATTTACACTGCACCAAATTTTGTCTTACTTTACCATTTATCTACAAGTTCTGAATAATACATAGAAGAAAAAAACTTAGAAGATACTGTAATATTTGCCTCCAACAGGAATAGTTTTAGATACCAGCACATTTTTCATAATACCTGTTTTGCAATAACTCTACAAAGAGCTTTCAGCAGTTCTGAACACCTCTTTTAAAGTCAACTCCACTTTCATTTTCAGCTCTGCTAAGACTAGTTATGTAATTATCATAAAACAGAAAAAAATGGCATGATTTCGTGGAAGTCAACAAGCATCCTTTCAATTTTTCATGCCTGAAAGATGAATAAAACTATAGATCTGAGGCCACTTTCAAGCAAATAAATGAGTTGTATAGTTAAGTATTTTATTAAAACCAATTTCTGTCATTGCATCTCATAACGCAGTGCAATTTAGTAAGCATTAAGAAATTATTTACAAATAAAAGGATAGATTCTGGACTCAGCTTGTGCATAGAAGAAGCAGATTAACTGGACCCTTTTCGGTTAGGAATCAGTACTATACATAGGATGTAGGCAGCAGGTGACCTTTGTCAGAAACATAATAGGAGTCATGCATCCCTTTGTTCTATTAGAACTCCCAGTGGCTTTTGATACTATCAACCATGGAATCCTCCTGGAGTACCTGGCCTGCACAGGTTGGGAATAGGGAACATTGTGCTGCAGTGATTCAGTTCCTGCCCTAACAGGAGGTTCTAATCAGTGCATTCCAGGTTGGTGGCCTCCCCCTCGTTTAACATCTATATAAAGTCACCTGGTCATCCAGCAATTCAGAATGCAGTACTATCAATATAGGGATTATACTCAGCTTATATGGGCATCCTGGACCCAGCTGGAAATACTGCTGAAGTCTTGACCCATTGTTTGGAGGTTGTCAGGATCTGAATGGGATGAATAGATTGAAACTGAACCATAGCAATGTCCAGTTACTGTGTGTACATCATCATTCTCTGTCAGTTCCAAAGTTGTCTTCAAGGAGTGGCACTGCCTCTGAAGGAGCAGGCCTGCAACTTCATGTCCTCCTGGACTTATAGGTCCTTTAGGATGGACAGGTGGAAGCAATGGCCAGGAGGTCCTTTACCCAGCTCTGGATGATGCATCATTTGTGTCCTTTCTATTAGATTTTTGCAATATATTCTATATGAGGATGCTCTTGAAGACCACTCAGAAATTAGAGTTGATCCAATATGCAGCAGCCAATGTACTAAAGGGACTAGCTGCCATGGTCACATTACACCTAGTCTGTGTCCCTAGATTGGTTACTAATATGTTTCCTGGCACAATTCAAAGTTCCAGTTTTGAAGATAAGCTTAGCACCTATGGTTTCCTTCAGGACTACCAACATTAATTAGAATTGACCAATACAAAGAGATCCCTGTATGGGACTAAGAAGCTGTGATACTCCAGATTTGTGAGGAGAGAGGAAGGTAAACCAGAAAATACTGTTTTTCCATTATGGCCTCCCTTTAGAAGCCCCACCACCTCAGTGATAGCCTTCTGGAAGATTGTGAAGACCATGTTCTTCCGGAGGACGCTGGGGAAGAAAATGTTTGCCCTCTAAACTTGGATTTTATTAGATAGGTTACTGATATTATTGATTGTATCTGTTTTCTTTTGATTTGTATTATTATTATGAAAACTTTCCTGCGTTTTATACTGTTATAAGCAATCACAAATTATTTGTGATTCAGCAGAGTTTGTTAAAATGATTGATAGATAGATAGATAGATAGATAGATAGATAGATAGATAGATGGATGGATGGATGGATGGATGGATGGATGGATGGATGGATAGATAGATAGATAGATAGATAGATAGATAGATAGATAGATAGTCCGTAGACTTGGCTATATAAGTAGTAAAGATATAATTGTCTGGTATGAACTGCTTTAGGAAACAATTGTTGTCTGAATAAAAAGGGATAAAACCGAATAAACAAAATAGTAAATAAGCAACATACAGGTGAAACTCGAAAAATTAGAATATCGTGCAAATGTTCATTTATGTCAGTATGGTAACTCAAAAGGTGAAACCAATATATGAGATAGACGCATTACATGCAAAGCGAGATATGTCAAGCCTTACTTTGGTATAATTGTGATGATTATGGTGTACAGCTTATGAAAACCCCAAATTCACAATCTCAGAAAATTAGGATAGTGTGAAAAGGTTCAATATTCTAGGCTCAAAGTGTCCCACTCTAATCAGATAATGAATCCATAACACCTGCAAAGGGTTCCTGAGCCTTTCAATGGTCTCTCAGGCTGGTTCAGTAGGAATCACAAGCATGGGAAAGACTGCTGACCTGACAGTTGTGCAGAAAACCATCACTGACACCCTCCATAAGGAGGGAAAGCCCCAAAAGGGAATTGCAAAAGAAGTTGGATGTTCCCAAAGTGCTGTATCAAAGCACATCAATAGAAGGTTATGTGGAAGGGAAAAGTGTGGTAGAAAAAGGTGCACAAGCAGCAGGGATGACCGCAGCCTGGAGAGGATTGTCAGGAAAAGGCCATTCAAAAGTATTGGGGACTTTCACAAGGAGTGGACTGAGGCTGGAGTTAGTGCATCAAGAGCCACCACACACAGACGGATCCTGGACATGGGCTTCAAATGTCGTATTCCTCTTGTCAAGCCGCTCCTGAACAACAAACAACATCAGAAGCGTCTTACCTGGGCTACAGAAAAAAAGAACTGGCCTGTTGCCCAGTGGTCCAAAGTCCTCTTTTCTGATGAGAGCAACTTTTGCATCTCATTTGGGAACCAAGGACCCAGAGTCTGGAGGAAGAATAGAGAGGCACACAATGCACGATGCTTGAAGTCCAGTGTGAAGTTTCCACAGTCTGTGTTGATCTGGGGAGCCATGTCATCTGCTGGTGTTGGTCCACTGTGCTTCATTAAGTCCAGGGTCAACGCAGCCATCTACCAGGAGATTTTGGAGCACTTCATGCTTCCTTCCACAGACGAGCTTTATGGGGATGCTGACTTCATTTTCCAGCAGGACTTGGCACCTGCCCACACTGCCAAAGTACCAAAACCTGGTTCAATGACCATGGGATTACTGTGCTTGATTGGCCAGCAAACTCGCCTGACCTGAACCCCATAGAGAATCTATGGGGCATTGCCAAGAGAAAGATGAGGGACATGAGACCGAACAATACAGCGGAGCTGAAGGCCGCTATTGAAGCATCCTGATCTTCCATAACACCTCAGCAGTGCCACAGGCTGATAGCATCCATGCCACGCCGCATTGCGGCAGTCATTGCTGCAAAAGGGGCCCAAACCAAGTACTGAGTACATATGCATGCTTATACTTTGCCGAGGTCCGATATTGTTCTATTTCCAATCCTTGTGTTATTGATGTCATGTAATATTCTAATTTTCTGAGATTGTTAATTTGGGGATTTCATAAGCTGTACGCCATAATCATCACAATTATACCAAAGTAAGGCTTGACATATCTCGCTTTGCATGTAATGCATCTATCTCATATATTGGTTTCACCTTTTGAGTTGCCATACTGACATAAATGAACATTTGCATGATATTCTATTTTTTCAAGTTTCACCTGTACTTAAAAGGTTGTAAATACTAAATGAAATTAAGTTGATTCATTTAGAATGGAGAACATTTCCAGCTTAACTGGATTTTTTACCCATTCATATTTCCTTTTAAAAACTGTACATATATATTCAACTCCCTACTGCTTGAATTCCATTATGTTTTCACAAGTTTATGGACTATGGATCTTATTTAACTCATAAAACCTGTAAGAAAGCATCATTTATTATATACAAAAGCTAGACTCATCAAGTTCATTGGAAGTTAGAGAAATACTGCTTTTTTGTAGTTTGCTGTGCTACCCACTTCTGCACTTAAGGTACCAACTAATCAAACTGATAGTGAATATAAGATTGGAAACAAAGCTTTATATGGTTTGCTTAACTGGTCTGCCACCTCCACCAATTTTAAGAAGGGAGGGGAAGACATCCTTTTTGGATCAGATACCCATTATCAACTTGGACAGAGTGTGTCTGAACCGCTATTATCTGCAATGATTTATGAGTACAGGTATTTCTCTACCTGAACATTTTAGTGAAACCATAAATATAAGAAAAGACAGAAGCTAGAATTCAGGAATAGCTTTGAAAAGCCATCTGCAATGGAATATTATTCTCATTTGAGGAAAATTGTTATTCACTACCTAAATCTCAACTGCATGATACTGATGTGGAATGGTATGTAAAAACTATTTTTATAATGATGAATTCATTTCTACAAAGTGACCTAGGTAGCGATCTTGTTAAGCACTTTTTAAGGACTTTAGCACATTTTGTAGTCAAACGAAGTATGATTGTCCACTTTACAAGGACTTTAGTAGGAAAAAGCTAATCCAGTGGGACAGGATGCACACACCTGGAAATTCTGCACGTGCAGCCTTATCACTTCTTAATTTTGTATAAAACGTATGTCCTGTCTTTCATCTAGAAGTTAAGACATCTGTAAAGGATCAGGGATGTAACCTTGAGGGAAAGGGCTGAAACATTACTTATATTTCAGCTCTCTTTGCTTATATAACATTACCTACATTTCAGGGAATAAGGTATGGATGGCTGAGGAATTCTGGGAGTTGAAGTCCACACATCTTGAAGTTGTCAAGTTTGAAAAACCCTGGTCTATAATAAAAGAATCTTGCAAGCCTGATCTTGCAAAACGGAACAGCACTAGGGCTCTATAGACCTTCGGATGGGCCAATATTCAGCTAGCCTCCAGCTGCCTGCTACCTCACTGAGAGCCCTCTGGTAAATTTCACAGGCAGACTTAACAGCAAACCTAGCCTTAAAGATTCTAATCAATTTCTAGTGAAGTTTGCAAACCCCATAAAAATTATTGCTTTTCCTTGCTTATAGAAGCAGTATGCATCAGAGTCATGCTTCATCTTGCTTCCTAGCCTCTAAGCAAGATATTACTGTGTCTGTCCCTCTATTCACATATATAGAAGTTTTACAGTGCAACCTACAAATATAGAAGCTGCAAAACTGTAGAATTAAGCCATTATCACAAATTTCAATGGGGATTAGACGCAGGAAGCTGACGGCTTTCGCCTCCAAAGCACTACTTCATATTTTTTGCAAGATGGTCAAACACACACATAGCATGTACCAAAAACATGGACAGAGGAGGAACACAAGCAATTTTTCCCCCTTCTTGTAGGGAAAGGTTACTCATTTTTTGTTACTTCGCGATGCTAGGTGTTGAATGAATGGCAATTTTTGCATTATCCTAATACTCAGTTGAAAGGAATGATGATTGGATCGTATTTGCTGTCTGTTCTCTGCTTCTGAAGTCAGGAGGAAAGAAAATTATGTGATCAGCTTCAAAATATTTGGGAGTGACTAGAGAGGCAATGATGTCATGTGGAGACGTCCTCACAAAAATTTGTTAATTTCACCCCTACTTACTTGCTAGAGTTTGAGGGGAAGATTTGTAGCTGTCAAAACTTATTGCACCTGCCAGAGGGGATGAAACCCAGAAGCTGGAAGGCGTGGTGGAGCAAAAGTAACTTCCAATGAGGAAATGTTTTACAGCCTTTGCTGTGGTTTCAACTACACCACAGCTCAACTCCACTCTTGAATGCTGCCGATGTCATGGCACTAGAGATGTCAGGAACTACATTCCAAATGTTGCAGAATGGATATGTCCTATATTCCTTTGCCTCCCATAAACAGCTTACTTTGATTTCCTTGCCAGATAAAATGCTAATAATCAATCTCATTAGCTGACCAGTGACAAACAGATTCTGCATTTCGTGCGGTTATTCATTGCTTTTTTGCTTTTTTTACAAAAACAAAACGAAATACAAAATTTGAAAACACTATTATCATTATATAGAATATAATTTCAGTAAGCTTTGACAAATGAATATATTTATGTATTTCAGGATTGTTTCCCCTAAGTTAGAAGTACAATAGAACAAACTAAAACAACATTTAAGATACACAACCTGTCTTCACCAACAGATTTTAAATTGTTACCAACATAGACCTATATAATCATGCCCAAGCAGAGAAGCGTACATTGCATTATCTTTCAACGTAAATGGCTTGAACTGAAGGTTGAGTGTTAGCTGAAAGAGGCTGTATGTGTTTATTTTATATATATATATATATATATATATATATATATATATATATATATATATAGTATCTATCTAAAACATTTTTAAAAAATAATGAAAGGTGTCACCTAAACCTATGAAAATACCTTCAGAGTTAATTCATCTAGCTCAGTATTATCTCTTATGAGTGGCATGAACATTTTGACATCACAAACAAAGGACTTTTATCTATCACCTCATTTTTCTTAATTAAACATGGCTGGAACTGGACCAACTTTCAGAATATAAAACATATTCTCTATCATATAATTACAGCCTCATGTTCAACCCAAGGATTGAGTTACACTCAAGTAGAACTTTGCACTAAATATGTGAATGAAAGTCCAGAGAAGTCTTCCGTAAATGTTCAGTTTAAATATATGAAATGTATAGGGATAGCTCTTCCCACTCATTGATTTAAAGTCCTCATCCTTACATACTATGGAAACAACACATATGACCCATTTCAAGATATACAGATGTCATATCAACTGGTGTGTGTAAACAAAGCACTTCCTTGGGAAGAGATTAGTGCTAGATGGCCAAGTAAGGCAAAGAACAATAAAAAATGGATGGCTACTATCACTCAGTGTATTAAAATGTATTTTCATATCTTTGCCAGTACAATCAGAAGATGAACTGAGGAGAAAAGAATTTAGTTTCTCAAAAAAGAGTCTAATTTTTGTGTCTCCTGAATAGGGGAAAAGGAGTAATAATTTTCATTTGATTATACTAAATGAAATGTGGGTTAAGTGGAAAAGCGGCTAATTGGAAGATCTATTCTGGAATGTACAAGAAGTTTTGGAATTTTTAGATTAGATAGAAACGTTTGTTAATACTTCATTCTTACTTATGATTCATATTATATTGGCTACTTTAGTTAATTATTTAATATCAACTTAATAATGATTGGAAAACTTAAATTGACACAATAAATTTTAAAATGCAGCATTATCTACTATTACTTCAAAATTTCTATTCAACTTTATACAGACGTAAATCTCATTTCTCTTTTCGTTTCTCTCATTTTTTTCTATCTTTTAGATATCTACCTAAATAAATAAATAAATAAATAAATAAATGAACTATATAGTGTAAAAAAAAGGTATGAACAATTGTGTCAATTTGGGGAAAGAGAACATACTATTTATTGTATACAACAACATATAAATAGTCTAGACTGTCAAGGTCTGAAAACTGTCATAATATAATTTTGAGATATCTACTGATATATCCCATAAACCCAATGTTAGCCTATAAGTTGGTTCTTACATCAGATAGAAGAAAAGCCTCTCTTGCTGTTTATTATAAAAATACATAACTTTGGTAATAACTAATGCAGTTTGTAGATTGAAAAAGGAAAACTTTACCTTAAGGTAACAATCTCATGATGGCCTTATTTCCCCCTAAAAGAATCTCTGGATAAAGCAGCTGATGATGTAAAGTTCAGCTATCAAAAATAGCTTCATTAAGAACTTTAATGAAGCACACGGGAGCCATTTATTGACTCTTCAACTATTAAGACGTAATATTGTTAGTGTTTTAATAGTATCTCTGTTTTCATTTAGGAAATAACCAATCAAGGGATCAATGTGCCAAAGACTTCATTTCTCAGTTTGGTTCAATGAATGCACTTTATTATTTTTTTAATGATTAAAAGCAACTGTCTTCCACTCCTCCACTGCTGCCAGTAGGGAAAGGGAAAAGAGTTGGTATACACAATCTAAAGAAATGAGAAGGATTTATAAGGCTCAGTAGAGAGCCTACAAAAGAAATAATAATAAAAAAAAAGAACAGCAACTCTGCTTGTTCTGTTTAAAGTAAGAGATTGTTTCACATCAAAGAAACTTACCTGCGAAGTATGCAAACCCCAACCCCACCTTGAACTGCTGTCAACCTGTGAGACATTTCTATTTCTCAGACATGTTTCGAATGCAAACGACTGTTTTCTAGTGGTTCTCACAGCTCCACTTCCTTTGAGGTACAGATGTGTAGCCAAAGAGCCCAATCAGATAACGCCCATTTACATATTTATAAAGACTCCTGTAAAATCTCGTATCAATTGTTGCTACTATATATAGTGCTTTTCAAAGTATCTTGTGGGCACAAGCGCTCCACTGCACCGTTCCCGTCAGGAGTCCTGATATATCGTAAAATGTGATTTCAATGTAAATGTGGCCCACATCCCATAATCATACCACTTCACAAACTCTTTTCTGCTGGGGTAGCTTAAATCTAAACACACTCAAGCAGCTTGCTGCACTGGAGCAAGATTTCTTCCATATATTTTTTCTTAAGTCAAAAAATCCCCAAGACAACAATGCCAAGTAGAAAAAAAAACCTGAACGCTTTCTGCAGAAAGATGGGCCGTCTCCAAATCCTTGTGCCCTATCAGACAAATTAAAGTAAATCAAGCATGAAATGAAGCAGAAGAGCCCCGAGATAAGACTCCTTTAAGTCGTTTACAGATTAGGATAGAGAGAGGTGCATCTGGTCTCTGGCAGAGAAGGAGGCCAGTTTCTCATCTCACAATAGCAGCTTGTGTATAGGATTACCTTACCTTGTCACTGACAAGGGAGAAAGCGCCTGCAGAATGTCTCTAACTAACTTCCTAATGTTCCCAGTTAAGTTGCCTTATTAAAGTATTAACGGTTGCAACGATAGAAATACGTTTCGATAAAAACAAAATAAAGCAGATGCGAGTCTGATTTATGAATGGGTCAAGCATTGATTAAATTGAGGTGGGGAGAAGGGAGGGGGAAGGGCTAGAAATAGAGGAGCCTTCTCTTTTATCGCTCAGATTTTGCTACTTGAGATAACACGTTCTGAACTGGATTCACAGCCACAACTCACTGGTTCAACTGGCCTTGCAACCAGGGAAAGTTCAAAGAAGTCCTGTCTTTCTAACAGTGATGGCATTTTGACTATAAACTGATCTTCTGCTAGAGATCTATATACCGATGCTTTCAGATGGTCTGCTCCTATTTGTTGGGATCCTGATGGTACAAATGGAGAACTCGATTCATTAGGAATCAGGCTTTTCCTAGGGAGCTGTGACTAGCTTCCTTTATTCCCCCCAAATCCTTTGGAAAGGCTGGCAACAAAGCACACACACCCTTGTCACACCATACTCGCAAATATAAAGCACAGTTGGCAAGAAGAGATAGAACTTGGCAAACGTTTATTCATCTCATGCTGTGCTGGAACAGTGGGAGTGATTCATTCTGTGCAGATGGTGAGGCACACTTCTCATGCATCAGTATTCCTAAAGATGACTAGTTCTAAGTTTCCTATCATGAGCGCAGAGCATTCTGCAGGTGGCTTCTTCTCCACGTAGCACTCTAGTAGGGAGTTAACAATCTTCATTAAGACAGACAACTGAAAGCACTAGGCCCGAGGAATCCTTTCAAAATAATTAAGACATAAACCTTTCTTTCGATTTACCTCCAGTATAGGCCTGACAGAAAGATACATTGACTAAATAGCACCATCCAAGATATCTGCAATTTTAGCTTCTTTAAGAGATGCAGCACTTGAATGCAAACCAACCATTCAATTTAGTAAAGAATCAAAAGGTGAAATGAAAGTCAATATCAGTTATATACTTGAATTGTAGACTGAAAAATTGGAATATCCAATTTTGGAGAAACAATGGCTCCAGGTGTTAAAAAATATGAAATATATTTCCCATGATTTCAAACAGATAGTTGAACAAATCAACCCGGAATTCTCATTCAAGACACAAATGACCAGGCTCAAATTATTCCACCTTGGACACATTATGCAAAAACCTAGCATTGGAGTAGGCTCTAATGCTGGGAAAGGAGGAAGGAAAGATAAGAAGAGGATGGCCAGTGGCAAGGTGGATTGACTCAGTTACAGCGCCAATGGGTACATCGTGGAGAGACCTGAAACACCAGGTTAGAGACAGATTGTCATGGAGAAAAACTATCCATGTGGTCTAAGAGTCTATATGAACTTCATGGCACATAATCAATCAATGATTTAAAAATGAAATTAATTCATCAGAAAATATTATTTACTGGACCATTCAAAGAATATTTAAAAAGAGACAGATCCTAGATTTCTTATGCTGGCAACGTAAGAAACTTAAAGGTTATTTAACTTACCCAATTTGGTCCTGTTCTGTTATAGCTTTGATTTGGCTTCGAACTACTGCATATGATAATATAATTTGAGAAGAAATAATGTAATGAAGAATCTTGGTGCATTGTTGAATTATATTTCTAAAACATGGAGAGATTTGGCTCTATCAAGCCCAGGGTACAGCAAAGAGGTTAATTTTACATAATTGGAAAGAAAGTTACTGTCCTAATTTTAAGGAATGGGTCTTTTTTCTGTTAATTTGTTTATATTTAGTTCATTGTAATAATTATGTTTAGGATTTCTTTTCTTCACAGTCAAAAAGAAATATATAAAACAACCTTGGATCTACTTGTGGCATGACAAAACTATATTTTGAAACTGCTGTACTCTTAATAAGATTTCTATACAATTTAATTTGGTCTCTGTAACATTTGTTTTCATCTTCCCTGTACAAAGTGATTGTGTTCTAACTAAAAAAATCCTAGGGTCTTCAATGAAATTATTTCTATATGCATGCCTGTGTCTCAAAAGTAACATGGATTGAAAGAAAGGAAAACAAAGTTATACAATAGTTCTGCTTCCAGCAAACAACATGACTCACAACAGAAAATGAGCACAAGTGCATAAGAACGTCTATAAAAAACCCAATACTAGCTACACCTGTTTGTGTACATTGCATTCACTCAGGGTAGTTGCTAAAATTTTTCCTGAAAGACTTAGCAAGAAATATACTGTATAATTTAATTTAGTTTCTTCCAGTATTTATTATGACTTTGTGTTCTGCGTAGCATTATAAAAATAAACCTCACAAATGTGCTTAGATGAGCAATAATATTACCTACTTATTATATTAGTATCATCTCCTTCCTTAATATTTGCAAGGATTCATATCTTATTCTTTTTTTTCTTTCTTTCTTTTTTTTTTTTTTTTTTGTATTTACCAATAACCTTGTGAAGTTTTTCAGGCTCAGAAATACTGATTGGTTCAAAACCAGCCAACAAATCCAGGTCTGTGCAAGAACTTGAACTCACAGTACTTGATCGAAGTCCAATTCTTTAGTACACTCTCAAAAAAGATAAAAAATATTTCTATTAAATTGGAATATCTTTAGTTTATAGGAACCCTTGCCAATTTCATTCATATATATAAAGCAAGCTTTTCATTTACTGAAACTGCGGAAGCATTGCTATCAGAGCATAAAATGCTTCCAAATAGAAGAAGCCTTAATTTGCCCAACAAACTCATACATTTCATGTATATTAAATTGAAATCATTTTTTAAACTTTGTTTTTAGATTTTTAATCTAATATAAAGTTTTCTAATATAAAGAAAACTGCTTTATATTAGATAAAATACAAATTAATATGCTCCTTTTAGAAACTATTCACTGATCATCAGTACCTTACCAAAAAAGCCAGATATGACATGACATACATAAATTAATTTTTATTGATTTCCACTTTTTTATTTGTATAAACGAAGGCTGTTGAAAAACATTAAAAAGTTGATCCTCATTTTCTCAGTTAATTATTAATATTCACGCAAACCTGTCCTCTATGGTTTGTACAATTTCTTATTAAATATATGTGTAAAAATATATTCAATTTTAATAAATTATTATATATAATGATACATTATATAGAAACACAAAAATCTGGGATCCCCCAATTACTGTTCATCAAGAATAGAAATTAAATTAATCCTACGGAAGTTTCTTTTCCAAGTTTATTGGACACCCAAGAGTATTATAGCAAATGTAGGGTTTCAACTTCTTTATACTGGAAGAACAAAATCAGAAGGACTATTGACTTACATGATTTGAATGTGTTCTCTGTTAACACACTTTTAATTTAATATTCATAAAGTTGTACATAGGGTGTTGGGAAAAGAAATAAGGGCCAAATATATAAACGTGATGATAAATTGTATTCTGAAAATGTATAACCTATCAATGTAGGAAGAACTTTGGATTTATCACCGATTGCCAGGACATTGTTTTACCCCAATGGAAAGATTCTAATGTATCTGACCTACAACCCTGGACAGAAGTCATGCCTAAATGTTTTACATGAGAATTTATTTTGACCAATATTGTGGAAAGTCTGATTAATGTAATTTCATATGGTCAAAGTTTAATTTGTTGACTGGAGTTCTGTGGCATATGTAATTGTTCTATTATGTATTACTTTTTCTGTTTATTTTGTATTGCTTTTTGTAATAAATTTATAATTATATTTGATTGTTCCTCACTGTTGCTATCTGTATCCTCCAAGCACAAGAGCAATGTGGTATACATTGGATCCATAAAAAGAGATGGTTAGAAATGCATGATTGCAGCCAATATTTCTGATTATGTAGCTCCGGTTACGACATAGTAATCAGCAATGCAAAACATTTTTTAAACATTAAACTTGGCCCTTATTATACAAATTGGGCATGACTGGCTCTGTATCATGTCACAGTAATGCTTAATGACATCACCCTCAAACAACTTCAGTTGTGAAAATGCTGCCTCCCACTTGGCTGATAACCTATCCTGGTGGAAGTTGATCTGTTAGTCTACCTGACAATTTTACCTCCTTTTACTTCCTTTATGAAAGGAAAAAGAAGGAAAATGTGGATATACTCTTTCAGAGAGGAAATTTTTCAGAAAGAAGTGTTTAGGTCTGTGAACTTGCTATATATGGATTCCAAAAGTCTGAAAATGTAAAACAGAGTCTACTTCAGTTTTTCATTACTAATTGTTTATGGGACACTTAAGACTCTGAATGACATGAACATGGAGAATGAATTTTTATGCTGTGGAGGGAAAGAGTAAAAGATGTGGTAGATAACTTACATATTCTTATAGTCAAAAAATATTGAATGACTAGCAGTTTGTTTCCTATAAATTGTACAAAAGCACATACGGTATATAGCTTTCTCTCTATATATAATATATATACATACACTATGTATACACACACACACACACTCATACACACATATACATATAGCTATACACAAACACACACACACAAAATTGTTTTTTTTATTCAATCATAGAATATGTTATTATATTTTCTATGTCTCCATTTTGATTTAGACACACACACACAAAAGTGGGGGACATGCTCCTAAACTCCAAAACGACAGAAAAATAAATGAGATTATTTTTGACTGTAAGTATCAGGTCTTGTTTTGCTCAATATTTCAGTGTTTCATCGTTCTGACTGATATCCCTTTTTATGACTATGTTTTGATAATTTAGAATAAATGCTGAACTGAAATGCTCAAGCTTTTCAAAAAGGGGGATCATCTTTATTTGAAATTATTTTGCGAGTAGAGCCTTAATACCACAGTGCATTTACTTAAAATCACAGTTTTAACACAATCAATCTCAATCTTTTTGTCTTTCAATTTATAGTCTGTGTTGAACAAAAAAACCAACTACCCTGGTGTTTCTAGTGCCTGACATTTCCCAACCTGACATTTGTCTTGCCCTATGGGTACATACTATATCAGATTTGTGGAAATGTCTCTGATACAGAAAAGGATACTGTTATATAAGGTGACAACAGTATGTGTCCTTATTTTGTTAATTATAATGGTTGATTAATTGCTATTCATTTTCACAGACAAGAAACAAAAGATCCTTTGAGAAACTCTAGGTCTAGACTCATCAGTGTCTTCAGGTTTTTGTTTTGTTTTTGAATGTTAGAATAGCATAATAGACTATAGAGAAAGCTAAAATTAATTAAATATAATGATGAATTTAAACAAGACAATGATCTTCAGGAATGATGTTTGGCTATGTGACCCTTACCAGAATGTGATTTATTTTAAGTATCTACAGGCATGTGTTCCATTTTTAAGACTTCAGCTGCAATTCTATGGTCCTGGAGGGGTATCACATGGCTATCTACTAATATATTGTTATCTTCACTTCCAACGATGAAGGGAGAAAACCAATCTTGGGGAAAGTGGAATTCAATGCTATGCACCCCTTCATAGCTTCTGAGTTCCACGTATGGGTCGAGGCTTTATTTATTTTTTTTGGCCTTCATTAGTCTTAATACAATCAGTTAGACTTGCTATGTTTTTGCCATTGAGATGATGACACTAACCCATGCCTTACTCGCTTCCTGGTTGGATTACTGTAATGTGTTCCACATGGGCTGCCCTTGAAAAACATTTAGAAGCTGCAATGGTCCAGAATGCAGCAGCATGGGCAGGGTACACCCATGCAGCACCTCTGCTCTGCAAGCTGCACTGGCTCACAGTGGACTTCCAGGTGCAATTCAAGGTGCTGTTTATCACCTATAAACATAGGTGGGATGGCCAGTTTGCAGGATCACCTATCTCTGTTTCAGCTCGCCCTACCAGAACTGGCAGAGTTACTGTAATGGTATGTGAGAAAGACCTTGGGAGACTGGGCCAAGAGACACTGCCAAGGGAATGGTCAGATAAGAGACAGCATAGCCCACAACTGGACAGTAGGCAGGGCAAGAGCCTCAGAAGAGACCCTCCCTAGTTTTTCAGGCTGTAAAGTAGATGGGGGGGATTTGTACTTTCAGACTTGCAAGATTCTGCCAATGTAACTTTACAATAAACTAGAATTAGCTCATCTGGTTATGATTCCTATCTGATTTACCCTGCGAGGCCGACATCAATCCTGCAAATCTGAAAGTACAATTCCCCCCACACACAGACAAACCCCTTTACAGCCCCAGAAACTAGGAGGGTCTCTTCTGAGCCTCTTGCCACACCCATTATCCAGCTGCGGGCTATGCTATCTCTTATCTGACCGCTCCCTTGGCAGCATCTCTTGGCCCAGTCTCCCACAGTCTTTCCCACATACCATTGCAGCTGCCATGCTCAGGTCCTGTCTACTAGATAATGTCATCTTATAAGACCTAGGCATCCTGACATCTCTGTTTCTGTGCCTGCCCTCTGGAATAGCATTCTCCTGGAGATCCAGATGACCCCAACCCTACTGGCCTTTTGTAAGGTGTTAAACACCACAGGCATTTGGACCAGGATATTAAGCAAATCCTGATATCTGAGTGTTGGTTATTTCAAGAAGACTGGCTTTTCGACCCTAGGCTGATGCTGTAGTATGGTTTTATTGAATAATGATTTTACAATCTGTGTTATTAGGGCTTTTTGTTTGTTTTAACCTCTTTATTTGTCTCAGAGTCACTCTGATGAGATGGATGACTATATAAGTTGTTTAAATAAAAATAGCATAAATTCCATTCAGGTTCATCAGCATATAACTGAATGGTTGTAGACAGTCCTCAAACGTTCTCCAAGAGTTGACACTGGCATGTAACTTGTGTGTGTCTGTGTGTGCACGTGCACACACACATCTTCAAGTCAGTTTTGACTCCTGGGACAAGTCCCTGCAGTTTTCTTGGCAAGTTTGTTTGAAAGTGGTTTGCCTTTGCCTCCTTCTTAGGGCTGAGAAAGAGTAACTGGCCCAAGGTTACCCAAATAGCTTTGTGCCTAAGGCAGGACTAGAATTCATGGTCTCCCAGTTTCTAGCCTGATGCTTTAACCATTACACCAAACTGGCTCTTTTGTCATATGACAGAAAGAGAAAATTATTAAATATGATTTAGAGTAGTCGAATTGATTATTTTAATTATTAAGACAATATTAAAATATTGCCTATTATAATTAAATTAAATCACGTAAAGGTTTATCTTGGCACTTATTACAATTTAAGCAACGTACCAGGATGGATGGATGTGTGGATGGATGGATGGATGGATCCTTATTAAGGTCATTGGCAAACCAACATATAACAGCACAGGACATGGGGAAGGCAACAGAGCAAAAAATGACATCTACTCTATCATTAGTTAAATAACTTTTGTCAAATTTATTGACTATGAAACAAAATTTTCAAACATTTAGGAAAATAGGTATATTTCTGACAGACAATAAGCATTTAAAGTAAAGCAGATCCAAATGGCTTGAGAATTTTGTGATTAAAGGAGTTATGAGGCAAAAGTAGATACCCCATAAAACTGACAGGAATTTTCTTAAATCCCCCCCCCCCAGCCCATGATTGCTAATGGGAGTGCATTAATGTAGGCAAGGATAAGGCCTACTACTCCAAGTACTCGTACAGAAAAATTTTTTCTATATCAATACTGAAAATCTGCTTTCCCAGAACTGATCAGTATAATATTGAAATTAAAGGCTGTCCTAATATTCAAGTTGTGTCTTCTTTAGGATGAGGAGGGTTCAATCAGAAAGGAGGTTGAAAAAGCTTGAAAAAAGCAAATTAGGGATAAATATATCAATCTACACGGTGCCTATAAAAATACTTTTTATTTGGAAGAAAGAAGCTTAATAATGTATTTTTCCCCACAACAAAGACAATCCTAATTGTAAATTTTATAAATAAGAAGAGAGTAGAACCTATTATGAGCATGAAATTGAGCAAACTCAGGGAGGCAGTGAAAGATAGGAAGGCCTGGCGCAATATGGTTCATGGGGTCACGAAGAGTCGGACACGACTTAACGACTAAACAACAACAAACAACAACAAAGAACCTATTAACACAGTCTAGGAGGAAATTTGTGGATGGTAAAAGGTTTAAACAAATGTTTTTCTCTTAAGTAGTTAGTAAACATAGTCTCAAATACTTTTACTGGGTATCTTTTTTTATTCTTTCTTTAAGAAAAGCTAAGAGGAAGAAGGCATTTTACTGATTAGTATCCATAAGATAAGGGAAAAGCTGTGGTAACACTCACATCTGGTAGTCCTAACCCAACATTTAGTACCATTTTGGATATCTCTCAACTCTCTCTCAACTACTTGTGCCACATGAACATGAAATAGTTCTTATGAGTACAGATGAAGCAATGAATTCCATTAATGAGATATTTGAAACAATGGCTGTGTTTAAACATGTTCAACTGGGAAGGAGCTAGTGTATTGTAGAGACACCAAAATCAGTTCAACTGATTCAATCAGCTAATGCCCCAAATTAGATGTAACCCCAAATGACCCGATCTTACATATAATTCAAATATCTTCACCCAGTCAGACATGTGAAAAAGACCAAAAGATACCTCTTTGTAAAGAAATTTTGCTAAAGAAACCTTCAAGAAAGAGCTGAACAGAAACAGTTGAAGAAGCAAACTTCTCCTTTACTAAATTCTCTGCCGAAGTCTGGCAACACCAGAATACACCTCCCAAATGCTGATTGTCTCCAGCATCAAGCAGTGTTACTACTCCTGCTTGAATAACAGGGATGGAACTACTTCTGTAACAAAGCCCTGCCAGGACTGTCTTGATGCAAGGATTTATGGGATATCAGGTATTTCCTGGAGAAAGTGGGCAGAAACTTTACATTCCCCAAATGGCAATATTGGGCCCAATGACTTTAATTGTATCCTGCTAAATAAGGATTCCTTTCCCAATAAGGAAATCTGAGAGTATTAGTTGTTTTACAAACAAGGCCAGTGTTTAGAAATCAGTGTCCAGGGTCAATACAAAATAAACACAACAAGCTATTCTTGTTCCTGACCTGCTGGATCAGCAAAGGAGTAATCAAAAACAGGAACTAAACCCCTCTGACTAGGCTAAAGACCTCGGGAGAATCAGACCTCGGGAGAAAAACACTGTCCTGATAATTCTTTGGTGTTGCTAATAAATTCACCTCAATAGTATTAATTAAGTGGAAACTAGCTGGAAGACTCTGATATACCCCACCTCTGGGTTGGACTACTGTAATGTGCTCTACATGGGGCTACCCTTGAAGAGTATCCGGAAGCTACAGCTGGTGCAGAATGCTGCGGCGCAGACAGTTCTTAATGCCCCTAGGAGGGCACATATAACACCGCTGTTGCGTGAGCTGCATTGGTTACCGGTTTGTTTCCGGGTCCAATTCAAGGTGTTGGCCATTACCTTTAAAGCCCTTCATGGCACGGGACCAGGTTATCTGAGGAACCGCCTCGCCCTGGTCACTTCAGCCCATCCCACTCGGTCCAGCAGAAGGGGCAGGTTGCAGACCCCACCAGTCAGGGAATTTCGATTGGTGGGGTCTAGGCAGAGCGCCTTTTCTGCTGCAGCGCCCGCCCTATGGAACATCCTACCTTCTGAGGTCCGGTGTGCTCCCTCCCTCATGGCCTTCAGGAAAGGTATTAAATCCTGGCTCTGTCAGAAGGCCTGGGGGCCAGAGGGGGGCCCGCACCTGCGGAGATGGCTGGTGGGATGATGGGTTGACCCCCCCCAGCATCTTACAGGTTTTTTTTTTAGGGCCAAATCAGAGGAGGTTTTTTAGGGTATTTTTAATATGTTTTTTAATTATTTATAGACTTTAGCCATCTTTGGAGAGAACTGTGTTTTTTATTGTGAGCCGCCCAGAGTCACCCGTTGGGGGAGATGGGCGGCATACAAGCCGAATAAATAAATAAATAGAGTTTCTACTTCTGATCCACATATTATGTCCTGAGACAATCTCTTCTCATATTTAGAAATGCAAAAGCATCTTATAAGAGATAGCTCAAGCATTCCAACCAAATGTTCACAAAAGTCTGAAAAAGGGAATGTGTGAAAACCTATGATATGCTTGTAAGCCTCCATTACCACCCTCTTCTTCAAAGACAAGGCACATACTTTGGAAAAGAAGATAGCAGCAAAGATAGTCAAGACCCTTATCTTCATATAAGAAGCATCAGTATCTCAGTTCAAATTCTGAAGGAACTTGACAAGGCAATTGCTAAAAGGATCATTCACTGTCATGACATGCATTCAGAATATTGCATAAATCATCAGACCTATCAGACCTATCAAAATTGTGTTGACTAGCTCCTATCTTGTTGATAGAAATGCTGACCTGCCAATTGTTAATATAAACTCAGGTGGAAAATTCCTGAGCACTTATCCATCTATTTTTTTTATTAAAAATAGTGAGCACTTATCCATGGTGATCACAATCCCTGATTATGCAGTCTGCTACAGTAATGAAACCCTTAGTCTTCATGTAGCACGTTTACTGACATCAAAGAATCTGCAAATGGGCTTCCAAAAGAATATGTAGGCTACACAATCCACGTACTAACCATCAGGCCTCTGTTGGTGTTGCATATGGCTCCAATAGTCCTTCCTTTCCTTTAGAAAGGGGAGTGGTATCAGACAAGAAGCACAACCAAGCGCACTAAAATCAAATCACAGATACCTCTCATGGGGGAAAGCTCAGGGAAAAAAGTTGATAATCATGGGGATTACTGCTTTTCAAAATACCCACCATTTTAGTCTTTCCAAACTAAAAATCAATGCTTACCTAAGTTCAAAAATTATTCCATGGGATCCACATCTTCCTTATGAACTGAATGAACCCACTGTTATTCAAGCACTATGCATTCAGTCACAGGAAAATAGCAACCTCACTACCACTCTTATAAGATGAACCATAAGGAGGTTCTGGGTAGAATACCACCACCATTTCTCAAGATTTAGGGAAAGTAATGCATTTAGTAAAGCAGTCTAAAATGCAAATGTTTTATAATCCATTGAATTACATTAGCGATTCAGGTTCCGGACTGTTATCCATTTTATTATCTATAAAGTCTTCTCGCCTATTTTACAGCCCAGCCTACTATCCTCTACCTTATGCATTTAGTTACTGCTCATCAAAAAGAAGTTGGTCTGATTTATTATGAAGACAATACACTTGAGCATTTGATACAAGAGATCAGCTGATGGAACTGAAGAGATGAAAGAAAAAAGCCTGCACGTCTTCCTTTTTGAAATTGTAGGGTATGCAATAAAACTTTTCAAAGCAAGTTTGTTTCACTCTGGCAGAGCTAACACGTCTGTTTGCTACAGGCCTCCACCTGAAATTTGACTTGACGTTTGACTTGATGTTTCATTCAAGGAAATTCCAAGTCAGTTGTGTTCTAGGTTCCTTCAACAATCTAGGCTGCAACAATCTGTCTGACTGCTGGGTGGCAGTTAAAATATAGTAAATTCTACATCTAGGGGTTGTCTAGATTTTTGCAGCCCAGGGATCTAGAATGGGTCCATTTTAAATGCTCATGATTCCTGTTTAATATCCAAGGAGGATACTAATGAATAGATGGAAGTCACATGCTTAAAAGAAAACACAGATATTTTAAATAATACTCAGATTTGTCCTGCAGAACAGATGATCTACATTTTCCTACTCTCATGTGCTGGTATTGGTTCATACTGCAAATCATCGCTGCCAGAGTGTAAGACATGGATACTGGTCCCTGTGCAAAGTATGAGATTAGACTCCTAGCTTTACAGTACTTAGAGGCTAATAACATTAGTCTGTTGAATTTTCTTACTATGCTACTGCAGAGATACTTTTGATAAATTTAAATATTTTGTGTTTCGTAAGCTAGTAAAAAAGTATTTGAATTGTGCAAATAGGTACAGGGGCACCTTCAAAACTCATTGTGTTCCAAAGATCTTACTTTTCATTAGTGGAATGCAACAATTTGGTTTGGGTTTTTTTTTTTTTTTTGGCCATTAATTACAAATAAATTCATCTCTCTCTTCTGAGGCCTGAAGTTCATTGTTGTTGTTATTGCTGTTAGATGACTTGCATTCAAACTCTAACCAAAAAAGATGAAACCAACATTGAAATTCATCTCACAGTTCAGAATTTACTTAACGGCCAGCCTGTGCACTGTGATAAACAGAATGATGATCCGGCAACATGTCTTTATCCATGGTTTGCTTTAATTAACGCTGGCTTGTTTGTTGAAAAGATGATTAATATGCCAATGAAAATTGCATAATTGAATACCAGAACACTGGCACAATCATAAAGACACATGCAGTTTTTGATTAACGATTATTATTATTACTATTATTATTATTATTCACTTTAATGTATGTTTCTCACTGTGAGAAGATGCAGCTTTTGACCAAGAAGTGAAAATAAGCAAGAAACAGATCACAGCACTCCATGGGCAAATTCAGTTTGATGCAAGGAAACAGTTTAAACTGGGATGAATGAAAACAAATCACAAAAGATAGATACACAATACTGTCATACATCATATTATTATCATCTTTCGTACTGCATTTTATTAATCATACAAATCTGTAAAAGCAAAAGGAGGGAGGGAGGGAGGGAAGGAAGGAAGGAAGGTAGGAAGAAAGGAGAAATAAAACAATTAGGAATACACTGATCTACAATGAAACAGTAGTCCGGGTTCAGGACAGATACATATGTATACACACTTTTTATAGAGAGATATCTGCTGCCTTAAACAGAAAGAATTGGAAGAACATGATGAATATTCTAAGGCTACCGAAAAAAGTGAGAAAGAAAATGAAAATGAATCCTTTCTCAGTATTAAGGAATAATAGTAAGCATTGGCAGAAGGTAGATAAGGGGCCATTAGATTATTTGAATTTTCTGCTGCTTTTATCTCTCCATCAATATACCCAGCCCGCATCTCAGTTCTACTCATAGCACACCACTGCTGGTGGCAAGTCAAAATGGATTATGAATCTACCAGTCCTGAGTCCCATTATCCCCTAGATATGTCCTTTACCCAAGACATAAATGTGTCCCTCATTCAGTTGGTGCATGTAATGTCCTTTCATTAATTCAGTGGGAGAGAAAGGAGAGGAGAAAACCAGGAGAAGTAAAGTAAGTCACCCCTACTTTCTATCCTGGCCCAGCAACATTTCAGTCTGGTAACAGATATATCCGATTAGGAACAAAAATAATAATTGCCACATGGTGTACTTATAACACAACATGATAAATTATATACCAGATATTCGGGTTTCCTAATACATGTTTTATAGTAACTATTACCACCATCTTAAAAAATCCATAATTACCATTTCATTACTTCAATATAGAAAATCGTCAGAAAGTATCAAAAGAATAGCTAAATCAGAAATCAAGATTACTGGAGTATCTAGATCAACATTCAATTATATTCACATGTGTATAATCTACTATATTTGCCAGACATTAGAAATTAGGGACTAAGCAGCAATTCAGTTTTAAGAATATGTTTCTTTAACAAATACCCGGATATTTTGAGGATGACTAGAGTCCGTTCCTAAAGGATAGTCATGATAAATGTGACTCAAATTGCTCCAAACATTTCCCTGTCAGTCCCTGCTTGACATAATTAATATAGGCCACTCTCTATGCATTTCCATCTTTACTTGCAACTATCTCAATTTAACATGTTTTGTGCCAAAACAAGGTATTTTTCAGTGCAATAAACCTAAAACTAAATGCAGACAATAAAATGTCATTTGAAGTTCAGAAGAATTAATATTTACAAGGCTCTTTATGACAAGATTGCTTTGGGTCCTGTTGCAGCAATAGAAAGTACTTTCTTGAGTTAAATCTAATGTTTTCAAATAAAATTAGGTTTACACAAGATGAGAGAGTCATGCATTTCAGTTATCATAACAAGAGAGAGAGAGAGAGAGAGAGAGAGAGAGAGAGAGAGAGAGAGAGAGAGAGAGAGAGAGAGAGAGAGAGAGAGAGAGAAAGAAAGAAAGAAAGAAAGAAAGAAAGAAAGAAAGAAAGAAAGAAAGAAAGAAAGAAAGAAAGAAAGAAAGAAAGAAAGAAAGATCCCTTTATGCAAAAAAAAAAAAAGAGCAATAACTGTTCATCCCTTTTTCCCTTAATGGTAAATTAATGGTTAGTAAAAGGCTATGAAGCATATTCCCAAACCAAGTCATCTCTGACCCCAGAGGTATTAAGTACCAGTGTGATGCAAATATCCCCTTTTTAGTCAAGGTGGCAGAGGGTGTGGCTAACCTGCTTCATGCATTCTTGGAGGATCTGGATCCATTCTAGTGAGGTTTCAGAGTGGGTCAACACTACCTTGGTCATCTTTTCTGATCTGCTCCACTGGAAAAACAGGGAGTGCAAAGAGTGATTTTCTTATAGAATGAGAGCCATAATATCCTACTGAGCTGAATGGAGATAGAAGACAATATTTTTCAGGACTGCACTCCTACCAGAGAGGTTTGGTTCAGGGATGGCACTAAGGGACTTCTGCTCAGCCCCATGGGATCCTCCAGGGGCCAATTCCGTTACTGTCATTTAGCATCTCTATGAATGCTAAGTAAGGTTATCAAGGGGGTTGGAATAAGGAGCCAAAACTTTCCACATAACGAACAGCCCTTTATCCCTATCTTCAAAGTCAGATGAGACAGTGCAGGTATTAGATGTATTTGGATGACACAATAGGCTGATGAGAACTAATAAACTGAACTTCAATCCTGATAAGGTAGAGGCTTTGTGGATAGGTGACTCATGGGTTCAGGAACTGGATAAGTCTAGATGAAGCCTCGCTGTTCATTTGGATTCACCTCTTTCACCTGAGGCTGAAGGGGCCTCGCTGGCTCATTTGATAGATGCAACTCACCGGCTGCAACCTTTCCTGAACAGGATTGACTTGGTCATAGCAGTTTAGTATCTAATGTTATGGTTAGACTACTGCAATGTCTTTTATTTAGGGCTACTCTTAAAGACAACATGGAAGCTAAAGCTGGTAAGAATGTGGCAATGAGGCTAAAACATTTTTTATGAAATAGAACTGTTCCTTAAAAACAATGTATTGATTGCCTATATCCTACTGGTCAGACTTCAGTGTTTCAGTAATGACGCTAGCGGCTGTAAATAGTTGAAGATCCACATATTTTAGGGAACACCTCTTCCAGTAAGTGGCTGCCTGAACATTATATTATAGGAGGCACTCCTCAGCCATCCATTACTCTGAAAGCAGCATTATGTGGGAAACTAGGAGAGGGCACTGCTTTTTGGTGACAAATGAAAACCTGATTTTTTACCTATGCATTTGGGATTTTCCAGTGTTGAAGGCTGTTAGAAATATTTAGACCTCATTGGGCAGAAAAAATAACTTTGATTTTTTCCTCTTGCATAAGTAATTGAGATTTTGGAGCAAATCTTATTTTAAAATGACCAGTAATACTTTTTTTTAAAGCAGCAGCTGAAAATGATATGACTATCCTTAATCAGCAATTTACGCATGGATACTTTCAATACCTGTGAGATTATACAAAAGGAATACAATTTACCTAAAAAGGCTGAGTGGTGAAATACGCAGTTAGACACTTGATGTTTTCACTATTGGCCGCAGTATTTTCGTACCCTCTGAAAGCCAGAAGACATCAAGTGTATTGGAGAAGTTCTTTGCTAAGAGTAAACAGAAACTTATTTAAAAGTTATAAAAATAAATTTGAATAAGTAAGAAATTCGAAGCAGGGAAATGAAATATCCATATTGCCCAATCAATGGCTTCAGATTCAATGAATGAAATGTCTTATTACTGAAAAACTCAATAAAACTGAAGAAAATTATATAATGACAACAGCCTGATATTTTTTCCTTTTATATTCAAATACAATGGTGGGGTATTTTGTTCAATGCTATTTTTTTGTTTTCTTTGTTTTTCTGCTTTATTTTTACCTTTTTTTCTCCTTTTTCTTTCTTTTTTTTTTTCACCCTAACCCTAATATCCAATAGGTTTTAAAAAAAGATTTTTTTTCTTTTAAAATATACAGTCTTTTCTACAACAATAATATAGTTATACAGCTATTTACTTTGTAACATTTTTGAAGCTTAATAAAAATATTTAAAATTTTAAATTAAGTCCACTTAAAAATAAAATGTATACTTGTAAAATCCTTTACAATCCATACCTAATTAACTATGCGCACTTAGATATTTTTGCATTCTTCAAGCTTTATAGGTTTTACATCTTCAGTGTCAAAGCTCTATAAAAGAACTTGCAGAGCTCAGGATTTCCATATATATCTCAAATATATCCATTTTAGGTTAGTGAAATAATATCCGATTTATTCATTTAATCTATTTTGTTGCTATAGAGGCAAGGTGGAAGGGATGGTTTACAAAGATAGAAACCACCTTTTTTCAAAGTTATTTCATGACATTAATTTCCTTGGCTTACTATTTCTTACTCCTTTTCTGCTTTTTGCATAATGTGGCTTACCTCAAAAGCAAGTAACACAACGGGCACATTATGTACATTATGTTATTTAATAAAGGTGAGTAAAAATTTATTTTTTTAATTCTTACTAATAATGTTAACATTAAAAATTAACACAGACAACAAAAAGTAAGAAAAGTAGCTTTTCAAGTACAGGTTTCCTCAAGCTCTTATTCTTCAGCCCTGACACATATCCTCAGAAAGCGGGAAGGAAGGATACCGTTTGACTTTCTTGAACCTTTTTCAATTCCCCAATATCCTTGTAAGATGCAGTATCTTAGAATCAGAATCATCTTTATTACGGTCACAGACCAGAACCACAAACAAAAGTACGTTAAAAAATTCATTAAAATGAATTAAAATACATTAAAATAAAATAAAACTAAACATAATAGTATCTTTGCAGATTGGTGGGATCATCAATGGGCAGTCAACGTCTGCCTGATTTTACAAACAGTGTAACAAAGTTTAGCTACATTCAAGGAAACTATATCATTCTGATCAAATAGCAACAACTGCACATAAAAAGGATCAGAATTTCCAAGATATTTTACCAAATGAGGAGTTATTAAATGGGTCCGTGAATCCTTATAGAAAATACAGTATAGCAGGACATGTACTGTAGTTTCAATAGACTCTTGTCCACAGGGGCACAATCTCAGCTCGTGTGGGACTTTTTTGTATCGGCCCTCCAAAACTGCTGTAGGAAGAGCATTACAGCGTGCTAGAGTTAATGCCCTCCAAAGTTTGGGGATGGTTATGTAATTTAGGTATCTCGCTGGCTTATAAGAAAAGACTTGACTGCTCAAAAAAACATTCTTAGGAAGAGCAGACTGGTTCTGCTGGACTTCCAGGTCTTTGATACCTGTAGTTACATTATTGATTTTTTATTAAGGCAATTTTATTTTACATTATTTTCCTAGTAATCCCTCTGATGGAATTCGTCTTTTCCCACAAGCTGAAATTTCACTACCCACAACTACTCCAAGAACTCTCTCCTGATTAGTCATCATGTACTCAGAATGCATTAGCCTAGCTCTGAATTTACATTTTGTATAGCAATATGCATTATTATACAAGCTTACATTAACCATTATAATGCTCATTCATCTGTCATGATCTCAGAACAAACTGAAAAAATACACATGGTGGAAGAAAATATCCATATTTCCTGAAAGATTCTCTGAATGACCAAGATGACCTGGTCTGCCTGAATGATAAATGCCTCACCTGGAGCATCTGCAGACTGGAAAAATTATTTTCTAACTATCTATAATCTATTTCCTTTCTCCTAACAGTTGCATTAACTTTAATGAGCGGATTAAAGCAGATGCACCTTTTTTAAAGACTCTCTTAACTTCTTACTTAGTACTTACAGTACATTGCTTAAAAGTACTGAGGTTGATATAGATCCTTGGAAGACTCTTTCTATTGTGAGAATGTAAAATTTTTTCCCATTTTCTTCTTCTTGTTCTTTAAGCAATATTACCCCATATGAGGATATGTATACTTGTACTATGCCTACTAAGTTTGTTCAGGGGTCTATGGATAGAATTTGTCTCCAGCTTATCATTAAGTTTTAGAAATCAGTATCTTCTTGCCACTATTTGCTCATGCTTTCAAGATTCCTGAAGATATTAAATATTCCAGTGTAAGGTGAACTTTTCCATCCCTGCTTCCCAAATCTTATTGAAGTAGATTCTAAAAACAAAAAGGCAACAAAACTGATATGGCGTGGTTTTCAGATGCAACTATTGTTTTTCTAAGGCAGATGTACTTTTTCATAAATGCTTCTCAAAAACATCACATTTTAAAACGTTAAAAACTGTGACTACCAATCAAATGAAACTTTGAAGAACACTGAGAAGTTTTACCATCCACTCCTCAAAATCATCTACCATCCAGATTACATTTAAATTCTCATTTCATGGCAAACAAAGATGCAAAAGCATAGGGGAGATATTTTATCCAGTCCAAGAATGTTAACTCATTTCAGACTGCAAACAGAAAGAAGTCCTTTTGTGATGTCAAATTCTGTCTTCTTCAGTTCTACTTGTGCTACACTCCTTCCTTTTTTCTCAGTTAATCATATGGATGATCTCAAACAATTATTTAGATATATGGAATAACATTCACGTTATACAGACAACCACATTCAGCTAGGTGATATCAGTGTAAGTAGATCAATATTTCTATTAAAAAGCTGCATGCAACAATTTAGCCTTTGCTCCAAGAAAGACATCTGTAAGCCTTACCTTCCAAAATCACTGCATTTCTCAAGGGTTTTAATTTAAATACTTATTAAATTGTTTTACTGAGAGCAGATCCTTTAACTTGTGATATTAAGGTGATGAGAAACATCAATCCTCTTTGAAATACAGAATAACAATCCAATTGTCCAAAGATCTTCTAATTCTAAGAGATTTTGAATTTTAAACACATTTTAAAAGTACAAATTGTTCAAAAGTTTGCTGATTATCACTACTACAGTGAACAACACAGATAATCATTCTATTATCTAAATAAAAAATGAAGAGCCATCATGAGCCAAGGGATTTATAAAGATTGTGGTGATATCCTGTGCAGGCATTCATAGAGGCAAAAGAGAATGCTGATAAGAATTTATCAATTTTTGAGTATGTTATGAATGAATGAATGAATGAATGAATGAATGAATGAATGAATGACAGAGAAAGAAACTGATTCTATCTAATGTGAGAGAGAATGGAACTGGCCAATGTACACATCCAGGCCAAGGGTTTTGTATAGTTAGTTCAGGGTTCCCCAAAGTTATCAATATCTCCCCCAAGGGTCGATAGGACTATCCATTATTGTTGTTATTATTATCATCAGTCTGGTCTAGTGGTTAGGGCTCCAGGCTAGAAACCAGGAGTCTGTGAGTTCTAATCCTGCCTTAGGCATGAAAGCTGGCTGGGTGGCTTTGGGCCAGTCACTCTCTCTCAGCTCCTGACATCAGGTTCGGGAGACAAGCCAGTTGGTCAATTCCTGTCACAACCAACAGAGCAACATTTGGTTGATCTGAAAAAAAAGCAGACCCTGCACATGAGGGAAAAACGCTAGGAAGAAAAAAAAATGTATACTATTAGTTAAAGTAGTATTAATTAAATTACTTTCATATAATAAATGTTTGGGGGTTGATGAACAATCTGAAACTTTGTGAAAGGGTTGAGCTGAAGAGTTTGGGGACCTCTGAGTTAGTTCTTAGAAGTAAAGGTCCAAAGCCTATGTCTAATCAGATTTGTGGTGCAGAAGAACGCTGGGACCTTTTATTTTTTTAAATGCTCTTCCTCTTTAATAGCTTAATGACGGGCAGGTACATTACTGACATAAAGTGGTGTAGACAGTTGATTTTATTTTTAATAAGGCTTTACCAAGCTTTACAATTATTTTAAATAAAGGGAATAGTAAGGACTTGAGATGTTAAAGTTTGGAAGGGTGAGAAAGCAGATCCCTTCATCCAGTGCTGGAGAAGGTTCGTTCAACTCTCTTCCATGCAACTGATCTATTATCTTTCTACCAATACCAATGTTTACTAAGTAAAACTTTATTACAATTCTTTTATTAAAACCATGAAATTATGCACCTTTGGACTACAATGAAACCACATACCAAGCTTATTTGAATGGGTATATGTGAAACACCCTCAGAGTTACATTTAGGGTTTACGTTAGCCTTCCGCTTAACAAGTGAATGCCATCACCTTCTGCCCTATGTATAGAAAGCTAAATGTATTCCAATAACAATCAAGCCTGCGAGTACCCTTCAAAGCCAATACCTCCCAAGCAAGCCATGTATAATTAATACTAGTCATCCTGACAAGGTCTTTTCCTTCTGCACAACTGATCCGTTCAATGCAGCTGAAACTTTTATAGATCAGAGGACACTGTCAGTATAGGCTGACCAATCTCTGAGGAGTTTTCCCCTCCTTCTTTTCAAAATACTCTGCATTAACAGCTTGAGGGGGTTCAATCAGCAGTGCTTTGATCTCGGCTGGAACGATAATTATTTAACATTGTTACAAGGATTTCTATAATCCATCCTACCATTAAATCCCTTTTATACCCTCATCTTCTGAAGCCTAATCTGCATCTGTACACTCAGTTTGTCTCTTCAGCTGGTTTCATCAGGTTCCAGCATTCTCCAACACCAAGACTGATGGCTTCTTTTTTTAAAAAAAAGAAAAGAAATCATTTTCTTTAAAATTAAAAATGGCGAAAAGGTCTTGTGCATTTATTACCATTTGATAAGTCAGCAATATAATACTAGGATATTCTGCTGTTTGCTCAATATCACCTTCCGTTTAGTATAATAAAAACCATTTTGGCATCTGTGTTCTTATTAAACAGAAGATTCCTTATGCTAATCTGCCTGATGTCTTGCAACTTTGTGCACACAATTGCAGTTATATCCACTGCAGTACCATGAAGCATATAGTATCCTTCTGGGAACATATCACTGAGTAGAAGTTATATTTTCAGTCAGGTATTTAACACATAGAAAAATTCAAATGTAACATTTCAAAATAGAACATCGGAAGTGGAAACAGACATTGGAGACTGAACAAAAGTCCTGAAAATCAATGCTAAAATGAACTGTGTTAAGCTAAAAGAACAGAAAACTTAGACAAATGAGGGGGAGGGAAAAACAGAACCACTGGAAAGGAGGAGGAGGAAGAGGAGATTCTTAATATACTCTAAATGATTAAAAAAAAAAGAGAGGAGATTGACTGTTTTGTGGAAATTAGTGCAAACAGGAATTCTCAGTTTAAACATCTGTTTATTATTACAGTGAAGAAAATCTAATGAAATTAATCTAAACTTATGATTGTCAGGTCTACTTCTGCATATTCTGTGTTTGAGCATAAGTCCACATAAGATAGGATGTATTCATTACCTTTTCCAGAGATTTTTAAGTGATTAGTATACCAACTAATAACTTATTATTCTGCTTTCGTAATGTCAGGTTCAGCCCAAAGAACTCCACGAGACAGTGCAAATACAGTTCTGTTGCGTTTATTAGCTTCCACCTCAAGACAGAAATCTCTCCAGACTGAACCTCAGTTCCCAAGCCAGCAAGCCACAACACCATGCATTCCTTAGGGTGGTGCCAGTCTCATCTTCTTAAACTTCCCACGCTCCTGTTGGGGGCTAAGGAAACACTTATCTCCCTGAGCGTGGCCTTCATAACAACATTCCATCACACGTAATAACTAAAGCTTTTGTAAGCTTTTGATAAAATTTCATGCCTTTTAATAAAGTACAAGTAGTCCTCATTTAGCAACCACAATTGGGACTGGTGACTTAGTCATTAAGCAAAGCAATCCCTAAATGAAAATCCCAGGACCGCAACGATGCTTATGATTTTCCTTTGCTTTACAGCATCAGACGGATAAGATCCCAAACAACCGAACGAGCCCAAACGGCAGGGAAGGTTTCCAGAACTCGACTCATGAGGAAGTCGGATAAAAGGGCAAATCTTATAGTCCTTTTCCCCCACTCCCCCCGCCCTTTGGAATGCTCACCCAGGCGCTGGGATAATTAGCAAGAATTGATGTTTGTATTTACATTCATTGGAGAGGAAAGGATTACAAGAAGCAAGCAGGCACACAATGGGGAATACACATTGAAAGGAATGCACTAGCACTAGCTGTTTACCTAGCGCGCTCAGGGCTGCAAGCCACAAGCCAGTAAGAAGGCAAACAAAAGCCTTTAAGGTGGAACTGATTAGGGTCTTGTCAATTTCAGGCAGCAGCTGTCAGCTGGTGGAGAGTTCTAATCAACTAATTAAGGTCACAGCTGAGCTTGTTAACTTGGGGTTAGCATTTTTTAGGGAAAAAAGGCAACTCAGGAAGGGATAGCTTGTTTAGGCAATCTCTCCACTCTGCAAGGAGGGGGGAGAAAAATGGGTCAGGCATAAGACAATGCATACTAACTGACCATAATGGTGATCACATGACTCAGAGAGACATGCTGCAAAGGTTGCAAATCAGGCATTGGTCGCAAAGTTACTTTTTATCACTGTCGTAACTGCAAATGGTTGCTGTCGAGGAAGTTGCTAACCTGTATTCAGAAAAAAGTGTTATCAGACTCCTGATTTTTGGCTACCATAGACCGATATGCCTCTCTCTGTACACTAACAGGTTGTGTCATTAGCTCAAGCTCCATATTCCCTCTGTTCTTCTGTTATTGTTGTTAATGTTAGATTTATTTACTCATTGCAATTCTGTCACCACAAAAACAAATAGGTGGGCCATTAGGATAATTTAGTCTCATATCCTTTAATGAAAGCAATAGTTATAGGGAAAAATTCTTGCACTAATGAACAAAATAAATTCATATTTCAGTTATGATCCAAGGGTTATATTTCATGGTTAAAATGCTTCTGAAAATATATCTGCTCAGATCTAGGAATATGGATCCCTTTAAATTCCATTTAATGTACATGGAAAACCTAAATAGCCTGAAATTTCAAAGAGTATATGAAGTTTCACATACTGTAGTATATTTTGCTGTATTATATACATTATGCTTTATATGGATTATCTTATCTTTATTATTTTCCACCAATATATTAACATCTCCTTCCATTTATACCTTCATACCCACATGTTTTATTTTACTGTGTATGTTTTGGGATGAAATGTATACAGTTAATACACCTGTTACTCTCTAAAGCTCCAGCAATGAAAATTGTTGTGGGTGCTAAACAAGGATTACTCAGCCTTAGTACTGTATCACCAAAATATCAACCTTAAGCTCTCTGTCTTGCTATATTCAGCCCACTTTCCCAGAAATAAATAGTGATAGATTTTCATGATAAATTAATTTTGGCATGTAATTGCAATAATGCTTAGAATTAGCCCACGAAAATTAGAACCCTACATGGAAAAAGAGATGCCAGAGGTTCAAGCTGGCTTTAGAAAAGGCCAAAGAACATGAGACATTATGGTTGATGCATGCTGGATAATTGAGAAAGCAAAGAATAACAAAAAGAAGTCACTATGTGATTCATTGATTATAGAAAGCCCTCTGATTGTATCAATCACATAAAGCTATGGAATGTGCTCAGAAAAATGGGAATCCCAAGTCACCTCACTGTCCTCATGAGAAACTTATATACTGTCAGGAAGACACAGTACGGACAGAACATGGCAAAACAGATTAGTTCCAGGTTGGCAAAGGAGTGCAATAAGGCTGTATACTCTCCCCTTATTTTTTCAATCAATATCATCCATATACTATATTAAGGGAAGCTAAATAGGAAGAAGATGAGCATGGTTTTAAAACTGGAGGAAGGTGGAAACATCAATAATCTTCACTATGCTGATGATACTACTCTGATAGCCAAAAATGCAAAGGATCTGAAAACACTTGTAATAAAAGTCAAGAAGCACAGTGAAAAAGTGGGACTAAAATTAAATATAAAGAAGACCAACCTAATGACAACAGATACAACAGCCAGCCTTAGAATTAACAATGCAGATACTGAATATAATAATGAAGATATATAACAATGAATATAACAATGAATGTAACAATATAACAATGAAGATAACAATGAAGATACTGAATAAGATAGATTCTGCCTTTTAGGGTCAAGCATCAACAGTAAAGGAACAAGCAGTCAAGAAATATACCACAGAATAGCACTTGGTAGAGCAGCCATGAAGACCATGGAAAAGATATTCAAATGCCATGATGTGTCTATGCCTTCAAAGATCAGAATCGTGGAAGCTGTGGTATTCCTTGTGATATTCTATGGAAGCAAAAGTTGGGCATTGAAGCAGCAAGATAGGAAGAGTATTGATGCCTTTGAACTTTGGTGATGGAGAAGACTCCCAAGAATACCATGGACAGCCAAGAAAACAAACTAATGGATCATTGAACAAATCAACCCAGAGTTCTCGCTCAAGCCACTCATAACGAGGCTCAAATTATTCAAATTACTTTGGACACATTATGCAAAGACCTAGCTCTCTGGAGAAGGCTTTAAAGCTGGGAAAGGTGGAAGAAAAGAGAAGAAGAAGACAACCTGCAGTAAGGTGGATGGACTCAGATAGAGTGGCAATAAGTACACCGTTGGAAGACCTGAAAAACCAAGTTAGGGACAGATTGTCTTGGAGAATATCTATGTGGTTGCTAAGAGTCAACAATGACTTGATGGCTCATAATCAGTCAATTAATGAATGGTTTGAACTTTATTAACTCAGTTTGCTTTACAATATAGATACAGTATATCAGCTCTCTATTTAGATAAACAATATATAACTGGGTTCTTGAGAAAGAGTAGCACAGGTTTATCTAAAGACCTAGATGTCAAAAAGGAAAATGATACTTTTTGCCAGATAATTCTTCACTGTATTTGGTATTGAGAGTAAACACTGCATTTTAAATATTAAAGTAAATCTGGATATACATACTTTGTCTAACAAAAAACACATTTGACCATAGTTTACATTTCTGCTGAATTAGATTTTTCAATGTTCCATTAAAGGTATTATTTGTTCTATTGGCTTTAACATCACTATAATCTGCTTCATGGAAGGAATAGAAACCAAGCATTGTATAAACTATATTAGGGGCAACATGAACCATTCTGCACATTTACCATGTTGAATTTGCAAATAATGTATCAATAAAGAGAGTGCTGTTCACATTTCCCACACAATAAACATATTCTCTAAGAGACCTTAGGAAATATGCTTATATTTCTAGGATTCTGTATACTCTCCAGCGAGTATGGATAATTTCCAACTCAATATGAATATACAGATCTTCAAGTATCATGCATAATCTCCAGTGGATATTGGTGACAGACAGATTTTTGTAAATTCCTCTGGCTATATACACACTCCCAAGAAACATATCCTTGAGTTTATATTTCATTCAGAGATGGGTAACCCCCCATCTTCAAGAAGGTACATGAATTCCATTGTATAATTTGACTGATGGTATCAGCTCCAGCCAGTCAAATGATGAAGAGGTGTGGCTTGAAGCTCTGTTACTCAATTGTTCTATGCCTATCACCCAAGGTGCACATAACTGTAGAAAGATGTAATCCTCCTCCACCCACCCACAAAAAAAAATTAAATAGCAGTACAGACGAACACTTAAATGGGATTGTAAGGGGGGAAGAGTTAGACTTCCCCAATATACTGCTCTGTGCTGGGGAGAAAGGGAAACAGACCTGGGCTGGAAATAGAATTATTGTGATGTTCACATGTAGTCTCTCATTATTCAGATGGTTTCCTAATGCTTAGCTATATGAGTAAATGGATTATAGGCAAAGGGTGCATGCTACTTCAATGTTTTAAATACACTACAGATACCATGGAAGCAAGCTTAAAATGGGTCTGAAAGACTGTATGGTGGAAGATATGTGAAAAAGAGACAAAAAGAAAATTTGGGAAGAAGGAAGAATTTTCTCTCCCTTTCTTATATTCACAAACTCAGCACTCCATCAAACCACTGAAACATACACTTTGTGTATGGGCATTAATAGATAAATGGCAGTGTGAGGTGTGAAAGTGTGAGAAAGAAGTGATGGTGATGGTTTTCTCTTCTTCTTCCTTCTTCTCACACACACATACACATATACAAACGCACCAAACCTATATACACATCACTTCCATATTCCCACATGGAAGGTTTGATAGATGAAAAATAAAAATACATATTTTCATATTAATTCATTCATATACATTCTTCATCTCTCTCATGTACATTCTTCATCCCCCTCACATACATTTGTTGTCCTTTTTCTGTTGATAGACTACATATTCCTTTAATGCAAATTGTTCAAAGAACAGAAGGTAAACTCCCATGATTACTGCCTATATCATAAAGTCTATTCTGGAAGCTCACAAGAACTTTGAGAGTGGATTTCTTTTACATTCGTACACATACTAACTCGAATCCCTGCATTCAGGCAGATGATCAGTAGAGAAGGAAGAACCTTGATGGAGAGTTTCATTGCTCAGTTGACTGATAGGCTCCCATTCTTTCCCAGTTCATTTATTTTATCTCAATTTCAAGACTCCATGGCGACTTTGGTGGCTTACATACAAAAATTAAAAGAAAACCAAATATATCAAAAGAAAAAGAGAGAGAGAGAGAGACAGCTGAGCAGAAACCCAAACCCCAAAAGCCAAATAGCCAATAAACCAGTTCTTAAACAGTTTGCAGAAAGTCAGAAAGGTGGGAGCAGTATGAATCTGCAGGGCAGAAACCAAAAAGGCATGCTTCCTAGATCCCGGTAGATGCTGCTGCTTCATACATGGCATCTGGAGTGTGTCCACTGAGGTGACCTAACCGGATGGGTATAAACATATGGAGACAGGCAGCCCCTCTAGTAAGCAGGCCTTATGTCATGCAGGACTTTATAGGTGATAACCAGCCAAAACTTTGAATGGCATCTAGAAGCCAACTGGCAACCAGAGCAGCTCACAAAGCAGCAGGGACACACGTGCATACCGCCACACATCCATCACTACCTGCCCCACTGCATTCTGGACCAGTTGTGGATTCCAAGTGGTGTCCAAGGGCAGCCCCAGTAGACCACAGTACAGTAAGCTACAAATATGTATGTAGCACCAGATCTGTTATTTCAATGAATTCAGGCACGCTATCTATCTGGTTCAGTCCAATTCTTGCAAACCAGTTAATTTTTTGGATCTTCCTCAAGAACATCACACTGGGTCCTAGATACTCACTTCAGGCAGCCCAAGCACAGTGCATGCTATTACCCCTCCTCTATTTGCAGGACAAGCCTCATAATGAACGCCAACACACTCAGGCGGCCTGATAAATATACACCGACTCAGTGCTAGGAAGAAGCCCAGGAAGGTGTCCTTAAAACAGGAGAAGGTAGGCCACCTTCATCCTGGCAAAATTTGTTTATCTTTGTTGAAAACTAATACCACTTTTAAAGGCATGTTGATATGTCATAATTATTAACAACTTAGTATTTCTGGATTTGGCATACTCATGGAGATTACACATAAAAAATTATTTTATCTTTTTGCTATCAATCTCATGTAATGGTTACGTTGAAGCAAAGAGCAGGAAAAACTGATTCCAATGAACCAGAAAAAATCTTGTTAGAGAAACTACTTTTATGTGTAAAAGCACAGGAAACATGAACTAAAATCAACTGGAACAGTACACAGCTTTAGCAAGAATTGGTATTCTCTTAGCTCACTCTTTGTTTGCAGGCACTTGTTCGACTGTAGCTTTCCTCCTAAATGATTCCATGTTGGGCACACTTGTTCAGTATATTAACAGACCTGTCCTTCAACAGTTCAAAATTATTGCTATGCAGGAATAATCTTGGCAGAATTAATGAGAAAAACACAACAAAGAGCAAAATGGTTGTGGACCAATTACATGCCCCTTTTGATTCTCAACCCATCTGCTTCCAGAAGCTGACATTGTTTCCTAGTCCTATGCAATTACCAGAGTATGTGATTGCCTTTATGACCAAAATACAGTGGAGACAGCTGAAAAGTGCAAAGCTTCCTGCCAGATTCTCTGGGTCTCTTGGTGCATGAAACTACAAGAAATAGTGTATTGTAATGCAGATGTCTGTTGATTCCCAATAGAATTTCAAACTCTAAATCCTTTATTACACAATCTACAGGACGTTGAACTTCTAAATATCTTCATGTCTAAAAACGGGCTTTCGTTTTCCTCCTGACAGCATGTCCCTTGTGCATATGCACTAATACTGTATTGCCACACGTATGTTATTGAGGCCAATGAGCCAAGCAATTACCCAGGATAGACTGTGACCCTTTGTCCACACTTAACAAGCATCTGTCCAGGAAATTCAGTGTGCTCATTCTTGCTTCCAACCATGCAATAATCCTATCTAAGCCCCAGCTATTTTGTCCTCCATACTTTAGGGACAGAGATAACATAAAAATAGTACATTTGACTGTGCAGAGAAGTGTCCTCCTTCTTTATACTCTACAGTAAAGGACTTCACAATTGGCCCTTCTGTGATACAGCAGTTCTTTCTACATTAAATCAGAAATATCAGAGCATTCCCATAAAAGTATATCTCAGTGTCATATCTAAGTTTTCTGTGTTCCAAAGTTGACATCTGCATGTTAAACCTGAACTGTAAGAAGCCAGCTCGGTACTATGCATGTTTTCAAAGTGCAAATGTTTTTATAAAGCATTAATAAGCATTCCCATAGTACATTTTTTTCCTGAAATACTTTCTCCTATAGGATATGAAGTTAGCTATAGACCGGGGGGAAACACACTGAGTAAGCAACAAGTTCTGGAGAATATTTAGACTATGGATATGCCTCAAACTGTGCTGTCAGGACAAGCAGTGAACCAATAGTATATTCATGATTTGTCTCTGCCATAGAAAGCACTATGGGGAACACAGTGCCCAGCCTCACTTCCATTAAACTATAAAAGGTGATAGCTTGATTGCTACCCACCAGTTCGTGGAATACTTCATATCTGCATGATGGAAACTGGAGTTACATGCTTACAAGTCAGTGAAGATCTACTCCCACCCTAAACTCCAGTTTACCTTGCAACAGAGGAGTCTGACTTTCATTCATTCAGCATCTATTTCAACATAGAAGATGTATTCAGTCTGCTGCTTATTTTAAAAAAATACACTGAAGTCTTAAGTAATTTTGACACATCGTTATAATGTTTCCATGACCCATCCCTGCGTACACATTCCTCCTCACACACATCACCACCCAGACTCATTTTCATATGGATATAAAGCATCAGGATAAAATGATGGTTCATTATAGTAGTACAGAGCTCTTATCTTCATCCAGCAAGAGTCATTTCCTTCCCAAGATTGAAATGCAAATGTGAAAATTAATGATAACTGCATTATCTGATAGCCAAGATAATACTGATTCAGCGTCAGAGTAGCACACAGCCATCCTATGATTTCCTCTGCTTCTTTACCATATTCTTCTTACTGTCAGACTCTATCAGTGGTTAACTGTGTATCATGAATTTTTGTTAATTTACATCAAATAGCATTTTCCTAGATCCCATATCTACCACATTTTCTCCAGTAAAAAAAAGAAACAAAATCAAGACAGTAATCTTCAGGTCTTTCTCAGGATGCCATGTGTGTGTGTGTGTGTGTGTGTGTGCGTGCATGTATGTATGTTTCTGTGCCTGCTTTGTGTGTGTGTATATATATATGCTTTGTAATCAGCTATTCCTATGCACACTAAATAGTTTGTCTATTTTCTACCCGAAAATATTTATAGCACCAAATAAAAATATAATTTATAAAGGCTGGGAGGGTATTGCATGAAATTGATTAAAATAAGCATTTCAAGCCCCCACCCCCAAATCATGTACACAGTGCAGAAATCACTAGCACTTTCCATTAAAATGGCACTGTTCATAATTCATATTTGACAAAATCAATTTCTTCATTTCAAAGTAATTACATTTTGTTAATTTCCTCACTGGGCTAGGCATATCTTTTTAAAAAGTGGTCCCCAAATATCTGATTCTTTTACCCAGATGCCTCACTCCTTATTTCCGGGGGGGGAGCTGAAAATTAAACATATTTCACATCAGCCTGGCAGTCCAATCCCATCCATGGTTTGTTCAGAAAAAAAAAGTTTCACTGATTTCAGTCAATTTCTTTCCAATGATACACTGACCTTAAAACCTGTTGCAACTTGTGTTGCATTTGATTTTTATTTGGTTTGGGCAATCTCTTAAGCAGTTTTGAGTGGTCTTTTTACTCAAGAGTCCTCAAGTCATAGGCATCTGCTGGTTGACCTTTTTTTTTGTTATTTTTTTCATTATGATGAGTAATCAATAAATGTCAACAAAGTGAAGTTCCAAAACACAAGGGCTTGTTAAAGAGCTGAAGGGAGGCAAAGCACAATCATGGATTTTCATTCAACTTTTTGGCTTATCAAGTCAGTTATTTTTCCAGTTAATAATATTTCCTTTTCTTATTTCTGATCTTTGGCTATTCTACCTTCCCAACAGAGTCTATGCAGATTCACAAATAGTAACATCTGAAATGTCCTATTTAGGTCTTGCTTAACAAAAATGCGAAGCAAAAGTGTTGATTGTACTTTATCAAAGGGAGGTAGGGGAGAGAAAACAGGGAAGACAAAATTACAGATACAAGCAGAGCTCACAATAACGTTGCATCAAATCTGATGTGGAATTCACTGAGTTAAATACAAGGTTGGGGTAATTAGGTAAGGTATGTAAACAGTGGTAAGTGGGAAATCCTTGTGTAGCCTGGCTGCTAAGCTTTGAAATGTTTTTACACAGAGTAATAACAACTTCTAGAAACAATTTGAGATGCTCTTATTTACTGTTTAAATCTCTAAATTAATTAACTGCATTCTCCACCTTAAATGCTTTTCTCCGGGCAAATCCACACAGCCTCCTTGCTCTGCCGCAAAGACAACCCACTAACCATTTCTAGGTCACGTTTGGATGCTGTCACCTGTATTTCAGTATCCTCCTGCAACCTAGAAAGCTTGAGGTGCTGTTTTCCCAATTTCCCACTGCAAGATGCTATGGCAGTTTAGGGTGTGTTGATGTCTTACGGTTTATTGGGAATGTGGCCTGTAATGACATATGTCATGCCAGAAACCTTGTGATTCCAATTGGTTCAACTGGTTTCTGTGGTCCTTCAGTCTGGTCCTTGACATCTTCTCCTGCCATTCAGTTCTTTTTTGGCCACAAGGAAGACCAGAACTCTGATTTATGTAGCTTTTTTTTTTAACGGATGGTGAACTGGCCAATCTAGAGAGTAAAGCTTTGAAACTGATTAGCCTTTGCCTTGCTTTATATTTGTAATTTGAAGTGTAAAGAACTCAGTTCCTGTACTTCTACAGCATGCAGAGTAGGGAACTCCCTTTCCAAGAGCTCCTGCTTCCAGAAGCCCTGGATCTTGTTTCCTCTCCACACATTTTATACTTAATTAATAGCCTCCAAACCAACCTCCACAGCTAATCCTGCTTTTCAAATTCCAACTTTTCAGTAGCACTTACCTACCAATTGCATCTGGGAGATGCAAATATGGACAACCATTAGATGGCAACTAAGCCATACAAAACCTAACTTTTTCTTGACACCTAGTGGTTAATAAGTCAAACAGCTGACTCATAATTTCAAAGAATTTATTTTTTCTTCTTTTATAGGAAGTTTTATCTTGCAATTTGGGGAAAAAAAAGAGCTATCCAATAAAATTAAAACTTGGTTATAGTACTTGAGACCCAGATTCTCTTTTTCAATTATTTTTTGTGCTGCTATTTCTCTACATTGAAGTATTCCTTATCCCTTTGTTTTAATCTAATGTTTAAAGTAATTCAATTTATATTAAATATTTATATTGCAAATGCAACTCTAAAAATTTGAATTGATGAGACTATACCCATTTGTTTCAAATGAATTGGGAAATCTAGTGAGTTACTTCATTTGCCAATCAATTTCTTCTTACCACACTGTAATAGATTTTACTTGGTCTCTCCAGGTTTTTCAAAGAAGGGTACAATTCACTGTGTCTTAATGTTTGTTCTTGGGAGGAAATAATGGTGATGGTGGTTACAGAAGGATGAATTTTTCTGAAACATATGTACCTTTTCCTCTCTCACATCTTTCACATTTCTAAAGTCGAAATGCTGTTGGCTCTTATTGGCAGTTTTGGAACTGTTCAACATATAGCCTCTGCTATTTAGGAGGCAATTTGTAGAAGAGACCCATGCCTTTCTCCAATCTAACGTGGGATAGCATACCCCTAATGGCTATTCCCATGCTCTACGGCAGCAGAGATATGTGCTTATTGGGGGGGAGGGAGGGAGGGGGGTTATTCAGCAATTTTCTTTTACTTATCATCTTACAATTTGTTAAATCAGGGTAGCCCTCCATATGTTAACTATCATTTCCAAAATACTGTCTAATTACTGTCCATACTAGATACTGCTGTAGTTCAACCAGGTTCCCCATACCTTCTTCTGCCTAACTGGGTTGCATTTTCTTAATCCTGCATCAGACCACCTTTTGAGGGTAAGCTGGCATGTTTAGAATTTTAAAAGCATCTTTCAAGCACTCTCACAGAATGGCTACTGTGTGGCAGGCTCACCTATTCAAAAAAGGATTGCTAGCCCGGGCATGGCAGATCATAATATAACCAAACTGCAGGCAAACGGTGAGGCTGCTTTCCAATATCCCCTGTAGCCCATAGGATGTCTTCTATCACTTCAGATTAACTTAGTCTTTTCCTGAGAAGGAGGGCAAACTTCCAAATGGGCTGCAACTATCCACAAATTTTGATTTTCTAAGGAGGCCTCTAGGATCTATTATGGGAGGCAGAAACATTGTTGTAAATAAAGTTTCTAGAAACCGACACTATGCTTTATAACATGCCAGTTTTTTGTTTACTCTTTTTAATTTAAAATAAACTGAAGGTATTGGACTGTAGGACAAGTGATCTAGTGAACTCCAAGGAAAGTACCTGTGGACATGTTGTCCATCCTGGTCTTAACTTATAACAGTTAGGAACAAAGGCATCAGGGATGTCCAAAATGTACCCTCCGACCTTTCAATCCTGCTATTTACAAACCTTATTATAAATGCTTTCTCTATTCTGGCACCTGCTCTCTGGAATGAGATTCCCCCTAAAATCCATGTTGTTCCCACTTTGTTGGCATTGCATAAGGCCTTGAAGACATGATTGTTCTCCCAAGCCTTGGGGTGATGCATGGAGTCCCCTGTTGGATGTGTTTTTGTCTATGTTTTTGTATAGTGTGACCATATCCCATCTTGTTTTGAATTGTGTTTTTATGGTTTTATTGTGAGCTGCCCAAAGTCAGTTTGGAGTCAGGTGGTACCTAAATTGAATTAAATCAATCAATCAGTCAGTCAATCAATCAAACAATCAATCAAAAGGTTCCAGCAATATAACTTTCAATAGAAACTACCTATTTTTTTATTCCATAGAGATATCCAATAACCTTGTTTGCCCTCAGAACCCTGTATTTGATGTAAGGGACCTAACCATTTATGAATGCCAGAGTACACACTTTGTATATGGAATAATCACAATTCAATCTCTGACATCAAAAGAACTAAAATACCAGGGCTACCCAAGGCTGCTGCATTATGGGACAGTACTACAATATGACTCAACATAAGGCAATTTCATAAGCTGATTAGGAACCAGACATGTTCAGCAGCTGAGGGCTGCTGAGAAGAAAAGTTCTAGAATGCCAATAGCATTTTTTGTCCCTTGAGTTTCTTATAACTCTGATATCTAATATACATCTTTCTATTCATGGATCTTAGCTTTTCTATTCGTAGACCTTAATTGTCTTTTTAGCCTTGAGTAGATTCCAAATTTCTGTATCTCTTAAGATGTTATGAACCAAGCGTTACATGTTAAAGAAAATTGGTCAGTAATACACATAACAAAGAAATCACAAAAAAGTACAATTTTCAATGTATATTTTATTAATTGCAACAAATTACTTTTTTATAAAAGTTGAAGCTACATTACCTCAAAGCGAAGCAAGTAATTTCATTTTTAAATGGATTCCATGCTACTTTAACTACACTGAAATATGTTTGATGGTAAATCATGTTTTTACATAATGCTAGATGCTTTGTACAGAATATAGGCATATTTTTGTAAATTATTAACAACATTATAAATACCACCATTATAATCCGATATACTATCTTCCTTCGTTCTTGTTTGCACTATATTTTCCACCTGCTGATTTCAGAAAATTACTACTGAAGTTCTTTTCCTCTTCATGGACAGAATACAGCAATTTGCAAAGTCAAGCAAGGATGAAAATGTGATTGAAATATAAGAGGTCGTTTTAATGCAAATGTTGTTACTGCATTATAATTTTTTTCCAGCTCTATTCAGCTGCTTAAAGAGAATATTCTTCATTTTTAGACATTTGTAGACATGGCTATTCTGAGGATAAGGTTTTAAATATAATCATCATTATTATATATCTATCACTTATATAATAATGGAAGAATTTTTACACTTTTTTTATTTAAAAAACTCAAATGATTTCAAGGAGAGAGGCATCTTAGTGTAATTTTAACAACAAATTTAACTCTTGCTCTTTTTTGTTTCACAAATCAAGTTTTGCATTATTTACCGCTAATAGCTCTCTAGATCATTTTTATTCATGCCGATGAAATTGCCACTTTTTCCAGCACTGTCAGGTTCCATCTGCACCATTTATACTGCTTGTAAGAGAAAATATTAGCTTACATTTCTGCCTAAACACGAAGCTCTTACACTTTATTGATTGCAGTCTGCAGGTTTCTCTCTTAACTGTGAAGTCAATGACCAGGGTGTGTTAAATGATTTATATCAAATGAAAAGTGATAAGAAAAGTCCTTGAAAACATCATTGGCTGCCATATCCATTTGTTAAATGCAACGTGCTGCTAATGTAAGTTCAGAGTTGGAAACTAGATAATAAGTACTTAGTTTCTAGCCAAAAAAAAAATGTTTTAAGGAAGTACTAACTCCATCCTTTAAAAAATTTAGTGTCTACATTTAAGAACTGCTTCCCAACTGAGTTTTGAAAAACACAGGGACATCCCAAAGGAGATCTGGGAAAATGTACTCTTCATTAAAAAAAAGAAAATAGTGCGAAGCTTTTTTTTTTTTTTGTCTGCTTCACAGTCATTACTGACCCTGCAGTGATCGCCCCCTAGCGGTTTTCAAGGCAATTGCATCTTTCTGTTTTTCGGAAGTAGCCTTTGCCAGAGCCTACTTCCTAGAGCGTCCAGCCCAGCTTGGCAAGCGCAGGAGGCGGGATTTCCGTTGCTTCGCGCCTTTTCGGGGCGAGCGCAATTTCGCGCTTTTACCGGCAACTGTGGTCCCGTCTCTCTGTGGAGTCGCTGCCAGCATTTTCCTCCCACCGGAGTGAGAGTGCTCATTTATCTACTCACGTACGTTTTCGATCTGCTGAGTTGGCAGAAGCTGCGGGTAGAGAAACAAGAGCTCACCTTGTTTAACGCGAGAGGCTGGACTCGAACCGCTCAAGTTTCCAGCCATTTCTGGCCGGCACTTTCAGCGTCATTAAGCCGCTGCGCCACCGCGTCCCCTACTAGTGCGAAGCTAAAACTGGACAAAAAACATTCAGCACAGCAGCAAGCAGAATAGTCCTTTTAGAATGAATTGAAACTATTTTTTTTATTGTTATAGCCATTCTTCCCTTACAAGAATGACCTTGGAATGACTATGTGTCCTAATATTGTATCATTCCAATGGGACTTTGGGAAGAAACATGACTTTCGTGCTTCCAAATCCACCCCAAACACTTCAGCAGCTCTCTGCAAACAATGAAGATCCCTCTTCCAAAGTTACTCTTTGCATGTAAGTCATATCTCATGCCGACAAAATGCTTTTGCATATGGGAGGAAAGACGCCTCAATAATCTAGGGTGTGTAACACTGATCCACTGACTAAAAAGGATAAAAGGACATAGTGTTGGTCTGGACTATCCAAGGTTAATTTCTTGCTCCCTTGGCAATACTAGTTAGCACCAATTCATCATCTGCATTATGGCAGCCAGTGGCTAAGCAGCTCCAAGCTCCTCAATAGAACAAACTTTGATCCATTTCCATTTTGCCTTAGCATGGAATTCGGTATAGACAGAGACTGCCTTTGTCATCCAGATGATTTTCATTTAGAAATAAAAAGAGTGGAATAGTATGTGTTGAGTTTCCTGGATTTCTCAATCACGGCGTTCTTCTACTCCAACTTATGGGTTTGGAAGCTATAGGGATCACTTACTAATGCTGAAAGATGAAAGAGATTCTGGGAATTGTTCAAGAGATTAAGAGCCTTTTCCATTTCCCTCTCTTACACACACAACACACATACTATAGACACATCAAAAGTTTCATATTTTGGGTGTGTTCAGGGATTTGGACTAATTTGTTGCCAAGCAATAAACACTTTGCACACTCAGAAATGTAATTATTATTATTGGATTTGGAGACGGTGAATTTCATATCTGAACTTTATTTCATACAGTTTTCTTCCAAAACAGAAGTTGACGCTAATGCCTACGGCAAGGGCAACCAAGCATTAGTTCGCTACCAGGTTAAACAGCCTTCTCCCAATATGTGCAAACGTTTCCACACATAGCTTTTTAAACAGACCTTGAGATAAATCTTTGCATTTTAGTCATAATATGCCATTTTGTATTTTTAAAAATAAATATCTAAAGAACATCATAATCTGGCTAGTTACAAACAACTATTAATTTCCTTGTCGCTTCTATATAAAAGGTATACCTCTGTCATATCTTTTCAAACATAACCTCTTAGCTTTAGGATCCACTTTTAACCACTGAATCAGCTGCAAATGGGATTCAATCAGTAAACTGATGTAGCGCTGAACTTTCTTATATAACCTGTTTTTTTAATTTTAGATGCTTCCTTACCTGGTCCATCCCAGTCTCCTGTCTCAAGCGTAAGTGGTCCTGGTTTATCCAACCGTGCCTCTCCATCAGAATCTGCTGCTTCTTGGCTGCCCTCTTCATCACCTATCAATTTGCCAAAGAAATGCGTAGCTTTACAATAAATTCCATAATAACAACTTGAACATGTATAAACAGTTTCTTCTCTTTCAGACAAACACACACACACACACAAGCACCAACCCATAACACATTACACTATTTTTATTCCTTTAAAATTCACTGTGCTAAGACATTGCTTCAAAAGAATTCATGCAACAGTGGTTACGTTATTTTGTACATTATAATTTTATATTCTTTCAATATAGTAACTTTATGATGTTATATTGTATTACATTGTGTGTAATATTGAATTTGTACACATTATATTTTAATGCACTTTGCCTAGGATTACTTTGACATATTAATATTTTAGATAAATAATATGTTATAAAAGTCAAACTACTGAAGCTAGTTTATATAAAAATAGTTTTTATCATAGGAAAAAAAGTTCAGAAATGCAAAAAAATTTAAAGGATAAAAACAGATTCCAAAATAATAATAGTAGTAGTAAGAGTAAGAGTAATTACTATTATCCCTACAGCCTATATAAAATATTTAATGTGAAGGATTGGGAGGGGAAGAATAGGGTAATTAATGGTGGAGATATATTTTGGAAAGTAATTTAAGAAAAGTAAAATGGACTTGTTTTATTTAAAGAAAAAAATTGCAGACTCTGAAATAGAAATCAAGAATTCTTAAGAAGTTGCTATGTACTGGCTTTAGTTTTCTTACTAGATATAAATGATTAGTCTGTTAGCTTGTTTAAATGACTCCTGAGGTTCAGAAAAGTTTTTCCAGCTCTGGCAGAGTTTCCATACTTGATTTGGAGATTTGATTTCACTTCTGGAAAATAACATGACACTTATGAGGCTATACATTTGTTTACTGAGCAACTGCCACCTATATTCAGGACTGTTAGGAACCGCAGCAGCTCCGAAAGCAGGGTGCCGTCAGAAATGGACCCTGACACTTACGCTTACAGATATCAAACATATCTAGCACTGAAGTTAAAAGTTTCAGATAAATACAGGAAAGGTATCAGTCCAGCCTTATCCACTCTTGTCTCATCATGGAATATTTATTTGTTTGAAAAGCAAAGCACAAAGACATTTGCTCAGCGGACAGGTAACGAATCTTACAGACTGCAAGATTTGTTTATCAACAAGACAAAGATAAAATCTTTTGAGGCCCTCTTCAGAATGGTCAGAACCACCTGAATGATTTCAGTATCTTCAGAGAAGCAGTACAGCTTTAAAGCAGTGCTTCTCTTGGCAACTTTAAGATGTGTGGGCAATGGCTGGGGAGTTCTGGGAGTTGAAGTCCACACATCTTAAAGTTGCCAGGTTTCAGTGACTGAATTTAAAAACCTCATAACAACAACATGTAGAGGATTTGCTGAGCCTTATATATGAATTGTTAGCGAAATATGACTTGGAACCTGAAAAGTTTAAAGGCCGTGTAGTCAAATAGATGCAGAACTTCGAGACAATAATTGATATACAACTGAGAATCTCAGTGGAAGAATATTGAATTCACACCAGATATTATACTTAGAGAAAATCTGATATGCTTGCTTTATTTATTTATTTAGCAAATTTATATGGCCACCCAACTCTCCAATACAAAAACCTATCAACACCCATCCCCTGCAGCAGCCAAAGATACAATCAATACAACCATTTGAGCGGCTCCTTTTCAGCTTGGGGTCCCCAGGCCCACTGGCAAAACCATGTCTTCAGGACTTTTCGGAGCAACATCAATGTGGGAGCCAATCTTAATTCAGAGGGAATGATATTCCACAGGGAGGGGGCCACCAAGAAAAAGGCCCTTCTTCATGGTCCCATCAGATGTACTTCCCTCAGTGATGGGAACCGCAACCTACCCAACCTCCCTGCTCTGGTAGGCCAGGTAAATGTAACTGGGGAAAGGTGGTCCTGCAAATAGCCAGGCCTCAAGCCATGTACAGCTTTAAAGATGATAACCAGCACCTTGAATTGGACCCGAAGCAGATCGGCAATCAATGCAGCTCCCACAAAGGAGGTGATGCATGCGCAATCCGGACTTGCACAGAACTATGCAGGCTGCTGCATTTTGAACCAAGTGAAGCTTTTGAATACTCTTCAAGGGCAGCCCCATGTACAGCGTGTTACTATAGTCCAAGCTGAAGGTGACTAGGGCTTTTTTGGCGCCTTCAAGTCAGTGTTGACTCTTGACAACTACCTGGACAAATCCTGCAGTTTTCTTGGCAAGATTTCCAGAGGTGGTTTGCCATTGCCTGCTTCCTCAGGCTGAGAGTGACTGGCCAAAGGTCACCCAGGCGGATTTGTGCCTAATACAATTGCTAAAATGGACAGTTCATTTTCTAAAAATTGTTGGAAATGCAATGAACACATTGGATCATGTTTCCATATTTGATAGCAATGTTGTAAAGCGCAACAATTTTGGAAAATGATTTATAATAGAATAAAACAAAGCTGAAAAGCTGAATTTCCTTTCCAACCTGCTATTTTTCAATTAAATATTACCAAACCTCACATTCCTGCAAAGCGTATTATATTAGCTCTGTATATGGTAACTGCTGAAACAAATGCTTCTTTTTGTAAAATATGCTTATTCCTTCTACAGAAGAACAACTAATTAAGCCCTGGGAGTATGCCTCAATATCTAAAATAATCTCGTATCTCAAAAGTAAATCTGACACAGAATCTAACTCAATTTGGAAATATTTCTAGATTACAACTTTATATACAGGTTGTACCATATCTGAAATTTGGGTGTCTCTCAACATAAAATTTCTATGGTTCAGAAAAAAATTACTGCAGTTCTTAATCTTGATTTACATTATGATGATTGCTGCTTTTTATATTATTTGGATTTTAACAAAGACTGGTATTTTTAAAAATGATGTAGTACACTTAGTTATTTAAAGTAGTTAATGAAATACAGTATTGAGAAATGTAATCTAATTCTATGATGCTTATAAATTCCTCACTTATCTACTATTTACTTTTCCTTTTTGGCATGTTTTTTCTTCTTTTCCTTTTCTTCTTTCTTCTTTTTTTCAATCACTTGATTAAAAATACAACACAAAAAAGAACTGAAGTTCCAGTATTCTCCGCATTGCATTATTAAATCTAGGTACTTCAGATGCTTTACACTCTGTGTGTGATTGTGTGTGTTGTGTGTTCATTCTTATGCAAGAGAACGACTGACCTTTTTTTTCTTGACTATCACAGCAGCTGTTGGTTCCCCTATAATGTACTTTGCAATCACCTATATCTACAAAGTATTTTTTTAACAATGAACAGTTCAGAACTGACAGGTCTAGTTTCTTGTTCACAACTGCTTATCACAGCATAGATATCATATATGTTTTCCAGGTGCTTTCTATAGTTAGGATACCTTCACAGAAGCTGCTTGTGAAAGATAAGGTCATAAAAGAGATGAAAAATGTGTGAGCGTCATACACTCATGGTTTTATCATCAGACAAGATAGCTTTCAGTAAGGACTTCCCAGTGCAAACAGAAAGCTGCCTAGAAGACAGAGGGGAAAATGTAGAGAATTTGGAACGGCATTCAGGTGTGCTTTTTATTGAAAGCATACATGTAAAACTAAAGTGCCAGCAGTAAAAAAAAAAAAAAACCTGAACAGAAACTGCTTCAAAGATTTACATAGAATTGCTGAAGATTCATTTTGTCATTTTATTGTAAGTTTTATATTGTATGTTTGCCACCCAGAGTCTCATCTGATAGATGAGTGGTGTTATAAATTTGATCAGTCAATCAATCAATCAATCAATCGCGAGTCAACCTGAAGTAAAGCCTTCTCTATAGCTACCTCAGTTCTTTGGAAGGTACTTCCTGCTTAGCTGAGGAGCCTAGTATCTTTGTTAACTTTAAAAAGGTTGTAAAACAAACACATTTTTCATCAGGCTCTTAATTCTTTGACTGCCATTGTTTTTAATCTCTTCGTCTTTAATTCTGGTTTTTAATGCTTTATTCCAAACTGCTGACCTTAAATGATGCTACATTCCATAAACAAAACATTATATTTTGGAGTTCAACAAGAGGCCTTGTTTTTACTGTTGGTTGCATATCTACTATTTGTATAAACTGCAAGAAATCACAAGGGGTTTCAAGAATATAAAAACACAACATTTCTGCAGGGCTGCCTTGCCTTGTACCCTTTCCTTTCCTTTCCTTTCCTTTCCTTTCCTTTCCTTTCCTTTCCTTTCTTCTTTTTTACATCAGTCAGCCAAAATATAGGCAATGTATAATGGCAATATTTCTGGCATTCTGCCTCTAAACAAGCATCTAAGAAACACTATAGGATATAGCTATACGTAAACAATTTTTTGTTCCTTTTGCTACCATCTCTACCTGGAATAGGCAAAAAAAAATTAAAAAGTAAAAGTAAAAAAGGTCACAAAATCAGAAAAGGCAAACTGTTAACCAATTCATAAATAATTTTTTAAAACTGTGCTAAAAAATCCCATACTTCATTCTTGACATAGTTACTTTAGTTGTTTGAACTGAATCCTGTAAGTTTCATACTGCAGTTCTAATCCCATATGTGTTCTGTATGGAAGGCTGGAAGACTCCAAATAAAATATCTTACTTCAATAAAGATGATGATGCCACTTGGAGAACTGTTAGCATACCTTCATAATTACAGCAGCAGAACATTAATGTCAACAGAATGTTCTAACTCTAAAGCAGGAGTGGCCAGCTTTTGGGAGTTGAACAGGTTACAGGTTGCTCATCCTTGCTCTGGGTCTCAAAATTGCAGTATCAGACACACTAGAAGAGGAGCACAATTTAGTTATATCCAAAGCTCTCTGATGTTACTAACCTTCAACAACATTATGCCAGCAAAAGAGTTGACATAATTAAAACCCTACAACCTGTATTTAATGGAGAACCACATCCTTCCACCATTTATCCTATAGAGTCATCCAACAAAGCATTCAGATATCAACTAATTCTGCACCAAATTGTGGCATGCAAAGAGAAGTATATAAATCCCAGATATATTTCCTGGGCCCCAATATTATTCTGGCCTCCCAGCTTGAGAACTTTGAGCATGCAACTTTAGTCTGCTGGACTTCCCCAACACATCTAGAGGTAACCAGCTTGATAAAGATTGAATTAATGTATATTACTGGAATATGGCATTCCCAGATACATTTCTTAGGCCCCAATATTATTTCAGCCTCCCAGCTTGAGAACTCTGAGCATGCAACTTTAGTCTGCTGAACTTCTCCAATACACCTTCATGCAACTTTAGGCTACTGGACTTCTGCATCACACCTGGAGGTGATAAAGGTTGAATCAACTTCTATTAGTGTAATGTGGCATTTTAAAATGTAATGTATTGTTGTTTTAGTCTATTAGTTCTGCCTGCATTCACTCATCAATTCAATAAATTAAAAACATGAAAATCTGCATTTAAACCAATATTTAAATATGTTCTTTTAAGTCAGTTTCTTCTCAAGGTTTGCATTTATATACATACTGTTTTTCAAAACCCACATTTAAAAATATATGATATACTTTTTGTGACCAAAACTGTACTGGAATATATGGGAGTACAAAACTGTGCATTAGTTTATTTTCCATCTTTTTAAAGATTTTTATATGCATATTTTCTGAAATAAACCCAGCTTTATCTTGACAGTTATGGACAAAAAGGGGTTGGGGGGGGGGATAATCACAGGTTTTCTGCAACAATAATTTAGGTCCATTTATACCCCATGTTTTCAAGCTTTTTTTCTCTTGACTGCTGCCTATCACTTAGTAATAGGTACTTATTACATACAAAGTGACATTTTAAAAAATGCTTGTGACAAGCAGTAAGTTGCTTTTTATGTGAAATGCATAGTTTTCCAATTGCACAAAGAAAAGGAAAAAAAAACAGTCATATCCCACGGGATAGCACTCAGAATTGTGATGCCAAAATAAATGCTTCAAAATCACATGTCAGAATTCAGAGATAACGTACATGAACATTAAAATTGCTTAAAAATCAATCTAGATTTTATAATTTCCAAAGCACAAAAATGACAATTAATTGAGTTACATTAATTAATAGTTTAATGTCTAGCATAAGTACCATAATATAACCAAAAAGTCCTTTGCATGGATTCATAATGTATTTTGCCAGGAAAGGAATATATGAACTGAATCAGTAAGCTGAGCATTCATAGTGTTACCTTTCTAACACTATGAATGACCTCTATGAATGACCTCTGTACAGACTACAAAAGAAAGTTTAAGTTTCTGTTAAACTGTGTTTTCATATTAATTCTCTGGTCCATCTCACATACAATGGAATAAATCTGAGACGAATCATAATAAGATATATGGTGGTATTTTCACTAGCCGGCCTGCCCTCTTTACTCACTCTCACAGTTACCAGCCTTAATTGCAGATGCTGTAGGATTATCCAGTTAAATCAGAATCAATTATGTGATGGTGGTAGAAACCTTCAGCATTACCCCCACTAATTGTCAATAGGTTCTCAAAACAAGCAACTGTCCCAGATTTCCATCAAAACACAAAAGGTAGAGCCTGGGATCTTCAACATGCAAAGCAGGTAACTCTACAGCTGACCTATATGGGTCTTCATTAATAAGGATTCAGATAAGACTATGGCTTTTGACAAAGATGTTGCCTTACTGGAGCAGGCTCCCACTCTACAGCCACAAGCAAGCAATGTGAACCTGTCTGCAGTTGACATTTCTGATATATTCATACACAACATACAAACTAAAAAGTTTTTCTTCTGGAAACACTAAGCTGATCATTTTCTTCAGAGGACTGCTATACAATTATTTACAGATAGAAAGAAGGTTATCGAGAAATGCGTATTTCTGTATTCCTTCCTTGTATGACCTCTGTATATACACTATGTGAATAACTTCTTTGTAATGTCTGCTTGAACTAAAGTCAAGGAAGTGTTGTAATGATATGGCATAATTATCATTGTATTTTAGATGAGATCATGACAGTTAAAAGAGAAAACTAACAACTGCTAGGAATCCACCAAGGCCATTACTGTATCTCTGACAGAAGTGAACTGACCAATACAGCATTTTCTGAAGGAGGCGAGAATACAGAAGACCCTAAACTATCACCAGGAATTGTATATGTGCTATCATGTGATATAGGTACACAGAAAAGGAGATCTGAAACAACATTTTAAAGGATATTTTATTTCACAATATTTAGCTGTTGTTCCTGAGTATGCAATCTACATACAATTGTATATTTGGAAACTAATAAATGATAGGACCAAATATTCTCCAATATTTTTTATTCAACTCCAGTGTTCCATAACTGGAAACCAAATATATTCCAGAACAAGTAATTTTTTAAGTTATTTTACAAGCAATTTCCCTCAAGGTTAAGCTCAACTGGATCTACAAAAGGAATTCCTTTTTGACCTCAAATGTGGTAATCAAACAGGTCTTTTCTAAATCACTGTGTGTGCTTGTATTTCAATTTTAGCCACCCCCGTTAGCTTCTGGCAAAATCAGAAGCAGATTTTTATGGATTTCAAATGCTTGTTTAAAACAAATTGCGGTATCTGGTCTTAAAGAAAACTATTCATATTCAAGGACAACTACAATGGCAGAAAAATATTTCTTCTGTTTTGTTTTGTGTTTTACTCATGCAGCAACTACTTATTCTGAAAAAGCAAGCTCAAGCTTTAGAGAAAACTACAGAGGAATACACAGAGAGAGAAAGAGAAAATGCCCATACTTGACTATATAATTAGAAAATTCTTGGATTAAATAAATTCATGCCACAAATATATCTTGCAAGACAAAATTCCTTAATTTTTATATATAAAACACATTAGTTTGATAGTGCTGATTTTTAAAACCATTTTTCACAAATTATAAACAGTAACTTTGCCTTTTTATCCTATTATTTTACGAGATACCTCTCATCATACATTATACACTATCTCTGTTTACCAAGAATTACTGTGCCCTTCATTTCCTTGAAAACTCCTACATAAAGGCTCCAGGAAGAATTAAAAATAAATTAAAAAATAAGAACGTGCTAGCTTGAGAAAACATGAAGTATTTTCAGAGAATGATAATGTCAGTCCTGGGGGGGTTGTGGGGCTTGATGCCAAGCAAAGCTGGGGGCTGTTCAATCACCTCTATCACGGCTCTATCAGTGTCTACACTCCAGTCAAATCCAGAGAAAACAAGGAGTCAAAGATGCAGGTCAATAAGCTTATAGACGATTTGCACAAACGGTTCCTCCAGCAAGGTAAAAAACAAAGTCATATTGGCTTTTTGGGAGGGTTTCTTTTTTTCCCTTCACTTTGAACTCTTTGGGCTAAGCACACCCTGGAAAACTCATCACTATATGCAAGAAATGCAAAGGACGGGACTTCTTAATCCTGTTAAGAAAAAAGAACAAAGTTGTCTGTAAAGACTTCCTTGTGGAACACAAAGTGATTACAGGCCACTTTGAGTTCCACAGGGTCACAAAGTGATTACAGGTCACTGCCTTGTCTTGATTCTGCTTCCAGCTGCTTAGCATTAGGAAAACAGAAAAGCGGTCATTAAAGATATTGTTTGGGAGATGGAAAACCATTACTGATCGGAAGCATCTCTTTAAAAAAATGACCTTTCTGATTATCTTAAACATACACAAAGAAAGAAAGAAAAACAGCAAATAAATTGACTATCAGAATAAAATACAAAAGCTGCAGAAAATATTTACATATGTTCAAGTCAGAAAGTAGGAGGGACACTGGGAACTTTTCTAGTTTGCCAAGGATTTGGCTAGCATTAAAACAATGCCCAAAAGAGGTCCATACAAATGCAACAGGAAAAAGAAAAAAAGATAAATCAAATAACAATGGAGTCAGTATAAATGAATGCTGGGATCTTTAGTTTCCCATAAAACACTCAAAATCTGAAGCTTAGCTCCAGGAATCAGCACCAACTCCATCTTGTCTGACTTCAGGTTCAGGTTGTTCTCCATATCCAGTCCCTTACCATATGGACACACTGAACTCTTGAAACATCCTGCCCCAAATTGCAGGGAAGAAGAACAATCAACATACCAATATCAGCTGGCACCAAATCTACATATGAGCCTTTGAAGCAGCTTTATATACTTATTAAATAACATGACACGATGAAACATTGAAGGACCTGCCACAGGACAATTTCCAAAAGTATCAAGTATCACCAATAGCACCTCCTGACAACAGTTAGACAGAAATTACCAGAGAGGAGTATTTCCTACTTTCAGCTCCTTCAAGCATGCTAAAAAATATATCATGGTAAAAAACTGGTAAGAATGCCAGGAGTATCAACAGAATAGTACATTACTTGTCTTTATACTGGTGCAGATTGTCCATTAGGACAACCAAGGCTGCCTCTATGCCAAAATTGATAATCCATTTATTTTAAGAGTTCCTAGAGCTGTACACAGTACTGGTCTATAGTCATCCAGAGACAACTCCTTAAACCTGTGATCTTTCATGTGGGAAGGAATGTACTTGCTGCAAAAAGATGTTAATTATCTCAGTAAATATTGAAAGAAGTGACTGCTTGAAGGCCTTTATAAGCCAAGTCAGGAAGTGATCTAACAGGATGGTAGTAGCACAAACCAAATCAAGGATCATTCCTATTTCTTCAAGAAATAACAATGAAACTATTCAGGCAGATGTTATCAAATGAAATCTTAAATACCCTAGGTATAATACTGCACAAAGTGGCAGTAAACCTAGCAAAAATCTATGCAGTTTTACCTGCAAAGAACTTTGCAAACTGCTAACAATAGAACTTAGATGGTAGTGGGGCACCATGACCTTTTGGGCCGGATGAAGTTTGAGCCCCTGTTGGATTTTTTTTTTTTTAATGTATAGTGTACATTTCTCTTCAGACTGTCTACATTTTCTACACTTATTTTGTTTTTTAAATTTTTCTTATTTTTTAATTTTAAGCCACATAGTTTTTTGGGAATTAGGTGGCCTCTAAATTTGTATAAATAAATAAACAAACAAACAAACTGGTATGAATAAATGAACTACAGTACATCATTTACCTGACAGTCCCAAAGAGCTCTTATGGCTAGTTACCTGCTGTTACAATTAGGGAGAAACCCCATCACTATTTTTCTTCCTCTCTAATTTCCATGGCATGGTGTCTATAACGACACTTATACTATGTGTTATAATATAAGATAACTTAGAAGCTATTCCCTACTTACAAGAACCTCTAGTACAAGTAGATGAAGTTAGATCAGTACTCCAGTCTTTACCAAGTCAGAAGGCTACAGGAACTGATGGAATACCACCAGAAATATGGCAAGCAACAGGAGAACCACTCAAGGTTCTAACCAAGCTATGCCAGCAAATCTGGAGAATGACAGTGGCCAACAGACTGGAAGAGACACTCTACGCTCCAATACCAAAAAAAAGGAGACTTAACAGAGTGTGCAAACTATTGTATAATATCCTTAATTTCACATGCTAGCAAAGGAATGCTTAGGGTTAGGGTTAGATTAGAGCCCTACATGGAAAAAGAGATGCAAGATTTAAAACTGGCTTTAGAAAAGGCCAAAAAACACGAGACATTATTGCTGATGCACACTGGATAATTGAGGAACCAAAGAATACCAAAAAGAAGTCACTCTATGCTTCATTGATTATAGAAAAGATTTTGATTGTGACAATCATGTCAAGTTATGGAACGTGCTCAGAAAAAAAATGGGAATTCCAGAACATCTCATTGTATATGAAGGCAGGAAGCCACAGAACATGGTGAAACAGATTGGCTCCAGGTTGGCAAATGAGTGAGACAAAGCTGTATACTCTCCCCATTTTCATTCAACCTATTTGCTGAATATATATTAAGGGAAGCTGGATTGGAAGATGATGAGCATAGTTTTAAAATTGGAGGAAGAAGCATCAATAACCTACACTATGCTGATGTCACTACCCTGATAGCCAAATTTGCAAAGGATCTATATGCTCTAATAATAAAAGTGAGGGAGCAAAGTGAAAAAATGAGACTAAAATTAAATATAAAGAAGACCAAACTAATGACAACAGGTAGAACAACCAGCCTTAGAACTGGCAATGAAGACATCAAAGTCATGGATAGCTTCTCCCTTCTAGGATCAACCATCAACAGTAAAGGAACAAGCAGTGAAGAAATGCTGCAGACCAGCACTTGGTAGAGCAACCATGAAGGCCATGGAAAAGATATTCAATTGCTGTGAGATCTCTGTATCTACAAAGGTCAGAACTGTACAAGCCATGGCATTCCCTGTGACACTCTGTGCAAGTGAAATTGGACTTTGAAGAAGCAGAATAGGAACAGTATTGATACCGTTAAACTTTGGTGTTGGAGAAGACTCCTGAAAATACAATGGACAGACAAGAAAACAAACTAATGGATCATCAAACAAATCATCACAAAGTTCTCACTCGAACCACGAATGACAAGGCTCAAATTATCCTACTTTGGATACATTATGTGCTGACCTGGCTCTCTGGAAAAGGCTCTAATGCTGGGAAAGGTAGAAGGAAAGAGAAGAAGAGGATGCTGGAATATCTGAAAGAACAGGTTAGGGATAGATCATCATGGAGAAAATCTATCTATGTGGTTGCTAAGAGCTGAACATGACTTGATGGCATGTAATCAATCAACCATTCAATCAATCAATCAATCTAGCATTAAACAGGAGTATCATCATAGCCTGTGGTTGCTCAAGCTGACCTCACAGATTGCCTCAATAGGCACAAGAGGTAGTGTATAAATTGCTGTCAATAAAGCATTGAGACACAACTGGCTATGAGAAAAGTTACTAAGAAGTTGCCATTATGTAACGTATTGCTGTACTAGAAGGAGATATGCCCTATAATATCCAAGGAGTCATTTTATGTTTATAAAACAGTCCCAAAGAAAACAAATCAATTTAGATGATGCCTAACCCAAGGACTGCATAATACTGATTACCTTTATTACAAAAGTATTCCACTTCTTCACAGCTCAGATTCCCAGACTCAAATTCTGCAGAAAAGTTGCCCTCCAGGGGAAAGTCTTCTTTGGAGATAATGTCATTTTCCTCAGATAGGCACTCTTCTTCTTCATCCTCAACAGCATCCTCAAGGGGGCCTTTAAAAAAACAAGAACATTGTACCAAAATAATATAGAAGCAAAAGCCATACCTAAAGCTTTTATTTGTGAGTATGTTTGTGGAAATAGGTGATAAAACCAGAAACGATAGCACAGGTAGTAGCAAAAGATGGCTTCTAAAAAGTTGCTAATGTTTTGCAAATGTAAATATTTTTATTCAAACAAAGGCAGAAAAGCAATGCCAGTCTGTAATCAATTATAATGGACTACAGTATCCTCAATAGCTGACACTGAAAGAGAAGTCTGCTATAATTTATTAGGGAATACTAATGATTGATACTGTTAGAATGAACTGATAAGTACTGTTATATAGTCTATCAGAAGATTAGTTTTCTTAAGTTAGAATTTGACCAAAAAAACCTCCTCCCAAATATGTATCAGGAGCTCCTTCTTCTTATGCAGGGCTTTATCATTCCCTGAAGTGTTTGTCCTGTTCTATCCTGTCTTTCTTCTTGTGTGCATAAGCAGGAAAACATAACAATTAGTCAGTTTGATGAGCTTTGGTAACCTGTAGAGTCCTTGGGATTCTTTGACCTTGGTTGTTCTCTTGGAGACATTTCATTACCAACTAGGTAACATCTTTAGTGCACTGAAGATGTTACCTAGTTGGGTAATGAAACGTCTGCAAGAAAACAACCAAGCTCAGAGAACCCCAAGGACTCTACAGTTCAACCCTGAGCTACATCTATTCTCTTCCTTGGTAACCTTTCCACCATGCTAGACAGGTGCACCAGAAAGACAGCATACAACATGCAATAGCTTATCTGATCCAAACACAGTTGATTCTGTCCCTTACATTGGTGAGCCATCACTACTCTTCTTTCCTCGTCATTTAAGAACTCTGTTCCTTAAGGATTTGAGAGTCCCTTCAATTGTTCTGGAGAGTTTAGAATGCTAGAATTATCTCAGATGATGGCAGGTTGCATTCCATGTCCAGAATGTCAGCCACCTTGTGATTGTGCACCATCTTGTCACATGCCTCTAAGTATTCACTACAGCAAAACCTCAATTTAACAATCTATTTGGTGAAAGGAGTGTCTATTAAATCTGAATGTCCATTAAATTCAAGCTTACATCAATTGCATTGATTTACATTTTTTGTATTTTATGTACATTATTGTGATGGAATGAAATTACGAAGGCCAAACTCAGGGAGGAAAACATGCTCTTTCGTCTCCTGAGGGGCGAGGAAGAAATAGGAGGATGAGGCTGGCACCTCCCTGAGGAATTCACACTGTTATGACTGGCTGACTTTGGGAACTGAGGTTTCAGTCTGGGAAGATTCTTGCTAGGTTGTAGCTAATAAACATTGCTGAACTGAATCTACATGGTCTCCTGGAGTTCCTTGGGCTAGGCCTGACAATTATATATTTTACAATAAAACTTCAATTTAATGTTCAAATCCTTGATTTAACAGAAAGCCCTTGATTTAATAGAGATTCATTCATTAAATGAGGATGGAGTCCAAATGAAAAATTGTCCATTGTGTCTGTTAAATTGAAGGTTTACTGTACTCTCACTGGGAAGATTACTTCCTTCTTGGGGTCCACTTCCCATCTCCTCTGCTCCTGGATAACTATTTGTGTCCTGTTCTACTTGAACATTTAATTCCACTGCCACTTATGAAGAGCTCTCCATGCCTGTGTGTTCTTCATTTTCTATGGTAAGTCCAAGGAAGAAAGGATGCCCTCCATTTTTCTCCCTTTTTCCTCAAGCAAGGACAAAGCCTGCATTTTCAACTGTTATTAGAATAATCTGTCTTTATACCAAATATTACACATACCTGGCAGGTCACCATGGCTCTCCCTTGGTCTTTAACATTTCAGCAAGATTTGAGGTTAGCTTGTTTCTCCCCCTGCTAAGTTCCTTCTTGTACCTGCATAGTCTCTTCTTCATTCACCCTAGTCATCGACACCCAGCTGCCTATCCTCCTTCTAATATGTACTGCTGAGGCTAAAAACTGCTGGCTTAGATTAACAGAAAAGCAGGACTTGCCACAGACAACCTAAAAATTAGTTCATCCACTCTAGATTTTGTTTCATTAATCTTTCTATTCTTTCATTTTGTTCTATCATGGAATTTCTATTTTTACTATAAAGCCACCTTGGGGAAGTTTCCTTGAAGTAAAAAGTAAACACGTCCTTGAGTCAAATGCAACTCCTGGCGCTGATTCATGGAAGTTTCTTGCCAGTATTACCTTGCCATTGCCTTCTTCAGAGATTTATTTTTTATTTCCCAATATGGTTTTCATCCGTGCAGTTCCATGTGGTTCCCATCCAAGTACTAACCAAGACTGAGTCTACTTAGCTTCCAAGATCAACCAAGACTAGCAAAATCCTATACCTGCTGAACCTTTTTTAAAAGGAAGATACAAGCACTGAAGCTTAAGTGTATAAAAACCAATTTTGAATTCATATTGAGCAAATTTGACTGAAATTATTTAAAACTTCATAATGTAAGATTTGAATAGTAAAAGAACAGGTAAACATAATCCATATAAAATGATGATTAAATTTCATGTAATCTACTCCCATAGGCAAAATTATTCCCTATAAGGAATTCGAAGAAATTAAATAAGTGAACTGCTAGAAAATGTATGAATGTGTGACTAATAGCATAGAAGTCACTGGGGATAGAGAAAGAATTCTCATATGATTAAAAATTTCATGGCACTTCTAAGTATTTTGTGGCACCAAAGCAGAAAAATCAGAATTTTTTTAAATACATAATTTGTAATTGTAATATACAGCCATACAAATATATGGCTGTATGCATATATGGATATATGTACATATATCTATACAGTAATACCTTGGTTCACAAATGCTTCTGTTCACGAGCAATTCGGTTCGCAAACAGCAGCGTTCACAAAATTTTGTTTCCGTTCACAAACTCCGAATCGGGTGACAAACACGACCGCGGCCATCTTCCCTGCTCTGACACGTGGTCGTGGCTTCCACTAGGCAAGATCGCAGTCACAGACAGACACTTGCTGTGAAGCTTTTTGGTGTCGCCTCAAGCAAGGTTAGTGTTCTTTCTCTTCATACTGTACTGTACTGTACTTCATTTCATATTTTTGTGGTTAAAAAAAAATATATGGTTCAGAATGGATTAACCTTATTTACATTGAACTTTATGGGAAAATTTGATTCGGTTGGCGACCAATTCAGTTGGCGACCACGTTCATAGGGGTCAGAACGGATTAACCTTATTTACATTGAACCTTATGGGAAAATTTGATTCTGTTCGTGACCAATTCGGTTCACGACCAGAATCATGGAACGGATTAAGTTCATAAACCGAGGTACCACTGTATATGCATATTCTAGCTAGCTAGCTATCATGTAATATTATAGCATTCCTTAAAATATTTAATAATTAAAAATAATAAAGTAGAACACAGAGAATGTCATCTTTACCTATAAGCCAAGAGGTATCATCAGTATTATTATTATTAGACTTTTATCCCAATGTAAATAGATACAGTCAAATTACCTAATGATATATCTTCATTCACAAAGGAATCTTTAATTTAGCTAAGGCTTCTGCAAATACAAAATCAGTGGATTTTCATTTTATTACATATTCATTTTTGCTCCCTTATAGGCTCCATGTTGTTCAGTGGGACCCTAGCCCTCTGAATGGATTTGGGAATCATGGGGGGAAAGAAGTCCAAGAGAAAGGACAAATTAATAAAATTCATGTCACATCTTCTATCTGTGCTAACCCTGAACTGATCAAAGATCCTCCCATGAATAGCACCCACTAAATACAGCCTTGATTTATATATGTACATATCAATTTACAGAAGAACAAGTGAAAAAGGTCAATGCCCTAAGTAACTTGCCATACAAGGTGGCCCTCAATTAACAACCACGTGTTCAGTGACTGAACTTACGAGAGTGATGAATGAGTGGTACTTATGATCAGTCCTCAAAGTTCCAGCCATTGCAGCATCCCCACAGTCATGTGATTGCCATTCGCAACCTTCACTGCTGGCTTCTGACAAGCAAAGTCAGTGGGGAAGCCAGGAGGAGGTTGGAAATGGAGACCATTTGATGTCACACTTAATGACGGCAACCAGAAGTGCCAAAACTGCTGTCGCTAAGCAGCATGGTCATATGACATCAGGCTTTACGACCACGTTGTTTAGTGACAGAAATTTCTGTCATTAACTGAGAACTATCTGCATGTTTTACTCTTCTGAATGCAATTACTGTACTTAGGCTCAAGGAACAATTCTATGGTCCTAAGACCTTATACAATATATCTGTCCCCAAAAAGAAATTTTCCTCCTTCCTAGTTATTCTGAGTTTAAGCAATATAATCAAGTTAGAAGCTCAAAAAGTTGTCTACCTGCAAAACTCTGGGCATAGTAATTATTAGAACTTGGGGTGGGGAGACTATAGTCTAGATATTTTCTGTAGTTTCATCCTGTTTGTCCTCTTCCTGATTAAAAGAAATTCCAATATTTGAAAGTTAAACAATGCAGAAGAACATGTAAAAAAAGGTAGTCTTGTTTAAATCAGCTCACCTCCTACATGTCCATATAGTTTCCTTGGCAACAATATGAAAGTAGTTTTTCATAGCTGCCTTCTGAGATGCTTTTTCAATTTCAAAGTCTAACCTAACGTACAACCTACAGCTCTGGAATTCCCTCGACATCTTCCATCCAAATACCAGCCACACCTAATTGTGCAGAGGCAAAAACATAATATTTTATAAAAATTATGTTAAACTATATTCTTAAATTAGTATGTTAATTTCATTAAAAATGTAACTTAATATTTGTGTTATCTAACTTCATGCAGCAAAACTATTACTCATATTACATCCCAAATAACTGTTCACTTAGTAAATACATTAAGGACATATGAACTAGCACAACGATTGACTGTTTATTATATTTGATGTATACTGAACTAGTGTCTTGTAAGAGACATTAGTTTTTAATCATGGTCCCTATAATTAAAATATACAAATTAAAAATAAGTATAGGCAGATTGCCAATTTTAAAAAATACTGAATCACAGCTGCAAAGTTTTGTTGAATGTACTTATTCTTCACATCAGCTAGTACATTTGTTTTAATTATTAATAAAAATTATTATTTCTTTTTAATCTCTACAGCAATATCAAAGAAGTGTACAACAGATCAAAATAAGAAAACAATAAAATGTAAAACCATAAATACATAAGAGCCAACAATAACACTATTTTAAAGTCCAAGTTACCTTTTTTCTAAAAACTGAGAGATGGGACAGGGAGACAATCAGAATTTTAGAGGTATTACATTCCATGGTTTCAAAGTGACATAGAATGACCAATAAGTAAGACTATCATGAGCAGTGATGTCCTTGAAAATGCAGTGGACTGGACTGGTTTATAATGAAACAGAAGATTCCCTACATATCCAGATCCTAAGCAATTTATGTCAAGGATTTGTACCATGCCAGTAATTAAATTTCCTTTTCATTCCACTTTCTAACTTAGACACAAGAATGTTAGCAAGATTTATTTTAGACAATTACAAAGTCCTACATAAAATAAGAACTCTGTCAAACTGCACCCAAGAGGTCTGTCCTATAAATATGTTAGTCCCATGGTTTAAATCCTGGGCTTCTAACTACTACCTTTTTAAGTCAACAGCCATGTCAAGCTCTTTTCCTAGCCCTGGCAGTTTCTGATATCTGTCCCTGGCTTACAAAATGGTTTTCTCTGGCATGAGAATCAGAGATTCCTACCTCACCAAGTTCAATTACAAGTTACATTAAATCCAATTAAAAAGCTCACAGAGTGTGTGTAGTTGTGGGACTTCATGTTGTCTATCCTAAAGGTTAAGACCACTCTGGTGAGCAGACTAATTGTACTTTGCACTAACTCAAGTTTCTAAACTCTTTTCAAGGGGAGCACAAGAAGAGCAAATGGAAATTTCCCAAAATAATATAAAGGATGCGTCAATAACTGATGCCAAATCAGTCCAACTCATGAAACACTTTCCTGTAATAGTGCTGAAGGCAAAATATTATGACTAGCTGAGGAAAAAGCTACTTGGGAAATTCAAATGAAGAGAAATAACTGGCTACCTTCCATGAAACCTTTTGCCATGCAGGCCCTGCTTCCCTGTGCCAAGCTGTTTTCTTACATTTGAAACTCAATATCATTCAATATTTGCAGAAGTGTACGTTTGGCCTGTCATACCCAGGGATCATATAATCCCTACTGATAAACTACATGTTCATGCAGTAAACGTAGCTGCATTCCTTGCCAAAAACCCATTCAGTGACCGTACAGAATCAAGTAAGAGTCCAACCCTACGAACCTGATCTTTCAGGACACCGCAACCATTTCAGAGCAGATAGAATCCAATCCAGATGGAGGCAATTGTCCTACAGACCAAAACCAAATCTGATTTCACTGTATTGGATTTCAGTTATTACACACAGGTAACACAGATGGCTATTGACTGTTTCTTTAGTATTAAATGACAAAGAACAACCAGTGTGTATATTGCAGGATTTTCATTTAAAAGCTTTGCATAACCTACACAAATATCTCCATGTAGATAGAAAACAGTAGGGCTATACATGCTTAGATAACGATTTAGAAGAGGCATTTTAGAATGCATGGTAGTGTGAGCACTGTGTCTTTTCTCAGACTTCCAAAAAGCCCAGAAAACAGATAAAACTGATTTAAGGAACTGAATAAAAAAACTAGGTATTTTAAAAGCTCACAGAGAAGCCTGAGAAAAAATGTGGCGGCTTTAAAGAGAGGCTGAATTAACATTCCTATGGATTCTAAAGCACCTTTTCTAAATCATTTTAATGCAGCTCAAATATATCCTTCAACTGAAGAATCTGAATTCAAAACAACTCACACATCAACAGGCCATTTGGGCTCCACTAACGGCCTGATCCTAATGAGGAAAGAGCCAGGTCTTCATCGCCTTCAAGAAGGCCAATAAAGCCTTTTCCCACCAAACCTCTTTAGTGCATTAAAAATCCAGCTGGAGAAAATGGAGAAAAAGCTTTTACTATACACAGAACATGAGACAAGAAATAAAACAATTATGAGCAAAATAATGCTTATGAATAAAACTCTAAAAATGTATGAGCACATTTGTATATTGATTTGGGTTATGAAATTTGGCACCATACCCCACAATCCCATTTTTTCCATTGATTCGGTGTCTCATTTTATGTGAATTTATGTTATGTGAGATTTTTGCGGAACATAACCCGAGCACAAAGTGAGGGAAATCTGTATACAGTTTTGATCCAAGAGAACTAAGTCCACTCTTTTTAACATTGACCAACATTAACTGTGTGTGCTACTATTGTCTAACTTTTACATCACATGACAGAATTTGGTAACTAGCTTACCAAAGGTTAAACCAATATCAGGAGCTATTATACAGTATATATAAAAATGAATCTGCACCAAAATTATTTATTTATTTATTTATTTATTTATTTATTTATTTATTTATTTTATTCATTCAACTTGTATGCCGCCCATCTCCCCCAATGGGTGACTCTGGGCGGCTCACAATAAAAACACAGTTCTCTCCCAGATGGCTAAAAACTATAAATAATTAAAAACATATAAAAAACCCTAAAAAACCTCCTCTGGTTTATGGCCCTAAAAAACCTGTAAGATGCTGGGTGGGGGAGACAACCCATCATCCCACCAGCCATCTCCACAGGTGCGGGCCCCCCTCTGGCCCCCAGGCCTTCTGGCAGAGCCAGGATTTAATACCTTTCCTGAAGGCCATGAGGGAGGGGGCACACCGGACCTCAGGAGGCAGGATGTTCCACAGGGCGGGCGCTACAGCAGAAAAGGCTCTCTGCCTCGACCCCACTAATCGAAATTCCCTGACTGGTAGGGTCTGCAACCTGCCCCTTCTGCTGGACCGAGTGGGACGGGCTGAAGTGACCATAATGCTATAATTTAAAAAATTAATTATTAAATTATGAAGTGAGAGAAAAATAGATTTACAATATGACAAGTGGCATAATCTTGATAATTTCAGTTGTCCCATCCCTCTCTTTGGGGAATTCTTGACAGTTATTTTGAGATTAATTACCAGCATTCCTAAAATATATATATCAGCAGAAGCATATCTGAAATTTCAACTGAGACAGGAAGAGTTAAACATTTTAATTCATCTCAGTCTCTAAAAGAAAACTAATAAATTGAATTCCTATGTTCAGATCTACCCATATACTATCTTCTGTATTACCTAAACTCTCCAAATATACAAAAATGAAAACCTGATCTATTCTGAAATATTGTACAATAAAAGTTGGAAGCTATCTGAGGCTCTAAGACTGAAATACTAAGACTCAAAGTGTGAATATAGCTCAAAGACTCTGTGCTATTGGATCTAGACATTTTATAGTATAGACTTATATAGACATTTGTAAAATAGCCCTATTTTAGTATTCAACTATGATTATCCTCAGATTTAACCTCCTTCTATTTTTAACCAATAAGATAGCATAACAAATTCTATATGGTTGCACCTGCCCTACAAACCAACATTCCCCTAGAAGTCATGCAGACCTTACCCTGTTGTGCTTTTTCCAAAACCTGGCTTTTCCAACAGGACCTGGAACATGGTGGATTACAATCGGCTTCCTGATATCAGACTTCTTGTTTTACCTATAACTGGGGTCTTCGTTGTATTCCCCTCTGACATGCTGCTGCTGCTGCTGCTGCTGCTCCTCATCATCATCATCATCACCATCTTGTGAGTTTTGTGTTTTGCTTAATCCTTATTGGTAGGCCACCTACAAGGTGCCTTTGTGGTTGAGGCAACATACAAGTTTATTAAATAAATACATAAATAGCTGCGGTGAGGGTTCATTTCTACTAATGCTTAAGTATAATCCACAGCTTTCAATGAAGAGCTGACCAGAAGTCAAGTTTTAGAATGGTTTCATGTTAAAAGCAAGTGAAATCTGTCTGTCTGTCTGTCTGTCTGTCTGTCTGTCTATCTTCCCCCTCTTCTCAAGCTCTGTGTCTTGTATAAAAGCAAGTCACTTTACAGCAGTTTGGCAAAGACAGAAAGCATATGGAGCTGCTTTTGGACACCACAGATTCAAACACACCTGATGTAATTGAGCTTATCCAGAAGACAAAAGCTACTTTTCTTTGGAGTCATTGGGGTTCTCTGAGCTTGGTTGTTTTCTTGCAAACATTTCGTTACCTGGCTAGGTACCATCTTCAGTGCTGGAATGGAGTGGGGTTTGCTCTCTGTTTATATACGGTGGCTTGCCCTGCCAGTGTTGGGGGGGGGGGTATTTTTATTTATTAATTTTTTTCATCTCCTGGTAGTTCCTTGGTTAGGGTATTGTTTACTCTTGATTGTCTGGTGATAATCTTGGTGTTAATCTCTGCTTATCTGGGTTATGATTGCTGTTGAGGAGGTATTCTGGTCTTTTGTTTCCTTTTTATTGCCTCTTTTGAATAGTATGTAGATGGCGTTTATCTCTATGTGCCTGTTGACAGCTGCCTTGTCTGAATACCAAGCTTCCAGGAATTCCTATTCAAAAGAGGCAATAAAAAGGAAACAAAAGACCAGAACATCTCCTCACCAGCAATCATCACTCAGACAAGCAGAGATTAACACCAAGATTATCACCAGACAATCAAGCAGTAAACAATACCCTAACCAAGGAACTACCAGAAGAAGAAATGAAAAATTAAAAAATAAAAATAAACCACCACCACCCCGCAACACTGGCAGGGCAAGCCACTGTATGTAAATAGAGAGCAAACCCCATCCCATTCCAGCACTGAAGATGTTACCTAGTCAGGTAACGAAACGTCTGCAAGAAAACAACCAACCTCAGAGAACGCCAAGGACTCCACAGTTCAATCCTGAGCTACATGTATTCTCTTCTATTTTTCTTTGGTCAAGGAAAATGGGAAGTATTTTAAATGAACAAGTTTTTTTTCCTGCAGCTGCTCACATTAGTTGGATCAGGGGATCTGTAGGAAGGAAACATTTTTATTAATTTTTTCCTTATCTGAGAGAAGAATGTTGTGCTTTTTTTTTTTTTCATTTATGTTCCTTGCCTGCAGGTAGAAAACTAGAGAATCATATAGTAGAATTTTTTTTCTTTTGATTAATTTCGTTCCATGTGTTATGTTATTTTTATATATAATTGATTTCAGGTTTTGCTCATAGCTGTGCATCTTTTTATATATCTTTGCCTACTGCCTTTCTTCAATCAAGAAAGTTGAAGGAAATTACCTGAATTTTGTAAAGTTTATTAAAAAGAGCTCTATGGGTATTTAAATTGAGTTTTGAAATGCTAATACAAGAAAGACATTAGAGAATTTTAACGCAAGGTTCAATTTGACCCAAAAACTATTGAAGAAAGGGTCAACTTTTATTCAAATTATTTCTTTACAGTAAAAAAAATGAACCCTTTGATTTTATAGAAGTGGATTAACATTCATCATTACTGAATCTTTTGGCACCTTGGTGCATGACAGAATTAACTAAGCTTGGGTATAAGGTTTTCAAAAGCCTTTAAATGTTTAAATAGTCTAGAACTTTACAGTATTTTTAATAATGCTCTTCCACTTGTCTTACTGAAGAAGTCTCAATGAAATTTCCATTGAGGGGAGGTATCTAATCCAACCCATTTTCTCTTCCAGCAGATTATTATTTTTTTTATTTTAAACTATGGATATCAGATCATATTATCTATTAGATCATTTAGAAAAATCAGATATTATTGAATAATTGTAACGGTGAATGGCAGTTTTTGCAGGAAATGGTTATTCATTTCAATATGAACATAAAAAAAGCAAAATATTGCAGTAATAAATAAGAAGATTCCTGATCTCTGATTATCAATATGTATACTATTTGAAATTATCAGATTCTGCATTCTAAGCACAACTAGCATATTCAGAATTTGCCTTGATCCAAAATATTTATCTGGAAAAGATGCGAAATATTCACATTCTATCACTTTAACTACCTCTGGTTATTACTAGTAGCACTACAAGCTCAGAATGAAGCTTATCCATGTTAAGGAATCTTGACTGTGTCTTAATGAAGATATTCCTTTTAACTGTTTTGCATATGCGATAATAAATTCTAGAGGCTGATGACGTTTCTGTTGTAAAGTAATATTGGATAAGGGGAAAATAAAGAATGGCCCATATATCAACTCAATATCTTTGGAACACTGTACAAGTTATATATACTGAGCACTGCTATTACCAAGTTTTTGCCTATTCACATCTGTTATAAGAAATAAAAATAGGATGTAAGGGAAGCTTTGAAGCGTATAATAATACTCCAGTGTGTTTAGTGATTAACATACTTCTTATGATTAAGTGAACCTTGCATTAAGATCATTGCAAGATCAAAGAAAACGAACACTAATTTCTTTCGGAAATTTTGCATCTCCTGTTTAAATATTCACTACTTTCTTTTCTTTCTTCAAAGGCCAGATTAATTTAGAATATTCATTCTACACACACATACATACACAGAATTTACATGCTGCATCTCTGTATTACACAACCAATGCTTCTTACTGACACAGTAACAATACATTTAATTTATACAGGTATATAATTCATATATACAAATGGAGATATATTTAAAAATAACATCAGAGACTTACATCACCATTAATACTGTTATCTAATTGTTTTAGTCAAGCTTAACAACTTACTATATTTAAGATAAAACCAATGTAAGAGTTTAAAGAATTCCACTACAATTTATTGAAGCAAAACCAAATATGGCTACTCTTTTGGAATATGAATATTTAATCTGTCTAAAGGCAAAGAAAGAAAATATGCAAAACATCACCTTGGGATGTCTTTTAGGTCACAGCAAATGGCAGAACCTGTTTAACTTTCTGTGGGCTAAAAGGCTATGCTAAGTCAGTCCTGGCTTGTACAGTATTTGGATGGGAGACCACCAGATTACTAGGGCTGCAAGCTAGAGTGGAAAATCAGAAAAACATCTCAGAGAAGACAATGCCAAACCACTTTTTCTACATTATTGCCAAGAAAACTACACTAAAAGAATCTGACATCTCCAAGAATAAGCTTGACTTTAAGCCTATTTTACAATCTTTCTCAGTCATTTTTAAAGATTCATAGTAAGTTGCTGTAAACTCAAATATCAAAATCAAATATTACATACATACATACATACATACATACATACATATATATATATATTGCAATGAGCAAATTTGGGAAGCTCACTGTGACTTCATGCTGGACAGGAATTGTACAGACCAGATTTTGCTCTTCAGAAAAACACATGGGGGGGAGCTTACAATTGTTGATTTAGAGAAAGTGTATGATAAAGTGAATAGACTTGAATCACAGACAGCTTTGCACTAGTATGGGGTTCGAAGTTGATTCCTGAATGCTGTCAGAGTGGTTTATGATAGAAGATATGCATGAGAATAAACTGAATGTTTAGTGAATGGTTCAACACTGAGCAGGAAGTAAAATAAAACAATGTAATGTCCTCCTGGCTGTTTAATATATTTATGGATAAATGTATAAAGAAAGATGTTAGATAAGTGTTGGTCGGTGATGTGAGTGTATGTACATTTGTATGCCATGTTGCCTGAGAATTTGAATGATTTGAAGTGGATATTAGATTGTATGGTGCATAAAGGAACACCAACCTGAAAATTAATACACTAACTACTAAAATAGTTCTGTCTGACAGAGAAAAGAGAGTGAACTTTTTTGTAAGGAACTGGAGGAAACATAAAAGTAAGTTGAGTGCTGTGGGAACAGAATATTTAAGAAGTGTTCTAGTAAAATAAAAAGAATGGGTGATGACTGAATGGGGATTGAACACAACAGTAAGTGACCAGTACAAAAGAAGGACAATGAGGTAATTTGGCTGTACAGAATGAATGAGGATCAAATCACAAAACAAATATATGAAGAAAGGTGAAGGTTCAGAGGAAACCGAAGACCAATAATGAGACTGATATGAGAAGTTTAAAGAATAAAAGGCAAAGTATGAAATGGTATATGGACATGGTGGATGCAAGGATTGTTTGCAAGGACAGAAAAATCTGGAGAGATTCAGTGAATCATGTTGGTGAAAAATAGAATTAGTAAGACTTCATTTTGTTTTAATCCTCTCCTGCCTGTAATTTCTTTTGCTCATTTCTTGCTTCTTTCACTGCTTGAAAGGAATAGTATGACCGTAACAAAATTAATTCAAAGGCTCCACTACAGCATAATATATGTTACATTATATATTATTGATGTATTTAAAAGTCTGGAAGCATAGACACATTTACTGCCTTCCGCTAAAAGGGCATTCCCGATTTTGGGAGGTAAGGGACACTGAGAAAACCTACTCCCAGGCATCTGATCACAATAGCTGAGCACAGAAGATACACAAAACAGATCTTCTGACAAATTATTTTAGAGATTGGGTAGAAACATACAGAAAGAGGTGTACCTTCAGATATTATGATCCCAATCTGTAAATGCTTTTCTGATTTAATATCAGTGATCTTAAATGGGTACTGAGAACAAACTGGGAGCAGTGAAATGATATACTACTGGGAAAATACAAGCATAAATCCAGTTGCAGTTAAAATGTTTGTTGCCATATTTTTCTCTTCCTAAAATATCTTCAAGAGTAACCCCATGGATAATGTGCTAGTGTAAGATGTTCTTCACGTGTCCCACAGAATGAGAATAAATCAAAATGTGAACATACATATATATGGATTTTCTTTAAACAGGCTAATACAAGGCTTAGCTTAAAGGCCTTACAGCAATCTGCAGCCAGCTATACTTAGACTATAACAGCTGCATATATTTCCAGTGAAATCTGAACTCCATATACACAACTACAAGAATTAACCTAAAGTTAATGATCATGTTATTGTTTACATGGCTATTTAACCTGAAATGAAAGATTCACATCATAAAAAAATTCCAATTAACCAAGAACCATTTATTTTGCTCTCAATTTGCATCAGTCATTGTAATTAACTCCTTGAAGGTACACTTACACACAAAACAGAAACCAAATCAGGATTATTTTTCTTTTTTGTTTAAAAAAATATAGTTGATTGCATAGGATCTGGAAATGAACATTGAATATTGTTTACAAATAAAGAGCACTTCAAGTTCTCTGATACATTGCAAGACTATGTAAGCAGATTTAACTAAACATTTGGTGAACTCATTTCTCATTCATCCCCAAATATAGCCTTTCACAGTGTCAAAGGGGGATAGCTGAAAAATCATAATACTAATAACAACAAAAATAGATAAGACAATGTAAACAATGAGGATATCTTCCTCTCCTTTAAAAAGCGTTAAACTCAGAAAAGAAATTGGGGACGGAAGACACATGCAACCTTTTCTCGTAATCTGGGGGATGTTTATGAAGAAAGAAGAATCAGCACAGTCCTCTTTCCAATTAAAAAATATATTTCTTGAACTGCCAAAAGCAGCAGTGGTGTTATAACTCTCATAGACGATAGAAAACACTATTTTCTCCCACTATATTTTTTTATGCAAAAGGGCCTATTTCATGATTTTGTGTCATTGCAGATTCTCTTCTATGACAAGGAATGGGAAGAAATTTACCCATAGTTCAATGCCAGGTATGTCTGTCAGGACCCTAAGGGGGCCACTGGACCCAACAGAACTATTGACTCTTTTCTGAGATGCTCCCTCTTTATTCATAAGCGTTAGGAGCACTTATATTATGTCAAATTTCCCCTTGTGAGGTCATGGGGGAAATCGCATTGAATACCATAATTTCAGAAACAAATTTTTTTAAAGAAGATCAGATGCTGTTTTTTGGTAGGCTACCCTTATCCTGAAACATTTGAGAATTTATTCTAATTCCCAAGAACATTCCCAAAATGTTCTCCCTCACATTCTCAGAATGGGCCCAAGAAAATGGGAAGATATTTTCAGTTGAACCTTTATCCTTCCTTCTCAAACACTTCATTTTCTAATTCTATGAACCCAACATTCCCAGCACAATACAACTTCCAACTACGAATAACAGAAAGCAAGGAATAGGTTACCCAACAATCACATTATTACAGCTGTTTTATTTATTGATTGTATGGATTATTTAAACTTTAACCTGTGGCCATCACAATCTTTTTCAAAAATCACTATATTTTTTCTACTTTTGCTTGGTGTCCCATAAAGTAACTTTCTTATGCTGCTTACTGTATTACTGTCGTTCCATGAAGTCATGTTTTTCATGATGGTTAATAGTTATTTGGAAGTAGTTGGATAATATCATTTGACACCAAATTGTTTGAGGTGTTTAAAACAGAGATTGCAAAAAGCTTTTATTTGTTCTGGAGTTAGAAGTAAAGAATCAGGTATTGCTGATGACATCAATTATTCACAACCATTTATCCAAAGTATGGAATGGACTTTGAAGTGGGAAATGTGATTCGGTATGAGCAAATGATATACACTGAGGCAAAAACAAAATCCCAACTTTACATATACATCAATTGAATCTGAGCCAATAGTTACTGACCAGGAAATTACCTAGGGATTATAGTAAACAGCAAAATGATCATGTTAACTCAGGATGCAGCTGCAGTAAAAAAGGCAAATTATACATTAGGGATTATTGGGAAAGGGGTTGAAAATAAAATTGCACTATCAAAATATTTTAATATAAATCAATGGTGCAACAATTATTGATGTGCTATACAAAATGACAGAATGATAGAAAATTAACCCTAAGTTAAACATTATAAGAAGGATGTGGACAGAGATTTTTGCCTCCTAACATTAGGACTAGGAATCATCTAATAAAATTAATACTATGGAATTCAGCACAGAAGCATCCACGAAAGAGATGAAACAAATTTAAATGATTTGTACATGTATTATACGCAGGATGAGTATGTTCCTGAATACCAGTTGCTGTGAAACATAATTGGAGGATTTTTCAAAGAGCTTCTCCACACAAAATCACTTTAAACACTATTTAGTATATATACATTTACTTCTAGATGGAGATTATAATACAAATTTATATGCATAAGGTCCCATACTGAATTCCTATAATCTTTACTTCTCCATACTAGCCAGGAGTCAGGCAGCATATAAATTTAATATGTTGTTGTTGTTACCTCAACCAAGGATGGAAATAATCGAAGCTTTGACAAACTGGGGAAAGCATCTAGTTATAGTGATATGTAGGGCTCTTTCTTGAGTCTCAAGAGCTACTAACAGACAGGTTACAACAAAGCCAGATAGACCTTGTTTCCAGGTTGTCCTTACATATTTTCTTCAGTACATTTAGTGGGTAGCTTGGGTAAATAAAGGTACAATACGTACAGAAGGGTCGGGATTGGGCATAGCATCTTAATATGCTGCATATTGTACAATACAGGATTACAAAATTTTGCAACTGAAGTAAAAATGCTACAAAATGCCATCTAGGATAAAATGAGCTATATTAGCAAATGATACAGACCACATCCATTATAACTTCGTGTTATTCATTATATATCCCAATATCAGTCTAAAGAACTATTAAAAGACTAACATTTTTTAAGACTGGTTCTTAATAGGACAGAAGAAAATTCAAATTAAAGTGTAAATTATTATAATAGATTGTGGTAGTAAATATGATGGTCAGCAATTGTTAGTAATACAGAAGAAACATAAAAATTGGTTTGCAGACTTGCTTGTCACAGGCAATATAACATGATTAGGCCATACAGTAATAAAAATTATTTTGAATATAATTAGTTTTCTAATACAGACGTAGTTATAGAAATGATACTGCTGTTTAAAAAGTGAGTGCAAAAGTCCATAGATTGCCATATTATAAAGTGCCACCGGGCATTATAGTAACGCTTTGATACCGCTGAAAGATTCACACTTGAAAATGAGATGAAGACCAATGGAAACCATAAAAGATTCAAGGGACATAATGGTTGTATAGATTTTTGGATAGTTGCTCCTTGGCATGGTATGTTGTGACAGAATTGTTATGTTTCATTGTTTTATTGCTTTAATCTTTTTACCATATATCAAAAATGTAAGCTTCTTAGAATTGGCTGAGACTGAAATGGCCTGGAAGCCTAAGTTAAGCAAACAAACAAACAAATTTGCTTTCATCATCAGCCTCCAAACTTTTGTAGAAAAAAAATTATAAGGCCCATTCTCTTTTGCCAGAGTATATCCTCTTTTGGCAAACATTATATAGGATTTTAGGGTGCAAACCATGACAGTTCAGACTGCATTCAACTCCCTTCACCTGCCCTCCTCTGAAGCCAGCAACAGAGGCACAGGGTGAATCAGTTCAGATGGGCTTGACAGCCTACCAGTGCAGGATGGAGAGATTTTGAGAAAAATTACTGAATGTTGCATGGAAAACAAAAGCTGCCATTTTGGTTAAAAAAATTACCTGGCATATCCAGTATTTGTTTCAACATAGCTACATGCTCAGGCTCTTCCTGAAAATGACAAAAGTAGCATTACGTCACAAGCTCTACCCCTTTTGGGATGCAAGGGTTGCCACGCAATGTGCAAAAGGGACAAAACAGAAGCTATGCTAAAACAGTTGGGTTTTTATAAAAGAAAGTGTTCTTTAAATTCAAAATATGCATGTCAAACTTTATAAAAACGTCATATGTCACACACTTTATGCCAAAAACAAATAACAGCACAAATTAAGTACTGTTTCTGTTCCTTCATGATGAAAAAGCATCTTAGAGATAACTGACAAATATGCCTTCTATGATCATTTCCTTGGTTTTCAAAAAATGTGATAGCAGGTACAACGGAGTGGGAAGTTGCAAATAGCAGAGTAATTTTTTGATGCAACCAATGACACAATTTCTGATGTTTTCAACTAATGTTCCAAATTAAAATTAATTCTGAAATTGTTCATATACTCAACTTCAATCAAACGTTTTCTGCATTTTACAGACAAGATCCATAACTTTCAAACAGCACAAGGGCTAGGTTTCCTGCAAAAGGACAACTCTATTAGCAGCAACAGCTAAAAATAAAGCGATTGGCAATCAAGACTAGTCCACCCAACTTTACTAAACGGAACAAGAACAAAACAAATCAGCATTAAGATAAGGTTTAAATGAACAATAGCCCTCTTGGTTTCACAGAGTCAGTCAGGCATTTAGCAGTACAGATCACCAAGTTAACAGGAAAAGCTTTTTTAATTCAGCAGGAGTAGAATTTGTAAGAATGCACAGGAACAATATAAAACCAGTGTGCCGCACAAAGCAAACATATATCCCCAGCTTGTCTAGTTTATATACAACACCTTGTTCTTAATTAGGTCCTTTTACATACCATCACCTCCAACCATTCAGCAACTTAACCATTTAGTGGTAATTTTTATTTGTGCTATTCTCTGCCATTGCTTTTTCAAATTCATCCCTAAATAGCATCAAGCTAATATTATCATTTTTTAGATTATCCTCTACAGTGACATACTGACAGTCCTATGCTAAGCAATAGTCTTTCCCTGGCCCTTCCCTCACTCCTTCGCTAGCCAGTAAAAAAAAAAAAAAAATCTTCTTTACATTACCTTTGGATATGATTACTATTTCATTAATTACCTGATGAGCAAAATTCTATTCTCTGATTTAATAAACAAGGCATAACACTGCATTTGTCTTCAGTTTGCTATTGTCTATTTACCATAAATTCAGCCAAAGTGCATGCTTCAGCATCTCAAGTAAGACAACAACTTTCAGAAATCAGAACATATGCAGCTATGCAAATACTCTTCACAGATTTTATATTGCATTTATATTATAATTTTCCTCTTATGCCTTTTAGCCAAACAAGTAAATGTATTTATCTAGCAAATAAATATTCAGGGCAAAAACATTTTATTAACCGCTACCAATGCCAGACAATGCAGTTAACACAGCACATGCCTATTGCACGCTACAGAAATTATTTGTCACAAGGGTGTGACAAGAATATAACTGGGAATTATTTAGTTACTAGCATCCTACAGGCAATGATACTGGCATTTGCTTACATCTCTAATATTAAGCAGTTGCCTATCCCTCATTTGTGCCACTGATTTATATTAAAGTAGGATACTTACAACTAGATTGTAGGAAATGAATATGAACACTGAGAGCAAATGAATAAACCACATATAGGCTATATAAACCAACATATAGGCTAGATATTGAAGTCACAGGAGGACATTCCAAATGGCTCCTACACACTTAATAGGTGATACAAAATCCTTTAATTATGTGCTTTATTACTTTTTAAGCATATTCGTTTGTCAGAAACTCAATTAAGAATTAGTTTGCAGGACTGCTACATCATACAATAAAGCCTATCATTTTTTTTAGTCTAACATCTTGACTTATTGGTGTTTTAACTCATTACCATCTCTACTACCACAGTGTGAATTAGAATGTTTATAGTGATAGCAGCCACTTCAGTATTTCTCTAATTATATGATGGTGCCTCCTAGTGATGCTCCCTAAATCAGGAATCCTGAGAGTTTGGGAAAGTGAAAGTGAAAGTGAAGAAAAGATCAAAAGATACCTCAGGCAAATATAACAGAGAAGAAATGATGATCTTGAAAGTAATTACCTGCAATGCTGTCCTGTCTCCTCAAGATCAGAATCCAACATGTCCATTACAGGGAACCACATGTACATGGGTGCTTTTCATCTGCCAGGGGCACCTCTTATTTATAGGTCATCTGAAATAACGCTCTATGAGATGCAAGAAGCTCTCACTGCAATGACACAACTCTACTAGGCGAAGTCCTACTAGCAACATTTAAATCATATTAAATGAAGAAAGATTTTCAAGAATATAATCCAGAAATACTACTACTGTGATCCTTTGCAGATTTTTGAATGTGTTCCACTGAATTCAAGCATAAGGCCAAAGTATACAAGTATTTATAGATAAGTAATTCATTCAAAATATTTTAACATTTAATTTCTATACCAATGAAGATCATTGCAGTGTATAGTAAAAATCATAAACCATAACAAACAAAACTCACAATGGGCAAAATAGGGCTCAAAAGTCTCTACAATAGGCATCTTTAGAAATGTAAGAGAGCCAGTTTAGCGTAGAGGTTAAGGCACCAGGTAGAAACCAGGAAACTGGGAGTTCTGGACCTGCCTTAGGCACAAAGCCAGCTGAGTGACCTTGTGTCAGTCACTCACTCTCAGCCCTAGGAAGAAAGCAGCAGTGGCCAACCACTTCCAAAAAAGGTTGCCAAGAAAACTGCAGGGACTTGTCCAGGCAGTTGCCAGGAGTCAACATTGACTCAAAGGCACACACACAAAAAAAAGAAAAAGAAAATAAAAGTAAGCTTCTAGAGATTCCCATTAGGTCAGAATGCACCCATAATTAGTGCCCATCCTTGTGAGATGAGTGGTGACCAAATTTGAAAAATAAATAAATAAATAACTTGAAGACCATTCCAAGCCGATGAGGGCCAACTGGCTAAATCCAACAACTCTCCCCCTGATGTTGATGAACAACAACTCTCCCCCGATGTCAAATATCAAGAGAATTTGCTAGGGGCTTTTGTTGTTTCGAACTTCCCCCAGAGATACAGCAGCCTGTGAGGATGGAAAGAATTTAATCCCCACTTGTGGGACAAAATCTTCCGGGAAATAATCTAGCCTACACAGACTTATAGGTGCTAGCGCAAGTCGGTAAGTGTGGCATTTTTATTTTATATATTCTAAAAGCAAGCACCTAATTTATTTGTCTTTTTTTTTTTTTAGGTCTGATCACCATCATAGTTGGACCTACCCATTGTTCCTTTGTTCATACCACCTCTTTTAAAAATTAATCCTTTTCCTTATGCATAACACCCACCTGTGTTATTTCTTTGCTATTATATGTTCCTAATCAGTTGCAGTATTATTACAAACAGGAGTTTTGGGTGCCAATTTGTGCCCTGTAGGTTTGTAATTTCATATCATGTCTCAGAAAATTAGGTCTCTCCAGACTGACTAACAGATACTGATGTCGCTTTCTGACCTGGGCTTATATCCAGATGACCATATTTGACAGCAAAGAGAGATCACGCACATTTCTGTAGCCCAGATCTGGTAGCTCAAAGTACTGGCTTAAGGTACCCTTGTGTACCTCAGATTCAAGAACAGGAAGGCGTTTTCCTCATTTTGGTCTGCTCCTTAATTTCGGTTGAGGGGATGAAAAGAAGGTGGTGGCATCAATACCAGCTAAAGGCAATAACTTTCAGGCTCTTAGCAAAACTCTAAGGGATTCTTCCCAAGCTTAATTGTCACAGAATTTCTTTAGCAACATTTACAGAGAGGAAAGGATGGGGTTGTAAAAATTCCAGCAACTAAATTCTTTCCCATTTGGAACATTACAGCAGAGACATTTTTGTTTTCTTTCTAACAGCTTTCCTGTGATCCAGTGAAGAGAAACGTCCTTTCACTGACAACAGAAGCTAACAGCTGGATCTTTACATAATGGTTTCCTGAATATTTATCAGTCTGGGAACCAACTCTTACAATTAGTACCACATCACCCTGGGCTGTCCTGGTTGGGTGAGGTAGACCTTATGGTAAAGAAATCCCTCACAGTCCAAAAGAAAACTCTTAGCTGTCTTCTAAATGCAATCAGCAAACAAGCTTTTGCCATACAAAAGGGCTTCTTGCATTTTTCAGTGGCTAAAGATGAAAAAAGGCCCCTGTGGAAGAGCTAAGTCCTCAGGCAGGGAGGGGACGGAGGAAAGGGACTGTCCTTTTTTGATCCCCCTTATCAAGAGTGAAACCTTTCGTGATTGCGTGCATATCAAAGGAGCACAACATTTTATGGCTAGCACAACCTTGATACTTTGAGGGGGGAGGTATCTTTGGACCCTCTTCTTCCTCTGGAAATCTGGATCATGTAGACAGATCCCATTCCCATTAGTCTCCTTCCTCTGCTTTGGTGTTCTTGAATCATCCTGGAACCTGCATCTCTTCAGCTGTCTGAGACTGTCTAATTCTGTTTTTGCTTGCTGGCCATTTTTCTTCTTCTTCTTCTACCCTAAGTCAAATACCATCAGTACTTCTTCCAGCTCCTTAGCTTATTTCAACTCCCCTTCCTCATAAGACAGCCTTAAACTGTATCTGTTTTTTCACCCAGCTTCAGATTATCATTGCACTTACAATTAGTACTTCTGGAAAATCATGCAGTAAGAAGGCAAACAGTATTTCCCTTCTCTATTCTGTCACATACGCTCCCCTTTCAGTGAACATTCCCCAACCCTTCCATTAGATTTATGAATAGCTGTTTGCAGATATAAATTGTTGGTCAGTTCTGTACCTACTAAAAAAAATAAGCATTTAATACTGTTCTGTTGACTGATGTTGGATTACAAATTTATACAACCATACTGTAGTATACCAATAGGGGAGTCCATTGTTAAGTGTCTTTCATCTTTTCCAACCAAGCACATTAAATAATAATAAATTATTTTAGTTGATGCTTCAAAGCTTCCCAGGCCAAGGTGGATGCCTAAAAATCCTGAGTCATAGGGTTATTCAAGAATCCATCAAATTGCAAATCTAAGATTTTATAAAACTTACAATACCTTTCCAACACCAGTTCATCATCCAAACTTTGCCTTGCTTTAATTTAGTTATGTATTCTTTATCCAGTCCGTTACTGAAATTGAAACTGAGATGTGGACAACTAACCTGATATTATAACCCAATATTCATTTGAACAAGTCCCAAGCAACAAACATCTTTCCAGGGTAGACAGGGAACACTAGAAAGCAATGCCTCCATTATCCAACCTAGAAGACTACTGTAAGTCAATGTTATCAAACACTACTAATAAGTCTAGTTACTACTAGTAGACTAAAAACAGACATGCTTAAAATCAAATTACATGTAATTATATAAAAAAGTATCCTATTATCTCATAGACTAATAAACTTTTAAATATTAATTTAGCATAGACAAATAAAGTGCCTATAGTTACTTCAATTATATATTACAGGTACACAACTCTTAAGCTGTAGGTAGCTGTCCAAAACATTTGCTGCGGAATCATGAGCCCCACAAATTCTCCACTTTGTTCCTTCGTTTTATTTTCCCAGTGTTGCTGAATCTCTTTCTGTCTGCTATTTAACCTTTAACCCAGAATCCAAAATGTCTTCCTGTAGGTGCTCTGGTTTTTAGTTTAATCTAGCCACATCATAAACACCATTAGTATTCCAAAGGATCCTCAGCAGCATGTTGAGGGCCATCCAACCTGAGGGGCTCATCATCCACACTATACAAGTGATTTAATGACTACTCGTTCAGCAACTGTTCAAACTTGTGATGGCACTAAACAAATGGTATTTATGACCAGTCCTCAAAGTTCTGGCCATTACAGTCACGTGATTGCAATCTGGGCACTCAGCAACCGGCCCAGATTTCTGACCATCGCAGCATCCTGAATTCACATGATCGTGATTTGTGACCTTCCCTTCCCACAAGCAAAGTCAGTGGGGAAGCTGGCAGGAAATTGGAAGTCACAATCACATAAGGTCCTCACTTAATGGCCTGTGTTGTCCTCACTTAATGATGGTAACTGGGAACTGTCAGAACTGCCATCGCTAAGTGGCACGGTCATGTGATGTCATGCTTTATGACCACACTGCTTAGCAAAGGAAATTAAGGTCCCACTTACCGTCATTACGTGAGGACTACCTGTATTGTCAATCATTTTATATTGTCTCTCCATGCGGTTTTCTTGGTAAAATACAGGACTGGTTTACTATTGCCTTCTCCCATGAAGTATGAAATTTCATAAAGTGACCATCCACCTCCAGTTTCTTCCTATATCACTATTGCCCAATATAGGTGCCTGTTCGCTTTACCATCTGGGGTAATCTCCATGCTTACAGGGAACATTAAATGTACATTTATGTTAACAAACAAACAATTATATTTAAAGATAGATTGAGGAAACAAGGTGGATTTAAAGGAGTACTGGACAGTGTGATGCAAGCATGGGGCTGCTTACCATATATGTATACAAATACATATACATAGGTAGTCCTTGCTTAACAATACTAATTGGGACTGGCAACTCCATTGCTAAGCGGCACAGTTGTAAAGTGTGACATTACTTGAACGCGTCAACTTACAATAGCAGTTGTGGCAGTGCCAGTTGCCATCATTAGGTGAATCTCACTTGGTTGCAGCATCCCGCAGTCATGTGGTTGCCAATTGCAACCTCCTGCTGGCTTCCCCATTGACTTTGTTTGTCAGAAGCTGTCAGTGAAGGTCACAAATGGGGATCACGTGACTGCAGGATGCGGCAATGTCATAATTGAGAGCTGGTTGCCAAGCACCCAAATTGCAATCACATGACTGCATTCAGCACCATTTTAACTGAGTGGTTGTTCAACAAGGAGTACCTGTATATCATTAGCACACACTGACTACCCCCTTTTATCCTTGTCCTGTTCATATGCAATGCTTGACACATTCTCTAAAATGGAATCAGATTTTAATCCAAAGAAGGTTATGCATCACTTTGTCCCCATTACATACCAGTAATGTAATATATAGGGGAAGAAATGTTACCATTAATATACATATTTATTTTTCATTATATTGAGCCATCATAAAGAATATGTATCCACATTAAAAGAATGTGTATATCCTACATTATAAGCAGCACAGTAGACCAAAGAGAAAATTTTGCTATTAACACTTAAATGAAACAGATGAACTAGAAAAGATTTAATCTTTTATAAATTCCAAGGTTTTCATCATCAATATCTGACACCTACTGCAGCCTGCAGGCAGATATGTAGATATGAACTCTCATAAATCAGGACAAGAAATTATGTACCAATTAATACTAAGGCTAAAAGCTATGAGTATTGACACTTCTGAAATTTCGTATTGGAGAAGACTCCTGAGAATACCGTGGACAGCAAAGAAAACAAACCAATGGATCATCAAACAAATCAACCCAGAGTTCTCACTCGAGGCACAGATGACCAGGCTCAAATTATCCTATTTTTGACACATTATGCAAAGACACAGCTCTCTGGAGAAGGCTGTAATGCTGGGAAAGGTAGAAGAGAAGAAAAGGATGACAGCAGCAAGGTGGATAGACTCAGTTACAGTAGTGATGAGCGCACCATTGGAAGAGCTGAAAGACCAGGTTAGAGACAGATCATCATGGAGAAAATCTATGTGGTCGCTAAGAGTTGACAACTTGATGGCACACAATCATCATCATAATCGAAAATATATGTTGACTTTAACCTAAAAGCATATTTATGTGTTGCAAAGCACCACTTTCCGTAGTTTCATGCCTGCTAAAATCTAGATCTTAAAAAATAGTCTGCAATGAATTTTCACAAGGAAATCAGCTTAAGTTCCACAACATGACTAACAGATATCACAGTGCTGTGATAGCCAAATAGAGAACATAAACTGTTTAGCAGTTCTAGAATCATCTGTCATGCCTTGATATACAAGTAGGAATGTGCCGGGGCTGTCTTCTGGAGATGATCCCAAGCGCTCAAAGTATTTAAGTCACCAAAATAGAAACATTCTTCCAAGAAAGCTATCATCTATCATTTTTTCCATCTGATGTGTAATTTATCTAACATAATTCAGTAGTTAACAATACTTTTTTTGGCGCTCTGAATATTAACTTCTAATCTTACTTTTGAAATATATTTACAGGCTTTGTTATCAACATAATGCTTTCTTATTAACTTAATTAACTTACTATGAGTTTCCTGTTGTACTCGGGAGTAGCAAGGAATCACAGATTCTATTAACTAAGCCATAATATTCTGCATCTAGTTTATCTACTAATGATAAACAACCTTTCCCCACCATTCAGTACGGAGGATTTCCATCTATTCTGTTGTTGTTCTCACTGGAAATGTAATAGCTATTAATAAAATTTCAGTGCTAAATTTTTACTTTATTCAGATGACTTTACAACTCCACCCCTCACAATCAATTCAATTAATTTCCTTTCCACCAGAGAAAACCACCCAATTTCTTAAAGAGTCAGACTGCTTTTCACCAAGTGAAAAACAACTGGTTCAGTAAATGCGACTGACTGTCTCCTATGATCAGCCATAGGATATTCTAATCCAGTGTTTTTCAAACTTGGCAACTTCAAGATGTATAGACTTCAACTCCCAGAAATTTCCTGGCTGGGGAATTCTGGGAGATGAAGTCCGCACATCTTAAAGTTGCCAAGTTTGAGAAACACTGTTCTAACCCATATTTCTTTTACACTGAAATGTAATGATTCCAAAGGCAGAATTGGTTGCACGCAAACAGAAGTTTCACAGCTATCTATTATGTTCAGCTGGAAAAAAAATCATTAAAATCAGCATATATTTGGAAAAGTCATGTTAAAAAAAAGCATGTTAGAGCTATTTCCATTTAAATACAGTGTACATAAAGGTTTAGAAAAAAGCATGTATTAAAGTACTTACATAAAAGAGAATGCATGAGAGTAAATCTTTTAAGAAAAAGAAATTGACACAACTGTAACAGTAGATTTTCCTAGCTTTTAAAATTATACTGAAATTATAGTGAATAGAATAGTATGTAAGTACATGAAGCACTAACAAGACTAAATTTCCAGCCCTTAAAGAAAAATATGGATTTTCCTCAATAACCTCCCTTCAAAGAGGTTCTTCGACGAAACGGATTATCTGGACGCTTTTCAGTCGGGGTTCAGGCCTGGATATGGGACTGAAACTGCACTGGTCATGCTTTTCGATGATCTGGTGGGAGTGAGATGGGGGTAGTGCGTCCATCCTTGCTCTACTTGACCTCTCGGCAGCCTTCAATACCATCAACCATGGTATCCTTCTAGAGTGGCTTCAAGGGTTGGGAGTGGGGGGCACTGTGTTGTCCTGGTTCACTTCTTCAGTGCCTGTTCCCAGTCAGTGTTGACAGGGAGTGAGAGGTCTGGCCCTCAGCCCCTGCTTTGCAGGGTTCCGCAGGGTTCAGTACTTTCTCCGCTTCTGTTTAACATCTACACAAAGCCGTCAGGTGAGATCATCTGTTGCCATGGGGTGAGGTAACATCAGTATGCTGATGATACTCAGCTGTATATCACAGCCCATGGTGAGTTAAGCGACACCATGACCTCCCTCTCGCAGTGCCTTGAAGCTGTAAAGAACTGGATGGGGAGCAACGGGTTGAAACTGAACCCTGGTTCATGGAGAACTGCCATCTTTGGATGGGGTTGCACTGCCCCTGATGGACCTGGTGTGTAATCTGGGGGTTCTCCTGGACTCGCAACATCTGCTCAAAGAGCAGGTGGCAGTCATGACTAGGAGAGCCTTTGTGCAACTGCAGGCTGTGCACCAGTTACACCCTTTCCTGTACCAACAGGCCCTGCTATAGTCACCCATGACCTAGTCACCTCCCATCTTGACTACTGTAATGCACTCTACATGAGGCTGCCCTTGAAAAGTATCCGGAAGATTCAGTTGGTTCAAAATGCAGTGCCCCCTATGGTTTTGTGCAAGTCTAGATTTGCACATATGTCACCTCTCTTGCAGGAGTTACATTGGTTGCCAATTTGCTTCTGGGTCCAATTCAAGCTGCTGGTTATCACCTTTAAAGCCCTACATGGCTTGGGGCCAGGTTATTTGAAGGACTGCATTTTCCCAATTTCATCTGGCCAACCCACCAAATTGGGGAGCAAGAAATGTTATAGGTCCCCTCACCATTAAGGAGGTCCATCTAGTGGGATTGAGAAGAAGGGCCTTCTCCGTGGTGCCTCCCTCCCTGTGGAACATCATCCCTGCAGAGATAAGACTGGCTCTCACCTTGATACTCTTCCAAAAGGCCTGAAGCCATGGTTTTGCCAGCAGGTCTGGGGATCCCAGGTTGATACAGAGCCCATCGAGTGGTTGGTTTGAATGTATTGTTGTCACCAGGGAGGTGGGGGTCTAGTGGGTTTGTATGTGGGGTTTTATTTCTGTAAGTCGCCCAGAGTCACCATAAGTGAGTTGGGCAGCCATATTAATTGTTTTAATAAATAAATAATTAATAAAGTGATAGTTCTTGGTTCTTTGGATGAAAGCAAAACAAAAATTCCCCTCTTTAATAGAAAACATTAATATTAGTAAGTTTAACAAACACATTTACAATACTTGATTATTCCAGTATACATGGTAAAAATAATTCTATTTTTCTAAAAAAAATGTTCTATTCAACTCTACCCTGCTCCAACTTTTTGTGCAGAATACTATATAAATATTCTACTTAATATTTAATGCATTAAAATTGTATATTATATGTGAAGTTTATAAAAAGGTCATAAGTCACATTTTTAATTCCTTTGTTTTTAGCAAGCTATAATGTAATGTACAGATTAAAGTGTTGGAGTAGGAGTGGGAAGACTCAAGTTTCAGTCTTCCCTCCACCATTTAAACTCACTGGATGACTTTGGGCCAGATACTCCCTCAATCCAAGGTAGCTCATTTATTGTTTTAGGAAAAATAGAGAGAAGGGAGCAGTATGCACTATACATCACCTTGAGCTCTTGTACAAAAAAGATGGGATATTAATCAAATAAATATTCCTACTGAAATCTATAACATATTTTTTTCAAAATTCAGAATTTTGAAACTAGAACTATTAGCACATTTTGCAGGTATTTAAAACCCCCATGTTAATGTTAAGGTTTGTACAGTGTTTGCACGTACGTTGCCCAAAGCAGATGGAATCAATAGATTCCAAAAAACTGTGTCATTCCATTTTCAGATGTTAAGTGCCTTTGTTCTCAGGTTAGTAGGGTGAGAATTCATCCACTAAAATCATAGTTCATCAGACCTCCATTCCGCAGACTTCAGATGCAATAGAGATTGTTTCCAAGCCAGTCCAGACAACTGACATTGTGATGTAATTGATATTTTACATCATTTGTATCATACATCATAAATGCATCAAAGAATAGAAAAACATTAAAAATGTACATCAAATGACAGAAAAACATTAATGATGCAAGTGATGTGGATGAAATTAATTACATACTTTCAGATTTAGTGGACATTTAGAGTTAATAGACACCCTGTTAACAAACACACACACATACCCAAATGGTCTGTTAAATTGAGAATTTACTGAATAGTCAAATGGGGGTATTCCACTAGACCACAGGCCTGTACGTTTGGTGAGAATCAAACATTTCCTATTTTGATCCTTGTTAGGTTCAGATTATAGAGCAGGTCTTACCGAGGCCAGAGCATGAGCACTGAAATGGGAATAATGGATTTGGTGAATGGTTTCAAGAAGCAACAATGTGGATTATTAATCCCTAACATACTTCCCTATTTACTTGCCAACTTTGTTCCACAGGGTGGGGTAAATTTATAGATTAGATTCTAGATATGCACAAAGGAGTGAGTGGGAATGAAAAAGAAGAGAATGTATATAATAAAGGAAAGTGAAAACAGAGAAATTAGCCCAACCAAGGCTGCATATTTGGCATTTAGTATCTCGCAAAACAAAATCTGGGTGCCTTATTTTGAGATATGATACTTTTCTCTCTAAGACTCATACTATGAACTGCTCCTCTCTTATGTATACCTGATCTCACTGAAAGAAACATGACTTTAATTATGCAATTATCTGTGTACATCAAGGTTTAATTTTGCTAGACTTTATAAAAGGACAACAGAGAAAACTATAGGCCTTCAGTTTAAAATATTTGAAGAAATACCTACAATATTTAAAAGTACTGAGAAAAATGTTGCACTTCGTATGAATCAAGATTATACAATGCTGCTGAGATCCCTGACAAAAGAATAATCTATCCCTACTGTCAGGAAAAAAAATAATAACTAAATGCAAAAATGACCAATGTGAGTTTTGAGATTCATTAACATAGAAAAAAGCATGAATAAGATGAATACAAAAAGAGAATGCTGTAACATTTAAAATAAGATTCTAAAGGCAAATGAATAGTTTAAAAATCATTATGATTATTCATATGGTTTACCATTGCTACATACTAAGTTTTACAATAAAAAGTACATGCAAAGAAAGGAGTTTAAGTCATCAGAGAGTCATTGTATGTGATAGTACAATTCTTTTCAGGAATAGAAGGGAGGTATATCTTTTTGGAGGATTATACTTACATTACATAAAACTTACCTGAAACTTTTAAAACCTTCAAAGAGGAAGGTATCTAACAAAATTTCACTTCATTCTACTCCCAAGCAAGAAGCTGTTTTTACAACCCAAGACTAGGACAATGTACGATGGAGCCTTTTCAATTTTATCAATGGCTTCATTAAAAAAGACTAATGAAGTTCCACAACACACCCTTTGGAATATCATAGTAATTAATCATAGGAATTAGTGGCATAAGATAGCACCTCTACTGGTAGCAAATGACAACAGTTTTCTGTTTTTTAAATTGTTTCTCACAGGAAAACTAAGTTTGCATCCTCAAAAAACTGTAACTAACACTTCCTCTATGGAGGGTTTTTTTTTTTAATCTCAAAAACAAGTCACTAACTACATATGTTTAATTAAGCAAAATTGTTTTCTGAATTCTGCACACTGAATTGTTGCTAATCTATGGCAGAAATCTGTTGGCAACAGTCTACTGCAATTATTAAAATAAAACAAAACAAGACAAGACACCCTGTAGTCATTTTTGACTCCTGATAACAGCATCCATGCAGTTTTCCTGGCAGGATTACAGAGAGGGCTCGCCATTAGCACCTTTTTTGACTTGAGAGTCTACAGCACTGGACCTCCCAGGGAGTCCCCCATCAAGCACTATCCAGGGCAGTTTCCAAGGTCAACAAACTTCAGCTAGATAGTGCCACCTGCTGAGTGACTGCAATGGGGAGAGGGGGAGCAGCTCTAGCTTTGTTAAACAGAGAATTTGATTCTAAAATAGCTTTCTTCTTTAGCCTTTCCTTTGAATGTTTACAATTTCTGGAATTCTCTCAAGCCAAGAGAGTCATTAAAGAACAGGTCCTGGACGCCGATATCAGAATGAGAGGTCTTGTCCCCAAATCTATCTCAGCGCAGTTCAATATCCCAGATGGAAATCAGCTAATTATATTAATTCACTAAATTCTCCATCACAATTAAGGTGTTTTTTAGGACCAGATTTAATAGCCTGCCTCAACACTCCTATATGGGAATCTTAGTAAAGTCCTATGGCTAATTGAATCTGCCCTTTTGTGAGAGTTCAATCAAATCTGTTCTTCACATGCTATGATACTGCTTGTTTTACAACAGTCAATTACGGCCTTCTTTCCTCTTTGGCCATATATTCCAGGTCAGCCTCAGGAATTTTATTTTGACTTTCTTTCATCAGATAAGAAAAGTCCTAACACATACAACATAGCCAAGTTTTGTATAACAGTGGTAAATGTGCATAATGGTTGGTCTCAAGCCTTCCTTCATAATTATTCTTTTATGTGCATTTTAATTATTTTTGGTTACCTATGATTAAGAACTCAGATTTTTAAAATTTTACAGGATTGTGGATATTGTTAAATTACTTTATTATAAATTGAATATTTACTGTTCCTTTAAGAGTTAGATACAAATTTTATCCAAAAATTTTAGTTTTAATAGTGTGCATGCTGTTTCACATATTTTATTCTGTTTAGTCACACCATATTGTATACACTTTATTTAATTGTACTTTCTCTTTTTTTTTTTTTTAAACCGGTCACTGACCAAAATTAATAAAATCTAATCTAAAATTTGATTTGTGGGATGTCAGTGCATTCTGGACCAACTGCAACTTGACTGCTTCTCAAGGGCAGCTTCGTGTAAAGCACACTGCAATAGTACCAACTGGATGTAACCCAGGCATGAGTGACTGTGAGCAGGGCCCCCCCAATTCAGGAAGAGATGTAACTGGCACACAAGATGATTTTTTTTTAAGGCCCTTCTGGTCACAGCTGTTGCCTGGTCTTTCAGCAGGAGCTGAGAGTCCAAGAGTACCTCCAAACTGTACTCCAGTTCTGTCTGGGGTAATGCAACCTCACCCAGTTCCAAAAGTAGATAGCCCCCAGGGTCAGGGAACCCAAAACCCCATAGCCACTCAGCCTTGGTCCGGTTGAGCTAAAGCTCAATCTTCTCCATCCAGACTCCCACAGCCTCCATACTTAACAAACTAATAAATGCAACAACATAAATTCTATAAAGCTATAAAAGTGATTGTTACTCTGTCTTAAACTTTTGCAGAAAGTGTTGGGAGTTTATTCTGTCTTTAACTTTTGTACAAAGTGTTGGCTCTAATAAACATTCTCATATTCAATGTAATACACAAGACAACTGCAATCCTGAAATCTTAATTTCAATTCCATAATGTTAATACTCCCCAAATCTTAATCTTGTCTAAAAGGGAAAGGAGCAGCTCTAGTCCTAGCAGTTATTGTTCAGTCTGAATAGTTCAGTTGATCACACACCCCTCCAATCCATCTACTCATCCATCTCACCCAAGTGAATCAGCAGCTCACATGGAGAATGGGAACTCCCCTTTTTCTATTTTCCTTCTGAAGAGCTTCATTTGCATGGTAACTACACTGACTATTATAAAGCAGCAGAAGACAGTAAAAGTTCATATCCTATTTCTGTATAGCTTGTATATAGTCTTATATACTATATTTGCATATTTTATGTGCATATATGAGAAAGTTCAGGTTTTATGCCTCAACAGATATATCAAGAAGCACAAAGAATGAAGGGCCATGCATTATGCTCTGTTCCCAATTTCATCAACTTGTCCCAGGTTGAGTGTGAAGACCTGAAGATGTTTCTATTATGTTCAATTCCTAATATGCAATAGGGAACCCAGGCATGCGCTTTTGAAATATATTCTTTCTTTTTCCTTATTTTTCAATATCTAGTAAGTAGGCAGATTACTGGGGAGGGCGTATGAAAGATATCCCTCCCCTTTTTCAGTTTTGTTTTGGTTTTTTGTATTTTGGAAATGGAGCTAAGATCAAGGTATCCATTCATTTTACTTCTTAAAATTTCTGAATTTCACTTACAAAATAGTCTTTGGCTCAACTCACTTTTAGAGTGTAGCCTTCAAGTTGACAGAATCAAGTTAATGCTACCTTAAGATGTTTTTCCTACGTGCAGCACTTGATGTTTACCCAGGGCCAGTAATAACCTCTTCTGCATGGTGAAGCCATTTTGGCAAACATTAGTACAGGTAGTCCCCAGTTTAAGAACAAGTTCCATTCCCAAGGTCTGTACTTAAGTTGAATTTGTATGTAAGCTGGAACAGTATTATTGTATAATACTGTATAAGTAGTACTGCGTAATTAACTCAAATCATTATGTATTTAACTCGAATTTTGCTACAATAGGCTCTGTTCTTAACTACGGGTTATCCTTAAACCAGGCATTCTTAACCCAGAAACTACCTGTATTGGAATTTACCCCTGAATAGCAATCCTATAACTTGCAAATGAAAATTATTCATCCAGCTACAAAATGGATAATCATCTGTCAAGATATAGTCTCAGTCATAGATTTGTGGCTGATTTGAGATAATGGGTCATCTCTGGATTTTAGGATTCTTCAATTGTAAAACTGTTAATTGGTGACCTATGATCAGATCTTTTTATAACTTGCTGTATGTTTAGAGTTTAATATTAGAATTCATGATTTTCAGTAATTTAGATATGTTTGTACACTAAGATGCATCACTTTTAGAGTAAAAAGGGTAAATATGTTTCATCATGTCCTTATCCCAGTGTTTCTCAGCCTTGGCAACTTTAAGATGTGTGGACTTTGACTCCCAGAATTCCCCAGCCAGCTTGGTGGCTGGGGAATTCTGGAAGTCAAAGTCCACACATTTTAAAGCTGCCAAGGTTGAGAAACACTGCCTTAAACCATTCTTCAATCCCAGTCTACCTTTCTGCCTACTTTATGACTACTTCCAGCAGCCAGAACATTGGACTATTTGAAATGAGTGTGCATTTATAAGATCCTGAAAGAAAGAAAAAAATATATCTGTACTCATTCAAAAGTGCATTCTAATACAAGCTTGCATTAAAAAAAATTACTGTAAATCTTTTGCACAGAACATATTATATGAAATCATTTCTGAACCACATTTTATTCCCCATGCTTCTGCTTTCTGCTCATAATTTAGACAACTCCCATAATTAATTCTTAGAATGTAAATGTCTCATTCCCACTTGCCATGAATCATTTTTAAAATTGCCCTATTTCCTGGCCTACTAATTATTGCTTGTCTGAATTCCATTAGCCCCCCCACCTTCCCACTTCCCTGCTTTCCCAATCAGACAAGTCACACTTCGAGACATCTTGTAACACAAAATTGAAAACTGCACAAGGTAGATTTAGGATATAAAGTTATTTTTAAATACAGTTATTACCAGTAATTCATTTGCTCCAGGAACCACATTTAATTAAAGATTATTATATCAAATGACATTGCCCACCTGTACATTCAACATAGAAAATTTTATTCCCGTAGCTCTGAAGTAAACTCTGATCCTGTAAGGATATACTCCATACAATAAAAAAGATCATGGTACAATCAAAACCAAGGAATATTTGGGACAGGCACCTTATCCATTTATACTAGTTTATGAATTCTGCCTCTAAAGTACATCACAGTGAAGATTGTACTGCAATTAAACTAGGGGGGAAAAACTAGGCTGATATACAGTCAGGAAGTTCACTGGACAACATTAGGCTACCTTTAGAATAATCTATTTTCTGAGAATAAAATAAAAGCACTGATTAGTTTATTTAAGAAATTCTGAACATAAAAAATATTCCAGGGGAGCTTCCATGTTTGAAAGCATTTCAACATTAAACAATTAAAACAATATAGAAATATATACATAGCAATAAATTCCTAGAAGCAGCCAAATAAAAACAGATCAAATTGAATTTTAAAGCTTAAAAAATAAACAGTTTTTGCCTAAAACAAAATGCCAGGCTAGCCTCCCAAAGAAGAAATATCTAGAGTTTGAGATCTACCAATGAAGAGATGAAGAGTTCTTCTTTCACCATAACATGCACTGAAAGGGAGGCCAGGTATGGATTTGACAAGAACATCAGAAAATAAACACATAGTGAGAAAAATAAACCTTAAGAACCAGGTTCAGTTGAGAACGCCTGAATTGATAAAAAGCCAGCTGAACTGAGTAACAAGTGCCACCCTCGGAGGAAGAACTAAATCAAAATGTGATTAAAATGTGAAATGACTCACGATCACTCACTTTTTTTCAAAATAACCCAATATTCCTACTGAATGACAAACAACCTACACTGGTATCCAGGTAGTGTGAATATTCCTGGAAAAGGATGTTACCCTATTCTATTTCTTTCTCCCTTGAGCTCCAGTACACTAGCAAACAAAGAAAGAGGTATGAGAGTTATGATGGAAGCACAATATTTTCAAATTGTTAAAGCAGCCATAGTTTTTCCCAAGCTTGCATAGCCTGCTTCTTGGTTGTCTTTGCACATCTGAGACCTTACAGAGAGACCTGGAAGCGTCTGATTCAAAAAGAATTGTTTTGTATGAGCTCCTATGAGTTCTGAAATTCTTCTTAAGAAGGATTTCAATAGCCCTGTTCTGGATAGTTGGAGAAGTTTCCAGAGTAGCATGGAGAAGTACTGTAGTATGGAGAAAGGGGGTCAGGGTGGAAGGAGGAAGGTATTGGGAAAAGGCAGGGGGGCATCAGTGAAAATACTTCAGCTCTTTGCTTCTATTCAGGCAAAGTAACCTTTGGATCCAACATCTAATAACTTCAGATCTTCCACTGTTTCCAGGGAGAGCATAGTAAATCTAATCTGAGCAAGTAAATCTAAGTACATTTTTGAACAAGTAATAAAAATGCTAAATTGTGTGTCTTCAAGAATTCATTCTACAGAATTCCTCTCCCCTAGTGCAACCATCTTTTCTTAATTATACAACAAAAACTATAATGGACATCTGGAAGCCTACAGCAAACCTGCTATAAAATAAGGAACTAATGCTGCTCTAAAGGAGCAGAAAAATTCTCATATTAAGAGAAAAGCACATATTTCAGCCACTGCAACATCATTAGAAGGTGCATAACAGCAAGAATATAAGATTTTCTAACCCCAGATGCATAAAGGGTTTATAAGGCTGATAGAATTGGAAAACTATCAAAGTGCCTCTAGACAGGGCTGCAGTTGGAACACTGCTATAAATCAGACTCTGAATTATATAGAGGAAATATTAAAATAGAAGCCCAAAGATCAATCTCTTTTTGAAATTATACTTTCGGCAATCCTTCATGTCAGCCTATATATTGCAGTAAATTTAGCCTTACAAAAACATAAAAGTAAAATTTCCTTCAGATCAAGTTTGAACTCCAGATGATTTCATGGGAATGGCTATAAATTTTTATTGGCAACATAGTGGACATCGTTGGTCATATATTGGATTTTTTTTTTAATTTTCTAGTCTATTATAAAACCCTGGGATTTCCTGGTTGTCTTCCACCCAAGTACTAACCAGATCTGGCCCTTTTTGAGATTCTTGAGATATGATCCCTTTTTGAGATCAGCCAAGGCGTTAGAAAATGATGTTTGTATTTATTTATGAACTGTATTTATTTATTTACATGTGTCTGCATGCCACCTACTCCAAAGATTCTATAATATAGCATCCTATAATATTCCATTATAGGCAGAAATTCTCACTTTGGAAAATTTTTCAAATAAGAAAGGGGAGGGAAGACATCAAACGTGGGGATGGCTAGCCCCTTAGAGGCCTGTTGTCTTCAGCCCCAGAATCCATCATTTTCTTGGACTTTCTCTTTTTGGTAATGTTTTGTATAAATTTTTATGTTTTATGTATTTATACATATTTATTGTTTTAAATGGTTTGTGTGAGCTGCCCAGAGTCCCCCACTGGGGGGAGATGGGCAGAGATAAATTTAATAAATAAAATAAGAAGCACACAACTTCATGATAAAGGGCAGCATATGAATTCCTAAAAAAAGAAAAAGAAAATATCCAATCTCAGGTATTTAAGGTGATCCAATCCAAAACATAACCTTACCTATCCATACTAGATTACAACAAATACCTCAATTTTTCCCCCTTTCTTTCATCACTCGGAGAAACAAATATGAAACTATGAACATACGACTTTTTTTTCACAAATTGTATTTTCAAGACTATTTATTTATTTAACAATACTTATAGCCTGCCCAGTTAACAAGGACTCCATGGTACAACAAAATCATAGAGAAAAAGGAAGAAGAGGGGGAAGAGGAAGAGGATAACAACATATATATTGTTAAAAACCCTGATTAAGAAAAAACTCATAGGTGCCCCATGACTAAAACTACCTTAATGGCCAAACAAGTCATATAATCAATCAATCAGTCTGTTTGTTTGTTTATTAAATTTATATAGCTGTCCATCTACTAATGCAACTCAGGCTGGAAAACAATTTTAAAAAATATAACACAGGAATTAATTAAAAAATCAAGCAGAGGCTACTGTAAAAATACCTTATCAACATATCCCATACACAAACATCAGGCCCTATTAACATACCAGCCCCAGTGCCTGGGAAGTGAGGTCTTCCAGAAGGCCAACAGGGTCAGGGCCCTCCAAATCTCCAGGGAAAGTGTTCCGTAAGGCAGGGGCCATAACATATGACAAAGTGGCTTTTAAAACAAATGGTTCAATATTGTTATATATCATGCAGTTCAGCTGCTCAAAGTATACATTGCATTAAACTACCACAAAATACCTGTGTAAACTCAAACACTTAGATTCTGACCAAGCAATATTAACATTCCTCATGTTATCATACTGTACTATTATTGGATATTTTCTTGCAATCTTAATGATGAGGGGAAGAAGGAAATTATTTTTTTTTCCATACGTGTAATTCCTTCAATGAATGGGAATGATTTTAATTCCTGGAAGGACAAGCATTCAGTCTGCTGCATTCCCCTCAGTATTTGACTATTTTGTAGGAAGGTCAAGTCCTTTAGGAGATAAGTAAACTAATCTCATTAAGAAATTCTCAATGGTATGTCATATCAAGGACTTTAGATTTTTTTTTCATGAATCCAAATCAAGCGAAAATCCTAAATTTAACATTTCTTACGTTATTGTAGCAAAGATCCTCTGCTGTAGTAAGCTGATTTTAATGGAAACATACTGTCAGTTTAGTAGATATGTACATTCTTAGTTTAATGTGTTGGATACAATTAAGGCTTTAATCTTACAGACATTCATCTGGGAGGAAGTCTTAATGAATTAAAATGGCCTTAGTTTTGGGGAGCTATATATAGGATTGCATTGTTTACACTTGTAACAGTTCACTTAGGAACACTTATTTAAAACAGTTTTTAAGACTCTAATATTCAGATATAATAACTGCATATCAAACAACTATGGAATATAAGCAACTGCTTAAAAAACTAATATAGTTGTCAATGTGGCCTGTTATGAGCACCTTTGAAACTATGTTCTAGAAACAATTTTGGGAATTTATTTTTTACAAATTAAAATCATTTTTTAAAAATTAAAAAAATCATATATTGTTTTATTCAATAAATGGTAAGACCAACATTATAGATATTTTAACTGTATTATTTATTCTATGTAAGTCCCTGAGAATCTTTTTTTAATTGTGTTGGGGTAGAAATATGTTTACATACATGGCCAAAATTTCTTCCATTGGAAAATACAGACTGTTGTCCATGCAATCAGGCCAAGGATACAATATCGTTTGTACTTGAGAAATGTACAAACTCCTTCCAGTTTTTTGCTCACATTATTTCTGAACAATCCAGTCTAACAATGACAAACAGATTGACCAAAGGACTCTACTAACATCTTGCTGCAGGAATGTTTCTCACGGTGTTTTCTTTTTCTCCCCAAATAGAAAAAGGAACTCTTTATTTTGCTGACCATTTAAGCCCAGTCATGACTTCTCATAGTTTCAGCACTCTGGCCAGTTCATCTTTTAGCCAGCTCCATCCAAATCTTATGTAGAGGAGTATCTCCATCTCAAGGGTTCAACAGGTTCTTGGTAATATACAATCTCAATTCCTGCCTTTCTGACATACTTCAGTCTGTGACAAAATCTGTCCGTCTTAAAGAGCTGCAGTTTTGCTATTGTTGAATAAAACCTCCACAGTATAATAATCTTGTGCCTCTGAACTATTCCATTAAAAATTAGGTTTTTTTCCTGAAAAGTCAGAGTTTTTCATATGTTCCTTTCTATTTGTTTTTAAAAGAATGGGAGTAAAAATATAAACAAGTTCTTCATATAAACACGTTCTTCTTAACAACTTCTCTATTGAAGCAAATTGTCTAGATCAGGATGCAAGTCTTTAAAATAATCCAGACTGATATATTTAAGGAACTTTATTACCCTGAGGGAATCTTTCATCATTTTCATACCCCCTCTTTTCCAGTCCAGCTCTGAACAAGATGAGCCACACTTGTAATTCTCTCTCTCACACACACACTTTTTAAAAAAAATTGTATGTAGGGCCCAAAGTTGTATCCCATTAAGTTAATCATAAAGTAAATTTTGGGGGTGGCAAAATCAACTGTTGTCATCTCTTCTATTGCCCAAGCTCTACCTAAAGGGAAATATGAGTGTTTCCCTTATTTGTCTTTTTCTGATGTTACAAAGGACAGTTCAGCAGAAATCACATTGAACGGACAGGGGGTAAATGAAATGTTCATGTAAATCATCTTCAGATAAAACAATAACTGTATTTCTCCCACATGGCTATTTTTATCTGAATGGCACTGAACAAATCCTTCAGGTCTCCCCATCCTCCCCCCACACTATCCCATTCCACAGGGGGAAAAAACCTTAGAATTTTAATTAATGCAGTAGTTTCAGTTTCTTTTTATTGCTTCTTCTGCATTTACTGTTTGCTAATGCATGTCTTTTTTTTAATTTACTATTGGTTATATACAAGAAACTTGAAAAATTGTTTTTACTGTTAAGTTTTATAGTGAGCACTTGAGCAAGAGAGACAATTTACATTCTGAACTAGACTATAAAAATATTACCAATTAGATAACACTGTAAATGTTCATTCTTACATTCTAATATTCTAAGAAATTATTTTAGTTTGTAAAGAGACCTGAAGATAAAGTAAAAATTAACAAAATGATATTGCCTGCCTTACTTTTATTATATCAATGAAAATAATACACAGGCAACTGTTTCAAAATACAGATGTTTGAATGCTCATACCTCAGCTGTACACGCCTACTGCCACTCTGCATCTCACTTACCGAGTATTCTGGGTTTAAAACAGAACAGACTGCAGTTTTGATAACATCTGCTATAACAAATAACAAAAAAAAAGAGTGTGAAGTCTGATGAATGTTTAAATAGAACATTTTTTATGGATCAGCTAAATCTTTTCTGCTTTTTAATTAAAAGTAAAGAAAATGGAACTTAATTATCCTGTAAAGATTAGCTTGTGGGCATCTTCCTGTAAATTACTTCTAATTGAAAGCAAATTGTCAAGTGACATTCAAAGTACTGTCCTTTAAAACACAGCTGTTCTATTGCTGATTTCAGTGCATTACTGTGCTTCCTTGTTACACTATGGCATATTTGAATATTTTAACAATTTTGCTGCATTTGTATAGCTTTTTTTTTAGTATATCTTAATCACATTTCCTCTTTCAAAGTACAAAGAAAAACACTAGCACCCATATTTTATGTCACTTTCATTTTAACATTCATGTCTTGGTAATGCTACTGAAAGCTTCCATAGCTTAAATCCTTCTACATCTAGGAAGAAAACAATCATTGGAGTAAGTGGCTGTCACAATCAACCTTTTACAGCCTTTTTCTTAGAGTGTGATTTTATAGCTGGGTCAAAGTTTGCTGAGAGATACAAGGGAAATACATTAAACACGTGCAAATTATGTCTGCAAACTAAAATATATATTTCTGGAGAAACCTAGATGGATTTTCCAACCTCAAATGCTTAACTAGCTCTTCCTCTATAGAAAAAATAAACCTTGCCAAATATATTTATTTTCAGGAATGAAACAGTAAAAAAACTGAATTAAGTACAATCAGTTAAGAACAATGCATTCCAGCTGGTTCAGTATGCTAATATTATATTTTGTTTTCAGAAGACAAATACATTTAGGTGTGGGTCAGTTTGATTTAATGAGATAGACAGTTACCCTATTTTATTTTATTATTAACTTACATCTTAGGTATCATTCATTCAAACAATATTTATTTAAAGTATAGCCTTCCATCCAAAACTCTGCCTAACAAATAAAATATTATTTATTAAAAATAAATAAATCCAGTAAAATAGCAAAAAAGTCATCACTGTTAAAGATGCTGTCAAAGGGATAGCTGCCATGTAGGTTTTTTTATGCTTTTCTTCTATTTTTCTACCTTTTTTGTGATAGATATCTGACTGTAAACCACCCCAAAACTTCTGTCATGAGCTGTATAAAAGCAGAGTCAGTCAACCTGTAGTAGTCATACACTTCATTGCAGCCAAATTGTATTGACTCAGCAAGTCACTACATAGAAGAATATTGTATACAGTATCTTAACTTGAACTGCTCTTCCTAATGGAAGAGAAGGCTATCAAATAGTTAGACCAGTGTTTCTCAACTTTGGCAACTTTAAGACAGGTGGATTTCAACTCCCAGAATTCATGCTGGCTGGGGAATTCTGGGAGTTGAAGTCCACATCTTAAAGTTGCCAAGGTTGAGAAACACTGAGTTAAACATATAAACAGAACTCATCAAGTTCTACAGGTCAGTGCTGTAACAAAAAATTTAAACTATGTGCCAGCAAGAAAGAGGTTTATTAGAAATTAACTCAAAAATACAAGATGCATTCAGGATGACCTACCTACTCTTTATATCAAAATTAATACAAAATTGAGTTAAATAAAATCCACAACTTGCCTTATCTTGCTGCACTCTGATTTTTTAAACTGCTTTGACTGGTTTAATAGATATATTTATATACGGCATCTAATTTAAATAAAATCCTTATGTGGTTAGATTGATGCTCATAAGGAATAAGAGTGCTGGAGTCAGGAGATGACTAAAATCAGGTTTCAACAAATTCAGACTTAAGGAGTCTACTTTCCATTAAAACATCTCTCAGCCTGTGTATTTCCCATTAGCTCAAGCCTGGAATGTAAAGAATGCTAAACTTCTAGGCCAACCCAATCTTGAACATGCAGAATGACAGTCAATTGCAAATCCCATTGATAGCACTTCATCTTCTTTTTAAAGAGAAGCACCAAAATTGCAACAGCTCAGCCAACAAGACTCCAGCTTTAATGTTTAAAGCCAGTGACAATGGCTGGGGTACCCATTGTGTGGAAAGCATGTGCAAAAAAGAGTCTATTAGCCTAAAAGAACACAACAGATATAATCTGTATAAAAGTATAAAAAAAAATTTATACCATAAACCCCAGCATAAAGGGGTTTATTCTGAAAGAAAAAAAGTGTTTGGCTACCATAAAAGAACTAAAAAAGTATCAAAAAAGGCATGTGTGCTACCTATTCCTTAATTTCCCCAGTGAGATTCCACTTTGTTTTTCCATACTCTTTAATATCCATAGAAAGTTCACAGAGTGTCTCAGATTATTTTTACAAAATACATATTTACATTGACGTTATTTCTTCTTATAAACAACAGGCAAACTGATGCAAATTATATCAGTGGGGTGATGTATGCATGCTGATTGAGGATTAGAATGGCCATTCAACTGTGAATCAGAATGTCAATCCAACTGAGAGTAATTCATAGACATCCACAATGTGTAATCAACAGTCATTAAGCCTCTGTTTCTCTACAATGCCTACCTTGCAAAAGAATTACCTTACAGACAATTCCAACACCTCCGTGGAAAACAAATTGGATAGAATTGTATATGAGGAAGATATGGAATAATTATCCAAACCAGTTGAACATTAGAAATTAAATGGATTCCTAATTGAAATTAAACAAATTTGCAATCCTCTATTTAGGAGGAAGTTCTACTGAACTCAGGAGGGTTTACTTTTAAGTAAGAATGTATATGAATGTCCTTTTAATTACTAAGTCATGTAAGATATTTTTAGTGACTCATGTCCTCTTGTCCTGTTCCCATATCAAAGTCCCTAAGGAAACCTTTGTGACAAAGATTTTGTTTGTTTGTTTAAGATGACATCGAGAAGGGAGAGCAATTAGGTCAGGAACAGCAGTGAAAATGGAAGGCAGAACTGAGAAGGGGACCAGGTCCAGGGTTCCTGAGAGAGCAGATGGAGAGGAAGAACTCTGAAGAGGACTTGGCTATGAGTAGAAATGTTGTGGAGAAAAATAGAAGAAGAACAAAGTAAAAGAATAACAAAGCCAAAGGAGAGCAGCTGTGATGGAATGCCAGGATGATGTGGAGCTGAATCCTGGGAAAGTAGAAAGCATGAGAAAGAAACTCAAAACAACTTCACCTTGGCTGGGTTAGGTATAAGTAACAAGGAGCTTTGACAGGCTTTCAAGATTCTGTTTCAATACTCTAAGAAGACTCTTAGCAACTCCTGTTTCCTGACCCTGTCTATCTCCAAGGGCTGACATTAATCTTGAAAGCTTCACTATTCTCTCATCAGAGAGGCATCAGATCTTTACTTGTAATACTGGAATATGGCAACAGATCCTCAAGACACCCTGTTGTCTGCAAAACAAGTAGCTGATGCATTATCACAGCATCAAAAGCAGGTAGATTCACACATAATGAACCTACACAATATAATGATTCAGCTAGCACAAGATTTGGGACAAGGCTTACATCAGCCGGGAGCAAACCACAAATTGCTGCACAACCAGTGTTGTTCCATTCCCCTGAAAATCTACTGAAGAACTTGAAAGAGGAGGGGGGCTCAAGATCAGTTCCTGGCTTTCAGTGTGACTTGTTCATTGTGGGCAGGCCAACAACATTTCCTAGAGAACTGACCAAAATTGCCCGCTGAAAGAGGGAACATCCAGATGGGTGGCTGCCCTCATTGAAAGGATGCCATCTTAGATAAATATCAGTATTTCATGCAAAGATTTAGATCTCTATGTGATGACTTGGCAAGAAAAGCAACTGAGAATCAGGAAATCCAAAATGAAAGGCAGGGAACTCACCAAGTTCATGAATACATCACTGATTTCCAGTTGTATGCCAGGGAAGTATGTTGGAATTATTCTACCCTGATCAACCAATTTTAGGATGAACTTTCTGATGAACTGAGAGATGAACTGGTAAGACAGGGCACACCAGGATACATGCTACAATGATTACATTACTGACATTCCTAGATAACAAAACATATTGCCAGCTTCCCTATCACACCAACCTGAAATTCACATTCCCTAGTCAACCTTCCCTCCAGACTTGAAATCTAACCCCCGAAAAGGCAGGGGTGGGACAAGAGGCAGGAGATTGTTGAATCAGACTCACAACAGGGTCCATATGTGATCTCAGACAGACACCTCCCTAATTCACATAGTATAAGTCAGGAAGGAGTAAATCATAATAAGGCTTGTAATATTCTGTTATTATAGCCAATCTTAAAAGTAGTTTTAGTCAATGTGGAGTTGATTTCTTGGTCTGATCTACATCTTGGAGCTGACATCAGTCTTGCAAATCTGATTATGGTTTATCTTCTCCCTCCCCTCCTCCTCCTCCTCTCCTTCCTCGCCTCCTCCTCCTCCTCCTCCTCCTTCTTCTTCTTCCTAGCATTTTCCCACAGCTGCAGCATCTGTTTTTCAGATCAACAAACAGCATTTCACTGATCCGAAACCTTCTCCCTCTCTTATACTATGTGAATAGGGAGGTGTCTGTCTGAGATGTTTTTTGCATTCCTCCTTCATTGTTTGGGCTTAAGCAATGTTTTCCTTCTCATTGCTTTGATAATGAATCTCCCCTCTCTCCGTCAAGGCTATCCTCTTTACTCTCTACATATGGTCCATTTTATTCCAAGCAAGGGACTACCATCTGCTCTGGAGACTGCACAACTCTTTGTAGACTATGTTTCTTGGTATCAGGATTTAGCCAATCATGTAATCTCAGATTGGGGCTCTCAATTTACATCCTATTCTGGAAACCCTATTCTGCTTGTTGAATATTCATATTCATTTGTCATCATCATATCACCCATAATCAGATGGGAAATCCAAGAAAACTAATGGTATGCTGGAACAATTTTTGCATTGTCATGTTTCCTATTAACAGGACAATTGGCCTGATCTGTTGCATTTGTAGAATTTGCATAAAATAATTGTCTGCATTCCTCAATTGTCTCCTTTTCATGTACTTTGTGGCCATAATCCCCACAGTTTGTCCTCTAACACTTTTATGGTTGCCTGTACAGTACAACCAGCCTCTGTTTTTCTCTGAGATAGATAGTGCAGAACAGTTAGTTTTGGCCATGGCTGTATACAAATATACAACATATGTACATAAACAAGAAGGCATAAAGATTGCTGTGGGGATTTGGTATGGTATTTACTTAGTATTTACCTTCCTCTCATCCAAGAAACTGGACTTGGCAGGAATCTATTGTAGATCACATCAACCTAATGGTCTTCCATTTGCAATTACCCACCTCAATGGAAGTGCACCTCATGTTTCATCATTCTCACCTTGTGTAGGAGAAGCCTCACTGTCCCTTGCATTTAGCACCTTCCCCTCCTCTGCCAGTTCTCATAGATGGGAAAGAAGAAAACAAGGTGGAGTGTATTTTGGATTCTAGAAGCGGAAGGAAAATGTTTGAATGTTTAGAAGAGCTACCCAGACATGGAATGATCGTGGAAAGTGGCAGGGGATGTTCACACCCCACAAACTATCCCCAAGTTCTATTTGAAATATCCATACAAATGGATATTGTGTGGAAATGTCCCCTCTGAACTGCCTCCTGTCCCCACTTTCTAGTTGCTGTTGCTAGGCAATGGGGGTCACATTCCAGTTTCATCTAAATCTTCCATCCCAGACTTGTTTGTTGACTTTAACAAGCTGCTTGGCCCATCATCATATGTGGAAGGGGGAATGATTCTGAAAGGGTGGTGTGATGGAATGCCATGAGAATGTGGAGCCATTATAAAAAAGACATCTAACTCTTGGGAAAGTACAAAATGTGAGAAAGAAACTCAAAACAATTCCACTTTGATTGTATTAAGTATAAGTTGAACCAGACTGGGGCTTTGACAAGCTTTCAAGATTCTGGTACAGTACCCTAACCACATTCAAATATTTTCCAGGACTCCTCACAACTTCTGTATCCTGTCCATGACTACCTTGAAGGGCTACAGTGGCTGACAGCAGCTGGAGGCTAGAATAGCCCAGATATGGTCAGCAGATCTGGAATCTGGGTTGAGAACGATAGCTGGAACAGTAAGCAGATACAATGGTATTGTGCTATGGTGATTCAACAGAGGCAGCAAACATGGTGCCATGAACCATTCGGATTTCAGCAGGTACACCTGCCAGTGGGTTTATCTGCAGAGATCAGCATCAGGAAAGAAATGCCAAACTGGACACAGACAGCAACAGCTTTGCCCTGAAGGAACACAGCCACTTTTCTAAAGGTGCCAGATGGACAGCGGTACACATTCTGCAGGAAGCTAGAATGTCTAGAGTTGGCCAGTGGAAGAGAGAGTTGCTTTCTCTGTGACATCAGCTCTTCTACATGTGGACTGGATCAGTTCCCAACCTAGTTGGTGAAATAGATAATGGTTAATGTATTCTTTAAAGAGGTGGTGCAAGAAGCCTTGAAGGTGATGGTGTACCTTCTCTATAAGAAACCATTGCTCATCCCAGCTATTCTGGACAACTATCAGCTTGTTTCCAATCTTCCCTTTTGGGGAAAGGTTGTGGGGAGGGTACTGAGTCTGAATTGATCACACTGTCCACACCTGTGGATGACCTGTGTGGGTCAGGATAGGGTAGTGCAATTCTCAGCTGCCTTTAAAACTATTGATCATGATATTATTCTGAGCTATTTGTGAGGACTGGGAATGTTTTTGAATAGTTTTTCTTCTTGAATAGGAGATCCCAGTCAATGGTTAAGGAGGTCAAGCCCTTGTTTTTTCCATTATAGGATGTCACAGGGCTCAACCCTCGTTCCTGTCCTGTTTAGTATGTACATGGAACCACTAGGAGCAGTCATCTGCTGGCTTGCAATGCAGTATCATCAGTATCCTGTTGATATTTAGTTATGTTTCTCTACCCTGGGCTGAACAGGGAATGAAGTCAAGGTTCTGTCCTACTACCTAATGACTGTGTCTGGATGGGCAGAAAGAGATTTAGATTCAATCTCAAGAAGAATTCCATCTTTTGTTCAGGCTGGGGTTGTCTGCTCCTATCTATTGTCTGCTCCTATTCAGAATAGATACTCTTGGACTCAAGGTTTCTGCTGGAAGTACAGCTGGAAGCTTTGGCCAGGAAGGCCTTTTCACAGCTCCTTCTTGTCTGCCCATTGCATTCATTCCTGGATTGAGAAGCTTTCTTGATTGTCACTCATGCTTCTGTCACCTTACATTTGGATTACTACAATATGCACTAAATGGGACTGCACTATAGGTAATCCTCGCTGAATGACCACTCATTCAGTAACTGTTCAAAATTACAACAGTGCTGAATGAGGGGTACTTAAAACTGGTTCTCATAGTTGCGGTCATAACAGCATACCTGCAGTCACATGATCGCAATTTGGGCATTGGCAACTGGCTCACAATTATGATACTGCCATTTGCAACCTTCACTGCTGGCTTCTGACAAGCGAAGTCAAAAACCCAGCAAGAGTACTGATAAACCAACTTTATAACCATATACGTCAGCTTCTTAATCAATATAACATATTCTAAATAATATTTTCACTTTCTTCTGCAGTAATCAGATGCTATTCTGGACACTACACTTACAGAAGTATTCAGACAAACGTGTTCAAAATGACAACAATGAATACAGCACTAGAAACTTAAACCCTATAAAGAGGGATTGAGGGAAATGGGAAAAGAACCCTGAAGAATGTACAGGTATTCTTCAAATACAGTGAAATCCTGATTTAATATACTGATTGGGAGAGTAGAAGTCTGTTACTCCCAATTGTTTATTAAACAGAGAACACAACTTTGTGATAATTTATGTCATTTGTGTGGTGACATCCCTACGCAGCTGATGCAAATGACATTATCATTTTACATCATTGGCATGATTAAGTCTTTACCCAAGTAATGCAAACTGCTGAAAATGGCATTATTTGCTTAAAGACACAAATGACGTCATTTGCTATGAAAATCTTGTCCACTGCATGTGAAGTTGGTTGTATCAAGGTCCAGTAAATTGAGATCTGCTACACCTGAAAGGATGTCACAGAGAATAAGGCCAAGACCTGTTCTCTGTCGTCCCCAAGTGCAGGAGGTGGAATAGATTTAAAACTGTAAGAAGGCAGATTCTGATTGAACGCTAGAAAAAGCTTCCGCACAGTAAAAGTTGTTCAACAGTGGAACTAATTACCCAGAGAGGTGGTGACCTTTCTCTCGCTGGATATGTTTAAGTGAGGCGAGGCAACCATCTGTCAGGGAGGCTTTAATTCTATTAAATCTATTCCTGCATTGAGCTGGAGGTTAGACTTGATGGCCTAAATGGACCTACTCTGATTCTACGTACTACTGTATACCCAATTGACAGTATTAAAATCTTAACCTTTAATTCCAGGCCTGAGTCATTAATGAATGCAAAATAATTTGTGTTTTGTTTCACTGTCACTATGTTTCCAACATCTCATCTGTTCATGGAAAACAGTTTTGCATCCTCATATGAAATGTGGTACATACATTGCATTCTTTTTAAAAGATCCCTATGGAAGTCAGTGCCTATGTGAGCTACCACTGTGGTCACTGCATATAAAATAGTGAGCTACACAGATGTTCCAGTATTTTAACTTGTAAAAGCCTGCCTGATGCACTCCTTTTACAAACAATGGGGGGGGGGGGGTGAAGAATTCAAGCTCTACAGTACAGAATGAGTGCTAGCTTTTTAGATTAACAAACAGATGCACAAAGCAATCAGGTATAGCCATAGGGGAAATCCTTATTGCCCCCTGGAAGACCTGCTTACTATAACAGATGGAATTTAAACATGGGCTTTTTAATAAAGCAGAGAATGCCACCATTTTGTCAGTGTCCCAAGGCAGATGGAAATAACAGGCAGCAGAAAATATCCACACAAAATACTAACACTATCTATTCTCCAGGCTGTCATGGGGCCTAAATTTCCAGAATAATTTCTGTTATTGAACCTCATCTTTTACACATGCCTTTCCAACAATAACTATTTTTCTTTTCTTTTTTTTTTAAAGTTTATAGCTACATGTAGTCAGTTATATATATATATATAGAGAGAGAGAGAGAGAGAGAGAGAAACAGATGCAGAGAAAAATTCAAAGTAAGACTTCCACTTTAAAAGAACAAAAAGCATTAAAGGAATAAGTATTTTTCCTGTATGCACAGGAAAAAAAGTCATATTATTTAAATAATCATGAGGCCATATTAATGTAATATTAAAGAGGTGAGGAAGCAGCTGTAAGCACGCTAATGCTGTAAAAGAATTTTGTAAACAGCTATTTAATTAGCCAAACCAAGAAGCAGAATTCAATTGAGCTTAAACTCAAACTTGATCAGCTGCTTACTGACAGTGTTTTCATGCATAAAGATTCTAGTGAAAGAAACAACATGGGGATTACTTACTGCAAAAATAATCAAAGCAAATAATAGCTCTAGCTATCATTTCAACAAAACTTTTGATCTGCAAAAAGTTTCTACAACCTTTATCGTGTATGACCCTGTGAGACAGGTTGTTGCAATTGCTATTCCTACTTACCGTATTTTTCCGACTATAAGACGATACTTTTTTCTAAAATCCTTACCCTAAAAATTGAAGGGCATCTTATTCAAGGAAGTCGGCCGAGGAGAGAATCACGCGGTGGCAAAACTGCCCATACTTTGTTTCTGTGAATGGGCTTCCTCCTATTGCTAGCCTCCAATCACAAGTGAAATAGCTTGTCTCCCAAACAGACTTCCTCCAATCACGAGCCTTATGTAACTGACGTCAGCTGATGCTGAACAAACCAATTAGAGGAAGGCTGTTTGCAGAGACAAGCTATCCGCAGTTTCACTCGTGCTTGAATGTAATCAGTTATGCAAAAGAACATGAAAATAGAGCTGCAGAGAGACGGTTTGGACCTCCTCCCACCGAGTGTATCAGGTAAATGTTAACTAATTACTAAATAAAAATGTGTTCTGCACTAGCTTTAAAATATTGATTTCTTAATTTTGGGTTGGAAAAGTGGGGGTCGTCTTGTACATGGGGGCGTCTTATTGATGGAAAAATATGGTACATACATGATAGGACTTATCAGATATACCTTTTACAAACTCTGGTTTCTCAGCTCCACCCTCCCATGGAAAAATCAGAACTAGTCTCATTTGTTCGTGCATTAGTCACTTTCAGATTGAATTACAGTAATAAACTATATATAAAGATGGAATTACTGAATGCTGTGATCAGGCATTTATCAGGATGGCCCATAACATGCAAATCCTGTTCTACCTTCATTAGCTACTCACTTGGTTCAAGGATCAATTTAAAGTGGTAACTTTAGCCTCTGAAGTCATAATTGGTCTTAAAATAAATACCTAAAAATCAATACCTAAAATAAGGTATTGAAAGAATCACTTCCCATGAATCTTTTTTTTCTGAGCATATTTTCTGAAAATGTTGCTTTCTCAATGTCAGCAGAACACTGATGAGAACAGGAAAGTTATGGTGTCTAAATTATAGAATAGCCTACTAATGAAGCTTTATTAAGCTCTCCTTTTGCACATTATTAGGTTTTACAGATGGATTTGTTCTGGCAAGCAATTTTTATTTATCAAGCAGAATATATATTTTTGTGACTTTCTATCAGATAGATAGATAGATAGATAGATAGAGATAGATAGATACACACACATATATTTTTGTAAGTTCCCATAACTTTTTGAATGCTTTTTCATCCAAATATACATATTATTTATGAATAATTTAATCATGTTGCCCCACAACTATGAAATCAGACCATACTAGAGATGCTATCTAAATGCAGGTTTTTCAAGTCAATCTTTCTAATGTGCTGACTCTCAAATAATATGTAAAAACCTGACTAAATATAGCAGGAAGATCTTCTTATTGAAATCAGTACTAGTCTTTTTCCTTTGCCAATGATCATAATATATGAGGGAAAAGTTCAAAACTGAGATCTGCACCTTTAAGACACAAAGCTAATGACTCTGCTATAAAACTGCTGTCAAAAATGATGCCTTGCATTCATCACTCCATCAGGTTTGTTCAGGGCTCCAAGACACTCTTCAGAGTTCAACACTGATCTCACTACTAGTGTGATTTTTGGGTGCCTATTTGCAGATACAGCGGAGTTATCAATCCAAACAGACACACAATCCGGGTCCAATGTCACTTCTCCTCATTATGTTAATAGTTAATACATGCAAATGAAAACACTCTAGCAATTTGATTTCTTTGAAGATAGTTTGCATATTGTCTTAGCCATAATGACTGTACACTTCTCTCAGCCTCGATTTATGCAAGGCTAGTTTAGTTCATTTTTATCAGCTCAAGTTCATTTTGGCTGCTGGTAGAATGTATGTGTGTGTTTTCTCTTTTACCTTTCACCTAATTATCATTCAGGTACTATAAGCAGATTTTTCATGCTATTGGTGTTTTTCTTAATTAAGAAACAAATGAATTCTTCCTTGGAAAAAAAAGAGAGAGAGAGAGAGAGATGGAACAACAGAATAAGATGCCAGAGGCTGATGTTCTTCTTCTTAATTGAAGCTGTTCTATTGTTAGATGTCTGTTGTGAAAGGGCAGAAATGTCATGAGTTTACTACAAATAGTATATAAATAACAGCTATAACCAATAGTGTAAAAACATGAAACAATTTCCTTATGCATACCATTTCTTGTTCTCCTTGCATGTTGCTTTATATATCTTGAGAGAGGCAGTGATATGCCCCATGCTGAAAAAGCCATCCCCAGATTTGACAAGCCAGATCTCCAACTGTCTTTTTGGGAGAAGGTTTTGGAGAAAGTGGTTGGGGCTCAGTTGCAGAAGACCTTCAATGAATCTGATTATCTGGATCTTATTGTATTGTTGGGTTTCTTCAAATTTGGTGGGGAGAGTAGGTACTGACATTTCATTACCAAGCTAAGTAACTTTTTCAGTGCATGAGTTTCAGAGAAGTGAGATGTGAACCTGCAGGCAGACCTTGTTTACAAGTAATTGATGTCTTATTGGTGGTAGGTTATTTATTTGGCTGATAAGGTATGGCTTTTTCCACCTTATTTGCATGTTGGTTGTTTCCTGTGTAATCAGTAATGTTAAGAGCTATGGGCTGGAATGGCTCACAGAAGGGGTTTACTTTTTTCCTATGATTGTTGAACTGTAGTTGATTTTGGGTTATTACTTTTATAAGGAGATGGCTCTCGTATATTTAGGTGTTGATTGATAATTGTGTGATGGAAGACAGGAATGTTGTAATACAACATTCCAACCCTGAGCTACACACGTTCATCATCCACATATCTGGTTCTTGTCAGTTTGGTCGTATGACTGGGCATGTGGGAAAGTACACTGTCACACATTCAGAGGCAAACAGCTTCATACCAGATCTGGTGGTTACCAAGACAAGAAACAGATGGTAACTGCCTTTTCTGCCCGAAAGAGAATTTCTTCTAGCACGTTGCATCACATTGGTAGGAGAAAAGGTTGTGAAAATCTGAACACTGATTTCACTAGAAATAGAACTAACATGTGATACACAACAATCATTGGAAATGTTTCATAATGGTGTCTTAGCTTTTCTGTACCAAATTTTACTCATCAGAAGTTTTTGGGCTCTTTTGTGCTTGTTTATCTTGTCTGTCAGGAGAAGTCTGACAAGAACAAAAAATGCATTGTCACTCTTGTGGATGACTTACAATGGGAGCTAGATGGAGGGAAGTACAACCCTTTTAGTCTGCTTAGATCTCTCAGTGGTCTTTAATACCATCAACCTTCTGAACTGTCTCAAGAGTTAGGGATCAGAAGCACTCTTTTAAAGTGATTCTACTCCCTCCTAAATGTGGGGGAAGGGTGTCCAATGAGTGGCGATGTGGGGAACTTAAGACTCTGGCTGCTCCAAAATGGAGATTCCCAGAGCTACCTTCCCACATCTAATTTAACATCAACATATGGTAAAATATCCAATGCTGGTAATATCCACTTCTACAGTACATCTTTAACCTGGGCAAAACAGAAGATACCAGGAAAACCTTCGCCCAGTTTCAGCTGATACACTGGATCATTCTTGGAGCCAGATGGTCCAGCTACAGTCATTCATCACCCTCATTAATTCATAACTAGATTACTGCAACACACTGCATTTGAAGCTGCATTTGAAAATTGTTCAGAAATTTCAACTGGTATCCAATTCATAGCCCATGTGCCAACAGGTAAAAGCTGATTCAGCAAAATATAGACTAACTTCTTCAGGCACTATACTGGTTACCTATAGGTTTCAGGGTACAATTCAAAGTGCTGATTATTACCTAAAATTCACGAATTGGGTCCTGTTTACATTCAGAATACTCTGTTCCAGGTAGACTTTACCTGTCATACATGTAGCCTCAAAGTTGTGCTGTATTTCCCCAATGCTGCTTCCTAGGGACCAGGACCCCTACCTTATTTGTGGTTTGCCTCCTAATGGAAAGATGTGTCCCCCTTAATATTTAGGACAAAAATGAAAACCATCCTCTCTTACCTGAGTTTCAGGTCTTAATGGGAGGAGGGGGGATGCTAAATTGTCAGCTTAGTTTATAATTATTTTTTTGAGTGACTTCCAGTGAGGATATGGCAAACTGACTTCCCTGAAGGAGCAGGGATGGCATTACAGCTGAAATCAGTGGCCGGATGCTGGATCCAGGCTGGTAAAATCTCTCCGGAGAAAGGAGAGCTCGTGAGATTGCCCACACATACTCCAGACAGCTACTCCTGGTGGGTAGACAGCAGGAACCAAGGTTTTTGCAGTTGGCTTGTGAGTTGAGTGCCTGGGAGTCAAGGGATTCCATCATACTCACCTATATGGACATAAAATTCAGCCAAGCCTAATTTCTTAATCACTTTTGGAATTACTGTTTTACTGCCTTTTAAATACTGAGAACCTTCAGAACGGCAAGTTTTATGGCATTTGCTGGGTAAGTTTCCTTTAATCTTTAGCAAAAGAAGTATGAATTTAAGGACTTAGTTCTTTTTTTCCTCCCTGGATTAAACAGAAAAAGGGTGATTAGAGTGTTGATTTTGGAAAGTTATAAATGGGCTAAGGGTCCAGTTGGATCAGAAATAAGATTTTGAATTTAATTATACAAATCCTTCCTGTAGGAAAGTGCCAATGTTTTGAAATCTTAAAAAAAAAAAAAAATGATAAGATGGGACTTTGAAGTTTGGACACTAGAGGGAACCAGATGGAACAAAAGATTACAATTAAAGGAGAAGGACACCTAAATGTGACTTGCTAACACAGAATGGAGCAAAATATTTTAACACTGGATGTATTGAAGGATATTTGTGAACAATGGACTCAGAAGTTATTTTTAAGAATGTCTGTTATTATAGATAGACTATAAATGATGTTATGGAAGGGGAACAAGTTCTACCAGACAAGACTGAAATTGATTTAAATGTAGATTTTAAAATGACAGGTTACAAGAATGATATGGAAGAAGATGAAATACTGGATACACAAAGAAACCGCCTGATGTTTTAATAACTAAAAGGAACATAAAAATAATAAATCAGAAGAGTAACTTTCCTATATTGGATTTACAAAAAAGACCTGTTAAAGCTCTGAAGGATTTTGTAAGAAGAGATAAAGAAAAAAATGAAAAAAAATCAAGTTCCAGGACAATATTTGAAGGGATTAAAGACCAAGATTGTTAAAAGTAAAGGGAAGGAATACAGAGTTGGTTTATTTGATCAAGGTTAAAATAGCTATGTTGATATCTCTGGTAACCCTTAATGGATTTTTGCTGACTAGGACTGAATGATGAGGTTTTAAGGTTTTGTTTATAGATAAGAGAGTAGATATGGGAAGAAGAGTTCATTTATTGCATGTCAGGTTAATTGTTCAAAGGTTAAAATAGTTATGTTCTTATTTCTGATAACCCTTAATGGAATTTTACCGACTAGGACTGAATGATGAGGTTTTAAAGATCTATTTATAGATAAGAAATGAAATATAAAAGTAAAAGGAAGGAATATAAAGTCGGCTTATTTAATTAAGTTTAAAATAGATATATTATTTCTGGTAACCCTTAATGGACTTTTGCTGATTAGGATTGAATGATGAGATTTTAAGGATTTGTTAGAGATAAGAGATGAGATATGGGGTGAAGTGATTGTTCTATTTTAAGAGAAGGTGATAAATTGTTAAAATTGTTTATACAATTTTAGGGGGAAGGGGGAAGTTGCTCTCCTATATATTTCTTTTCTTTCTTATATTTTTTCTTTTTTCTTTTTTTCTATTTCTCTATTATTTTTTCTATTTTATTTTTTGTCATTTGTATTTTTTATCTTATTGTAATATGTAATAAAATTATTATTGAAAAGTATATAATTAATTTTGTGTTTTCATGATTCTATGGTTACTTTACATATGTAAGCGCTCTGGAGTATTATGACTGAGGTAGCACAGAAATTGTGTCAATCAATTGAATTGATACATTGGAAAACATCATCATTATTTTGTCTCTATGGTGTTCAGATGAGGATGCAACTAGAGAAGGATTATGATCTCTTATTGGTTTTTTTCAGTAAAATGTAATGATTTAATGCTCAGCAATTAGGTTAATGCTGTTAACACTTTAAGTATCACATTGTTCACACCATGAGGTACATACACTTTACTATAAACTCATCTTAGCATTGAAATAACAGAAGCACAGAGCTATTTTTAAAGGCCTAACTTCACTTAGTAGACTATACCTTAGTTTTGGATGCTATCACACAGTGTTCCTTTGCCCTATTCCACAGCATTAGCTGCCAATGGCCACAGTACATAAATACAGAGCAAAGAGCCATTAATCCGCTGGATGAACCACACAAGCCATTACTGAGAAAAAGAAGAACATTGAAAACACAGAGGATCTGTTTAAAAGCTGAACAGCGGTTACTGTAAAATAATTCTATTGGTCTGATGATGTTAACATTACAATATAAACTGAAGTTCTGTCTTAGTCTGCAGCACTGAACTCAAATGACAATGACTGAAAGAGAACACTGAGGCAGAACTACAAATCAGCTCCTTCCCAATGCAGGATATCCACTATTACAGCATCCATCATTTGTTTAATGAAGCAAAATCACCAAGATTCACCATTTTCCAAGGTAATCCACCGCTGAACAGCTCTTAATCATTGCTTCTTGTAACATTAACTATAATAATAGAAAATAAATCTATTTTCTACAAAAATATTTTCTATTGTCTACAAAAACATTATGTATTTGTATAAACGCTCTAATACTTGGTTCAGCTGAAAAAAAATTAAAATTAAAAGTGTAAATGAAAGGATAAATGCATTCCATTATATACATTAGCCTGGAAAATGAGAAGCTGATTCTCTTCCAAATGCAGGCCATATGATATTCTTCAGCATCTCTTAAGTATCCATTTCCAAGTGCTTCAGCAGAGATAATGCTTTGACTACTCATTAATAAGCCTGTCTACATCATATTCCAACACAAATTTGTTTCCCAAACTGGGGACCCACACAGAGCAGATTCATGTCCAAGGACTTCTCACCTATAGTATATCTTAAACAAAATATATCAGTTCAATGTTATTAATATGGAAGAATTATATATTTACTCTAAGGGAATATTATTGAAAATTCCCACCTTTATTTTTGCTGATCCATTGGCCTGAGACTGCCTCCAAAGCATGTATTGTAAACCACTGCTTTAAGAACATTTCTCGTTTCCTTCAAATCTCTCATCAACCCCATTTTGCTATAAAGGCTTTGACACAACCCTCTTATTCTCGTACCCACTGTAACTTGTAAAGAAGTCAAAGCACATGTAACTGAAAGTTCTGCAGATTGCTTTCCTATTTATCTTCTATTTATTCCTGTCTCCACTTCCCTTTGCTTCCTCTGTCATTAGTATATGCAGCATTTTAGATGGTAAGGAACTTGATTGTTGTCATCTCATACAGCACCATTATAGCACCATACATACTGGGACTATTATGTAAATATATCATCAACACAAGCTTATTGGGAAATTTAGTCTTCAATAGTTAAATTCTGTACTTTAATGAATAATTCTTGTTATATTTAAAAGTTGTTACACAATCATAACTGCCAACTAATGACTCAATGGCAATATTCCCATTAATTTTAATGGATCTGGACAGCACCCAGTAGTAATTAGCCACTAACATGACAGAAGGAAGAAAACAATTATATGAAAGCAAAGTGGGGAGCTGTCATTTAAAGACTGCAGTGTGTGGAGGGGGGAGTATAATCCATAACTCTGGAAGTTTACACATATATCACATGAACACGTACACTGCTAAATTACACTGACTGCCAGTTTCTAGAAGAAGAAAGGTTGTGTTTGTAACCCTACTCCTTACTGACATTGGAATATGAAATGCAGCTTCCTGTTCAACAAGAAAGCTGTGCAATAGTCAACATGAAACTGCAAATACCAAAATTCAGGATAAGTTTCATCAAATGTATTTTGAAAAGAGAACTGTTGGAGCTGTGAGAAAATAATTTCCCATTAGCTTCTTCCCTGTAAATCTGAGTGTGTTTGTTTGCCTGTGCATTTCCTTTCTGTCATGCACTCATATTTAGTATATTCAAATATACTGCTTATATTTAATTTCTAACATGACTTTATCTAACATTTTCCCAAATATTATCTACCTTAGAAATTACAAATCATGTTAGCAGAAATTAAAGGTAACGTTTCCTATTAACTTGCAGAGTTATTAATTCTGTTGACATGCATGTAGTTGCCTTAAGTTAACACCAGCATAAAGTATCAAGAGAATGAAGCCCAATATATCAGTTTTTCCGTAATTAATTACACATAGCTGTAATTACTGTTTGCCAATGGAACCATACTGTGGTAGCCTACCCGTGATAAAAACAAACCTTATTTAGTTTTACAACCACTGGATTTCCTCTGTTGCACTTTCTGTTTCACAACTCTCCTCCCCAAGTCAGACTCTGACCTCCTTGCTGGTGTCTCTGCCAAATTCTTGGCACTGAAAGTGAGGGGGAAGCGACCATACCATAAGCGTGTTGATAATGAGGAGACAGAAATAACAAACCAGCTGGATTGCCCTAATAAAGTATGTCTGGGATTCAGAGACACAACAACTCACTGCTCATGAATCTGTACTTTGCTTTTAACCCTCTGAATTCCAATTTCAGCCTCTTCTATAAGCTCCAGTTCCCTGCATTTGAACAAAGTACTCCACTATCCATTTCACTCCACTAGCAAATATTATGCACAAACCCTGATTAAATACTGTATTTATTGACTCAGGGATTTAAAAGCGGCATTCTCTACTGAACACCATGCAAATCCAGACAAAATTAGATAATCATCAGAAAACAGCAAAGTTGTACAACAGTGGAAGAGGAGTAACCATGCTAATGGGTTGCAGCAAAAATAAGCTTTCTGGCATCTTAAAATTAGCCAGTTTAGTAAGACATTTTTTACTGACAAAAGTCTACTTCATTCTAATCCCCTCATTCTATAACCACCCAGAGTATAATAATAATAATTCTAGTCAACAAAGGCATGCATATATATATATATATATATCATACATGCATACATACATACACATACATATATACACACATACACACACACATATATGATCAAGGTGAATCCAGAATTATTTCCTTGCTATTCATGAAAGAAAACCTTTCATATTTCTACCATATTATTTCCACTGGCCACAGGCAGAACAGGGAAAGAGGCAACTTTTGGCAAAATTCTCTTCTTCCTAAAGCCCTGTATGACCATCAAACTTCCCCTGCCGGTAGCAGGGTTATCTCGGAAACAACATGGAAAATGTTGAGGATGCAGAGAAAGGGGCTCTCAGTTAAAGAGTGCTGAGTCTGAACTTACTTAGGGATTGGTGTTGCTGATGGGAATACAAATACATTGAATACATGACTGAGTTCATGTATCAAGCCATATTTTTGTTCTTCAAGTTTCCCATTTTCACTTTTGGTAATTCTGAAATAAACTGAAATGTCAACAATGCACAAGCATTCTTCTACCTCTTTATTCTGCTTGAAGACTCTTAGGCCTCATTAAGATCAATTAATTAAGCTTTTGTTTCTTTAAATTAACATGTTACAAATGGTTAGAAGAGATTGAAACAGACAGGAAAAAAGGATTCTAGCTAATGTAAATGCAACTATTTTCCAAAGGCATCCTGATAATGTTCACGATGCATTCAAGGAACCTGGTCAGTCTGCCATTATGATAGGTCACATACATTCCTAATCGCACATAGATACATGCATCCATACACTTCTGTTCTAGAATGTGATCCTGATGATGCAAAACACTGGAGGAAATATCTATGAACAGAATAGGACACATTTCATACATCTAGGTCACAGAGAGGGCAAAATGGAGGAAAAAAGTGATGATTCTATTCCTTTATCTAAGCGTTGAAGAGAGCTAGGTCTCTTTATGAAAGTTCCTCACAACATTTTGACCATCTAATGGTACTGCTGGAAGTACTAACCATTGGAAGAGCATAACTTGGTTGCATAATCAAAAAGAAGACTCAACCAGTTATTTTGAGTTATTTCAAATAAATGAAGTCACTTAACACAAAGTACATGACATGTATTTTGACCAAAACTTGTTGTGTAGTTAATTATGCAGAACAGTCTGGATTTGGGAACTGGATTTGCATGGGTAGTAAGACAGTGCTCAGAGCAAGATATTACAGTTTAAAAATAGGGTCCTTCAAATATTCCTTTCTGAAAGTATTATTGTTTCAAAATTTCCACTAAATTTATATTTATATTTTTCAACAATAATCTTTGATTAGTGGCTTGAATTCTCAAATTAAAAAAAAATAGTACACCTGTGCTAACCTTTTAAAAAGTTTAACTCTTTATTCCAAAGGTAGGCATCCTGTCTGAAACTAATATTCAGAAGACCACATACTGTACAACTAGCATACTTGAATTGCTTGTAATTGACACACAGTACTTTGTTACTTCAATAGATATGGCAAACATCAAACTCTATACAATAGATTTAGGGACTCTCCAGATAGCTGAGTAATGAGTCCTATTCTTACTAGAGTTCAGATTTTAATTGCAACAGCACGCAGTAATGTTCCATCCTTATTTGTGGGTTCTTTTTTCCTAAAAAGGCGCATCCCCCACATTAGAAATATAAAATTTTGGATCTCATATGAATAAAAAGATATTGAGCGGTACTGTGGAAAAACATTCAACCTGTATTAACAGTTACCTACAGGCATTGGTGGAAGAGAGATGCTAGGCTTATTATCTTCTCAGTAACTGTTTGTTCTAAGTTGCATGTAACACACTTTATTGTAATTAGCACATTAGGTTGGGAAAATACTTCTACAAGTATTATATTCTACAAGTATTGTAAGTCTAGTATTGGATTTTTTTTCCCCACATTAAATGTATTTGTTGCAAGAGTTTATTCCTTGAAGCCATAAGCAATGATGTTTTAGAAGACTGGAAAGATCCTTATTCTATAGAGAAATTATTCTCAAATTGCTTGTGGGAAAGGCACCTGATCATTATTTTTGCTCATCTTAGTGCCTAAGACCCAGTAATTCACTGGAAACGCCCAAGTACTGATATGAAGAAACTCAAGTACTCTGAAAACAAGAAGAGAGATATCTGATGTTTTCCCTTTATTCCTTCTATCCCCAGAACAAAGTACAGAGTAAAAATCATTCAACGATCTATATATAATTTCTGCTAGAAAATCTTGTACCCAGGGGTAACTGAAGTTTGAGGATGTTTGAGTAATCCTTCCAAATTACTTTGGGCCAGTTGCTCTCTCTCAACCCTAAGAAGAAGGCAATGGTAAACCACTTCTGAAAATGTTGCCAAGACAACTGCATGGACTTATCCAGGCTGTCACCAGGATTCAAGAGTGACTCAAAGGCACCAAAAAAAAAAAAAACCCTTAACAGTCAACTCAACACCTATTAAACTAACCCCCATTCTTAACTCCTGAGCTAAACTTCAGAGTGGTGCAGACTGTCTAGTTTAATCCCAAAGCATATTCCTGAAAAATAATCTGACAACCAGAAAAATTCATCCCTTCTTGTATGCCAAAATAGAATGGGGTGCCTGAAAAAAACCCTGCACAGCTACTTAATAGGTCAGTTTAGGCTATGACAGTGTTCTGGTGCCCGTCTCAGAGGAATGTATGTTTGATCATACAACCTCTTAAAACAATATATTAGAAACCATATTCTAGCAGCATTCTCAATGGCACTAAGGGATAACACAGGCAGGAGGTACCTAGTGAGAATGCAGGATAAAAAAAAGAGGAGTGGGATTGCTATACCAACAGTAGTCCTGATTTCTGATTAGTGAGGCTTAGAGAAACTAAAGCCTATTTTCTCTGGTCAAGCCTATGTGAATATGGTGTAGGTGGTGTGATACAGAAGCACAGACAGGTACATAAGTGACTTCCACCTACCCAGTATTGCATTTGAGTATTAGTACAGATAATCACTACACTTAGTTTAGGGACTAAAAGATTTAATTGAATACACCATTCCCAAGACATATATTTCACCTCTAAGCCAGGGCAGGGGCAAGTGAGTAACTCAGTGGAGGAGCACACTGAAGTGGACTCCCATTATCTCTTTAATTAACCACTACTGTTCCATCTATAATGTTATTTCCAACAAGTCCTGAAATGAGAAATGTGATTGCTATTGGCATGTAAACTGTGCAAACCTCACACAGAAGACTCTACTGGCAGGCAGTCAGGATCAAATTACATTTCTGATTGTGCATATTGCAAGCTTACAAAGGAACACTGTTAATAGGGAAAACAAAAAAGAGCATTTTATGTGCAAATATTTTTATTTAAAACATTTCTAACCACACTTAAGCACACTGTTAACACTTGTTGCCCCTCAAGGCAAATAGGTATCATGGCTGGGAACCACAACACAAACACCAATGGCACCTTTAGTCTATTCTGTCTTTGAACTGAAGCTTCAAAGAAAGAATGCTGTAGAAATCAGAAGGAAAGGGAGAACATTATGCTACAATGCGTAACTGCTGTGAATACTTCCTATATTTTCCCTGTGTCCCATTTGTATAATATGACCTTTTTGAACCGTGGGGTATGCTTGGAATTTTGAGAGTATTATATGGTTATTTTACAAAATGGTTGCCATGATGGGTACAGCCAATAATAAAATGCCCATCTACCAGAAAACATGATTACTGCACTGCAGTTCATCACATACACACACACACACTGTAATACCCAGAGGCATTGTTGGAAGTATCAGTCATATTTGAAGTTGGTGCTTTGCTAGATTTTAAAAAACAAAAATAAGATAAATTAAGTTACAAGTAGGAGCTTGGTGAAGGCAAGAGTATATGGACATGCTATCATCTCATATGTTATATAAGAAAATTCAGATCATGTCTTCTGAACTAGCCTCAAGATGATATAGGATGAGACCATTCCTTCAAGATGCACAAATGGTATGTGTGCTCTTTCCAATAGAGAGCTATTTAAAAAAAAATAGTATTTTGTATAGTTTTTTATGAACATTGCTATTTTCTTTGGCAGAAAATTATTATTATTAGATATACACACACACACACACACACAAAATATATACCTAAAACTATTGTTAACTAGGCATCGTATTTTGCATAAAACTGGTTTTCAATTATCTTATTTTGTTTAATCTTTGTTATTGGTAATCATTTTTGTTAGAGGCACAGTGCACAAATACAGCAATTTAAAATAACACTGCTGCCAGAATATATGCCACTATCAATGGGATATGGGAAAAAGGGGTAAGAAGGGAGAGGTGAAGAGTGGAAGGGTAACAAGGATAGGTACAGTGAGCCAGGCAAAATGGGTGCACTACTGAATTTGGAGGGGGTAGGGGCCCTGAGATACTGATCAATACAGAGTACAGTGTGTTAGAATGTGTAAAACCTTCCTATTTTGTGTGCAATTGCAGTGTACAAATTATACTCAGAATTTGAAGCCATAGTCTATGCATGTAAGACATAATTTGACTTGGCTATGATTCCTCCTGTGTTCCTAGTGTATTTATATGATTTGGAGTTGGTGTTGTAGGTAGAAAGAGTGGCTCATGATTTTTCTGCTTCCTGTCAGTTTCTATGACTGAATGGTACTACTTTGTGGTGACTGTAGTACAAGTACACGTTCCAGGAATTTTTGTCCTCTGATAGCATTTTTTCAGGCAAGCATTTATACATGTTCTTCCTCCTGCAGAGCTGAAACTCATCTTCAGCTTCCTAAGCCATGTCTTACAATGAGCTATAGGAAAGTCCTGCTGTCAATGTGTCTTTAGCTCTCTTTGTTATATATCCTGACACTTCATTCTGTCTACTTCAGAAAAAGTTCTCTTCTCCCAGGGTAGACTTGAACACTTTTTCCTAGGAATATTTTCTGTTTTGTAGACGCATCCAGACTGGAAGCTATGGGGATATTTTCCTCTACAGACTCTATTCTTCTTGTACATTCATTCATTCATTCATTCATTTTGTATGGTCACCCATCTCAGTGTGTTAAGTTTCAGAATGATGATTCAGAACAGTATTCAGCCATCTGTTTGGAATGCTACCTCAGTACTGAAATTAGAGGGGCCATTCATGGCAATGTCAGAGAATGAACCAATGGAGTGCTGTGGCACTGACTAGCAAGTTGTGCATTGATACAGAGATATGGGTTGGAGATGTGTTCTTCCCTTTATGACTTGTCTCCCTATGTGAGTGATCAGCACATGCCTGATGGATGGATATTAGTTATATTTCCAAAAACACTAGAAATATGTCTACAATTTTCCATAATTGTATTGTCTGGTAATGTTATTTCCCCTCCCCTCTTAGGCTGAGAACATTAACTATGGCAAGTCTTCTGTTTGTTTTCATCAGGATCTCTATAGTTTTGGCATAACACGATTATAGGATCACTCTACATTCCCTCCCAAAAAATCCAAATGCAATTCATTGGGTAAATAGCACATATTTTTCCTAACCCAACATTTCATTTAGTGAGAAGCTGAAAGCAGGCATCATCATTTGCTCTATTTACATTTTCGCTCCTTGTGCCAATCCTATCACATCTCCATGTCTACCTCTTTTAAAAGTTAATTTATTGGAAATCAATAGGCTTCACTTACAGTCATGTTTTATTTCATTTCTATCAGCAAAAAGATTTATTATGACTTTTAAAAATGAAGAAGTTCTTTGATACATTTCATGTATACTTCTTTTTTACGTTTTTTCCCCCACTACTGGTTTTAATGGCAATATACATTCTAAGCCAATGTCAGAAACGAAAATACTGGAAGTAATTTAAAGCTATAGGTTTCTTAACAAATTGATAATAACGATAATGCATTTGCTGTTCAGGCCATTTTTAAAAAAGAAAAATCAGTCTGGATTCTAAAGATTCTGAAAAATCATCAGACTTTAAAGCATCTGATGTGTATGAAAGATAAACTGTTTCTGGAACAGCAACCAGCTCAGAATACGGAATTTATGTCTTTTTTTGCAAAATTGGGTCTGAATTAGTATGACACTGAAATATGAACATATATCCAAGACAAAAATCCATACCTCTAGTGGGCAACACAGATGTTGAAACTGCAGGATTATCTCTGAAGAAAACCACGTGAATTTATTTACAATCTCAAGATCATCAGTGAAGTATTTCCATAGGTATTTTAGCAAAAAAGAAGAAAAAGTTCTTTGTTATAGGTTCTTTAACTGAACATTACTGATACATATCAGTATATAATCAGTATATATATAAAATCTTTATTGACAATGATGGTGTAGAAGTACTTCCTAGCTGCTGTAAAACAAGTAGAGAGTTCTGCATGGTTGATATGCACCACTTACAGATGACTTTTAATAATGTGAAAGAATTGTCCCCAGCAATTAAAGTATTATCATCAAATTTGCCCTGTTCCTAAACTTATATTCTAGAATTGCAGCACTTTCCACTTAGATGAAAATCTTTTATTAATAGCATTTTTTCCAATTCTGTTTTTTTTTTAATTTATTGTGCTATTATAATGTAGCACTATAAGTGAATAATTACATTACTTAAATTTATGGTTAGTATCTGAGGTTGCAACATGATGCTAATGCACCCAAAGGGATCATTCCATAGGTTCTCACCAAACTCCCTACTCCACTGTCCACTGCTTTGTTTGGAAGTGCCCACCTACCCTGAAACGAGACAAAAGCAAGTTGGATTGGTAGAGATCATCCTGGAAGGGTAGACAAGATAAGAGGCAATCTTATCACTCTGCCTTCTGATACATCAATATTTTATTATTGGTTACTATAATGGTTCTTTTATACGTTCTTTTAATATGTTCCTAATATTTCAAATATACGCACCAGCTCATAAAGGTTAGATACCTCTGATATAAACATTTATTGAGTTGTAAATCCCATTAAATGTGAAAGGAAAGGAGTATATTTTAGTAGACCTGTGTAGGAATGTGCTGCCAAATAATTAAATGTAGATGTTTTAAATGTAGAAGAGTTTTGTGTCCACTGGGACTGGATAGAAGAGTCAAAATAGCATATTTTTAAAAACCTTCTTGCATGAGTTACTTAAAACTTTGGTTTTAATTTTTTTTAATATTTTTTAAAAACTTCCCATAGTGAAAAAGCTGCAGTAGCTAATTCCACAAGCAACAGAGATCAGAAAGTATTCTGGCAGTCTCCATGATACAGTTGAGTTTTTAAAAATAAATGCATATATGTTTCATGAACCTAACATGTTTTTGTGGGAAATTTAATTTTCTAGACAGAACATTCTGATTTTTTTCCACATTAAAATTTGGTGATAATATATTAATGGTATCCAAATATAAGAAAGAAATGTGAAATTTTAATTATTTGCCATGAGGTCCACCTTAGTGGACTTAGCAAAAAATCAGCAGTGAATAAATTTGCTTAAGAACACACCACAAAAGACTACGCAATTTGCTGATGCAAAATTAAGCCAATAGTATATAAAACACTATTATGAAGTGACATAAAGTTGGGTACCATGTTTAATATAAAGTTTTTCTCCCTTTTTTGGTCTTATAACTTCCAGGTACAATCAAGCAATAACTGATTACAACTGGAAAAACACCATTTCTCAAATAAAACAGGAACTGTATATGTTTACATGTTGCAAATATATTTTTAAAGATGTTTTTCAAACTTAAGTGCAATGTTCCTTTTTCTTTACCAGCAACATTTTCTGAGCCAACAGTCAAAGAATAGCAAAGAGAATATCAAGTCAATATTCCAGTCAAAATATCCTCAACTCACACTTGAATGAGATTCTCTACACTGCAGGACTAATCATAAAATTACACAGTCTAGTTCATCTAAATAGCTGATTGTTACTTTCCATTTATATATTTATAAACATAGCTGGTCTTGATCATTTTGGCTAAATTAATATTATTTTTTCTTTCTTTGATTAATTAGACCTTATTTTCTTCTGTGTATAATTAGCTGGATCTCAATTACCTAATAAAAGGTATAACTCTCGAAAACAAATCAAGTAAATCATCAAACTACTTTCCTTTTACTACATATTTTTTATAAATCCACCAAAGAAGAGATGAGAAAATGTACTAAATGAGTAATTATAAAAGAATCATACAGAATTATTACACAAGTAATAATATAAGGGAAGCACTTTAAAAATTACTTTAGTCTGTAATCCCACACACCTGGGAATAAATCTTGTAAGACATTTCAGCAGAGTTACATTAAAATTGCACTGTTTGTGAATTATAAACTGAAGGATATAGTGTGTTAAATAAAAATGCAACCTTTGTCACATAATATTAACTTTTCAAAAATGTGTGAATTGCTTCAGGCAACTTTAGTGTTATAATAAAAGTATAACAAGTTTTACAAAGATAGACATGGAAATGCTAAATTGATTATTCACACTATTAGTAATAATGAACCAGCATCTTTCTTGGTTAAGAAAACCCTTTATTTTTAAAAAAGAGACCTTGTTTAAAACCTCTTGCACTTTGAACTTATAGATACTGATTTTTAATTTTTAATGATGTCAGGGAACACATCATTAGAAAGAACAGTAATTTATAAGCATACTTATTCCTACATTACTTATCTAAAAACTGTATGCCTTGTAATTCACGTGCTGTGAGGTACGTACACCAAATCATAGTTGAAATGGCCACGTTTCACCTGTATGGCTCACAATTATTAGCTACAGTCAAAATAACTACAGGCTGTTTCTGATTATATTCAGTACAATCAGCAATACAAATCCTTTAAAAAGTCAACTTACTGATATTAAGCCAACAGATTAGAAGAGACATAACTGTTCTTTAGAGATTTGACCCCTGAATCTCAGAGTAAAGATATACATCATAATATATTTCCAGCAAACATAAAACTGTCCAAAATCTAAATTCAAATTCAAGCTGTTCTACATTCCAATTCTAAGGCAGTTCTGCCAAAAAAAAAATTGTGGCTTGCTTTGAAAACCTTGTTTGATGAACAGCATAATCTTTCAGTTGTCTATTTGCTGTCCCTGAATATTAAATGTCCATGTGTTTGAAAGAAAACTGTCAACTTAAATGTAATCTCTGTTAATGTTATTACAGTAAGTGGCACCTCTGAGATAATATCCATTTATGTACTTACTATATATTTGTAAAATTAATGGACAAATATTATTTGCATGAAATAATTTTCTCCTATATTACAGCTTAGCCTGTTCACCAATGGATCTGTCCAAAGCTATAGCCCTCTTACAGCACTCTTCTGGAATATAACATTTGAATTGATCTAATATCTTTATAAATGTGGAGGTCACAATCTTTAATTTGTCTTAATTTTAGAATGGGTATTAATTTTATGTTTGTAACACATTTAACTGAACATGAAAGTTAAGACATAAGCTAAAAAAAAATGCAACCCAGTGCCCCACCTTGTGGGAATCCAGTATTTCCTGACAAACACAGAAATGTCCTTTATGTCCTTCAGACTTACCTAACAGACCCCTTCATCTATCGCAAAAGCCAAATCATCTGATCCTAAACTAACTGTCAACTGCTTGCAATGGTGAGGAAGCCAGACATCAATCAATCAGTTTTTATCAGAGGTGCTCTTCGTTTTAGCTGTTGTGCTCATCTTATCATCTGACCCAGTTGTAGGCCTGACTTCAGAAGCTTAAAAGAACTTGATGGCAAAATATGCATCTGTTTGTCTGTGATGCCTACTATTAAAGGACTAGACATAAAATTTTTAAAACTCTTTAAAATTATACTAAATTAGACTAAACTGCACTAAATTATAACTAAAGCATCCAAATTTGTATTGTACTTCTTTATAATCCCATGACTACTTTTCAAGTAACCATTCAAAGGGAGCTTCTAATTCATTATGCATGGTGATCTGCGCGTTGTCCATATAAAATACAGAGACAGAGGCTTCAAAGGTTTGGGAGTATATTTATAAATCAGAGTTATGTAACACATTCTCATTATTAATTCTTGTTCTTATATATAGTATGCAGTGAACGGAACAGACTGTTAACATGTTAACAAGTTTCATTTTTAATTCAACTATAATCAGCAGCACTAAACTATGCATATCGTTAGTAAGTCTCATTGAGTTCCATGTATCCTTCTTCTAAAAAAATGGGTATAGGAATGCACCCTTTTTCTGTTTATGAAGCAGGAAGTTATATTCATAGTTTAAAATCAGTTACGGCACAATCACATACATAGGAACTGGAGAGCAATGGAGAAGACTGCTAAGGATTCATAGGACTGGACTGTCAAGTTACAATCCAATTTTTCTCAGTTAGCCTTACATTAGAATAATCATGCATACAGATATTTTGTTCAGGATTTTATTTTTTAAATAAACATAATTACTGTTTTTGATCTGAAGTACCTGTGCGTTTTTCCACCCATGGTAGAAGCAAGGAACTTTGAAGAATCACAATGTAGGTAAAAAGTAACAGCTTAAAACATAAACAGATTTACACATAAAACCTTTCCAACATGATGGATCCATTCTTTCTTTTAGGTGAGGTGCAAATTGTATAAAAAATCTTTTTAAAGTTTCCTTGAACTGTCTTAATGGTTTTGATACAGTTTCAAAAAAACTATTTCAGACATTTCATGTAATAATCAGTAAAATTACAGATATAGCCACACTGAAGTAAAATATAACAGTGAAGGTAATTTGTAGAATATTGATACTTTAAAAAAATGTTCCTTGTTAATTTATAACACCCTTTTTTAATGTTTTAGAAATCAGAATTGCTTGCCAAAAAGTAATATGTACACTGAGTTTATGTGACTGCATACCCATTATGATTAATCTATTTATGTAAACAGAAAACATTAGAAAAGCAAGCAGTACTAATTAACATCAGATGTATAAAAGTCAGTAAAAATATATATTTCAAAAAGAGTGACATTCAGAACACAAAACTTTAGTTAGGAAAAAATGCGACAAATTATTTTAAAATAGTTGTTGCAGAAGGAAGCTATAATAAAAATTTGGTCCCAACAGAATATTTACATTATCTTCTTTCCTTTCTTCTATATGAAATGCAAATACCAGCTCAGAAGAACCAATGTCACAGCCTCCAAAAGCTCAGAATACCACTCTTATCAATGATTTTACGCCAAATATCATCAGCAATTTTAAAAGTCCATATTGCTTGCTACTACACACTTGTCCAATTCTGAATATCTTACAACCAATCAATGGATGAAAAGGAGATTAAAAAAAAACTACCCAATACTTTGACTTCAGTAGTCAATTAATAATAAGCACACACACTTTGTTGTCCTACCTAGTTCTAAGTATCTTCAGCCTGACATGCTTCCTCTCCTTATCCCATTATGCCATCAAGTTTGAAAAACAATGAAAACCAGATGGTATTCTAGCAACCCCAACTGTTACAGCACAACTTTTTGCCAATGGTTTACTGAAGTTTCTATCCAAGCATTTTTCCAAAGTCAATTATCATTAAATTTCTATATTAAAAAATAAACTGATTATTTTTCTGACCCTGAAAGAAACACATATTATCTCCAAAATCTTCTGTCTACTGCAAAGTAGAAGGAAAAGAATGGTAATGGCAAATGGTACATTTGTCTAATTTTGAAGAACTATAGCAATTACTTTTTACCTCCCAACTTAAAATATAGTTCAGAGAAGCCAGTGCTCAGAACTAAACATGGTGAAGGGTTTGGAAAGTTAGGGGGTTATTTTTGTTAATTTTATATTTCTTAACTAAAAACATTTCATTGGCTGATTTTTAAAAATCTGCAAGTAATTTCATACAAATTATTCAAACCTTACATTGCACATTGTATGTTTCTTTTTAACATGACTAAATCACTATAAAGGCAGAAAACATTACATTAGTGGCAGCCATCCAGATCTATTATCAAGTCACAATAGCTTTTGAAGACCTCTGATCAAACCAAGTAATCAATGAAGAAATGTCAATACCAAGATCAGCCACATTTGGCACTAAAAATATTCTGTTCATTGCATACTTATATGGATGTTTTATTTAATATACATACAGTAGCCTCTCAAAGGATGGATTTGGGTTTGAGATGCTATACTATGCATTAATGAGACAAGTAAACTACATTACTTACAATTACCACCTGGGTTTTTTCTTAACATCATTATTGATAGACCAATGGCCATAATAAAATACGTTGAGGTTTTTAAAAATGTTATAAATAGTGGAGCCAAGCACACATACTAATAGCTGATCATGGAAATTATTTCCAAATAACGTGCTTGGAAATATTATCCATATTAGGATTGGATGAGGTTTTGAATTTCCTCTATGGTGAGTTCTGGATTTCAGCAAAGTGATATGTTTGTATGTCAATATTTTAAGGAAGAGTGGCATAGAACACAAATACTCTTGAGAGATTTTCAAAAGATCAATATTTTATTAAGGTGAATAGCAACAAACTGGAATTCATACTTCATTTTACAGGCTCAGAAAATCATATTTATCAGTTCAGCAATTTCCAAAGATGCTTCTAACGACTTATTCAGATTGCCTCTGGTTCCTCCTTGGGAGTTATTATTACAGAGATATAAGCAGAAATGATGTAGTTATTTTCTTTAAAAAATGAAGGACTCCTACAAAGCAGTGAAATACTTTTCCATTCCACTCAACAGCAGCTCTGTACTGATCTTTGCTTCACAACCAAAATCAACCTTTCAGGCCTTTGAAGATAAAATATATTATCCTGTAAAAGCAAGAAAATTAACTCGCTTTCACTCTAGACATGTTTGCTAAATGTACAAATTACTGAGTTTGAAATAATCCAAATGACACACCTCTCATTCCCTCTCTTTGTGTCACCTCAGAAAGACAATCTGACAGTAATAGCATAACACCTTCTTGGACATACCTCTAGGCGTTAATATTTAAATCTTTCCTATCCCTTGTGATTGAAATTCAGCATCAATTCACAAACAAAAACTAAATCAATGTTCTTAGAGTTCAAACTAGATCCCTAAACAGTTTGCCACTCTCCATGAACAGATAAGATAAACTTTCTTTGACCCAAGAGATGAAGTTGCCATGACGATCAGAGAGTCTACTTTCTATATTGATATTTGCTGATGTAACAACAAATAGAACCAGATCCTAGGATTGATAATGGTGATTAATTAATACTAATATTGATCCTTACAAGCAAGAGACAAGGCTATTAACTTGAAGCCTGAAAAGTCAATTGTTACCTGTGGCAGAGATACCAGTGACTGATTTTGAAACATAATAAACAAATGTGCCAGATTTATGCTAATACCCTTAAAGAGAACATGTCTCTGTTCCATGCATGGCACTTCCACATTCAAATCCATTTTTTCATTGCATCTCTCTTTAGAACCATAAGGAAAAATAAATTTCAACTCAGGGAAAAAGTCTTTAAAATATGTCTATAGGCTCTAATTCATTCCTTTTCTGAATCTAATTTCAAGGAAGGAAGGAAGGAAGGAAGGAAGGAAGGAAGGAAGGAAGGAAGGAAGGAAGGAAGGAAGGAAGGAAGGAAGGAAGGAATTAGAAGCTTAATTATTTATATCAGGCTTAAAATGCATTGCCAACTCTCCAGAAAGGCATAGCTAGTTTCTCACACAAATCTGACTAAAGTTCACAAAAAGCTGTGGACAAAAAAAATCTCCATGTAACTTATACAAATGAGTTCCCCAAACGAATATCATCCAACAAAAAATACTAGCTTTATTAATTCTTGGTGGAAAAGCATGATATGGTTCTAGTTTACTAGTTATATTGTAAATTAAATATCGCTCTAAATTTCCTGTTCTAGTATTTATTAATATATGTACAATCAGAACTGATTTCAATGTCATGCTAGAACGTATTACAGTAGCTTCTTCCAGTATGAAAAGGGAAAGGTACTACATTCAGAGTTTGGAAAACCCACTGCATTTGAAAAAAATACGTCTGCAGTGGAAAAGCCTTTAAATTTCCATTTAGTACACTGGGAGAAAGATGGGGGACATTCTGGCACAGCACTGTACTTAATTTTCATGGGTTTATATGTAATATACTGTACTAGAATTTTTTTCTAATCAACTGCTCAGGTATTAGTTCTTTAACTCGTTAGTTCATATACATTTCATTACTGGTATTCTAATTGCACTTTAAAAAAGGGATTATTTTACCTTTAAATGTGAATTTCAATTCATATTTAAAGGTAAAATAATAGCCACCATAAATAGTTTATTTTCATTTCATTACCCTGAGACTTGTATGAATCTCTTCATGTGGCGCTACTTCTAATGATAATATGAATTAACACAGACTGAAAATCAGAAGTGTATTATTGAATTTCATTACTTTCCTTTACATATGAATCATATTTATCATATTTATATAATGCATTTCCCAAACTAATCTTCTCTATGTATCTCACAATGATGAAGATTAGTTACTTCCACAAAATTAATATTTGCCTCCCCAAAGGCAAATAGAACCACGCATACAGTAGCTCATACCCAAGCAGTGTGGGCAGCTGATTATCAGAGGTCTGCTTTGCTTAAAGAGAATATTCCAAATGTGTTGCTTTAAATGGTGTACAATGAAATGTAAAGGAGAATATAAACTGAATTAACTGATTAAAATGGGCTTTACTCCTTAAAGATTATCCTCCAAAGTTTTCTACTTCTAAATTTAAATATGTTCATATGGGTACCGTACTTTAACACATGCATATAAACACATGCATTCTCTCTAGTACAGGAACTTTTTTTTAATGAGACCTAAAACAAAAAAGGGTTGTGTTGCCTTTTTCTAGTCAATATCCACCTGGATATTCCTAAAATATTCATTAACTGAACTCTTGTCACCTTCTGAAAAGTTGCTCATAATTACTTAATAATATTAGATAAAAGAGAATGAGGTCTACTGCTGCAGAAGTTATAAATATAAAATATTGTTTTATTTCTTTGGTAAATGTGGCAACAATGTAAGCTATATGTGTAAGACCTTTCTAAATATATCCACTAGAAGGCAAGAACATACAGTTAAAGCAAAATGGCAACAGTGGACAGTACAACTTTATAGCCACAAAATCCTAGTTATTGCTGTAGTCAAAATAATATTGTTGCTAAATAAACACTAACCAATTGTTCAGCTTTAAACACTTGTAAGAGTTTATGGCAGGTGAAATGTAGTGTGTTAGTAACGTGCCACACTTGAGCTTCCAAAATAAAGAGATATTTTCTACTCTGTTTTTCCATATGAATTAACTGTACCCTCTAATGACATTATTGATAATTTAGAATACAAACTGGCTTTAAAATATAGCTCTTTCGCAAAATGATTTGACACAGGCAAACGTCTATGGACAGAAATAGTTTTATGCTTACAAAAATGGTATATGGGTAAAAAATATTAATAGAGACTACTTATGTGTTTTCTATTCTTGTGTTAAATAAGCTAAGTTTATTATGATTTTAAACTATTACTGTATTTAAGAGAAAACTTCTTAATACAGTAGTTTTCTTCTCGTTCATCATGGACATGTATGAAAGTGCATGAACTCACAAGACTGATGGGCAGAAAAAATTAAACATGATATATTAATGGAAACTTTTTGATGAAAGCTTGGAACAGAAAGTTTTAAAAACAGATTTATCCTAACATGAATAAACTTTGAAAATACTTATGTAGTATACTCAATTTCCAGGTTCTCTGTTTGAAAATAATTTGCTATTCCTCTCCCTAATTTTAACCTAAAAATATCAGTACAGTTCTATAAATATTACAGAGCAAGCAAAAGTTCAATTTGGGTCTCTTCTGCTATCTTTTCAAATACATTTCTTGGCCTCTTTGTTGGTATTTAATCACAGTGTTTTAAAAGCTTCCTATTTTCTTTAAGCAATTAGTTTGGCCATGTTTTATTCTCAAAATAAATAATCATACAAAACAACCAACTCATTTTCTCCTCCCCAGGTTTCAGGTGACTGTATCTAAGTGTGAGTGAAATTGGAATAATACTGTTCAGAAAATATCAGATCCCAGACAACTACAACAAGAAATAATAATAATAATAATAATAATAATAATAATAATAATAATAATAATAATCATCTACACAGCCACCCCTGCTAATCATAAAGAAATGCACTTGCTTGAAAAAAATCATTTCTGTCATAAATTTTGCATTGCAGCCACAAAATGGAGAACAATCTGGACAATTTATTGGCATATTGGCAGGAGATGATAAGGCAAAAAAACAACAGCAGCTAGCAGCTGGTGCAGTGAGATGGGCTGATAACATTGATATGGGGGTCTCCCACACAAAACACCTCCTCTCCTATCAGTGCTTTTTATCAAAGTAGGATTGCAATAATAGCTTACAAGGGAAGGCTTTTTATTTTATTTTTTATTTCTTAGGAGTGGCAAAAATACAGACTGGGAAAAGGGAAAAATCTGAATCTTTGGACAAAACATGGGGCAAAATACATAATTTATCACTGTATTATCACGAAATCCAGGCAGTCTAATCAAGGAGCCCTGAGTGACTATTTTTTGCCTTATCATCCAAAGTGGTGGAAACGGAGAAGGAATTATCAGGCTTCTGCAGATTGCTGGACTGGAATTTTAATGGTAATAATCGGGTTTCTGATGGTATATCTTTTCCGCTTATCTTTCCCATTATCTACCCTTATCTGGCCAGTCATCAGAGCAAATTAATGGTGCTCTTTCAGCGTCGCTTTTTTATCACTGCCCAGAGAGCACCCAAGGGGAAAGAATAAGCAAAATATTAAAATACTGCATAAATCACAATTTTAGATAGCAGAAAACTGTATGAAGTAAAAGAGGGAAAATTGTGCCCAACAACCTTTTTGTCCTTTGAACTGACTGTCTTGGGAGTTTTGACTTCCTCCCACCCCTTGTCATACAGCCTCTAAATTGTGCCTGGTTTATCAGCAAGACTTCTTTGCAAACTGAGATTTCAGACTTAAAAGTCCTGCTCCAGTGTCCCCACTAGCTTTCCTATTATTTTAGCTATCAACTGTGATGGTCACACTAGGGGTTGTTTAACTAAGAGAGATTGTGTGTGTTCCCCCTCACTATTCTAGAAAATTGCACATGGGCTAAATATTTAAATATATTCAAGAAATTGTTATGGTGAAAGTTCACATTTTTAGCAGGCAACACAGTTGGAGAAGAAAAATCTGCAGAGTCCAGTCTGAGCCACAATGACTTTTTAGCCCACTCTCCTTCTAACCCCCTAGAGATCCTCAATACATAAGAGTTCCTCCACCTCTGGAAATCGTTGCACTATCTTTAGGGAGAGAGTAAATCAGAGTAGCGGAAAACAGCACTCAAAGTTCTCTTGACAATTTTAAGCCCTAATGCTAGCCAAAGTACTGCACAGCCCTAATGGCCCCATAGTGTGTGTTACATCTAGACAAGCATACACATAAACATTTACACGCATCAATAATAATGAACAGTGGATTTCATTCCTTTAATTTAATACATCTTACTAGGTAGGAAAAGAGAAAGACACAGAAACTGGCTTGTGACCCATCACAGAATTCAATAGCCTCAATTAGTACAAAAGGTTTTATCTGACATTATAAGGTGGGCATAAAAAACATTTAACAGTTAAACTGGGAGATAACGAAGTATGAAAAAATAGACTGAGATGGTCTTTGTACCATGCAACCAATTAATGTTAATTATTTATTAACAATCAAGCCACCATTCACATTATGCAACAGAAAGCTCTTCCAGTCAGTAACATTCCTGGCTGTACTGTGTTTAAGTGAACAGTTTTTCCTTAGCAAAAGATGAAGCAAAGATAATCAGAACTTATTTCTAAAAGACAACCAGTCTTAACAAAATGAAAGTTACAAAAATGTTTTAAGGCTATCAAAGCGGTATTTGCTAAAAAGGGAGTATCCTAAAGTTCCACTGAGAAGCGTCATTTTTTTTATAGTTAATCCAGATTCTTCTGGAGCTGTTTTGACCCTTGAGAAGTCTCATCTTTATCGCCAAATCTCCTAATTCATTTTCGGAGGCAATAAGAAATCACCATTCTATATGCTTTTGAAAACCAGAAAGCAAAAGAAAGAGAAAGGAATGGGTTAGGTCACGTGACGGTTTCTTTGAAAGGCGTTTAGGGTAGAGTGTCGTCTACTCAAAGGCTCTTTGGTCACTGCGTTTTTAGAAAGAAATCTTTCCTTTTAGAAACATCAAGTGTCACTTCCAGTTCCTTGAAGAGAGACCGAGCACAAAGCAAAACAAAAGAGAATCTCAAAGCTCAGAAAAGTTTAGGAAGTTGACATCATAAGCGGCTCTACCCAAGTCTGTCCCAGGCTGGGCGGGGAAAGGGAGACGGGAAGGGATCCCAGAGAGTCCGATTCTCAGTCACCTGCTCCAGCTCCTCTGCGCACCTCGATCCAAATAAAATAACGAGTGGGCGCTTGCTAAATCTCCACGCGCACGACTGCTCGGGAGCGACGGGAATTCGCTGGAATAAGTTTGCAAAGGAGCCTCGTCTCCCAGCAGAGGAACAGTTTTTGGGGGAAGGCTGCTTTTTCCAAAGACCGGCCGCCGCTGCTGCGTGGTGCCACCTTCTCTCCCCCCCCCCCGCCCCACACCAGAGGAACAGCACGCGTGCCTTTGGCCTGGACGGCAGGAACCCCGTGGCGGTGGGGGGAGAAGGAATGGCACTCTGCACGCGCTCAGCGGGCTCTCTGGGCTCCCCTCCCGGGAAATTCTTCCTTTCCTCGCCACCACCCGCCTCCTCGGTTCGCCGGGAGTGCAGCTGGCAAATGCCTCCAGCTGCACACTTCCCAGAAGAGAAGAAAGTTATCTGACCGAAAGAACCGATTTCTCCCTCCCCGGCCGGCCGGCCACCAGCCACCGCTCAGAGCGAAGTTTAACGCTAACTTTCCCGAAAGCCCACCCGGTCCAGGAACCCCCCAGACAAAAGAGCTTCAAAGGAAAAGGAGGCGAGCCGGGTGGGGGGTGTTCCAGGCGCAGCTCTCCAAAGACAAACAGCTCCTTTCAAACTCGACTCGGGGCGCTCGCACTTCAGCGGCTCCCTCCCTGCTCGCCGCCTTTTTTTCCTCCTCGTTATTTTTAGCCAAGCCTTGGAAAGCGAAGGGACCCAGAGAGGCACCCTTGGGAGACAGCCCCCACCCCGCAGCCCCCTTTTCTCCGCTCTTGGAAAACTTACGTTTAATCTGCCGGGGTTTGCTCTGTTTCCTCCGGGACATGCTGCTCGCCGCCGGTGCTCTCCTGCCGCCGCCGCCGCCGCTCTTCGGGTTTCAGGTGCACTGAGGGTGTGAAAGGGGGTGTAAGGTAAGTAGGTGCGCGCCGGGGGGTGGGGGAGAAAGGGAAGGAGTGGGGGGAGAAGAGAGAGAGCGCGAACAGGGGGAGACGCGAGGCAGCTCAGCGCGCCGGGTGCCCAGGCAGGAGCGGAAGGGAGATGACAGGAACAGACGGAGCCGAGGAAGGCTCGGCTCGGCTCGGCTCGGGAGGGCGCGCGGGTGTGAGCGCGCGCGCGCTTGTAGGGGGGAGAAAAGGCAGAAACGGGGAGAAGGCGAGTGTGCGTGTGTGTGTGTAAAAGAGAGAGGAGGGGTGAGTTTGAGAGTGAGCGAGAAGAGCAGAAAAAAGTGGGGGAGGAGGGAGGGAGGGAGGGAGACCAGCAGGAGGGCGAAGAGAGAAAGACAGGGGAGGAAAGGAAGGGGGAGGGAGCGCGCTTTGTCGCTCTTTCCCTCTCGGGCTCCCTCCTGCTCCGCCGTGTCTCTCCCGGAGCCGCCGCCGCCCCCCGCGCCGCGCTCCCCGCGCACGGACCGGGCGCGCCAGGCTGAAGAGGGCTCGGGGCGCGCGAGAGAAGCCTCCGAAGCGCGCCCCGCCGGCGCGGAGCAAAGGCCTATCTAGAGCAGCATCCCGACTCCCGCAGGGGCAGCCGGGCGCCCCGGGAAGTCCTCTGGCCCGGCTCAGGAGCTGCCGCTCCGAGGCGCGCTGCTTGGCACTCCTGGAGTTGGCGGGTGCCAGCCGCCGCGCCTCGCAGCCATGGGAGGCTCTTCCTGCCAGGGAGACGGGCGGCTGGGAGCGGGAAAGGGGAGGAATGGCGAAGGGGCGAGCGAGGGGAGGAGGGGCTTGGCGAGGGGAGGCGGCGGGGATGAGTTTGGCCCGCGAGCCCCTGACGGGCCACGGGCTGCCCGCGCGCGCGCCGGGCTGGGAGTTTGGGGAGAGGGGCTTCCCCGGGGTCGCGCCCCAGCCGCCGCTCGGCGGGCAAGACGCAGCCCGTGCGCCCGCGCACCCCTTCACCAGGACCACAGAATGATTGCAATCCAGTAACCCACGTAAACTCTGTACAGGAAAAAAAAATGCACGCCTTTTTTAGTTCTCCTGGAAAACTATCCAGTTTTATAGTTTTCTCCTGGAAAGCTATCCAGAAATAGAGTAGAGGGGGGAAGAAAGAGAGATGAAAAAGTGCCTTTGAGCCGGTGGCTAGTGTTCACGTGCAAATGTTGTTAATACAGAAATAGAGGGAGAGGGCATTAAAAAAGAAACCCACCAGCCAACCAACCTATGTACTAGCGTGCGTTCCAACCAACGCAGCATTTGCATTCATAGTGCAGAACCAGAACTGCTAAAAATCACTTTTGAAATCCCGTCTTCACATTATTTACCCAGACATACATCCCTCAGTGTTTAGCATGCCAAGTATGTTTATGTGCGAATAAGCCACACCTACATCAAGAGGACCACTCTAGAATTTGTACTTGCCCTTGCAATTGCTTAACCTGTTCGGAACAACTTTATAAAAGAAGAATTACATTGCCCAGCTGCACCGAAAAGTTACTTTTCAGGGACGCCATTGTAATGCTTGGGACCAAGTCAACATTTAGTTTAATGCACCTAAACCGTGCTACATGCCATATATGGATGTAAAGCAGAAATACAGTAACACCATTTCAAGAACTGTATGTGATAATTCTCCATGTATTACCGACTATAATTACAAATACATATTTTATATTCAATTCTACTCTTCTAGTATTAAGTATTTATTAGGCCTGTGCTTTACTGTAGGATGGCCAGGTTCACATCTTGTTCATCCACTAATGATTTTATCCCAATAATTTCAAAGAGACAAGGAAATCAAAGGGCTACATTTGATAACTTCTGTAAAATCCTCCTTAGAAGATGCACTCACAGATGTTGAAGGATGCTGCTGCTGCTGCTGCTGCTGCTGCTTATTTTTGTATCTTGACTTTCTGCCCACAGTCATTATTACTTGTTGGTTTAACACTTCAAATAATCTAAGTGCTCTTCCCAATTAAAAAAAAGCAAGTCTGTTCAAAAATATACAATCCCAGTAAAGATAAAACATAAGGGGGAAAGGAGGCAGAAAGAGATGTATTAGTTTGCTTGTTTCCTTTTCTGGCACAGGTGGATCCAGAAGGTCGTTTATGGTATCTTCTCTGCATCTGAAAAGTTTCAGGCTTCTAAGAGGTTTATAACAAAATCCAGGTTCCAGATTTTTCCATTCTGTTCAGGAGGTGGCACAAAAGGAGCTATAGGTGAACTTTAGGGCTAGCTGATAAACTCTGAGTGGAGAGAAGCTTCTTTTATTATTTCACTTCATTTAAAATATTTCTTGCCCAACCTTTAGTATTGTGTAAATTGGAAGGTGGTCATTTCAATAGCATTCTAGAATCCTGAGCTAGTGACAATTCTAGAATCTACAACTGGTAGCTCATACTATGCAAATTTCAAATACTAAAATATTTGTTGTGCATGATCTGTATAAAAACTGTTGCTCAGTTGTTAATATCCATGAACCAGTTATGCTCTTCATCAGATTTATCTGCTACTCAGTTTTTATGCCTTGGAAGAAGTGTTTAACTTGAGGGTCATTAATAAGCTTGAGGGTGATTATCAATATCTATTAAATGCTTTTATATACATTCTGAAATCATATAGGGCAGTTTCTCCTGTCCAACTGATTTCTTTCTTTCTCACTATGAGTGCAACAATACCATTTTTTATAAATTTAGCTTAACGGACATATGTCCATGATTTTCAAAATAGTTTAAGTTTAAAGTCTTCGAAAAAAAAATTTTAAATGTTCATATCACCTTCTCTGTTGATGTCACTGATGTAGGAAATCAGTGCTACCACAACCACGTCTTCCAAATGGAATCTGTTTTATAGAATGACTTATTCCTCAGGTACCTCCTTATGGATTTGAACCTTTTCGATTCTTCCTTTGGGAGCAAGGGAAAACAAATGTTCCAAGTATTTGAAGGTTTTTGTTTTTGTACTTATTTTTAAACCCAATGGGTTCCCAGAACAGCTTACAAGGATATGGTAGCTTACAGTGGTGAACAGGAGCAGAGAACAAATCTCTCAACAGAGGTTATGGTCTCCTGTTCTAGAGCCTGGAGAAATTACAGCCATAAAGACAGAGGCAGCTGCTGTTTTATCAGGAAAAAAAAAAAGGAATATTAAGGGGGCCTTTCTAAAAAGCTTTCTGAAATTAATACAGTGCATAAAATGTATAAAGTCTATTTATTATTAATATTATTATTTATACATTTTCAAGTTACATTAAACAATAAGTTCAAAAATATTTGTTTAAACTATACAGGAAATGTCAGTTCTCCCACACGTGTTAATGTTTCTCCTCTTATTCCAGAATTTATATAATATAAATATAACATTTATATAATATTAAAAATTAAACTTCTGGCACTGTTGGATTTGTATTTTGAAAATTCAGTGACAAAATGGAATAGTCCTTTCTTAGTTTTCATATATCAGATGCAGTATAATGGATGATACTCTGCTCTTTCAAATGTGATTATTTTAACTTGCCTGGCTAGAAATGAATAAGATGGGTTATAATTTCAGGAATAAATATAATAAATATTATATATATAATAGAAATATAAAACATTTTGTATACATTAGGAGAAATATTACAAAATGCAATATTGTTTGTGGATGCATGTTCCCCTAGCATTATATGAACACTAACAGACTTCATAGTACAAGCAGGAGAAAAATTAGTGTAAAGAAACATAAATTGCAATAGCATTTGTGCAATAGTTTGTCCAAGTAGAATCAAAGTATTTTATTTGATATTAGCACAAAAATGAATATGGGGGGGGGGGGTTGCTTTGTACTAACGGATTAAATACAATCTTCTCGTTTCACAGAATATTTAAAGAGTTGAATTGAACATTTACCAGATGAATTAAATTATCAGGCAGTTAGGAGAAAAATATATTCTACTCACTTTTGGAGTCTCTCTCTTTCTTAGGCTCTCTTTTATCCATACAATGTATTATATCAATTTAAAAAATTAATGACATTAACAAATACACTATAATCCATACCAAAGAAATGCTGACACAGACCAGAGACATTTCAATGCACAGTTGCATAATTTCTGTATATTCCAACTCAACTAATACAATAAACTGATTTTTGAAAACATGCACTTTATAGAACTTATAAATCATAAATATCTATCCAAAATGTTCATGCCCAGTTCATTTCAAATTTACAACTATCTATGGTATGGCTAAGCAAACAACATTTTTTGTTTGTAATTATGTGCAAAATTGGTTTCTGTCTTTTTAAAGCAAGAGCTATTCTTACTTAATTTAATGATCCTATAATTATGCTCATGTAATTAATTCAGGCTCACGTTTAGTTTTAAAATCTCATTTATCATCTTAATCGTCATACCCCCTCCCCCACCCACAAATTCTTTATACCTCTACCACCATTTTGATTTGGGCTCATTCGGACCCAGTTTGAATCAGAACAATCTTAGCCTGACAGATTACCTTTTTTTGGAAAAAGTTAAACACAGTGTGACTGTTCTTCTTCCTTAGCTTTTCCATGGCCTTCTCTATGATTGATCAGTGTTTCTCAACCTCAGCAACTTTCAGAAGTATGGACTTCAACTCCCAGAATTCCTCGGTCAGCATGCTGGTTGGGGAATTCTGGGAATTGAAGTCCACGCATCTTAAAGTTACTGAGGTTGGGAAATACTGCCATTGATGATTTATCTTTTCCTGTTTCATGATTTGGGGCAATATTTTTGAGTGGCTCCAGACCTAACTGCAAGAATAGTTCCATACTCTAGCAATGGGTATCTAGGCTAGAGCCGTGACTGCCTTGTTTGTTTGTTCGTTTGTTTATTCCCCCCCCCCCCCCATTCTGGGTGGCTTACAGAAACATACAATCAAAACACCCCACAGTCTGCAATATTTAAAAATGTTATGGGGCATTCTTCAGTTACCAGTGTTATTTTATTTAACTTCTATCTAAACTCAATTGGAGCAGTCACTAGATTTGGGCATAATATCTCCATTACATCTGAATCAAGAGGGACTGTGTGTATTCTCACCTGGAGCTTAGACACATAAATGACTTGGGTGAGAGCTAAGAAATGAGCCTAAACATTGACAAATATTAACTAGCAGCATATCAAAGGGTATCAAAAGGGTATCAAAAGCTGGAAGATGGCATGCACAGTAGCATAATCCAAGCTCTATCCTTTTTGTACATGTGCTGATGTTGCAGATACATCGTTTAAAAGAAATGGGCCTTGGAGCACAACACTGCCCCTGCCATCTCTCAGAGTTTGACACCTGGCCATGGATGCCCATGGTTGTAACTCCTAAGCAAAAAGCTCTTGTCAGAGATATGGGAAATGTAGTGTATTTCTCCTGAACGGGGTTGTACACTACCTGAAAAAACAAGTATGCAACTTACTGGTGCTCCAACAACCCTGTGATCTATGATTAATCTATAGAGGAATCTCTGTTGTTGTTATTGTTATTTATTAAATTTATATGCTGCCCATCTCCCCTCTATTACAGGAAGCACTTCTACCAACCTCTGAACCTTATTTTATGTAGAAGCTTATATGTGTAAAAAATAGGTGCAGAAAACTTCTCTTCCAACCATAAGATTCAGCAGTACGTTCCTTAAATTGCTCCATTTGTTTACTTTGTTGTTTGTTTTGCAAAAAGATGAAGCAGTTCAGAAGTCTTCAGTGATTTCTGTAAGTGTAGTATTGGTCTTGCTGTGCAGAAGAGTCATTTCCTGTCCCTGCCAAATAGTTAAAAAGGAAAAAAAGAACCTATATACAAAAATGGCTTGGATTCTTGGACATGCAAATTAAAATATTCTCTAAGTTCCTTCTCTTAAGGAATTTCTGGAATTACTTCTGACATGTGTGTTGTCATATATTCAAGTTCAAGATGCCTTCATAAACTGAATTTATTCCCATTGTGTCCTACTTATGAATCCCCCAGAGAATTTTATCCACACAACAATACTGTGAAATAATGGAGGGTTTGCAATAATTATTTCTTCATACTTTCCAATGAGCAGCATAACAAATTAAACTTTCCAACTATTTAAATCCAACATTCTTGCCACTATATTTACAGTGCTCTTGCTGCTCAGAATATTTTTATAGCTAGAGGAATCCTTTCATTTTTAGTGATTATTGATCTTTCTTAACCTGGTCTTTCAGGTCTTCCAATGGTGCACCCATTTATTTTTATATTTTATAATTTATATTTATCCCAAGCATTAAAAGAAACCAGCATGTAGATTTTTACAGCCACCACAAACCATAGTTAGAAACCATCAACACCGCCCTCAAAAAGTGACTTCATGGCATATGAACTTGTTTTATTCTATATCAAATTAATCATATATCAATTCTAGAACAATTACTGTTATCTGTATGTGATACAATAAGGCATGAACCTGGATTTTAGGACAATATTAATATTAATCCTGAAAATCAATTATATTTAAAAAGCAGTTAGAACATTAAGATTTAATTATTTAAGAGTACATCCAAAGCAGTGCTGTTGTCTTACAGTTCTGTCTCTCACTATTTCAGTGTTAATTTCTTCTTACAGTTTCCTAAGGCTTAAGTTCAGTCTATCAGTTACAGTTGTTATCTTTGTACAATGACATCTGTCCACCTATTCTTCTCCAACCCACTAAGAAGGGCTTGTATCTGTATTAGTGGTTATATCAACCTTGATGTGCATGACTATGTCTGGATTTGGGTCATTGTGGCTAAAAAATAATGTGGATAGTGTACATTATTAGCTTAGGATAAAATTAAAATGAAATGAACCATGACAAGAGTGCTGGTCTGGTGCACTCCAAATCTATTTTCATTTGGAACCAACAAGTCTATATTGCAGAATATAAATGGATTTGCTGGTCAGGGTGATGACAATGAAAACAATAACAAAACTTGGCTGGGACTTGCTGGTTCAGCCATATCTCAAGGCCCACCAGGAGAAAGAATAGTGCGTAGCCATTGTTCAGTGACAGACCATTTGCTCTGTGTACCTGGTGTCTCTAGGTATAGTTACAAAAGGCTCTGGTGTTTCTAGTAATGCTAGACAAGATCAACTAATGAACCTGATTCACTGAAGCAGTTTATTTTTATCAGACAGGCAGAGATCAAGTTAAAAAGCAATAATAGTGGTCCAAAGAATGGTAGACAGATAGCAAGGTCCAAAATATAAAGTGGTCTGGTTCCAGAATAGTTACTCGGGGAACAGAGGGATCAGAGAGATCAGTTCTGATGCAAGGTTGGCAGCCAATTAAATTTGAAAAGGGAAAAAAGGAACAGCAAAGTAAATCTGAGCAGAAGATATAATAAAGAACAATTAGCAATGGTCTAGGAGCCAAACCTTAGACAGTAGTTATAAAAAATCATCAAGGTACCTCTTGACTCAGCAGTTCACCCAGTCTAACTGAGCTATTAGCTACTTTCTGCCTTTACTGACTAGGTGCTAGGCATATCTAGTTATGCAGAGAAGAAAATACCTGGGCCACAAGGCCAGACTTTCTAATTAGACCCTGTTGGTATCTTACGGTACACTTTAGGTCATGCGTTTGTGGAGTAAGCCATAATTAGCTAGGTTGATTAGCACGCAAGCCATAAACTATAAAATCAAAATGGCTTGGTACACACAACAGTCTAAATCATGTGTGTGAATTTGGCCATTCTATCACAGAGTGGTTAAGCAATTAACTCTAACAAATTGGCAGCCATTGGGTTGGACTAGGATTAGGGTTACCACTTGCTGTTTACTGTGTTCCTAAGATGGGCATTGGGTGGATTTACACCATGTACTAAACTATGCTTTGTTTTAATCATGATTCATTAAATAAGCCATAATGGTTGTGTTCAAGCCACACTTTAAGCCACAATCCATAATTTCAAACCAGAATAGCTGAGATGGTGCAACATACAAAGTTAAATCAAATCATTTTATGGTATAGCATAATGTGTGAAGCTTGCCATTGGCTGAGCCGGTCAAGAACAGGACAAATAGGGTTAGATGAAACAGGGTCCTAGAAGATAAATAAATAGGAGAGTGAGAATGCAAAGAAACAGAAGATATCAGGCTAGGAAAAGAATTTTAAAGAGAATAATGGGGACAAACCAAAAATAAAGGGAGCAAAGCCACAGAAGAGAGAATGATCAAAGGGTTGCCAGGAGCTAGAGAGATTACAAATTGTATAGTTTACATCATAGTCTAAAATAACCAATGTATCTGGTAGACCTTCATTTTTCTTACCTCTTCCCCTTGATGTTTTATTATTATTTATTGGAGATGAAAGGATTGCCTTTCAGGTTATGTGGCTAGAAATGGCAATTTATGTGTCAAAGATCTCATCTTAACTTTAAATTCTCCATGGTGAGGACTACCATATCTGGCCTTCAGTGATCTGCATGAGACCTAGATGGCAACAAAGAGATTACAGAAAACTCTTAACACTTTGCTGATATCTAGTGATGAATGCAGTTTAAATACGTTAGCCCATGGTTTCTCCAAGAAAGTGCTGTTACCTAAAGAAAGTGTCACTGAACTACAATGGATGAATACCTACAGACCAGCCCTAAGACCAACATTTAAATAAAAATGCAGAGCAAAGGATGGAAATATTGAAGTTAGATGCATCAACATATCATTGATATAAGTACCTTAAACTTTTATCAGAAATTGCTCTCTGGTTAAATACATCACAAACTGCTTTGCATTACCACCCACTGACATTGGAAGATGCAATGAAAAATGCTACTTCCTAAGGCTTTTCGTAATTCCCTTAAATAAAAAGAGTAGAGAGCAATGTATTTCAATTTATGCTGATGAAATATTGCTTTTGCAGGTTACCGAATATAATATCTCTGTTTCATAACCTTGGCTAAACCTTCATCTACAAAATTAATTTCATTAAATCCAATGCTTAACCATGTTCAATAAGACCCCTAGACTGCTATTATCAAATAAATACTTCCTAGAGCCTTTTAAACATTTCACCAGTGTCAAAATACTACTACTTCCTACTAAATTCTCTGCCCCATTAAGCTTACAATAATTTATTGTATCTGCCTTTCAATAAATTTTTCCTTTAAGTGACTGTATAACATTTAGCTTCAAATTGCTGTGGCTGTGATGCCAAACATAGGCTGTGTTCACACTGCACATTGAACCACAAACTCCCCATAGAAGTGGCCCATGTGGATAGTTTATGTTTCAGAACATTGCACCAACCCATAAAATTGAGTAAACCATGGGTAGTTCACCATGGATAAGCATAGACATACTTGCATTAAAATAGGGGCCATCAAATTAACTTTACTTTGAAATGCAAATTGCTAAGTATCTATATAGCGATAAAAGTTTTCATATAGCTAGAGAAGGCTAACTGAAATTCCCTACAGTATTTTATTTTGCAACTTGGAGAGCATACATGGCTCAACCACGATATCTTCCCTGGAATGCCTTTGTAGTTACCTCCCAACATTTTTTTTTGGTCCCCTCTGCTAGCAGAGTTGACAAAACTTCCTAAGTGCATAGAATAAACTTCTCTGCCAGCAAACTTCTATAACATTTTTGGCTTTTGGAATGCTACATGGCTGGCTGGGGAATTCTGGGAGTTGAAGTCCACCCATCTTAAAGTTGCTGAGGTTGAGGAACCCTGAGCTATAGGTTCTTAGGGCAGCAGCTTTTCAACTTTTGATACCAACAAGGAAATCAGAATGGATTAAAGGATTTGTTGATATTCTCACTGAGTTCCAACATACAGGTGAAACTCGAAAAATTAGAATATCGTGCAAATGTTCATTTATGTCAGTATGGCAACTCAAAAGGTGAAACCAATATATGAGATAGACGCATTACATGCAAAGCGAGATATGTCAAGCCTTATTTTGGTATAATTGTGATGATTATGGCGTACAGCTTATGAAAACCCCAAACTCACAATCTCAGAAAATTAGAATAGTGTGAAAAGGTTCAATATTCTAGGCTCAAAGTGTCCCACTCTAATCAGCTAATGAATCCATAACACCTGCAAAGGGTTCCTGAGCCTTTAAATGGTCTCTCAGGCTGGTTCAGTAGGAATCACAAGCATGGGAAAGACTGTTGACCTGACAGTTGTGCAGAAAACCATCACTGACACCCTCCATAAGGAGGGAAAGCCCCAAAAGGTAATTGCAAAAGAAGATGGATGTTCCCAAAGTGCTGTATCAAAGCACATCAATAGAAGGTTATGTGGAAGGGAAAAGTGTGGTAGAAAAAGGTGCACAAGCAGCAGGGATGACCGCAGCCTGGAGAGGATTGTCAGGAAAAGGCCATTCCAAAGTGTTGGGGACTTTCACAAGGAGTGGACTGAGGCTGGAGTTAGTGCATCAAGAGCCACCACACACAGACGGATCCCGGACATGGGCTTCAAATGTCGTATTCCTCTTGTCAATCCGCTCCTGAACAACAAACAACGTCAGAAGCGTCTTACCTGGGCTACAGAAAAAAAGAACTGGTCTGTTGCCCAGTGGCCAAAGTCCTCTTTTCTGATGAGAGCAACTTTTGCATCTCATTTGGGAACCAAGGACCCAGAGTCTGGAGGAAGAATGGAGAGGCACACAATGCACGATGCTTGAAGTCCAGTGTGGAGTTTCCACAGTCTGTGTTGATTTGGGGAGCCATGTCATCTGCTGGTGTTGGTCCACTGTGCTTCATTAAGTCCAGGGTCAACGCAGCCGTCTACCAGGAGATTTTGGAGCACTTCATGCTTCCTTCCGCAGACGAGCTATATGGGGATGCTGACTTCATTTTCCAGCAGGACTTGGCACCTGCCCACACTGCCAAAAGTACCAAAACCTGGTTCAATGACCATGGGATTACTGTGCTTGATTGGCCAGCAAACTCGCCTGACCTGAACCCCATAGAGAATCTATGGGGCATTGCCAAGAGAAAGATGAGGGACATGAGACCGAACAATGCAGCGGAGCTGAAGGCCGCTATTGAAGCATCCTGGTCTTCCATAACACCTCAGCAGTGCCACAGGCTGATAGCATCCATGCCACGCCGCATTGCAGCAGTCATTGCTGCAAAAGGGGCCCAAACCAAGTACTGAGTACATATGCATGCTTATACTTTGCAGAGGTCCGATATTGTTCTATTTCCAATCCTTGTGTTATTGATGTCATGTAATATTCTAATTTTCTGAGATTGTGAATTTGGGGTTTTCATAAGCTGTACGCCATAATCATCACAATTATACCAAAGTAAGGCTTGACATATCTTGCTTTGCATGTAATGTGTCTATCTCATATATTGGTTTCACCTTTTGAGTTGCCATACTGACATAAATGAACATTTGCACGATATTCTAATTTTTTGAGTTTCACCTGTACACCAGTCTAAGCTCCTTTGGAAGCTGGAACAGCATAAAAAAAGAAAAAAGGTTAGTTAGGACTTTTAAAATCATGTTTATTAAACAAATAATAGTTGACGCATTATGCAACCAATGTTAATGCTTAGCATTAGGTGTGAACCAGGCCAATGGGACGTGATAGTTCAAGATGATCATGTTGATCCCCCCCTTAAAGTAATTAATGTATCACAGAAATTTTGCCATGCATTTTACATAGGCAGCAATTTCCTACACCATTTTTTAGTGTTGAATATGACATCTGGGGGAGCATATAAATTTAATAAAAAATAAATTTAAAAAAAATGTGGGTATCCTAATATTCATCAGATCTGCACAGAAGAGGAAGTTAAACCCTTTCACCTCCAGCTATGATCCTGATCCAAATCACCACCACACACTAAAATTAGTATTAAGGGGGGAAAAATCTCATTGTCCATGGAGAATTTCATACATAAAAACCAACCTCAGAAAATTGTAGAAAAGTCATCCTTGCTCCCTAGTAATTTTATGGACATGTCCATGTAGTTTTACTAGCAGCAATGCAGAAAAAGTCTGCTGTTGCCTTCGTCTGAGATGGTTTTTCAACTTCCTAGTCTGGTCTACAGCTCAAGCGTTTCTTGGTGGTCTCCCCTCCTAAGTCCAGCCAAGGTCAACTAGGTGCTGCCACCTGCTTTGGGCATTGTACATTTATACATGTCTTTTCCCACATATAGAAACTGATACCAACAGGTTTTTTTAGCAGACACTCACAAAATGATATGTAGTAAAGAAGCCATCTTTTCTGATTTCCTGTATAACCTCTCAGGGAATTCATTTATTATTCAGCTTGGTGGTCATATATCAATACATGATTTTATTAACAAGCAAAGTAACTGTCCATTGGCACTGCTGTAAGCTCTGGATATTTTGTACTAGAAAAGAAAAGCGGAAAAAGCGGAAAGAATAAGCATAGAAAATATCAATGAGGATTAATGTGAGACCCTTAGAGCTGAGGATTTATTTGGGTTAGGTTGCAAAATGTATTGTGAAGTACGATAAATTCATCATTCCGATCTCATTGATCTACTTAGAACTCTTTGGAGATTACTGGTAGGTTTAGAATGGGATGTTTTGTTTTTATAAATGTTCCATTAGAAAACAAAGTTCTTTGTTCTTAGCTTTCTGTACCTTTGCCGAACCAATTCTGTCAAGCAGTTTATACTGAAGTACAACAACATACAAAACTGAGTCACAAGAAGCAGGAGAACACCAAGTGTACGATATTAAGAAAGATTTAATACAGAGTCCCGGCGCACAAAACAGTAGTGGGCAGCCTTTTAAGGCCAGGATCTTGGCTTATGGTCAGATCAGACACTGGAAATGTTTTGATGAAGTCACCAAAGGAAATGGGGCTGACAGATTCAGTGCATTTTTACCCTAGGGGAGAGCTTGAAGAGTTTTTAAAGGTAGGAAGTAATGTCTTTTGCCACACAGACACTTGGTCCTTCCATTTTCACTCATATTTTAGTGTCTGTGCTAAAACTCAAAATACTAAAAAAACTTGACAACCAGAGAATTCAGATTAACACTAGCAGGGTTGATCCATCAGTGGCATTACAGTCCAAACAGATGTCTGCCATTCACTTCCATTCACTTCCAAGAAGGAGCAGCAACATACTGTATGTATGCATTGTGAATCTAATCATAATGCCCAAAATTAAGTTGCGGATATTATTCTGGATCTGCGAAATCATTATTTTGTGTATGTATAGGTGTGTGCATGAGTCACATCCCAGCATAAGCTTAAAAAAAAAGGTTGAAGCAAATATGCAAACACTGAAAACTAACATATCTTCTAAAAAACTCTGAGGGATGAAGGGTGTGGCATTTAGGTTGCACATCTAGAATTTTGTCTACCGGAATTTGAATTCTATTAAACAGATGGTGAAAAGCCACACTACTTAAAATGCATGTTCAATCAGTCCTAGCTGACTTAGAAATATGCATTTCACTTTTTCAGTGCCCAGTACTTTGTATATGTGATTCAAATGTCCTTGAATCAAAAAAAAAAATCAGTTCACTGCGTGTAGCCTTCATTGTTCCTGCACATCCAACAAATCTTCATGATCTAGCAGATGCAAACTGTGCACGTAAACTCTTGCTACCTCCTTTTCTATCAAGTTCTCTCCTGCTTAGTGGCATTCTATTTTGTATATTTTAATTTGCTGATATTTGAAAACCACAAGCAGGACAAAAGGAAAGCCCCCAGATAAACAACATCTTATGACAAATAAAAATCAGGTACCCTGTTCCAGAGTTCGGTATGCACCAGGATGGCACATAGAAGCTCACACTTTTGTGATTAGGATTCATTTAGCACCTGCAGATTTTATTTTTGCATCCTGTCTGCCCCATACAGATCTGCACTGTTAATATGAATTCAGTGTAAAATATGCCTATAAACTGGGGATTGTGCACATTCATGTGTAAAACCCTTATTTGATGCTCTCTGTATGCACATATTTCCTTGCCTTCAAATCAGAGTCTACGGTTCCTAATGGTTATTCATATTTGTCAATCAGCACACATTAATTCCCACAGATATTGACTATTTTTTCTGTGACACTTAAGACAGGTTCCTGTTTCTTCAAAAGCATAATGCAGTACAAATGCATTACCTATCACATTATAAAGTACATTACATTTTCAAACGTTTTAATAATAAAATCCTATCATTTTTGTCACTGCAGGTGACAGCCCTAGCCAACCTCAGTCAATCCAAAAAGCGAACAGGTTCAAACTTGGGGAGTGTTTGGATAGGAGTTGTAGGGACCCTGGTAAGTCCAAAAAGAAATCCCAAAAGGCAAGAAAGTAGTGGAAAATTTCTTCCATACTGTTGCTAAGGAAGGAACGTGGACATATCCAGATAGTTCTTGGAACTCATGATGGGCTCACGAAAGGCTTTACCTTTGTTATCATTTTCTTAAACGGATGGAGCTCAGTCATACAGGCCATTACTTTGTAGGCCCCAGATCCAGTCCCTGGGATCTCAAGGTAAGGTTGGGAAAAATGTATTTTGGAAATCTTGGACAGCTGTGTCATAGAACTGTGTTTTAACTTGGTATAAAGGCAGTTACCTATGAGCTGTGCAATTACAGCTTCCAAAGGTAACAAAGGAAATGATAAGATACCATTCCACATAAGCAATAAGATGTCTTTATCTGACAAACATTCTTCTGAAAATGTTAAGGCCAAACACTTAATGGACATCGGCAGCTATCTAGAGACACGTGGCCAACTCAGAGATTCACTGAAGAGAAAAAGTATTGATAGACTTCTTGTTAAACTTGGGCTTTCTGGAAAGGGCCAGTTTACACTTAGGAAGTGCAGACAGATAAAGCATTAACATTGGAAATCCAACCATATTTGTAATACACAGTTCCTTCTACCAATTAAGAGATAAATAGGCAGGCATAACTGTGGCTTATCAAGGCTGCAAGATATGCTCACTATTGATAAGAAGCGATCAGCAGCCAGAAAGCCATCTGTAATGCAAAGTAAAGCAGGCATGTGGACAAAAGGTTTCTAGAATGATGATGCACCAGCACAGATTCTTCTTCAGGATAATAGTGAAGCAAGGCCAGCAGAGAACCTATTACTGCCACCTACAGAAAGACTGTAATTTGGTTGATTGCAATAAATCACAAATCTCAGAGTCTTGCAAAAATATCCACAAAAATTGCAAGGCAGCCTTTGCAATGATTTTGACACCAAGTTTATAATTCAAACAGTCCCAAAGGATATGATCAACTGTTTCTTCCACTTCACAAACATCATACAGTATCAGTATATCCCTTCCAGTTCTGAAAAGATTCCTCCTTAATGGACAATAACCTGTCAAAAATCAGAAAAGGCTAAGCTATTTTACCAGGCCCAGATAGTCAAAATTTTCCAAAATTAGTCAAATCAGAATTAAAGATATATAGTCTCTTGTAATATACCCCAACTCTTGCTGTTTCTGCCATTCATTTCTACTCTAGTCTAAGCCTGCACTTAATCTCTAAAGGAGATAAAAGCAAAAAAATGTTGACATCAGCATGTATTGTTGTAATATAGGACAAGATATGATTTCTTCTTTTTTTTCTTTTTCTTTATATTCATATTAATTTTTGTATTCATATTTCATTTGAACAGTATTCATATTTTAGATTTTTTTTATTTTTGTTCTGTACTTTTAAGTACGTCAAAAGCATGATACAAACCCTTCTTAATTTAATGATCTACTCTTTCATTCCTGAAAATATATACATGAGCTGGGATCCAGCAGAAGTGAATTTAAAAAACCCAATATCTGCAATTTTAGGTTTTGGAGTTGGATTTCATTCTCCAGAACGTTCCTACAACCCACTTCTACCTTATTGACTGCACTAAACCCTGACTAAGAATCAGATAATATTATTGTTCTTTCCATTAGGACATCTCTAATTGCACTGCAAGGCTAATAACATTGCCATTAAGTCAGCTGAAATAACTGAAAGGCAGTCCAACAATGAAAACTCTTATATATTCTAAAGGCAGGTGCATGAAAAGTTGTACTCGCTATGTCTGCTTACCTTGAACCAGTAGTATAAATTGAATGTATTGACTCCAGTGATTCAATATAGACTCAGGGGCCTCAATTTTACATTTTATAGGCCAAAGACATGTCTAGCACTGATTCATGGCTGCGTTCGTAAACAGACTAGCTGGAAATATAATCACAACCAGCCTGAAAGTTTTTGTATCTTAAAGGCTGTGTATTAATCTCAAATACTTGCTAAAGTAAGGAGGTGGATGACTATACGTAAAGTTTCAATGACTTTTTCTTTTCTTCTGAGTCTAAAGATAAAGGAAAAGGTATATTGAAGTGGGATGTATAACTTGAACTCCCAAGGCCATAAGTAGTCCCAAAAAGCTTCTAAAACCTGCCAGCACAGAATCATGGAATATGGCCCTCAGTCTAAAGAAAAGTTTGCACTCCTGGCTCAAGGCCTAATACAGAAAGACCTTCCAGTTAGGGCTCACTGATTCTTGTGTCATGACTGGAAATTATTCATGATAATTTTAGATTTACCTCTAGATTACTGCAAAGCATTGTATTTTGGCTTGCTTCATGAAAACCACAGTTAATATAAAACATAGTAAAGCAAAATAAAGGTCTTTGAGTCAAGCTTGTTTCTTGATATGGACACATCCATACAGTTTTCTTGCCATGATATGAATGTTTTTCAACTTGCTGTTCTAGGGAATGCAGGATAACTCTATTCAAAGTGTACATTAATTGCCAGCATGTTTCCCAGCATAATTCAAAGTACTGGGTGTTCTCTATATATTCTAAATTTTTGCACATCTGAACTTTGCACAGCCTTCAAGACTACCTGAGGAATCTCTGCATTCTCACAATTCTCCATTTCGGCTACTGTAGTTTCCCTAATTCCATTATTTCCCATTCTTCTTTTTTGTCTATTTTATATCTAAAATTTATAGTATTTTTCTAATCTTTTTAAAATAGTATCAAAGTCATATTTACTAATTTTATATTAAATACAGAACTTTTGAATTAAAACTAACATCTCTAATTAAAATGTAATCAGAGTTCAATATCTAATTTCTCTCTGGTTAAATAGCAAATTACTCTTTATCCTTAGACAACATTGACCTGTATCTATCAGATGGATGGATGGATGGATGGAGAGAGAGAGAGAGAGAGAGATTCTTGTATGTTGAATGTAAAGCGTGGCCAGAGACATGTGGTAATAGAAAGACAGTTATAAATGAATGAATACATATACCCACAGTATCCTTAAGTGGCAGCCATTCCATTTCTTCCTTTGTTCTACAGCCATTAAAGCTTCTCATCTCATGAATATCTCATGTACAAAGAGAACTCTGAGGAAAAAATCAGAGATAATATCCAAGTAGGAAAATGGGACAGTTAAGGACACCACTAAAATAAACTTTCCATTTTGTGTTTCCACAACATCCATTCAGTTTACCAACAAAACATTAACTTCTAGCTAATACTTAGAACATTTCTGGATCAGGAGATCCTACTCATAGTCATTTGTGCCTTGGTCATCTCTTAGTAGGATTACTGCAATTTGCTGTGCATGGGGCTGCCCTTGAAGAACACCCAGAAGCTACAGCTAGTCCAGAAAGAAGTGGCTTGTATAGTTAAGGGCATCTCTTGGTTTCCTGACTAACACCACTACTGTGAGAGCTGCACTAGTTGTCAGTTGGCTTCCAGGTGTAATTCAAGATGCTGGCTGTCATTGTTAAAGCCCAGCATAGCTTAGGATATAGATAGCTGTAAGAGCATCTTCTAATAGTTCCTGTACGTCTGATAAAATCTATTAGGGAGGGTACACTTGAGTCCCATCCTTGAGGGACTGTTGTTATGAGGGCCCACATTAGTGTGCCTTTTCAGTTGCTGCCTACCTTCTTTGGAACAGTCCTATACAAGGTCAGATCAGGAAAGCCTCTAAGTCCTGGCTTTTCCAGAAAGTCTTCAGGGTTTGATATATGGTAGGTACCCTCTTTGCAATAGATGATTGTTATTCTCATGACTGTTTTTCCATAGTATTTTAATGGACAAAAAGGTTTCTTGTCGTTATTGGTTTGGGGGTGTTGTCAAATTTTCCATGATGATGAGGAGGAGGAGGAGGAGGAGTTGTTGTTGTTGTAGCTATTAGAGCTTTTTTGGAACTGAGTGGCATATATATTACAGAAATAAATACATAAATTTCAGTAGCATGAGTAAACATGCTATAGACACATTTTTCAGCAGTGGTTATTCTATAGATTTTGCTGTATAGTATAAGAATTACTTGGTGATCCTTAATTTTATTGGCTTTAATATTGGCGTAGACTTCTATAAAAACAGATGGATAGATAGGCCATGGAATAAATGGAGGACAGTAAATGTAAATAAATGTCAAGAAAAGAGCCTGTTCTGAGATAAAAAGAAATGCTGTAAAGGCAAAGCAAAATATATGATTTCTCTGATCTTACTGGTAGAAATAATACTGACAGAAGCAAGAACACTGTAAATACTGGGGAAATAACATGAAATATTTCTTTTTGCAGTAGGAAAAATATCAACAGGGAAGGGAGATATAACACAGAGTCAACAAAGAAGATTATAAGATCACTTCAGAAAACAACAGGAGGGAGGATATGAAAATGGCTGAGTAAGAAATCCCTTTCTTGGGGGGATAAATGCAAGCATTAATAACAGAAAAATCCTTTGGCCGGGTTATCCTAAAATTAGAGGAAATAAGGAGAATTTTGTTGTGTTTTGGTAGCCATCCTTAAATTGATTTATTTGGCTGCTGAACACCAGTGATATTAGCTGTAATTATTGTCAGATATTATTATTTGTGGGAGCCTAGATATTATCTTTTTAAGCTGCTAGTTCTTATGTACTCTTAATATTGTTCTGAAATGTTTACTCTGTTGCTATTTGACTGATTATTGGAATTCATCTTCAAAAGATTTTCACCCTTAAAAGTAGCCTATCATTTAAAACATAGTTAAATAGTAAATAAAAATCCTTTACAAACATAGAAAAAGTGTTTGGGGGCTGCTGTAGGGAGAATTGTTTTTTAATATATTCTCTTGTAGGGTGACCCGATTTTACAATCCCAATAAATAATGAGAATCAGGAGGGAAGATGATTGTGGTAGGAAGAACCTAGAGCAGTGTTGTCCAAACTTGGCCACTTTAAGATGAGTGGACTTCAACTCCCAGAATTCCCCAGCCAGCATCTTCTTAAAGTGGCCAGGTTTGGACAACACTGACCTAGAGTACTAGGTTCCCTTGAGCAGAAACTTCTTTTTTTATATACATGGGATTTCTCAATATACCCATTTCTCAAGGTTACCTGAAGGACCACCTCGCCCCCACGATTTCAACCCGTCCCACCCGATATCACAAGAGAGGGCATGCTCCAGATCCCCGTGGTAAAAGAACTTCGATTAGCGGGGTCCAGAAGGTGGGCCTTCTCTGCTGTAGCCCCCGCCCTTTGGAACATCTTGCCCCCGGGGGTGAGACAGGCCCCCTCACTCCAGGCCTTTCGGAGGGATTTGAAGACTTGGCTCTGCCATCTGGCCTGGGGCGGAGAGGGAGGATGTCAGAAATGGGGTTGGCTAGCCCCTTAGTGGCCTGGTGTGGCCTCTATTGGCCTCTTGGATTTTTTTACCTTTTTTCTATCTCTGTAAGTATGGTTCTCTTTTTATAACTTTTAATTATGTATTTATGATTTTAATTTGATGTAAGCCGCCCAGAGTTCCCCATTGTGGGGAGATGGGCGGGGACAAGTCTATTAAATAAATAAATAAATAAATAATACTTATTAGATCAGAAATGGACAGTCTACTCCCTAAGGCTGCATGTGACTCTTGTGCAAACGTTATTGGTCTTGGTTCAAATCTCTGGTAAAAGGGACTTTCCTGCAGCCTATTAAAAAGGGTACTCAGAGAGAATGGGTGTCCCACCTCTTTTGGAGTCTAGCCCCGCCCACCACTTGTTTTAGCCTGGCCCAACATGCACCTTCCAATATATGCAGGAAGGTAACCCTTGACTGGAAAACGGTTGCCCAGCTCTATACCAAGTGCATACCCTTCAGCCCTTTGAGGTAGACCAGACTTGGAAACCACAGTTATGAATACTAAAACTATTTTTATTGTAGGGTTACAGTAACAGAAACTTGCAACTCTGAATGTGCATCTCCCCTCCCTGCCTTTATCCTAAAGAAAACTAGGGAGGGTCAATTCTGAGATGCTTTCTCCACCCCCATTCCTGCACTGGACTCAGATTTCTGTTATCTGACCATTGTCTTGACTGTGGCAATTCCTCCTATTCCTCAAGGTTATTCTTACAGCCCATTACAATACTCTTGTTCATTCTATTTTAAAAGGTGAGCTCTTTGGGTTAGCATGATGTCCCTGCCCAAAGGACATGACAGATGGAATCCAGGTAGATGTTTTTTTGTTCTCCCACCCTTAGGGACATAGAAATGGCTTTCTATGAAGGAGATTAGGCAGTTTGCTAGAACAGTTGCTTTTTAAGATCTTAAGGAAGATGAATCGGCTATTATTCCATAGATATGTGATTCTTTTATGTCACTTCCTGAACCCACTACCCCAGGAAAGAGAAGGACATTGAACATGGTGCTGATTTCATTTCACTTAGTGTCCATTCTCAAAATCATTCCTGTTTCAAGCATGCATGTCCATCCCTTAGTGACCATAACACCCTTGGTCTTGGCACCAAGGCACCTTAGGGCCATCTGTTTAAAATAGAATCTACCCATCTGATTTGCAACATCCTGCTTGGGGATGCTGAAAATCCTGTTTCTCCTCCCCCCCCCCCCACCAATGGGACCAAGGAAAAGTACCTTCTCCACTGTAACGCTTGCCCTTTGGAAGAGCATTCCCTCAGAGTTTCAGACTGTCTTGACCTTCCAAATGATATCCTACCTTTAAACGATATCTGGGTTTTTTTCCCCCAAGCTCTTGGATAGGTTAGGATATGCCTATTTGGTGTGCAGTGTCTGTTTCGGTTAGGGTATATCTAATGGTTACTTTTATGTTACTTTTTGCTTTGTTTTTAGGTATCATATCTGTGTTTAATATGTACGTGGCTCAGAACCAAGATAGGTGACCATCATAAACCTAAATTTTAAGTATAAATAAATAATAAATAAACATAACTAAATTAACTGGGTTCAGGCAACATGTCAGCTGAAAGCCAAACCCACCACAACTGTAGTTCTTGAATCCATATTTAAACTGTCAGAATTTAGGATTTAATTCAAATGAATTCACAGCACTGATTGTTTTGTACTAATTTAGTATATTGTTTTACTAACAAGTTTAAGATACTCTCTGTTAAGAACTGCCTTTTATCCTGCTCTCACCACTTTTAGAAAACTGACCAAGAGATGCATCTTTATACTATTTTAAATTACATTATATTCTATTATTAATTATTTTTAATTATATGTTTTAAATTTTTATTTTGTATATTATTTTCTACTGCTCTTAGCCACTTTGAGCATTTTTTGTATGGATATCAAGATATAAATCTTAAAAATACATAAGAGAGTAAGGAAAGAAGGGGAAAATATGGCAAGAGTTGCTATTTTCTTTAAAAACCATTTGCAACCATTTTTCAGGAAGGCCTACATATGGAATAGCCTATTATTGAACCCAACAATTTATTCAGAAATAAAGATCTCCAGTACTATGCAAACATACCAAGTCTTTAGGTTATATTAAATCTCAAAAAAATAGAGAAAAGGATATATATATAAGGATATATATACAATATATAAAACATTATTTGTAATTAATATCCTTGTTACCTTGGGCGGTATTTTTGAGTGATGGCTGCCTGTAAAATGAAATCCAGAAGACAAGCAGAAGCAGGAGAAGAAGGATGGGATTCAGAATAAGTCAAAGCCAAGAATTCAACTGGAATTGGAGAAGAGTGATCCCGATGGTTACAAGGCTGTTTTAAGGAAAGGGAATGTGCGCAGCATCTTTAGAAAAAATGCTCACATTCAGATCAGAGAGCTGCATGAACCAATATCCCATAGAAAAGAAGCCGTACATGAATGACTACATAGCAAGTGAATGGCTGTAAATAACCAGTTAATTTCTACTGTGGAGAATGTATGCTTTGGGCAATTTAAAGCTACTGGAGTCTCATTACTGACTTCTCTCCTGCAAATTTCTTGCTAAGAGTGTTATCCCAGATGCCTATGAAAAGAAGTGTACCAGCAAGTGAAAATTCTGATAAAAACCATTACAACTCATTTCTGACATGTACACTTGAAGGTCATGTGTCCCAATGACACCTTAAGGAAGAGAATCAGCCAAGGTTTCCTGAAAACTATTCAGTGAAAAGCAGCAAACACAGCTTACGCACACATACACGCACACACCCCCATATATATCCACACAAACCTTAAACAAACACAATAGATGCATGTAGGAACTGTGAGTATATTTAATTTTCATTCATAAATTCAGTTTAAACCTTGTAAGAACATAAGGTATTTAAATTAGTAGAAGGTAAATCACAGCAACAAAACTGCAGGGTTTAATATTAAGATAAGTGACATGCATGAAATCATTGTATTAAAATATTGTTTTCCTTACTGTTTGGCACAGATGGTGCTGGTAATTAATACAGTGCTTTTTTTAAAAAAACAGGAAATTCCCTAGTTAGAAAATATGTATACACTATGTAATAAGTAGTTTTATTACATAGTAGGAATTAATGATTCTTTGACTGAATTTAGGGCACAAACTACTGGAAAATTATGAACAGCAGCACTGTTGAAGTAAACGGGGCTAATATTTTTAAGATTAAGGAAAAAAGTTGCCATGGTTTTCCTAGCAGATTTTTCTAAGCCATGAACAGTTCCCTATTTTTTCATTTGTTTTTCTTCATAGAAGTTACTGGCCGATTGTTTGCTTGCTTATTTATTTAGCATCTAAAATAAACTGTATGTTTTATATTGTGAAGCCTGGCCCATGGGCTTACAATAAAAAGAACATAACAAGATGAAAAATAGTTGAAGATTATATAAGGGAAAAACAATATTAAAATTCAGATGCATTTTTAAAATCTATTTGGTTCTCATTAATCTTCTCAGGAATCTACGGTGAACGAGAAGCTACTGTAAGAACTGAATTTGGAAAAAAAACAGAGTGCTTCAGAAAGAGTGAGACAAAGATGCATAATGTACTCATACCTGTTTTAACTTGTATAATATAGGTAGGAGAATAGTGGAACAGACAATACGCAGCATCAAAAATTGAGGTCAAACCACTAACAATTTGAGATATGCAGAAGACACCTTTTTGATAGCTATAATTAAAGAAGATGTAGAAGAATCCTAGTTTCATTACAAAAGTAAAATGAAAAGTGAAACTGTTTGGTTAATAATAAATATTAAAAAGGAAAATGTAACATCAGTCTACATTTGTAGGTAACATACAACTGATGGTGCAGAAGTGAAAGTGGCAGATCTTTTGGCTTCCCTGTGCTCAAGAATAGATAAAATGAACATCTTCTGGACAAGTAAAGAGATTAATCCTAGGGAGGATCATTATGACAAACTTAGAAAAGATTGTGAAAGTTATGGATTATTCTGTGACAACAAATATTATAATAGCTAAATAATTATTTTCCCAATGGCAATGTACATCTATGAGAGCTGGACACTGAGAAAGAAAAATAGAAGCCTTCAGATTGCAGATTTGGAAATAGCTACGAAGAGCAGTACAAACTTCAGGTAGAACCACGCAATCAATCTTGGATGCAAAAGTCAACTGGGGCAATGATCATTGAGCAGGAAGTCACATAATTGGGCATAAATAAATAAGTTAATGTAAGCAGATGATGACTAGAAAAAACTTATTATACTTGGCAAGATTTATAGTAAAAAAAAGGGGGGGGACAGCATAAAGGTAAATGGGCATTAGGAAAGTGATTACAGGTATGTCCTTGGCAGATGTCCTCTTATTAAAGAAAGTTGCCATGGTAAGCAAATATTTGCCTTTATAATTACCAGGAGATGTACATGATTCAGTGGTAGTTAACTAAGTATTGTTGTAATGCCTAGTAGGTTTGTAGGTGGCGGGGGGCACATGAATTTTAGTCTCCCATTTCACCCTCTGCTATACCCAACTGATAACTAAAAGTTGAGGAAGAAAAAGAGATAAATGGGCAAGTGATCTCTCAAATGGCTGTTATGCCAAGTTAGCAGAATTCACTTTAGAATCTCCTTTTTCACCATACTAAATTCTGATGCTAGAATGTGACAAATTTTTGTATGTGTTAATGTCACATTCTCAGATGCAGTGGAAGAGACTATCTGATCTCCAACCTTCATGTAAAAGTTAGCTTCCAGTTTGTTTTGCTTCTGTGCATATGAAAATATTTGCTTTAATGGCCACGAGAGATGATTGTCTAAATATCTTTTGTGGAACATGCATATTAATTTTGCAAGACTTGATATATTAGATGCATAACGATGATTAGTTCAAATCATAAAGGAAGCATTTATAATATGAATCATATTCAACCAGGTCCTCAATATATTTATGTGTCATGCATTCGAAAGAATTCACTAGAACATATTCATTTTTAAATGGGCTAAAAATAAAACACAGCCACAACTGAATAATATATTTAACATCATTTTTTCTTTGACTAACAGAATTCAGGATTAGTTTGCTTAAATGCTGTTTTGTTTCACACTGGGGATTCTTTCTGTGCATTATCATAACAATCCTACCTAGGCAATGAGATTGGGAAACTGGGATGCAAATAAGTATTAAGAATATCTATTTGGGGGAATGTATATAGTTGCTGGCGCTGATATGCTAGTTCAGACTAGTTCAGACTCTCCCCCTACAAATAAATTGCAATTATTTTGGAGCATTTTTTAATGTTTTGAGGGTAAGGATAGAATAATTTCTGTCTCTCCACATCAAGAAAGCATTTGTTAAGGATATGTAAAATCAAAATGATGTTCAGACTTTGCCAACAGATAACAGGCTTCCTTTGCTTGGACAGGGACTCCAGCTGGATTGCTTTTAGGGTATGGATAGTTCCACCTGAGGCTTCTGAGCAAATAGAAAAGCCGCTTTGGACTTTTGTGATCCCATTATATCACCTGTATTCTAGAGTTCAGTCAATTTATTTTTGGCTCAGCTGCAGTATGTTACAAGCCACAGGAAAACTCCATTTTCTTTTTTCAGCACTGCAGCTTTGTGGAGTTGTGGATGTTCCTTTTTTACGGAAACTCTTCCTCACAATGCTTCCTGGCTCATGGGTTTCAGCTGCCCTTTCCATGGTAAAGATGGATTGATGGATTTGCAGCTCATAAACAGCATTTGTTTTTGCATGTGTCCTACAATTGCACACAATTTTAATTGCAGGTTAGGGTCCAGGACCTGAGACAGCTTGAATAGGTCACTGGTTAAATAACCATCTTTGCTCCTTGTTCTCAGCATGTTGAGACGGAAGTTTGTTTTAAAATTGCTTTGAGAAATAGATGAATAGAAACAGGAGTGGTGGGAAATGCCATAAAACTGATTACATATTTTATCTCAAATTGAGGTAGTCTTCTCCAAAAACTCAGATATCCATTAACTAGAACTGAACTGTCAATGTATTTCCTCCCTCCCTCCCTTCCTTCCTTCCTTCTGTATAGGTGGTTTTCATATCTCAACTTCAGCAAGAACTAGTTGCCGTCTCAACTCCCATGGCTTCTGTTCTTGGAATATGATATAGTCCCAGAAAGCTGTGCCTTTCTCCTGGATATTGTTCCTCCATGAATTACTATAATTGAAAGTAAAATGGATAAATTTATGAAATTTTCCTTGGCTGGAAACTATAGTTGGGACGTTCATAGAGTAACTTCTGCTCCTCTGCCTCCCTTTTCCTTTCGGTATTTTCAGAAAGACCTCAGCAATACTTGTTAGAGATTCAGAAATATATCAGATATATTATACAGGCCAGAAAAAGTAAAAGTAAAAACAAGTATTTTTCCAAATTTCAGACTGCTTCAGATCCAGAGTTTCCACACAACTTAAAAATAGTTTTAAATTGTCCAAAGGAATTATTTTGTTCAGATTAATCCTTTTATAACATGCATGTTTCAAAACAAGCAATTATTATTTTAAAACTATAATTCAAGTCCTAAATTTAATTCTATACTTCTTCTGGAATAAAAGCCCTCTTCCTTTCTCTCCCTAGCCCATAGCCTTTCCTTTTGAATGAACTGAGGTTGTTCCAGGAAACAGGGCTGAATGAATGGAGGGATTGCTCCACAACCAGGACTGACAAATTTAAGTTAGAATTTGTCAGAACATTTACTTATTTGTTAGCTTATATCCCACCTTTTCACCAGGGGCTCAAAAAGTTTTAAATGGGGATTCCCCTTCATTTTATCCATATAACAAATCTGTGAGATTGATTGGACTAAAAGGAAATAACTGGCTCAAAGTCACCCAGTGAATATTTATAGATGAGGTGGATTTGAACCTGGGTATAGTACATCTGCAACAAACCATAATGACATAAAAATATTTGAATGATAACATCTACATGCATGTGCAAGCCATTATGTGAATGCCACCCTTAATATACTGGATTCCCAGCGTTTGATGCAAATATGTAAATGATGGAACTTGCATGATGATGTAATCATCTACATGTTGTCATTTATCTTATTGTCCCTCCCCACCAAATACACTTATGTCTGAATTTCCCTACTACTAGTCTAATCCCTTATAAGCTACACCACACTCACTTTCATTTATTTATTTTTATTTATTTAAAAGATTTGTATGGCCGCCATTTTAAACATGACTCTGGGCGGCTCACAACAACAATAAAACCCAGTAACTATCAAATCATAAACCACGAAACCATAAAACCATAAAATCAAAACAGAAGTTTCGCAGAAGAGTAGACAAAATGCATATATCACAAATGTTATTGGGCCAATTATGTGACAGTGGGATTCCCTTGTTATTAGATAAGGAGAAAATTAGTTAGTCTGCAATGCCTCATCTAACTGTGTGTCAGGTTTTACCCAAGGGCTCAGCAATAAATAATGACTTACCAGCCCTCTTATTCAATATTTAACCCCTTATGCAGCATTAATTATTATTGGCAGAAGACTCTCAGACCTGACTTGGCCAAATTCACAACTTCGTTGCAGAAAAGAATGAACTTCTAAATACAATAGCAGACCGCCCCTAACATAGGAGTTCAGAACTTTATATATGCTTGAGGAAATGCTTTTTCCTTCCATCTTTCTGAACCAATGGGCACTTGATAGCCTGGGTCATGTTTTAATAATGTTTTTCTGTAGCCTGGGGACTGCTGGTTCCAGCCTCACTATTATCAGCCTTTACAGTGTGACTCCATTATTATGATAGTGATATATTAAATACAAAGTCTCCTCCAGCCAAGCTTCTGTGACTTGACTTCTGTGTCCATGTTTTTTGCTTGATTGTTTTACTTTGCAAATGAAGGAACTATTTAAACAGGAGCAGGTTTGATTCTTAATGACAAGGGCAACCTCATGCCCAACTTCATGCCCTGCAGGTTTGTTAGGTTCAAGAAGCATAATTCCCAACCAACATATCTATATTGGCTGGGATTTGTGAAGTGATTCTAGCACCTCTGCAGGACTCAGAGAAGGCTGACTTAGGGTCATCAGGAAGCAATGTTGTTCTCTAGTACAATTTCAGAGAGTATGTTTAAAACACTTGCATGACAAATCATATAAAATAATTTTACAATGATAACAGTTTTGACAAAATTGAATTAAAATTGATGTCATATAAATATTTGTAAAAGACTATATAAGGTAGCTCTAAGAGCCTCATCCTTGCTATCAAAGGAACTGAATGATGAGGACATACAGAATTTGCTCTTGGAGGGCTAGGATGTTCCATATGCAAACAACATCTTTAAAATCTGAAAAATACCATTTATTGTGAAATACCATGGCCTCTTATTATTGGTGTACTTTATCACCAATGTGGTTTACCTGACAGTGGAGCATATGGGAAATTCTAATATCCCATACAAGTGGCTAGAATGAACCAAAATAATGGCACCAGCCAAAAAGAATATAAGGTTTTCTCAGAGTTCAAACTGGATACTTGATTTGCTTTCTGTAACAATCTCCTCTGTGAGATAGCAATCAGACCCTTTAATATTTCAGCATATATTCAGCTGTGGATGTAATCGTTCTGCATTCTAAATATTTCATCTAGTATTCTGCTAGTAGTCAGGGCTAGACTGATCTACTCAAAAGACAGTGCAAGTAACATAGAGCTGTATAGTCTATTTGTACATTAAACTCCTGTCACACCATAGAGACAAGTACTCATTTAAGCTGGTCAAATCTGACATTATTGGGCAGCATGCTTAAAAATAAAATGCTACTGAAAAGCAACGGATAGGCAAGGAAATAGCATGCAGACAGAATTTAGACTGGTGTTGTACATGCAACTTCCATATGCATTGCTGAGTACTAGGAATGTACTCATTCCTATGTATAGAGTATAGAGTATATCTGAGAAATATCAGAATAAATTAATTGGGGATTATTTCATATTTTTAAATTCCTTTTTCCTTTGGAAGCAATTTCATTCTAATACATTTCTGGGTGGGCAGGAGGTGACACATCATAAATACTCATGAGCTGGTTTCTACAGAAATGGGGCTGATTTCTTTCTAGCTACAGATGGTTTTATTTTACTGAAATTGCCCTTCCAGGTGCCTGCAGGAAATATTCCCATGTTTTAAATGACAAAATAAGGAATATGGTCAGTTCTGAACAGATTCAGAGGGTTACTTTTATTTTGAGTGGTGCTAGACTATGCTCATTACTCACCTGAGATCTCTGTCTTGGGGTCTCTTTGTGAGGAAGAGGAACAGCCATAAGGAGAAACAGCTTGAGTGATCTCGTGTCTCTCTCTTTGATCCAGAGAGCATTGTAGGAGCCAATCTGCTTCAGCTTCCTTGTAAAATGCTGCAAACATCAGCTGTGCTTGTCTGCGGAGCTGTCTTCAGTCCACCATCTTCCCCTGGAAGCCCAATTATCTTTTGTCAGTATTACGTTGGATCAATTCTTTCCTACTTTTTAAATTCAAAAGATTCAGAAAATTGGACTCTCTTTTCATTTATTCAGTTGGCCAAGGGGAAGTTTGTAATTTGTTACATTTTGGCAGTCCAGATAATTTTTATGGTTGTTACTCTCTGTACTCTTCATTATACCTCTCTGGAAAAAAAAATCAGCTGAATTGTCCTGTTGGGGAATGGAAAAAGAAACATCATTAAAGTAATAGTTTCAGCAATCCAAGCAGATTAGATTATTTTTCCACCTGGATAAAGACAACACTAGTTTTGTTGGAGTCTTCTTCCACAAAATACCTAGAAATCCCAGTATTGATTTGTAATTGTTTGTGATACGTAGAAGCCTTTCTTTTTCTAAGTTGCCCAGTTGCCATCACCATTCTGAAATCTACACTAATTTTATAAACCATTTGAGAAGTGTGTTTGTGAAAAAGTTTGTCCTGTGGGTGTGGAAAGAAGCATTTTGATACCCTTTTGGAAGCCAAAAGAAATGGGGACCAGTGCCCATCCACAGGAATTGCTATTCCTGTATCTGGAGGCAAGACAGGAGAAGAACATTTCTTCATATCCCATACAAAGATCTTTTTAGCTATAAGGTGGGATACTGACGTAGTTGTATCTTGAAAATTCTGCATCTATTGATGTAACTTGAAAAGGGTACAAGATAGCACCCAAAGTTCATATAAACAAGCTGTTCTTGAAAAGGGTCTGAAAATACAATTGGTGCCAAATACTGTGGCTAGAGCAATAACAGGTACAGGATACAGGTATCACATGATGCCTGAACTGAAAGATCTACATTGTTTTCCACCTGTCTATGAGACACACTTGGCTCTGACCTTTAATACCATTCATCTCAACAGGATTTGCCTAGGACCCAACTCTCAGTGGGATTAGCTCTCCTCTTAAGAATCTGCCTGGCCACTGAGATCAGGAGAAGAGGTACTTTTGAAGGTGTTCCCATTGCCATAAATATGTTACTGCAAGAAAGAATCTTCTACTGCATGGATTCCAGGCCATGGATGATCTTTCCAAGGATGTACATTTGACTTCCACTCTCCTAATATTTAGGAAAATAGAAGACACATGCCAGGCTTTTAATTGTTGATTACTTTTAACTGTTGATTACTCTGATGTTAATGTTTGCTTTATACACCGCATTTTGTTATAAATATTATAAGCTGCCTTGAATGCTAATATGACTACGAAGAAGTACAACATTAATCAGTCAATCGCAGCTATAACCATCATGTTAAATTATGATGGTATGAGCCAATATGGGAATATATCACTCATCCATGGAGAAAATCTCCCAGGAGGAGGCATGGGCAAACTGCTGTTCCAAGGCTGTAAGTAGCTCTTCACAACATTTTAGGTAGCCTGTTTGTTTATTTACCTATTTATTTAATGAATTTGTTAACCACCTCGGTTGCCAGAATAACTCTAGGTGGTGTGCACAATAATAATTTAAAAAGAAGAAAAACATCTACAACAGCAGTTTAAAAAAAAACTGTAACAATCTATGTTGAGGGGGAAAATGCCATATAAGATTCCCCAAGTGGGGGTTACAATTCACCCTGCCCCAGATCTTGCTGGAACTATCTGGTGTCCATGGCTATCAGGGTTTGGGCCTTACATGTTTCACAGAGAATGTTCTTGGTCTGACAGTCTCTATCCCATCCTTATTATCCGCATTCTTCTTTATTCCACAATCTATTGAACCAAAAAGAAATGAAGCTGTTTTTTAAGTAAAAAAAAAAAAAACCTAATGGAAGACCTTATTTATTCCAAAGAAGAGTAACACTAAATAAGGAATAATCTTTTGAAATAAGTTCCACAATTCTGGCCCTGAACACAACTGCTATTTGGTCCCATGTCTGTCTAATGCTATGGAGAAATCCTTTCAGTTCCCATTTAATTCTGAAAATTATTTCATAGGAGAAGAAATATTTGGTGAGATTCTCATGGATGCAATTGGGTGGACCTGTACTATTAACTCGTGGGTGGGTGAAGTGTCTCTGTGTATGCGTGTCTTCTCATAGTACAATCATCTCTCCAGTGGTCTGCCATAAAGCCAGTGCAGTACTTAGGATCTGAAGGGGAAAATATATTTCAGAGCATGCAGGAAAGGATGTAGAGATGACCTTGGGCAAGGAAGGAATGTACTGTTAAGAGAGGAGAATCAGCAGAAAGCATGAAAAAGAAACTCAAAATAGCACCACAATGATTTTATTTGGTGTAAGATGGGCAGATTCTTTTATTCTTCCCTACAACAATAAATAGTATTTCTAGAATCCCTGTGGTGTCTGTTTCTTGACTTAGCCTTCCTGGAAGGGCTCATCAGCCAATTGAATGTAATTCCTCTGCTGTGTCCCATGAACTCTTGCTCATCGTTTTAGTGTCAACACTAACAGGCTTCACACCTGAATTTGGCAGTAAATTAGCACTTTCTGAATCCTGACACTTTCCCCTGAGCGTAACTCTCAGCTTGATTGGCAAAAAAACTCACAGACACAGCTCAGATAGCTTAGAATTTTTATTACAGAGAAGAAAAAAAGCCCCCACACAACACTTGTTTACTCACTGCAGTGCAAAGATGTTAGGGACTTCTATATATACTCCTAAGAGCTTCTAAGAGAATTCTCCCAGTGACACATTTAAATTGGAGACCAAGAGGCAATTACCCTGAAGCAGAGACTGGTTTATTGACAGGTTTTGGTACCAAGACAGAATAGGGAACCCTAAAAAGGGACGGAATCATAAGCTTTCTTTCTAGACTTATGCACATTGTCTTTGAATTGATTTATTACATTAATAAGCATTTGATTGGATATAGAATCACTAAACTACTCAACAGAGTATAGCATCACATAAGAGTGATAAAGTTAATACATATGCATGTTAAATCTGTAATAGGAGGTGTGGAAGATGAGATAATATACTGTATCATTTAGACCAGGATTTCTCAATCTCAGCAGCTTTAAGATGTGTGGACTTCAATTCCCAGAACTCCCCAGCCAGCGTCTTAAAGTTGCTGAGGTTGGGAAAGACTGCCTTGCACAGGCAAGATTCAAGATGGCCTAAGAATTCTTGGGTCAACATGCTACTTCTTACCTTACTGTGTTCTGAAAGCCTTGAGTTGTTCATTCTTTGCAGTTTGGCTTGCATCCTTTGTGGTTAGCCCTTTTGTTTATCGTATTAGCGCTTGTTACATTCTACGTGCCTGAGAATCTTCCCTTCTGATTGCTTTCTAGCTGAGCTAGAGTTCTTGTTTGGACCAGGAAATGTGTGGGTTCGGAGCTTAGTTGTACTTTTGTTTCTGTACTTCACTCTTAAACTCCTGCTGCCCTTCTGAATTCATGGATGGTTGAGACAGCATTTGAAATACGATAGTTGTGCTATGTTGCATGAATTCCATTTCCAGCCTGGTTCCCACCTTGCCAAACTCAACCTTACCTCATACCTCATATTTTTCACTTCCATTCCCCCTCTGAATCTGGAATGTCAGGTCCTTCTCTATCTCCCTTCTTCTGGTCATAAGTGGGTTGTCCTCTTCTTTCCATCTCTATTTCTTCTTGGTAAGAATCTCTCGCCATTTCTGATCAGTCAACTCCTCTCTATTTCTGTTTGGGAATTTATTTCTGTTTGGGAAAGCAGAAAAGAAGTGTATTTCTTCTACTTTGTCAGAAATTCCCCTCCTCTCTTCCTCTCCTCTGTGCATGGGACAGTCTCTTGATAGTCATGCAGTTCTCTCCCTCGAATTCAGAACTGTTTCCAGATGGAGATGCAAAAACATTATTGTGTAGCAAGTTCATCAGTATGACCTTGTGAGGGCAACTACAAATGGGACTGTTGAAGGGAGTGAGGTGCATTTAACACCTCCCAAGAGTGTCCCATGTTGAAGGAGCCCTTTCAGTGAAACAAATATTACGGTGTGCCTCTCCTGTGCTGAGAATCCAAATAGAGACTACCTTGAAGTTTGAATTTTTCCCCCCTCACAAGATGGAGCAGAGATGCACAAGGGGCAAAGAGAGCATTCTGAAACCAGGAGTGAATGGTGGAAAGCTAGGTGCATTTTCAGAATGGATGGAAACTGAGGATAAAAGGATTAATCTATGCTATCAGAGATAATGGTCCAATCAAGTTAGCATACAGCTTCTTAGATGGTTGCATTGAGGAGAGAAATATGAAAAACAGATTTGACCTCCAACTGTGGTAGTGGGGGAGGCCTTCCTGTTTATGGAAGACCTGGCTGTGTCACTGGGCATGGGGTTAGAATAGTTGACAGAGCCTGTGGATGGCTGTATTGAAAGTTTAGATGGTTTTTACCTTGGCTGCCATTTATGTATGTATGGGGATGTTATTGCTATTTTATAGTTATTTTATGTTTTTAAATGCTGTTTACTGCTTAGAGTCATGACACTGAGATGGACAGCCAAATAAATAAATAAATAAATAAAGGGTGTTTAATGCTTGTAAGAGGCCTTGGAGCAATCTAGTTGAGCCATAAGAAGACCCCAAACAGCCTGAAATTCTAGAGAAAACAGGAGGCACTCAGCTATAAATATGTGTGGTAGCTGTAGGTGTGGAATGACAACCCTAACTGAATACAGGAATGAATTAGAAGTAAGTTACAAGTAATTACAGGAAAAATGGTATTACAAATAAATTCAGCCATGGGTAAGGTCAGCTAAACTATCTTGCTGTTAGATGGAAGTATTGCTGTAAGATGGTATTTGTAGTCTCATTTTTCTCATTCAACTGTGGATGATGAATAGAAGATATCCAGTAGCTAAAATAGAGTGTTCTGAAAGCGTATTATGGGCTTCTGTCGTGACATCGTTGCACAAATTATGTGACTTATATACTTACATCAAATGTCATGATGCAATTTCATAGTCACATTATTTGCATGATGACATCACAATGCATGTGTCATCATTTTGACATCATTGTGGCTTGTAACAGATACCTATGTGGGATGGTGGAGGTCCTAGAGCAGAATGCATTCTACATGAGCTGGATCCATTTAAGCATCTCTTTAGGAAATACAGTAGCCCAGATAGTCAACGCATGCAGGTCAAAGAATATTTCTTCAGTCTAACATATAAGTTACAGCCATGAAAGTGTTGAACTGCTCCAAATCGTCATCATGAAGGGTAGGATCTACAGAACAAATCAGCAAATATTTTCAATAAACGATTTTACTTGTCCAGTACATCATGGAAAATGTGATTCAAGAATCTTTGGAAGACCAAAGATCTGTAATGAGTCCTGAGCATTAGAGTCAGCCATCAGTTGTCTCAATCCTAACAGGAGATTGGATACTATATTTGCATGCAACAGAACATTCATTAAGTTACCTGTAGTGCCAGAATCTACTAACCCCTGTATGTGTATGCTTGTTGCCAGTCTAGGCTTGTAGGGTAACAGAAATAACTAAATGTTGATCTGTAGCACCACATGTCTGGGCTCTATTTAATTTCTGGTTGATCCAGTCTCTAAGCCCATGGGGACCAGGACAACCTCATTTCCCAACAAGCCAGATGTGTAGCATTTAGAACATCTGCTTGCAACTTTTGGGGCAGATAGCAGAGCTCTGCTGGCCCCAAGTTACGTGAGCTACTCCTCCAAAATTTCTAATATATACATAGAAGGAAAGGAGGAGATTATGAGTCTCTCATCCAATAGCAATAGGCATAAGATTAGCAATCAATCTGATATGAACTCAGCAATAAACCATCCATCTCCTGATATATTACCCTTATCATAGTTATTGGCTTGACTTGGCAGAAAACTCACAGACATGGCTTGCCACAAAAAGAATGTTTACTGTAGACAAAAATGAAACCACACACACAACAGTTGATGGCCCACTGCAAAGATGCCTGGGAATTTTATATATATTCCCAAGAGTTTAAACTTGAGACTTCTTTCTCCCACCCTTCTGAATTAATAGATATTTGGCATGGTGCTTTGTGGCCTAGAAGTAGGATAGTTTACTTAACATATATGCATGCAACCCTACATACATAACAACCTGGGAACTCCTGATACCTACCTTGCTAGTCTTAATAATATATCTCAATGTACATTGTACATTTAGTACAATGGCCAAGAATTTGAGGTACAATCAGAAAGCCTTTGTTCAAGTGTCATCTCTGTGACAAACTCACTGAGCAGCTTTAGACAAACAATTATTTCTGCATCTCAGTGGCTATCTGGACAATGGGGATAATAATACTGACCTGTCTCACAGTTTTAAAGAAGTTTGAAACAAGTAATATAAGCTCTATGTGGCTTGGTGTCCAAGACTGCCTTCTCCAACCAGTCCTATATGTGCTTCCCAGGAAAAGTTGCTTGTGACTTCCCACTTTTGTGAGACGAAGGGGACTGAGGCCCAAGGATAGTATTTGTCACTGATGGCACCTACTTTGTGCAACAGCCTCCCTTTGGAAATTAGCCACGTCTCTTGTGGCTTTCCAGAAGCTGGTCAGGAAAAACTTTTCTGGAGAGCATTTAGGCAGTTTGGGATGACTCTGTCTTTGGGGTTTTTTTAAATTGCTCTGTATTATAATTTTGTTAATTTTTTTTTTTAGTAAAATACTATGTAGTGTAATATTGCATATTGTTTAATATTGTATATTGTTTGGATGTTTTACTGATATTCTTAACTGCCAGGAATTCTTGGAGATTGTTGGGTTGTAAAAATTAATGAATAAATATGTGAATATTTGAAAGAGATCAATAGATTATTGTTGTTGTTTCTTCATTTATTTATCTTCACACTAACAGAAACTAAAACAATTTTGTTGTTGTTTGTTGTTGTTTATATTCTTTCCAGAGGACTTTACAAATTCAGTAGATCACCTACTGTCAATATGTGTGCATATGTGTGTTCATCATTTAAATAGAAAAATGAGAAATCACAGAAACATTTGTTTGTTCCAATAAGGATGCAGATGTATTTATTTTTCCTTAATTAATGTATATAGGATGCTTTTTCTTATTGCAACCAATGATGACACATCATCATGAAGATTTGTGTGTACACCATTTAAAATAAAATAAATTGGGGGTTTTTTTTAATATATATTACAGTGCTAGAAGGTATATTTGTCTTTAAATGATTTGTATACTGTATTTTGGATTTTAAAACATGCAAAGTGATGCAACTGTATTATAAATCTCCTCTTGAAGAATAATGATGTTCTCAGTCCTAGAAGCAACCTGAAATGATCCTCCTGTTAGAGTTTAATTTGAATGTTTGTAATCCCCTCCCACATTTCTCCTTAAGGTTGTGATTACCCTCCCGTTCTCTCATACCTTTGCTCTGTTCCTCATTTTATCTGATGTATTACACATTATTTTGTAACTGCTTTAATTGGTCTAATAAAGGTATTGTCCTAATATAGAATTCAGGACATGTTCTCAGTAAACTCTAAAACTGTCCATTAATGTAAGAAATAGCATGGAGATCAGATGTTATCCCCAGAAAATCCTGTCCTTCTTAGCAATCATGCACAAGATTTGTATCTTTATTTCTTGGGATAAAAGTGGACAGAGCTGCAACTTAAATAAAAGCCTTCAATATTTCTCCCCTACTCATAATTATTGCAACTGACAAATATTTTATTTCAAGACCCAGTTAAATGCTTACCCCCAAAATACTGTAACAGTTGACAATTTGAATTTCCAATCCTTTCTTTTTAACAGCTTTTAATTTAACATGTGTCAGTTACAGATGTGTTTTAAATGTTGCTTTCATGGTTTTATAATTTAAATACAATTACCAAAGCTTGTGTTGAATTATGATTGTTTTAATTCATTTTTAAAACTGCTTTCATATGTTCATCTATATCTTTGGGAATTTAAGTACAGCCTTTCCAGCAGCAGACGTACCTAATGTGAATACAATTTTGGGGAACTGCAGCTGAATATACATACATTTGGAAATGCTATCACTAATCTCCACACCTTTAGCAATTCTTCACAGTTTGAAAATAATTGTGTATCCTTGGTTTTCTTCTGTGATTTTGAAATGTCTGTATGAATGGAAATATTACTGTTTGAGTCAATCTATTGCCTGCAATGACAAATTAGAATACGCTTATTTTGCTTATGTTCACTTCACAGAAATGTCTGCAAATAGCAAATGTTTTTGAAATATCATTTCCTCTTATTGTTTGAAAATGGACAGAACTATATTTACTTTATATTCACCAATAGCTTTTCATTCTGTTTCAATGTATGGTTCAACAAGAATAAGACAGTTTTATAATTATAATGACAATTTAAAGTAGCTAAGTTTCTTCTGCAGTCAGTGTCAAAAATAGCACCTTTACTTCTCTCTTAATTCTGAATGTCAGTATTCAGTAGTTTATATATTGCGGCTTTCTAGCTGAGAAGCATTGAATGCTAGAGATGCGTTGAAACTTAGCTCTGATTTTATGGATGATCAAGAAGAAGACTGAGAAACAGTAACCTTCAGTCTTAGTGAAAGCTGCTGGTCCTGCTTTTTCAGATCAAGAAATCGCTGCAGTGTTTGGACTAAAACAGAATAAAACCAGAATAATTGGCAATTGGATTCAGAATATCTGAAACAAACAGTAGGATGTCATCCAATTCTCCATTAGCTCTGATTACCCATGGAAAACCTCAGTGTTCTGTAAAAGACAGTTTGAATATTTCATGCTGTAAGTTACTTTGTTAAAGACTTGCAATGTAAAAAACAAAATTATTATTTTTTAGACTTAAAAAATCTACTTTTGATAAGGCAAGAATTTTTTCATTAGCATATTCCAAAGAGGCTTGGTTGTAATAGTACTTTTCTTTTTTTTTTGGCTTATTTTGTATCCCATCGGAAATAACATTTAAAATAAAAACAAAAACCCTCCATCAAAATCTAAATATATGCAACTAACTTTGACCCTTATGAATTGACCAAATAGGATTCCATAACACTTATTCCATTGTTTCATGCCTACTTCAGGATGTTTAAGAAGAAGATAATATCATCCAAATATGTGATAAGAAGATATTAGTGGTACATATTCTTCCCTGGCAGGCATTCCTATCGTGTCATATCGAAGTCTAGCAAAATGTTGAAAGTTAGAAATGTTATCAAGCATTAGCAGGCATTTAAAGAACGTCCCTTGAATATTTCTAGCATAGAAAGTATTTCATGTGATGTAAATTAATGGTAATTTTTCTGACTTTAAAAGAGAGCTCTGCCAGAACATTTCAGTGGTCTGGACCCAATTCTGCTAACATGGAGATGCTTTCAATTTTCTCTGCCTGCTTTCCCGCCTTAGATGGCTGTGATTGTAACAAAATTAATCCATTTAAAAATCTGTGGCTTAAACTTAAGGATTTTCATCCCCCCTCCCCTCTTTTTTTTTTCTTAGAATATCAATAAGTTCCAATTGAAGAGCGGATTCTTTTGCAATTCAGGCATGTGCCGGCGATAACGGGCGAGTTGGCATGAAGAGAGGCAGAGATGGATTAATTATGCAGAGAACATGGAAATTCTGCTTATCATCGGCTAGCAAAGGAGCCCAGCTCACATAATCAGCAAACGAAGGGAGAGAAAAAAATAACAATGCAATGGCACCTTCCAGCCCATCATCAGGATTTTTCTACCCCCTTGTAATTAAAAAATAGCATACACTTATAGCCCTATCTCCTGTGCAGGCAAGGAGTGGATGTCCACAAAATAATTGCACTGGGATATTAGAGCTGGAAACAAGGGCTGTCCATTCCTATACCAACTCTCCCTTCCCATTCTCTCCCCTGGCCTCTGCAAGGCACTTCCTTTTGGTCTGGAATCTGAATCAGATGGATGTCTTCAGCCAGGTCACATCCCATCTTAGTGTCCATGACTCCAAAGCTTATCCTTATCACGATAAATTCTTGAGCATCCAGAAGCTCAGGGGTGGTTATTCATCTCACCTGCAAGTTATCCAAAAATCACTTTGAAAAACCCAACCCAACTGGTATTTTGTTCAGCAACGGAACAGATTGATTATCATAGGGTGCTCTTACATATTTCTTGCTTTTCACCATTGCCCACAAAGATTGTGGCTGCTAAGAACCCTTCTCTTTTGCTGCTATACAGTTCTGGAATTTAAAGGGAAAATAAACTGGCTAATTTTAAGCTAAAGGTAAAAAAAGAATGCCAGGACATGGGCTTACAAAACCTATGCAGGCAGGAAGGAAGGAAGGAAATGTGGAAGTTTATGTACTGCCCCAAACAAACCAATTTAATATTTGTGCCTTTTGGACTGTTGGATGACATAATCCATTTTTCTTTTACATATTCTTATATGGAAATGCTTGATAATCAGAACGCATTAGTAATTCCTTTTCTTAATGTTTTACTGTTCCTTGCATCTATTTTTTAAATATATATATATAGTTTTCCCTTGCAAGTGGGTAGGGGAATTCATGGCTCATTTTCTAGTACATTCATTCAGCAGCAAAGGAAAGAGGAGGAAAAGAAAGTCACATGCAAATCAGAGGAAAAGTGTTGTCAAATATTAGTAGGCAATCCGTGTGTAGTCTTCTGTTTACAAGAGCCACTGTGGGGTGCTCTTTCCACACTAGGAAAAAAACAATCTGCTGATATTAATATAATAAGAGAAATATAAAGTAATCAAGCTGGACGAGTGGGTGGGTAGTATTTGTTTTGGATGTCAACTAAAAAGGTCTTATTCTTTACTGCTCCAGGTTTTGACCATACTCTCCAAGTTAACCTTTGAAAGCCAGTTTTTTTTGGGGGGGAGGGGTTCCCCATTTGATATACCTGCACTCAGCTTGCTTCTACACAGCTAATTGGAGGTCTTGTAGTCTTCCATAGCTAAATTCTAAGATAATCTGTTCACTCACCATTGTTTTTCTTACCCAACTGACAGTGTAATATTTCTTGAGGCTTTTTTGATTTTGGTGGACATTCTTAAGGTATAGAATTGGAGGTGATTTTTCCCTCTTTTAAATATAATTCTGATATCCAGCTGTTGGTCTGCAGTTTTCCTTTCTTCTTTTAAATAAAATCCAAATATCCAACACTTCATCTCTAGGAGGATCCCAGAGAATTTAAAACCCTATCAATAGGAACATCCTGAAATTGTGCTGGACTCGGATTGTTTCAGAAGTTGAAATGATCTGCATATCAAAAGAATCATTAAGCTTCCTAAAATAAAGTCAGCCCAGTATGTTCCTGTGAAAGCTGCAGCTTGAAGCAATGGATACAATTACAGACAGCACCAGGAAATGACTGTGGAAATTTCAGTGGTCACTGGAAGGCTGAAACTCTCTATATTGAGACTGCACAAAAACTAAACTCTGTTTTATTATTTTTTTGCATCCTGGTAACACCTATAGTGATTCTACAAAAAACTCCCCTTTATTACATTACCTAAAATATTTTCATTGTACTATTCTGTTCGTACAGGCTCAGAATCGCAATTTTAAATACCAAGTTGCATTAATGAAATAATAGGTGAAAAAAATCACCCTTTTAACAACACATCTAGGGCCTTTCTCCTCTACCTATTATTCCATCCTTGAATTAGTGAAAAACTATATCAACATGAAATGTGCATGTTCATTGCTGATCTATCCTGTCTCTATTACCAGTTGTGCCAGTCACATGATTTTCTTTCATAATGACAAAACCTAACAGATTCAACTTGAATGTAATGGTATGTGGGAATGACCTTGGGAGACAGGAGGGAGAGCTGCAAACTGGACAACTAGCATGTAAAAGATGTCTCAGCCCACAGAAGGTCAGATGTTGTGTGAAATGTTTCAGAAGGGACCCTTCCTAGTTTTCTGGAGAGTAAAAGGAGAGGAGGGGAGAAATACTTTCAGTCTTGCAGGATTCTCTTAATGTAACCTAACAATAAAGATAAGAGCTGATACTTCTGGTTGTGCTTCTTGTCTGGACTACCTCACAGGGCTAACATTGAACTGCTTTTGGACTGGCAGAGCAAGAGGGGAATGGTACTTTAACATGGGTACAGCTAAAGACAACTTAAACGTGTCTTATTCATGGGCTTGGAACAAGATGTAGGCAACATCATGGTGCTATGATATTTATATTATATTCAGTGCAAGTGAAGGCATGATCTAAGTTGAATACACTTAGATTTGTATATCCTAAGGGTTCCAAACTTGGCACTTGAAAGTAATCACCATCTATAGTTTAAAGATTTATCGTAACTTCTTTTGCATGCATTCTGCCTCCTGTCATACCATATAGATGCCTTCCTCTATCTGGAGCCTTCCAGATATGTTGGGACTGCAATTCTAAGAATTCCCTGAGAGGTACTAAGTTTGACATGCTATAAATCAGTACACTTACTCTGGTTGGAAGGCGCACCATAAAACATAAACCAATTCAACCCTAGGTCATATATGGATAGTTCTTAACAGCTGACAGAGGCACAGGGGAAGGCATGTAGAATAATCAATGCAAATAGAGATCAGACAGACCAGATAAGCATAGCATAGCTCTGCTCATAAAGGTAAAGGCTGTCCTGAGCATGTTCTTAAATTCCCCCAGATTCCCTAAGTCTCCAACAATGCCTACCTGATGTGAGTTGATCCCGATTACAAGAGTTCTCTTCTGCAAAGTCTCAGCTAGTTGTGAGAGTTTCCCCACATATCCTACTGCTCCTTTATCATATCTTCTTTTAGTCTTTTATTTTCAGTCTTCAGCATTCTTGGGGTTTGGGTAGCCTTATCCCAGATAAGATTATGAGTTGCCATCACTGGAAATTGGAGTGACAGAGCCCAAGGCAACAGATTCTTCCATTTGTTCTTTGTCCATATCCAATGAAGATGTATCTGGATCAGTGTTTCTCAGCCTTGGCAGCTTTAAGATGTGTGGACTTCAACTCCCAGAATTCTCCAGCCAGCATTCCCTGCTGGCTAGGGAATTCTGGGAGTTGAAACCCACACATCTTAAAGCTGCCAAGCTTGTGAAACACTGATCTAGATAGATTCTAGCTATGATATATGAAGTCTAGCTAATAGTTTCAATTGTTATCACTGAAAGTTTGAAGAATAAAGCTCCCATCACCAAGATCATTGCAATATGATCTAGATACATCTTGACTTACATATTGGAAATTCCCATAATGAGTAACACACCCTTCTCATGCTGTTACGGAAAAATCTTAAGGGCCTTTTAGCTGTAGTGTAAGTTTTTAAAGTTCTACACATGGTTGGTGCTCACTACTTTGCTTGGGAGGTGTGAGAGAGAACTAGGAAAAATCTCTGCCTGTTTTCCACTGTGAAATAAATAGAAATTACAAGTCAAAACAGTGCACAAAGAAAAATATGAGCTTACAATGTTCATGCTGCTTTTTAAAGATAATATAGAGATGTTAGGTGATCTGATCATGCATCACTGCTTCTTGGGTAATTATGCTGCAGTAATATGTCTCCTATGTGATAGGTCAACTTGAGTATATTACGTGTAATGCTACGCAAATTGAAATTCCTGAAAAATTCAACACTCTGTACCAAAGAAATTCAGAGATCAAAAATGAATTATGTTGCAAAATCACTGTATTTCTTTTACTGCAATTTAGATCCTTCTTGAATCATTGTCCCATTGTTACAAAAATTGGTCCTTTGATGACTTGGATAATTGTCTACAAAAATTTTAAAAGTTTGGGATGTGCTATATTCTTCATTATTTCTAATTAAACAACAGAATTGTTTTGTGGTGTTGTGTTTATGAAAAAGCTTAAGTTAGTTCCAAAAGGGAAGGAAAAAAAAAAGACTGACATGTGAAAGAACTTGAAATTCATGGAAAGGATATGTGACTGTGTCATAAAGGATAGCCTATTCTAAAGAATCTTGATTCTGCAAAAGAAAGAAATTATCTTCCCCAATTGGCTAATGGACTGCTAGTGAGGGTAATATTACAGGATTACTATTTTTTTTAATATATAGCCAGTACAAATGCTAATCCTAAAAATAACTACTTGCATGGATGATTTGATGTAGGGAACACACTCTTTCAACATTAAAGGATCTGTTTTATTTTTCAAGACCCAATCCAAAATGGTGTTAGAAGGGATAGAGCCAATTACCTATGTAAATACCATAAGCATCATAATGTTTGAGTTATTACATCTCAAGACATCTGACAATTTAATTTTGACTATTAAATTGCCACTGTACTGAAAGTTGAAAATCCCTGCTGATCCCAGAGATTTAGTAGTAACAACTTTCTTTGCCTGGAAGGTTGTCATGCTCCATCTGATTATATTGGATGCAGGCCAGAGCTGAAGGTCATTTCTGCTAAATATCAGCCTGGTATCTTCATTATATTTTACTTTGACCTGTTCACATTTAACTCTAGGTGCACGGTTTAGCTGCCATTTAGTTACCGTGCTCTGTGCATTGAAAGGAGCAGTGGCCAAAAATGGATATGGATCAGCCTTCAAGTTCCAAGACTGATGTATGTGTTGATAGGTTGGAAATGCAAAAAATGAGCGGCCTGCAAGCATTAGAGTGTTGACTTGAGTGATAGGAAAATATCCCTTCTCTGATCTTTCATATTATTCTACTATGCCATTCCTTCGCTCAATTTGCTCCTAGGTTTAGGATGAAACTGGAAGTGACCAGATAATTTCCTGTACTATAATTTGGCTAATTTAGGAGAATTTGTTTTCTTGATCTGAGGACCAGAAGATCCATTGAAAATGTAGGTTTCCCCTACATGTCAGATGAAGCATGAACAGAGAAAACTAGCTCCTGTTCCCAGTATGTATGTTGAGTATCCCCACACTGTGGTATCCACATCTAAAATCTTGATGTCTGTAGGCAATCAGCTTTCATGCATAGATAATGGAAGAGTCAGTGATTTTACTTAAAACTAGAAGGCATCCTACTGCTAGAAGCTTCTTGGCCTCTCATTCCACATCTGCAGATTTCATATTCTTCTTTTGCCTGTCATTGAGCTTGATGGGAAATTAGCACAAGCTGTATACATCTATAATCTTTTACATTTCCTGGAAACAAGTTTTAACAACTTTTACAATTGGAGTCAGATAATAGAATCCTCCATAATCGTAACAGCAAATGGATTTGTAATCTACCCGTGATTAAAATTATTTTCATCATGAAGTAGAAATTCTCATTATTGTTGCCATTTTAATATTATCAACTATAAAGTGTCTTAGTGATTGATACTGTAGACAATGAAACCCTATATTATGGTAATTAAATTTAAAATGAATCAGCTCTCCTTATATGTCTCAGTAGTTCAGTACCTGATTATTTAAAAACAATTATCTTTTGATGTCACTTAATGGCGTTTGCTACTTTTAACTGCCTACATTTTTTTTTTCAGGGACAAAAAGTTGAACCTTAGGTGAAAGACCTCATGCAGATGAAGCTGTGAAATGCCAAGGGACCAAGGATGAGTGGGTAGAAAGAGACCACTGAAGGCACTGGATTTTTCTTCCCTCCCTCCCTCTCCCATTCTTAGTTCTATGCTTTTTAAATGCATGCTAGACATATAACATTCTGAGACAGATATTCATTTTTTATTATCTGGGTATAAAGTATGTATGTACATGGGAACTGAAGGGAGAGCCTTAAAAAAAAAGAAATTCCAAGGGAAAATCAAATTAAAATGACTGGAGAAAGACTAAAGTAATGGGAAATGTTAAACTACGCATTCACAAGCCCACTTTTCCCACCTATTACTTTTCATAAGGACAAAGAGCTTCCTCAACAGGAAAAAAGTTGTATATTTCCTGTCCACTTAATCCTCAGCCATCCTCTTCTTCTGCTCTTTGACTGCCCCCCTCCTTTTTTTTTTTACTGCTGCCTGTTATTACAAGATACTCTTTTTTATCCATTTTGGTGAAATTTTAGTACAAAAACATTCTTTCGTATCTCTGTTCATTTGCAGATTTGAGCAGGCTTGCTAAAGCACACCTGTTGTGCTGTCTGCATCCCCCCCCACTCTTTTTTTTTTTTCTGATCATAGGCTTCTGACAAAGAGGGTGGGGGAAAGAGAAAGATTTTTATCAGCCCCTCTTCACTGGACAATGAATTTTCTTCACCATTTGAATGTATCTCCGGAATGCCTGAGTGATTCATTACAGCAGATTCTGAAGTATGACAATGGGCCTCAGAAATGACTGATGGTATCTGTTCCCTGATTTCATTTCCCTGATCCTCTTCATCCCTTGGCCCTGTGTACCTCGATTAATTAGAAACCAGGGATTTTCACTCATCAGCTGATGGGTTTCATGCTCTGCTCTGTCACAAATCTGCTGCTTTCACTATCTCTCTTACAGCTGGTGGTGGCTTTTAAAACTTTCTTTTTTCTCCCCCCACTCCCCATCAACCCCTTCTTTTTTGAAGCAGTGCTTTGTGACTACAGGTTTAGGCCTTTTTAAGATTCAGACATAAAAAAAAAAGAGGGAGATTAAAAATTAAAGTAAAGAAGATTCAAAATCTCTGATTAAGTTAATCCATATCCAAATGATACTTGTCCAAAAATGAACTTTTTGAAGAGATAATAATATCAATGTTTCATAGCTCTCAGCATTCTAAGTTCTCACTTTTCCCCCCAAGATATAATAATTGAAGTCTTATGCAAAAGGACAAAAGTATATAAATACATTTTTCCTTGTGTGCAGAAAGCACATGTGTTCGGCTCATATGCATTTTACTGTTGTCTGTGGTATATTGTTAAGCCAATTGCATTCAAGTTTCACTTGCAACAACTACCTTATAATAGGATCCTGCAATAAATCATTGAGCCATTATTGTTTCTGGAGGAAATACTCCATAATTGAAAATATGCTGCCCTTTGGGGCCTATACCAAATTAAATCACATGGTGATAACATCCCTAAGGAAACAAACCATAATTAAATAGTATTTTAAATGCAGAATATTTTGCAATAAAAATTCCTCTCTCCCTCTCAGAAACCTAAAATAATGTGTGAAACACAGGCAAACATATCAATTATGTCTAGTACAAAAAATGTAACCACTGCTAGTTTACTTTTCTTATCTCTTCCATTTGTACATTCTTGTACATTCTTTGTTTTGATCTAATTTGTGCATTTCACACGTTCTTGGGTTTATAATGAAAGGTATTCCTTCTTTGATCTTGGTATAGAAAAGTTGTACTGTATCCTGCATAATATTTTCAATATCCTGCTGTGTTATGGTAAGGAAGAGAAAAGGAATAGAGATTCAGCTACTGGTAATTATACAATTTATGCTGTGAGAATGGCAAAGGGTTTTGCAAGCTGCTCAAAAAAAAAAATCTTGCCTTTCAGTAATGATCATTGAAACTGATGTCATTGGGCAACTGCTCCACTGAAATATTTGGTGAAAAGGGTAGATATGGCATATCTGTTCATCAAAACCTCTACAGAGACTTCCCCACTTAATACCCTCCAGATATCTTGGATTTCAATTGTGCTGAAAGTGGGAACTGTAGAAATCCAGCACATCTCCAGGATACCTGGGAAGGGAAGCCTGATCTAGCATAGAACAGGTTATGTGTCATCACTGGCAGAAAGCTAGAGAAAAGCCAAATAAGGAAGCTAGGAGAAAAGACACAGGTAGCTAATCCAAGCAGTTGCCAGGGAAAAGATCCCTTATGACCACGGCAAGGGTTAGCACATGGTTGGAAACAAGGGAAGGGGGAAAGAATCAGAAGCTACAAGTGATAAAGGACACCTGACCATCACAGAATGGAATGGATATGTCGATAGGAGATGGTGGGCTTTCCAATAAACCTAAGGACCACGCAACATTTCCCTTCATTCTTCTGTTGCAGGAGCCTTGGGAATTATTTGCATTCAGTCCTTCCTGATGCCCATTGACTTCAGCTACAACAATTTTTTTTATCCCTTCTATCCGACTTTGTAGGGAAGTTCATCTTTCCAGGAATCTGCCTCTGCCTCGATACCTTATTGATCACGTGAGATGTCTGGATCCAGAAATGCCATAGCAGTATTGCTGAAAATTGCCAGCAAAAAATAATGAATCTGGTGGCACCTTAAAGAATACAAAATGTATCATCATTGGCTATGTTAAAGAGGCTGGACAATAAACTATTGTGGATGTTTTAATTTGAATCTTTGCACTGAAAACAGAAGGGAACACATTGGTTTGAGTGGTCTTTCCCAAATCTATCATTCAGTGTGTATTTATGTAATAATACATTTGTTAGTTTTTAAGGTCCCACATAACACTTTGCTGCTTATGCTGACAAGCCCATAGATATATACTGTAGGGTCCCATGTTGCCCAACTTCATTAGATGTTAAGTTTTCCATCCACAAATATGGTGTTATGGTCAGCCATTCCTGGTCACGGTGTGTGTATGCTTAAACACAAACAAAAGAGGATGCAAGAGATGCATATTACTTACTTGGAGGTAATATTTATTTTTAAAAATCCTTAAATTGCTTGACCAAGCTAGCTGAACCAATGCACTAAATGAAAATGTGGTTTCTTTAGTTTTAACTGCAAGCAAAGTTAAATGTAGACCTAAACAGTGATTCCATCCCCATTTTTCCTCCAGAATGTCAGGCTCTCTGGCTCAAAGCTACCCAGACATTTGATACAATTGCCAGATTTTATAGCAGACACAATCAAGTATGACTTCTGATGGGATCCAGCCAGATGCTTTTTTAAACTTGAATAGTATATAATGGTAATTGTCTATCAGGATTGTATGCTCATATCAGTTTGCACAAAGCTGGCCAGCTTGGCTGATCAGGTGTAAAAGAACAGGGCCCACATGCCACTAATATTTATGTAGAAAACAGAATTTCAGCAGGTTCAGCTTGACATGCAAGCATAATAAAAAATGAAATGTCTTCTTTTGTACAACTTATAAATGCAAAAGGAATCCAGACCACCTTTATTTTGAGTCAACTATGGCCAGTTGGATTTGGGGCCATCAGCTAGACTTTTATTAGCAAACACTATAATTTCACTAGAAAGCTTTGATTAAAAAATACATCCCAAATGCTAAGGCTTCAATCAGTTCTGTTCATTACAGAAAATGACACCTTTTTCTCAACAAACAATCCGTGAAACTGAACATTTATTTTGCGGAATTGAACCCTGATAAACCAAAATCCCATTATCATTTCATTTGTTCCCTGAGATTCATTTCTCTGCAGATTTCCAAAGAACAGCATTAGATCAGTACATCTCTCAGCCCAAGCTCACCAGTCATCTTCAACACTATCTTTGTATTTGAAAATTAAAAAGTTAATTAAAAAAGCAGGGGTGAATGAGAATTTGCATTGCTGATCAACAAAGTTTTTAAAGTTTTCTCAGTTGTGGTGCCTATTAAAGAAATAGACACATACTCCATTTTTAATTCCTATTATGTAGGAATCACAGAAATATTTGCACAGAACGAAATACCTCTTGTCCTTTATAGTTTATGTTTTACTGACATTATTTTCTTCTAATCTGACAATGGTGTCATTCTGGGCATCCCTTAACTAGGATTAAAAGATTGGAATTAGGTTTCCAGATACATTTCTTCCTTATGGCAATTCTCTTAACTACTAATGGAACTATGGTTATTAGTAAAATTGACACCAGTTATGAGTTAAAATGATTCAGTTTTCCCCCAGCTAGGATTTTAAAATCATTACTTTAAATTCTACATTTAGTCTTCTAGCAAATGGTGGTATTTCTAAATAAACCTATGAATGTTTCAATTTCAGTAGCAAATGACCCAACTAATATCAGCCATTTTCTTTCCATATAAGAGGTAGAAGAATATAATGGCTTGTACAGCTTACAAAAGTCATGGATGATGGTCAACCAAGGTGTCAAGATATTTCTACAACAAAGAATTCTGCAATAGTATGATTTGTAAAACATATGACTAAAGGATTTTCTTCAGACGGTTGACATGTTTATAAAGGATCAGGGTTGAAAATGGTATATATCTGAACTATGTAGAATTCCTAATATTCTCCATCCAAAGTTAAGCTGTTTTTCCTTCAGCAGTCCAAAACATGCCACTATGGCAACTTTCCTTACAGAATGGTTAGGGTCCACAGCATTCTAACCTCAAACCCTTTTAAGCCTAGCCTAATATGTTATGCAAACCCTGACTGATGTTTAATGAGCCTGACAAGGAAAATAAACTACATTAGAATAATGTAGAGATAGAATAAATGTCTTTGTCCTCAAAGAAGTTGCACCTTTCTGTAACAAATCACAAGCAGTGAAAGGGGAGTTGTAGACTCATCTAATTATTCCTCCTTCCTTATGTAATTCCTCAGAATGAAGTCCATTAGCTAGGTAATAGAAGATAAAGTCTCCTTTGGGAAGCTCATAACCTTCTGATCACATGGACACATCCATGTTGTTGTTGTTTTGCCAACACTACAAAAGTAGTTTGCTATTGCCTTCTGGATTTTTTTTTTTTTTTAATATCCAGTTTTGTCTACATCTCTGGCATTTTCTGCTGGTCTCCTACCCACATACAGCAGGCCTGGCTGTGCTTATTGTTTTTCAAGATTAGCCCAATTCAATATGTGCTGCCACCTGAATATTAATAATCTATACATACGTTATACTAGGGAAAAGGTTTAAAATCCATATTTTATCCAGCTTTCCAAAACTTTGTGAAATAACTGGTTATCCAGACAGATATACTCACACACCCCTTTCACTGACCTTCAGTGATGAACTGAGAAGGTCCTTCAGTTCAGCTCATACAATAAAGTTTCAAACGCAGCACTCTTTCCAGTGGATCCCTTGTTTCTTACTCTGCTTGTTTCTTATGCCCCTTTTGGTGGTACATATCAGCTTAATATGATCACAATATTTACTAGCAAACTAATATCCAGGATTTGTACACCAGCTGGTCCACTTTTTATACTAAAATGTACTGAAGACTTCTAACAATAAAAAATAAAAGAAAATCCTAAAATCACAGATTCAGCTCTCGCCAGATCTAACTTCCACCCCCTGACCTTGGCCTATACATTTCCATTCTTCTAGATGCTGATATCACGGTCATACCTGTTTCCCAAATCAGACTGTAGCAACGGCCATGTGCATTAGCAATGCATTGTCACAATAGAAACTAGACATCAATTATCTCAAGACTAATGTGGTTGTATTCTCTAAATGCTGCATCTGTACCTCACATAACTGGAATATAATAATCAAATTATTATTTCAAGGCCTTTAAATACCTAGCTGTTTATTTTTCAACCCACTATCATTTAAAAACATCACATCTGTGACCTCCCAATATAGGCATTAAAAGCTACTAATGCAATAATCACATGTGCAAACTTAAAGGGCAACAATAGTGTCATGGCAGCTGTTAAGCTATTCAAGGCCAAGGTGATACACCTTCTCCCACACAGCCCTCAGTTTTGCACTTATAAAGTCATATCTGCAGCCTCTTAGAATCAGTTCAGTCCGAATTTCTGAGCATTAGATTGTGTGTTCTTCCCTCAGTAGCAAATGCACTCCTCCAAGCAGAGGCTTGAATGAGACTCTGCCAGTTGAAATAGTGGCTGAAACAATTGTTAAAGGGGGAGTCCCAGGCCCAGCTTATTCTAACTGATAAATATATCCCCACTTGGAAGAAATAAATTGTTTCTGATCTTGCTCACTGTGGATTCTCAAACCGTGCTTTACTTAGGGCCGAGTCTAAACAGAGAGTACTCAATTCAGACTTAATGAAACAGTAGGGCAAATCATCACATCATTGCTTACGGTACTCTTGTTGGCATTGTTTCCATCATCCCCAATTATATCTACAACACTCTCTCTGCCCCACACAGAAGGGTGTTCACTCTGATGAGATTCCACTCATCAAAGATTAGATTCCTCTCATCTTCCTCCAGTGGGAAGATTTAACAACATCCCTTTTCAAGGACACTTTTGTATAAGCTTGGATGCAAAGCTTAAAACCATTATACCTGTTTTTTTATGCTGCTCCCGTATCACACCCAGTACTTAGAACAGCAGATACCTGGACTGGTGCAAATCAGAAATTATGTTTTTCCTATCCTATGAAGAGGTCAGTCCAGTGACATTCTTATGAAAGCTGCCAATTTTGCACCTTTGCAATCATAGAAGATGTCTGATTCCTACACTGGTTTCTTTCTCTTTCCATTTTTTATATCCAGTGTTAATTCATCGTTAATTGTCTACATTAGCCCATATCATTATCAGAAAAAAAAAAAGATTTGATTCTGAAAGCAAATGATCACCCTGGCTTTTGCAGGCTGGTTTGTGAGGGTCCCAGACTTTTAGCAACTTTGCAAACTTGACCTTTGAGTGGTGTGCTGTGTGCCAATACACTTCAAAAATGGACTGCACTGGGACACAAACTATATTTATTTGGAATTGAATTTAACTTAAAAATAAATTAAATTTCCATTAAGTTAATGAAATACTGTTTAATTAAATACAGTCACCTCTACACAGTTAATAATTGAGTTTCATATTAAAAATACACTTGGGCAGCAAACTTTGGAGTCATTCTGGGGGCCACATGCAGCCCTGCGGTTGCATGTTGTACACCCCTGGCTTAAGGTAAGAGGACAAAAGCTCTTATGGAATATATTAGAGGCCATATATGAGCAAGGCAAGGCAAGGCATCCTATTATCAGGTTTGCCTGATTTTCCACAGTCCTTTGATTCATGGCCAGCTGATTCATGACTGACAATGGCCGGCTATCCATCAGTCCTCTTCTGCCATCCACAATGGTAATACACATATAATGGCCACAATAATAATCTTCAGAGCAAAAGTAGCGAGCTATCTACTCTACAGCTCACAAGTCTGCAACTAATGCAATAAAGTCCCTTTAAAAGCAATTTCCTCAACATTTCAAAGGGGCCTACATACTATGTGCAGATCTGAAGCCAATTCTTTATTAAGAACAGAAACAGTCCTGACTTCATTAGAGACCCAAATCCAACTTCAACATGTGAGATGTTGGCTCAATGAAGTTCTTTAGTTGCCATGATCCTGAAAAATATAATTTTACTTTCTTGCGGCTAATTGAAATAAAGTCCAGCCTAAGACTCTGTGGACTTCCCATGCAATATCTGGTCTCAATTGCCTATGAAAAAGCTCTAGTGGGTATAAATCTGTGGATTCTTGATCTGGACTTACAAAAGAACCTAAGCTTTACTTCAAAAATCTGTATGTTATACACGCTAGGGAGATGATTCACTGCAGCCAAATATCTTACTAACATTTTGTGCCCAGAACATGGAACAGCCTTTACATTTGCCAGACTCAATTTCTTACCCACAGCTCTTCCGGAAGGGAGATGCAGTGGCACACCAATACAACCTATGCTTGTGTCCCTTGGAGCAAACTGAATCAATAACACATATCCTTGCTCCTTTTAATGAAACTGGCATGCAAACCTAATTGCAGCTTTTTAACAACCAGTCGCAACAAAACAAATGTTGATTTTATTCTTCTCCTTCTAGCAGAGCCTTCAGAAATGATCTCCAGGAAAGGGGCCAAATTCTGCCTGAACGCCTTTGCTATTTGTCACAAGATAGCTTCGTTTTCCCTGTTTAAAATCTTATGGTCCTTCTGGATAGTATTGTAAAACTGTCATTCTTTGATTTTACGATGTTAGTGATAGCTAACAAATTTACAATCATTCATTTATGTCTATCTTACTAGAGTTATGTTGTAGGTAGCTAAAAATTTTAGTCATTACTGAAGTAAAAGTTAAGAATTTTGTTCCTTTTCTTTTAGTCACTAATAATTTGTTTAATAGTTTTTAATAATCTAGGAAATATTTAATTTTGGTCACTGACTGAAATAATAAAGCTACTCTCTACCTCAGTCCTCCAAGTCTTTTCTTTCTTCAAATGAGTTCTCCCCTTTTTAAATTGCTGATTAATACTTCAGCAGTGAAGATAAACATAAAATAGATTAACTACTAAAATGAAATTACACTTAAAAATTAAATGTAAATGTTTTAAAGTGGAAACAATTGTAACTGTATTTATATATACACACCACATATACACACGTACAACATTTAGCAAGAGTAGGTATAAACCAGATTACCAACCTTAGTTGCATCTGTGCCTTACCAGGTGTAGGTGTAAGCTAGATTACCATTATTCCCTGCTAATGGTAAGGAAAGTACCAATCAGTTTTGGCACATTTTGGCCAGTAGTCTTCAAACCCAATGAAGGCTCAGTTTTACTTCAACTAAGCTAATGCTATTCTACGCAAGGTACATTCTCTAACCTAGAAACAACTTGCAAGCCTATTTACTCTTGCCTTCATCCCAGCAAGGAGATACATGCAGTAATGAGGAATGAGGATCAAACTGCAAGACAAATATATGGAAGGGGTCAGGAGGCAGAAGACCAATAAAGGCATGATTTGATGGAGCTGATGAGATCCTCAGAAAGAGAGAAATGAAAAGGTTAAAGAACAAAATGCGATATATGAATCGAAGTGGTAGAAGCAAAGTGTGTTTGCAGAAAGGCATGGGGTGTTTTTCTACAAGCATATTTGCAGAAAGGCATGGGGTGTTTTTCTACAAGCATATTTACCTGCGTATCCCAAAAGGGAATAGGGTGATAGCTGTGTGAGTATGTATGTGAAAGTATGGCAAAGCTTCCAACTCTATGCATACAGCAGTTGACCACACATAAAAATGTCTCACAAATTTCAAAGTAATAGGTTGGGTAATTATATTGAATCCAGAGGCCCTGTTAAAACAGAAAAAAGAACTTCAGTAATATTGAAGTGAAATATTATTACAGTCTCACTTATTCTTGGAATTGGCTTACTGATTACCTCAATACTGACATCAGTGAAAAACATTTAACATCTGGCCTAGAAAATCAGACAGAGACTTTGATTAAAAAAAAAAAAACCTTCATGTAATTTTCTCCAATCAGTTAAGTTGGCCTATTCTTTTATAAGAGTGATGGTTTCTTTCATCACCTGCAAATTTGTAGTGAGCCCAAAAAAAGAAAAGAAAAGAGGGCACACGAGAAACAAAGAAAAGCTTGGCCCAGGGAACCTGTAGTTTTAAACTGCCACTTGCACAGTCTTTTTGCTGAGTTACCAGCAACTCATTCCCCAAAACTTCCACTCTGATACCGCAAGGAAGATCTACATACAGAAGCAAGCTGAAACCTGTATCACTGATACTAATTAAGAATAGCAAAACCTCACTCTCACTTCAAATTGTAACTAAACCACTAATTTACAAATGTCATCTATGAGGCCAGAATAAAATATGACTTTCTCCTTGTTCAATATTAATTCACTTTTTTCCCATTTGTCCATAAATGAATAAAACTGCTCTGGTGCTGAAGAACGTAGACTCAAATCTTGCTTATACCTGTGTTCATTAAATTCACTTTTCATTTTCTTCCACCAGTATTCCAGAGGTGTCTTCTGCTGCTCCATCTCCCAGAAGTCTTGGTAAACTGGTAAGTCAACCAGAAGGGGCAAAAGGAGAAGCTGCTTAGCAACAATCATGTCAAGTGTCTGGGACACCTCCTATTATCTGCAAGCAACCAGGAATTTGACAGAACTGCCTGTAAGATAATTTGGACCCACCAGAAATTGTCTGGATCCATAAGATGTGCAGGGCAGACAATCCTAATCAGTCCATTCAACCCACAGAGGTTTCAGGTGTCTGTCAATCTCATATGGACTAGGAAGCATTCTCATATGAGGATGTAGCAGTTGAGGGCAGATAGGAGAAAGGAAAAAGGAGGGAAACTTGGCTGTTTCTTTCTCCATTGCTGCCATAGCAACACAGTTGAGCCCCACAAGGAGCTCATTAGAAGATGAAAATAGTGGCCAACGTGGAGAAACCATCAAGGCCTCCACTTCTACTGCATGATCTTCACCCTCTTCATCCAGCTTCCAGGAAATCCACCAATTAGAAAAAGGTTGCAGTGCTAACTGAAGAGGAAGTAGAGAAGAGGAGGAAGAGGAGAAGGTGTTATAGGAGCAACATTTCCTTCCTCATTCACTCCCACTATGGTTTCTAACACAATCTTATAAATATGTCAGGATTAGCCCAGGAAACTCCAGGAGACAGTACAGATTCAATCCAGCAAAGTTTAATGGCCTTACTCCCGTTACAGAAATCTTCTCAGAGTGAGAGCAAATTCCAGGGTCACCCTCCCAACCTCCCTTGCATTCTTTAGGGAGGGTTCAGTCTCATCCTCTTATCTGTTCCTCGTTGCTCGGGTGATGAGAGTAAGTTCTTAACCCCTCTTGTCCTGACTCTCACAAAATATGCCCCTATAAATGCAGTTAACATACATAAGGAGACTACTAAACAATATGCAAATATTAGTGATTACTAATTATATAAACAGATATACGTGAGTGTAAAATTGGTAGTGTCATGGAGTATCAAGATTCTTCTCTTTAAGTCATTTGGCAGGGAAGGCCTGTGCAGTAGTGACTCCTAGTGAAAGAATGGAAGCAAATCTTACCACATTATACAGAAACCTTCATCTGTAAACAGATGCTTCACCTGCTGGCATTTTCATCTTCTTCATTTATTTTTTAAAAAATCCCCTCTCACCCCTGTGGGTGGTATGTGTCTTCCTCAATCTCAGCTCCTCTACCAGAGGCCTGGGAGTTTGAGGGTTCTGCACAGTATCTTAGCTGTTCCTAGCACTGCACTCTTCTGGACAGAGAGCTCTGATGTTGTTCCTGGCATCTGTTGGAGCTACTCTCTTAGCTTAGGAGTCACAGCCCCAAGTGACTGACATTCCAGCTTCCAGTACTGGCTGCACATCCAGTTGTTCTTCCAGGTCCTCTTGAGTCCAGGATATAATATGTAGTTGGTCTATCTCAAGTTGTGAGAGCAGCTTCCTCTTCACTATGTCAAAGCATTGAGTAACTAGCTGTTTCTCAGTTAGTGTGGATGTAGGTCTTCTGTCCATCCATAATTCCTTCGTGTTTCATATATCCCCTCTCATTAGGTCTACTGTGGTAGTAGCAGTCCATCAATTCCAGGTTCTCTTGTCTCATCCATGTATGGTTTGTTCCAGTAACCCATTTATCATCGGATTGTCCTGGTTCCCCAACGTCTGGCAAGTTGCTAATCCAGGTGATGTCCAAGCTGGCGTGACTCTCTTAGTTCATGTCACTCTCATATCCAAGATAGGCAGGTGAAACTTTAGGGGGTCTTTGCCCAAGGACCCCTACTGGTAAGTTAGGTACCAGCCAGGATTCAAACCCTGGTTCCCCACATCAAAGGGTGGCACTCTAACCACTATGCTATCCAGCTGCTATATATAATTTTATTAAGGATTTTAATTACAATAGTAAAATCTAATACAAGCTAAAAGAAAGAAAAAAATAGAGTGAAAAACATAGAAAAAAGAAAGAAAAGTAAGAATATAGTAAAGAAAGAGAAAAGAAATATATAAAGAAGTGACTTCATCACAAGTATAAACAATTTTAATAACTCTTCAGCTCCTCTTAGTTTACAACCAATGATCTCGTCATCCCATATCCCATCTCTTCTCTATCGGTAAATCCAGAAAGCTCACCTTTGCAGTCCTGTGTCAGCAGAAAGTCCATTAAGGTTTACCAGAAATAACAACATATCTTATTTAACCTTTATCAAATAAACCACCTTTATATTCCTTTCTTTTACTTCTAACAGTCTTAATCTTCAATCCATTCAAATAATGTCGTAGAATTTTATTTCTTTTCATTTCTTCTTTGTCTCTTCTCACAAGATTCTTCAAAGCTTTAACAAGCCTTTTTTTGTAAATACAATATAAAAATATTATCCGTGTCACCCTCTTGGTTTATTATTTGTATTTCCCTTTTTATTTTTGGAACATCAACCAGTGTGTTTTGTATGTCCAGTAGTATTTGCTTCATTTTAATGTGGAGCTGGTATATAATGCTTACCCTTTTTTCTAGAGAAAAAATGCTACTTCTGTGCATATGTTTACTGGTTATGTTACCTTGCTCCTATGCTGCTCTGAGTATATGTTTAATTATAAAGCATGAAAACAGGTTAAAACACTAATGCTTCCACTTTTATCTATGAATACCGTAATTTGTGAGATTTGATCTCTGCACTCTTCTGTAAAACATCTGTGAGCCTAGCCAGTGTTTTAGGACAAAGATCTATTCATATAGAACCTTCAGGAATCCCATTCTCTGCATAATTAGAGAATATATTTTTCCTTCCCATTCTCTCATATCTTCATAACTTATATGTTTGGGAAAGCTCTGTAATCTTCTGTGTAAATCCTTATGATGAAAACTGTGCACAGCTTTTAATCAAGAAACATTTTTATATGAAAGATCTTTAGTATTTTCAGGTGGGGTTTGGAAAATTTCTCATATGGACTCTACAGATCTAGTGCCAAAGCCTGCCTTGATAAAAGACACTTCCTATATTCTTGTTTGGCCCTCCAGATCTTCTCCTGGTTGAAGATAGAGAATATATTGGTAATAGTGTGCTGCCTGAAAGATTACCATTCAGATCACTAGGAATGTTGTGAGAAAAGTTTCAAATTACAGCTTATTTTCATTGATGTCAATTGTGTTATATGTTTTAGGAGTTTAATTTGAATTTAGAAAGGTATCAGTTTTATAGTTTCTGGTTAGCTACTCTTCTGTTTGTATAAGAAATCATTTTTGTGCCTGAATGCTCAACTATGTCCTACTTTATACTGAAATATTTTCCAAGCATTGTACTAAAATAACTAACAAGAAAATGTTAATAGAGAAACTCAGTACTGAGCCAAAAGTATTTTAAAGAGAAGAATGCCATGTTCAGAATTATCAAATGGATTTCAAACGGCATTTCAGTTCAGACTAAAACAATGTGATTTAAGAATTGTTAAATGCAGTTAACACCATTGTGCTGTCTTTAACACTATTGTGTGTTTTCATAGGTCACATTTTTCATAAAGTACTTAAATTAGCCAAGTTTAAATGGTCCATTGTTCTGAAGTCCTGAGACTATAATCTTAATCACCCGCATTTTTAAAAAAACATGTTTTAAAAAACCAAATCAAGAGGTCTAGTCTATGTTACAAAAAGGCTATATAGGAGTATAAATAGATAATATAATTCGGCAAGGTAAGCAATTTCATGAGTAGAAGCACCTGGCCGTGGATCTAGAAGATCTAAGCAGAGTCAGGGCTCATGAGTACTTGGACGGCAGACCAGGGCTGTAGACCAGACCGAAGGGGTGAAAAACCCTGGAAGAGGGCAAACTACATAGAGAGATCTGTGAAGTCAACAAGAGTCAAGATCAACCTGAAAAAGGTTTTTCTAAAGAAATTCAAAACTTATATTAGTATACTATAGATGTGCATATCTCTAGAACTCTTCCTAGAGAAGAAGAATAGAATTGAAAAAAATAGCAATTAGTAATGCTAATAATGATGCATTCTTCTAATCCCTCTGCAGATTGACAGGAGTTAGAAATGCATCTATTGCTGAACCATATCCACCTACAGTATGCATCTTATTAAATCTGGCAGCAATAGAGGTTAAATACTGTTGCCACTGTTACATTCATATTATAAATATTAGTCAAGGAAACAGTTTTCAATGAAATAAGAACATGCCTCTCTTCTACATGTTCCCCCAAAATCTTACCTGAAAAACAAAACTGAAATGGGAATAAGGAGCAGCAGCAGCAGCTACAGCAGTAATCTCTGGGGCCACAGATGATAAAAAAGACAAATCCAATATTAATTCAGTACATTCTTCCAAAGTACCTGTCTATGGAGTGCAATCAATGTTCATGCAAAGGTTCTCTGTCTTAGACAATATGAAGAGTTTCCCTGAAAGGACAAGATTCAGAAGGGAAGGAAATATATCCACAGGATGTCACACATCATGTTTCATCTACTACTAAGAGTACTAGTATACCATGAGTATGACTCACACTGCTATTCCTTTTTCTGTAGGATCAGTGGCACCCAAGACTAGATTCAGGAAAAAGAAGGGACACCTATGTCTTGCATGAAGTTTATGGTTTCAAAGAGTGACTTTATTCCTGGCCCATAGACTCTCACATCAATTCTGGCTTGGAGCTGACCATTGGTCATTCAATGTAACATTGCTACTGGATGTTTTGTTCCAAGGCATACTGCTATTTCCCCTGCTTTGAATTAAGGATACTTGTACTGCTGAACAGAATGAATCAGACAAAGGGATCTTTTCTGAAAAAAGAGCATCACCTTTGCTCTCTTATTGAAAGCAATGATATAAACATGCCACTTGTTTGCATCTGTGGTTGTTTCTTTATAGCAGAGAGCTGAAATCATTATGGGAATAAATTACTGTATTTGGAAAAGAAAGGATGACCATGCCCTGCATTGGAATAGGTGAGGGATTAACAAACAGCAACGGCCATTGTTAGAAGTTAGGAAATTCAAAATTAAGTTAAAGCTTGGATGGTTCAGAGGGTAATTTTCTTGATAAGTCAGGCTTCAGGAAGACCCCAAAGCCAGAGAGATAAATGAATAACCCGATAAACAAACAGGCAACAGAAAGCCTACAGAATAGCATTTCCAGGTCTATAGAATAGCATTTCAGAAAAATTAAGGTTAGGAGATGGTAATGATGATGTTACCTAGTTGGGTAATGAAACATCTGCAAGCAAACAACCAAGCTCAGGGAGCCCCAAGGACTCCACTCTTAGAGAACAGAGCAAGAAAAGGAAAAATCCAGGAGAGACTGGAGCGTTAAATATTACATTGAATTAGTAACATTCCATTGGGTTAAATATCCAAGGTAAATTTTGAAATTGTACCCCCCACCATCCACCCAAAAAATTATACAACTCTAATATTTTCTAATCTGAAGCCTTCCAGATGTGTTGGGATACAGCTCCAAGAATTCCAAGCCCGTGTGGACAGTCCCAAGGTATCTCAAGGGTGACAGGGTGCCTTAGACCTCATGGATATTCTGAACAGGTGGGAGCACCAGGCTGACCTGCGTGGGTTCAGAAGCTAAGCAGGTTCAGGCCTGATTAGTACTTGGATACAAACCATCAGGAAATTTCAGGGCTGAAGACTAGACTGGAAAGAAGGGATGAGCAGATCACTTCTATACTTTTGCCAAGAAAACTGTGTGCTCTCCACATAGTCAGCAGAAGCAGAGCATGATTCAAAAGGCATCATTACTTTATATTAATGAATATAAACAGGGAAGATCAAGTGCAGCAATAATTACATTTAGGTGATTGTTTGCTTTCATGACTCTAGCTCTCTTTTTGCACAATTTGTCAGCGATCATTAGCATTCATATTAACCCATAGACACTGGGCGAGAAACTGACATTTAATTCTGCATGTCCATCCAAACATATGTAAAAAGGAAGAATTGCAAGTGGTGAACTAATATAAAGAGTATCTTCTGAGAAGCAGGGTAGGTTCACATTATCCAGTCCATAGGAGGTTTTTAGGAACGGTCACACTATGAGGAGACTTTAAATGGAGGTCGCCATTCAAAAGCTGGAAATACGTCAGCAACATGTTCAGCTGTTCTTTCTTTTTCCCCCTGTCTTCACTGAGAATTCAGAACAAAACACAGCCCTGTCAGACAGTCATCCTGCCTATCCCCTTTTTTCTCCCCTGAATGTGTTCCTTATTTAGATTTTTCAACAAAAAATTAAAGATGCTTTTCTAATAAAGAAGACTGGAGCGATCCTTCTGGGCAGTAATGTGTAACAGAATGAGTATTGCTTTGTGATAGTTAAATTCGTTCTTTCCAGATGTGATGGCTTGGTGTCTTCCTCTATCAAAGAGGAACAGTTACAGCACATTATACAGCAAGGGAAGGCATTTTCCCCACCCATCACAGCCTATTAAAAAAAAAAACCCAACATTCTCTCTTCAGAAAATACATATTGACACCCCTAGTGATAAGAGTTCTGCAAAGCAAGAATCCTCATTTCCCACAGAGCCCCCCCCCCGCTTGATTGGTTTAAGCTCCACCCCTTATGAGACATGAAAAGAGAAGTAATCTGTGGGAACAGCAGCTCCGAACTTTAAAACTTCGTGAGGTGGGGGGTAGGGGGAGAAAGAAAAAAGGAAAGGGGAAAAAAAGCCCATTCTTTCTTCGTTATGGTTTGTTGAATATTCCTTTGTCTTGTTGTATAATAGAAATGATGTTCATGGCACTGGAGTATACACACAATAAATGGTTTCTGTGGTTATCAAACACCTCAGCTTCACTTCAGCATTTTAATCACCCTAGAAAAGCCATTTCTTTGCCTTGTATACGGTTCTTGCCACAAACATTCTCCCTTCACTGACACCTCACCCTGGAGCACCAGGACTTCAGTTCGTACCGAACACTAAATTAAAAATGAAAAATGATTATTTTAAAATATTTATTGAATTAAAAAAAAAAGAAACTTTCTTCCTTTTTTTACATAAAAGTGGTGCTGGAGAGGAGCCAAAGGCCCGTTCACAGTACTGAATGTATTAGCACAGAACTAAAGGTTTGTAACTTCTCATCCTGGACACAGAGATAATATGCCCACGATTTTTGGAAGTCTTCAAAATGCAGAAGGGGATTTGCTTAAAACATCCTACAACTGGGAATTTATGAAGGGGACTAGGAATTTATAGTCAGCAAATTCAAGAATCATGCAGTTGAAAGGGATGATTTAAGACAAGGGGGCCCGTGGGGGGGGGGTCAAAAAAGTCAGTGTGATCAAAAGCCTGCCTTTCTTTTGCAAATGCAACACAAGTGGAAAAAGAGTGGGGTTTTGATTGCACAATTACAGATGCTGTCTGGAATTGTTTTATTCCCTCCCACTGATTTGAGGCATTGAATCCAACCCCCAGTTCAGTGCCAGAATCTACTCTTGCCTCTAAGCACACCCAGCAAGAGATGTGCCAGCTCCCTATGAAACTGGTTGCACGGCTGAATTGCACTTACTATTAGCACCTTTTCCTTACTATTCATTCAGAATCTAGCTTTCCATAATATAAGACCAGTAGTCCCATATGCTGTATTCTGGGACCATAGACAACATGTGTAACGAGTTTCTAGCAAGTGTGATTCTTCTATCTAATGAACATTAAAAAAAAACACACACTATAACATAGTTAATATATAGTCCTTAAATCCTTTTTATTTCCTTGACTTCAGTTTGACTCATGAAATTATAATACTTGAAGGCAGAAAATGGGAAAGGCAGTAGCCCATTTCCCTACCCTTCCACTTACCGAAAATTAAACCATGGACTGTTACCCTTTAATGCTAGCTAAGTTTGGTCACCTAAAGAATGATTATTTCAACCTCATTTTGGCCTAGATATGTAGCAGAAGGTGGGGGATTTATGTCACTTCCACCTACAGACATGGGGCCACAATATTCTGCTTCAATAAAATAAGCTTGATTTTTTTTAAAAAAAAATTCATCTGAGTAGCCAATTGGTAAGAATCATCTTTGTTTTATATTTTCTAATTTGCAATTTTGAAACAATAATATTTATGTTAATTATTATAATTCATACTATGACAAATATAATTATGATTGTTATTAAAGGCATTCAAAGCTGGACAGCGTGAAACTATTCCTTCCAAACTTTACCATTTAATTTTGCTGAAAGTCTAGACCATCTTGGTGCCTTGATCCAGCACCAAGATGGCCAATTATCTGTTTTGAACATTCAAAATGAACTTCCTATGCCCACATTGATTCTCTAAGCCTTTCTGAACTCTATGTAAATTTACATTTGTGTTTATTTTTAAAATAAATGAATAAGGAAATTACCCCTTATTTATTAGTTATTATTAGGAATAACTAAAACAAGTTTAGCTTGCCAGAGTAAGGAGAGATGGAGAAGAAAATCATTTTTGGTTGTATCCAAATATACCAAACCACCAAGGGAAGGGGCTGAATTGAGAAATGTATTGTTTCTTCTCTTTGTGCTCTCAGATCTACTTGAAAAGTTGGGGAACTATTGCAGATTGAAGACTATGTGGGAGCAAAAACCTCTCAAATTATTTGGAAACTGGCTTCCTTGTAGAACAAATTATATTCCCTAGGAGTCTTTCCTAAAACCAAATAATCTAGTGATTTCAGGAGGAAATTCATATGGAGCATGAAAGGGGGGCATTCACAGAATGCATGTGTGCATGTGTGTGTGATATAAAAAACATATCAGGGTGTGAAAATTGCAGTCCAGGATTTCTTTTTAGCGCCAAAATCCCCCAATGTGAATGAGGATAAACTTTTCATCCTTGGGGGAAGGAGTTGGGAAGGGTATTACAGAGCAATATGGCAGCTTGAGCCTTGCAAGAACTAAATGCACCCATTTCATTCCTTAAATCTCTATAACAACCTATGACAGGACTCGCCATGGCCCAGTTTTGGAGTATGATCCTTGACAAGCTACACAAACCCTAGCAAGATCCTCGAGTGACCAAAGTTGGACACTTTTGCTATATATGATGGGTATGAGACAGGCTTATTTTTCACATATTTGGTTTTATCCTAAAACATGACTCTGAAGTCTCTAGAATACTGTACATATCTAACAAATCTATATATTACTAAAACTCTCATTGTGTTTATCTGTTTGTCTGTACCCTCAAGTTAGCACAAACAGTGCATTATACCGCAACAATTTTTTAAAGTACAGTAAAATCTTGGATTGCGAATAACTTGATCTGCGAGTGTTCTGCAAGATGAGCAAACATTTCTAATAAATTTTAACTTGTTAAACGAGCAATGTCTTGCAATACGAGTAGAACATGATGCTGAATGTCACATGATCACAACTGAGCCAATGGTTCTCTCTCTCACTGTGGGATTGTGGGTGATCGTCTCCCATGCTAGTGATAGTGAAAGTCATCCTACACAATAACCCTCCTCTCTCTTGTCTCCCTCACACCAGCCACGAAGGTTTTCAAAGGTAAGTGCAGGTTAATTTGTTTTATTTTTCTTTATATTTTGTATTTTCTTTATTATTTTGTATTATATTACAGTATTGTAATAATTTTTATATGAATATTTTTGCGTTGTGGAATGAATCATCTGAGTTTCCATTATTTCTTATGGGGAAATTCACTTTGATATACAAGTGCTTTGGATTACAAGCATGTTTCTGGAACGAATTATATTCGCAAACCAAGGTTTTACTGTACCTAAAATCCGCTAACTTAAAGAATGCGTAAAAAACCCAGGAGCCATTACCCCTGTGGAATTGAAATTTCCACGATGTTCAGAACAGTTTTATCTGCAAAGTAGTGGCTGTTGCAGTTTCCCCACGGTCACATGATCATGATTTCTGATGCTCCCTGCCAGCTTCCCACAAACAAAGCCAATGGGGAAGCTGGCAGGAAGTCAGAAGTCATTCCCACTCCCACTTCCTTTTTGCCCATCCATGATCATTCTGTTTATCTGTTTAGGTAAGTAAATACTGACCTTTTTTAAAATAATATTTTTATTAAAATTTATATACATAAAAACTAATACAAAACTAACAAACCTACAAACAAAAAGAAAAAAAAGAATCAGAAAAGAGAAAGAAAGAAATATAGAAGATGATTTCCCCCTCCCTCCCAACAAGGAAATGCATTAACAGTAATTTAACAACTTCTCTAATATTCCTTTAAAAAGCCCTAAAAATTAATATTGACTTATTATTGAAGTTTGTTTGCTACTATAATTGTTTTTCTATTTCTTGGATGATCATGGGACTGTCCAGCATTGGAGCAAAAAAAAAATATGGTCAGCCTAAAATTTAATGTTCATTCTGGTCACATCAGACTGCACTACCTTTCTCTCCAAGGATGTCCCAATGGGTCACAGGTTGTCTAGTAAAAATAATAAAGTGACAAAGTGGCAGCCAGTGAATTTGAGGGCAAGATGAACAACAGGATGATACACAATAGGTTTAAGTTCTAACTTCTCTCTTTGAAGATTTATTATTTGCGTTGTCTTCATGATTGTTTAAGCTGTTAGAATTATGCTAATATAGTTATACAGAATCAAAACAAGAAGAACATAGCTTGTGCTTTGTCACTTCTGATGACAATTATTGCCAGCAATAATATTTTCCCTGAATCTACACTTAAGAATAACAGATAGGTATCCATGCAAAGTTAACTATTTCCAAGTCAGAGCAGGAAGCAGAAAAAAACATGATAATTTATAGAAACTATTAATGTGGAATTCAAAGAAAAATTATGATTCACACAATAACAACAAAGATTAATTAACATAAACTATCTAGCTATCATATTTCTCTAAGTAAAAATAATTACAAAGCAATTCTAATTCACCAAATGGACTTCTAAACATATTCCAAATAAAGTCAAGAAAATGAGAGTCACCTTTAAGCCAGGTTAATCAGCATTTTCTGCATTTTTTTAAAAAAAGAGGCTTCATGAAATAATATCAGGATTTATATTACTAGGAATAAAACAGAACACTGGACAATTATCATTACATTTATGAATAATAATTCCATAATAGCATTTCAAATGCATAAATATAATGTCTGTTAAAAGCTGAGTTTGAAGTTTAGATTTTAAATAGTTTGGTTTAATTTATTATGTTTATTTCAAACTTTTTTCTGTGGAGCTCAGAGGAAGATTTTTATCTAAATTCACCTTGGTTTGCAGAACCCATCAATATGGGGTGAACACATAGACACAGTAGTGGGCTACTGTTGGCTCTCCTTCCATGTGTTCAAGCAAAGCTGTGAACAACATATCAGGGTTTCATTGTCACATTTTCTCCTCTGAGAAACAGAATGGATTTCCATGGAAGGGGTCAAAATCTGCCAGATGGTGGATATGGCATCACAAGAGAAGCCCCACTCTTTTGTAAGTGCTTGAGATACCAACACAGGCATAAAAAGGGAAAGTTTGGATCACAACACTACCTTGCCACTCTGCAGGTTTGACACACACACGCCCAAAGCACTCCTGGAAACAAATGTACAATACCACATAATAAATTCTCTTCAAAAAATTTACTGCTGTCGCATCTTGTCCCTTCTCTTTGGGAGGACCCCGAAGGATCTCTTGCTTTTTCCATACTAATTGCTTCAGCTTTCTTCCCATAACCTTTCTCCCTTCACATGGAAACCCTGATCCTATGTCTACTACAGTGCTGTGTCCCTAGGCACTACCTTGGCTTTTCTTATCCCCTGGTATTGGTCCACATGTCTTTGTGAAATCTTTGTGCCATTAACATTCAAATCTGATGGGTTCCCATTACTCCCATTTGAATATTTGAGTTAGAAATCTAATTTCACTTTAATATTGACTGATGATATAAATTAGGACTGGCTAAATATTATGGCACTACATCTGTGCAAGGCTGACCTTTTATATGAATTGATTCTTGTTGACTTGCTTGATAAAAAGGGTAAAGAATTAAGCATTTTCCAGCACCTGAACACCTGCAAACCTTGTGTTGGATGGATAGAGCACATGCTGCTAAGATTTTATCAAATTTTGCTTACGTATTGAAGAACTGGTATGCCTTGTCAGACTTTTTATTGATATTTAATTACTGAAGATGAGCTATGGTATCTCTGAATACCTTAGAACACATGGTTTTGATTTTTTTGTCCCCCCACCCCAATTTAGAAAGACTGTAGACAATGACCTGTTTTCTACGCCTTCAAGCAAACTAATTAAGCTGAATCAGATACACTTCTTGCCTAAATTGATAGCTGGTGGCAGATCCAAATGAATTTTCATAGACCTTTGATGAGTTATGTTATAACTCTGTTGCTTGAACTGTGTAATGCTGAAGACCAATGCAGAGCCTTTGACCATCTAAGGGCTAGAAAAGTTACAGAGCACAGAAGAAGCTATTAACAGCATTTCCTTCTGACTTAATCATCCTCCCCTTCCCACTACAAGATATGTTGCAATTGTAACTTCTAGACTTTCTCATCAGCATAGATTTAGCAGAGAAGCTTCATCCTCAGTATATCTAGAGACACCAAAGTAAGGAAGATACCTTATATTTTGATCTTAATATTTCTTGATTATGAATTATTTTCTTTGCAAAAGCAGATAATTTAAAGACAAGGGCTTCTGCAAAATATTTTCAAATTATTTGACTATATATTTAGAAAGCAGCATTCTCTTTTCACTGGGTTTGTTTGGCAGTATGCTGTTTAATTAGTAACATCCTATTTATTGCAAACCATCCAGATTGACTAATTATGGCTTGTGCTTGCCCTGTAAACCAGCATGGTTTGATGCAGGTTTGCAGGGAAGTTGAAGTCAGAGCTTCTTGACATGTGTGTTAAAACAATAAAATGACAATTTTCCACAAATCAAGAAATAAAAGCCATGAGATGAGCAGATAAGGCAGAGAAAGTAGAAAATATCAACCCATGGTTATGTTATACGTATGCTGAATTGGACTTTGGTGCAATGTTATTAGGTTAAAGTAACTACAAGTGTATTGTTTATTTTGTGGCAATGAATATCAGCATGACAGGAAGCCTAATACACAACTTCCCCTGGCAGTGAAGCCTATATCTCCATAGGGAGCAAGTGTCAGAGGTAGTTGCTTGTTTTCCATTATACAGAAAGCACCTAGACAAGAAAGTTTTCAGTCCACTTCCAGTCCACCTGAGGACTTGGTAAAGCTGGCCAGGGAAGTGACAAGCAGGTCTATCTCTGAGGACAGCTTGGGCTACACCCAGGAAACAAGAAAGGTGAAAAAGCCAAGCCAGAGTCCAAGGCATTATAGCCAGAATCCTTAATACAGTTGCCCCTGCTCTGTTTTCTGGCCAGCTACTTTGGTCATGCCTGACCATTTTCTACAGCAAAGCCAATGCAAGCATCACATGGAAAATCAATCATTCACCTATGACAGGGATTGGCAATCCACAACCCACAGGCCAAATGCAATTTTTAAGTCACCCCAACACCTCTCTCTAGCCCTCCTAAGTTACCTGTCCAGTCTTCATAGCATGACATGAATGCTTCATTTCTGGGTAGCATACTTCTCTAATTTCTCAAATTTATACTCAGGTATTTGAGCAGAACTGGGCTCTTCATGAAAACAGACATGCTTGGTGGCTGTCTCATTTGGCTGCTGCTCTGGGAGTGGAAAAAAGTGAGGAGATATAAAGTCGCACAACTGCTGCTTCCAGTGCAAACATGCCAGGTTTCACTCAGCATGTTACAAAACAGGCAGCTTTGCTTTGGAGTAATGTGTCCATCCTTCCTCACATATGGTTGTTTCTCGTTGCTGTGGCACAGCTTCTGAGTACCCCCATTTCAAATTTACTTCCTTCTAAAATGAGGCCCAGTACCACCAGCCAACTTCACAAAGCAATTTAGTGGGGAGGGCTTATTTGATTCATTAATGTTGGTAAAACTCTTTGCAATTCTCTGATGAAAGATGTTATTAGGCGTCCAAAGTTTTAATTATTTAAAAGCATTATGTCAGTTCCCCATCTGCATTGTTTGTTCCTGGTACAAGACAGAAATAATTTCAGGAAAATGAATGTTGGAGCCTATATTGCCATTCTAAATACTAATGCTGAAAAATTTTGATTCTAATGGCTTTTTAATAGAAATCGTTACTATTTATAATGCTCTTTTTATTATGTATTAAGTGCCTTTCCCCTAAAAATGCTTAGGCTGGTTGCAATTAATTATTTTTCAGTAGATGTCTTGCTTTTGGGCTTCCGGGTGTGGATTTATTATTTTATTATATTTGATATTATATAGGTTTTTAATATATAATTGATTTATTATTAAAATGCTAATAATGTAATAATCCTGCTGAATCAAATCAAAGTCATAACTAGTCCAGAATCCTGCTTCTCACCCAAGTGGTCTTCCAAATTCCTATGAAAAGATCACTAGCAACTTTTGGCCTTGGATGTGGAGGGCAGTATACAACCATGACCATAGTCAGTAACCTTTGATGGATTTCTTTTTAAAGGGTGGCTACTTTGAATTGTTTAATGGAAGAAAATAACATTAAAACACATTTTAACTGAATGAATCATACTGTATTGGCATTTATTTAAGGGAATGACCAATGGCTCAGTGGAAGCATGCAAGGCTTGCACACAGAAATTCCCAGCATCAACCTTTCCCAGTCATTTCCAGTTTAAAAGGATCAGGTGATGTGTGAAGAATTATTCTGTGGGCAATTAAAGTAAACAGATCCAGCCTAGAGAGACAAATTAGTTGACCTATGTTCCGAGAAGTGTGTCTATGCTAGGAGAACCCTCTTTATAACCTGAAATATGGATTAGGTCAAATCATCTGATTGATTGCATCTAGCAGTTGTGGAAATTTATATGCACAAATAGACCAATTTTTAGAACTTTTAGTGTTAAAGTAGGGAGAGGAGGAGTTGAACTTTGCCCAACACATGAGTTTCTGTATGGAGTTCTACTATAGGTGACTATAGGAGGATAAGAGTCATAGAATCATTCCTTCACTGTAGGAAAGAATTAGTTGCCTTGTTCAGTGTCTAAGCTTGGTCTGCATTTTTATATCAAAACATACAATCCTATATTGTACCAGTGTGGCTATACAGTACTTGCACAACTGTGTGCTGGCAAAGTCTGCTCCTTTGTTTGGATTACTCCATGAAGTAGACAAAGATATAAAGACTAACTCAAAGGCAGTTTATTAAAACATATTTTTCAATTATTAACAGCATATAAGTTAAATATACACTTTATCATCTTTCTTATAGAAAACATTCACTAAAATCCAAATATTCTTCAGGGGAACAGTAGCAGAATGATGCTTTGAGGCATAAAAATCACAGTGAAGATCATATACATGCTTTTTAACCAACAATGACCTCACAAAAGGTAACTCCATTGGCATATTAAAAGTATAAATAAAATTCTAAATTTGACCATATACTTCTTATAGCCACCGATTCTTAACATCTGCATGTTTAAAAACAGCCACACATTTGGATGGCTAATTCTTTGTTTTCTGCAGTGCCATAAAAACTTGGCTGTGCAATAAAGCTTTTGGGGGGTGTTAGTCTGGGCCAACCCCCAATGGATGGTGCAGTTATCATGGTTGTGTGTCTGTGTGTGTGCATGTATAATGCTGTATAGTTTTTAATGTTCCCATTTCCTGTGTGCCACTCACAGCCAGGCTGGAATGGAGCAGCATAGAAATCTTAGTAATAAATAACAGAATATCCAACTGGGTTATTTAAAAAAAAGGAAATGAAGCCACTAATTTTTGTTAAATGCTATTTGCTTCTGTCATCTTATTGGGAAATACTTTTTAATAATTGATCAATATTAATAAGCCTGAAAGAATACTTGGATCTTCAGCTGCTCCAATGTGGTAGATCTGGCTAAAGAACTGATCAGACCAACAAGTAATAGATCAGATAATACACTTGAGCCACATAAGTGTCAAGATCAGATTTTCCCACTATTGCCTATAAGCACGAAAATATACAAGAATCATTCTTGCAGTCTCTTGTGTGTTTTTTTCTAAAGAAACTTTGACTAATTCCATTAATCTGAGGAATTGCTTTTGTTGCATTTTTTTCCAATCACAAGACCCTTCTTATAAAGAAATGGCTTTTTTCAAACATGTTAGTGGGGAGGAGATGGCAAACTCAGAGATGTTGCCAAATGGTTGTGTAGTCTGGTGCTAGTAGAGATGTATGAATATCTCATGCCAAAAGTGGTCAAGGTTTTGTAAATCTTGTAAAGCCAAATGTCTGGAGAACAAATGAGAAATATACCAAGAAAGGTGAGAGCTGTTAAATGATTCCACTATTATTCATTCCAAAAATAAAACCCAGCAGTTCCTCTTCTCCAGAACTTACACATATAATTTCTGTTTTCTGATCATCTATCCTACCCTGCCAATGGAATTGGGGTGTGCCAACTTCCTTTTTCTCCTACCATGCTCTTGGAAGTCTTAAAATGAGAAGAACAAGTGGCCAAGAGGAGCTGTCCCTATTTCAATGATCATAAAATAGATTGCCTTATTGTTGCTGAACAAATCAGAACAGTACCTCAGGTCATTCTTGTGTCATCACTACAGGTAGTCCCCAGGTTAAGAACTCCCGAGTTACAGATGACCCATAGTTAAGAACAGAACCTGTTGTAGCAAAATTTGAGTTAAATACACAATGATTTGAGTTAAATACACAATGGCTTGAGATCATTACACAATACTACTTATATAGTATTATACAATAATACTGTTCTGACTTACATACAAATTCGACTTAAGGACAGACCTTGGGAACGGAATTTGTTCTTAAACTGGGAACTACCTGTATAGACTTTACCCCAACTTTTGGATGAGTTATAAATTGTGGGTAATCAATTAGATGTTATATTCAGTCAATTAAATGCCCAGATATCTATCTATTCGCCTCCTCCAAATAAACCCATAAGGGAATTTCTAATTTAAATCAAAATTTTTAAAATAAGCTTTCAGTGCACATGAAAGAAAACTCTAGAACTGTGAAAGAATTTGGTCTCTTGAGTTTTAACAACGAAGTCCATTTTTCCATTTTTCTTATGGAAAAAAAAAATTAGGGCAGGGAACTATTGGTGTCATCTATAAAGTACTGAAATACATTTATTCAGAGTCATGTTTCTTTTCCCTGAAAGTGTTGGCTGGTAAACTCAACTCAGAACTTTGCTGCTGATCCATAGAGACCCAACACCTCATCTATCTACATTGTCAGTCATTTTGCCTGCTTTGTATTAAAAGCCACCACACTGCCCAGTGTTTACAATGCTGAAAATATTTACTGAATTAACATCGGTTATCATACTGATAACAGGAGTATACACCAGCATGAATATTGACTCATAATATTTCCAGACATGTTTTTTAAGATTTAATTCCCTCCTTACTGAAAATAAAATAGAAATTGGTCTAATCCATTGTCATAGATGCAGGTGTCTTATGCTGCTGGTTTGAATTTTGTATTACTTAGCACCAGTTAAAGGGGGGAGAAGACACAATGCCTGTTCAAATCCAGGAGCCCCTTTATAAGTGATTAAGGCAGAAGCAAACTTTTGGTCAGTTGGAGGATTGGTATTCAATGGAGAAGTACAGTAGTTGTAAAATGAATGCTGTAATGAGCAAGGAAAATTACCGCTTATATGCTAGATATACTAGTCCCATTCAACATAGCATGAGCTAACCATCTGCATGTGGTTCTCAGCTGCAGAAAAAGTGGATTGCTGAACCAAAGGTTGTCTCCTCACTTTGCCCATTAATTGGCCATTGATTGATCGATTATGTGCCATCGAATTGGTGTTGACTCTTAGCGACCACATAGATAGTTTTTCTCCATGATGATCCATCCCTAACCTGTTCTTTCAACTCTCCCAATGGTGCACTCATCACCACTCATCACTTTGCTGCTGGTTGTCCTCTTCTTCTCTTTCCTTCTACCTTTCCCAACACAGCCTTCTCTAGAGAGCTGGGTCTCCACATAATTGGCCATTAGGATACAGCAACTCAGATTTTCAGACTACAGTATTACTCACATATCTAAATATATAGAGAAGCAGTATACTGTATATTTAAGATGCAACAGGATTCTACACTCTTTAAGTGCTACATGAACACTTGTGCATGGGAAGTAATTGGGAAATGAAAAATTACTGCAATGTCATAGAATTGGAAAGGGCCATTTAGGTCAGCAAGTTCAACTTCTTTTAAGGGCAGGAATCCAAATTAAAGTATCCCCAACAGATGCTTGTCTAGAGAAATATGGTAGTTCTGGACAGACCTTTTCATTGTGCTTTATTCAGGAAATTGAACAGGGGTGGGGGAAGATATCTAGATAACAATCCCTTCTGTTTATAATCCTCCATGTTTTTTTCCTGCCTTTCTTTTTACTACAAAATAATCCACTAAGAAAGGAAAGAAAAAATGGCACATTATGTATTTTGATTGTAACTCCAGAATTTCATATACACAAAGGCTCCTTATTGGCATAATTATCCTTTGGGGGAGGATTTTCTATTGGAATTGAGACAGTTTTCCATGTGGAATGTCTGCTTCCAAGTAAAAGAGGCAACCAAGAGAATGGGCAGCTGAAACAATGAGGAAGGCAGTAGACCATTTGTAGAATTAGTGTCTTGGTTGGCTAGATCCATTCCATTTTTAAACAGGTAAAATTAATTGCTAATCCGAGTTTTAGACAAAGAGAATCAAGATACAGATTTTGTTTTCACATCTTTGCATGCACAAAACCAGAAACGGCTTTCCAATGGAACACTGGGACCATATTCATAGAAACATCCATTTTCCCCATGATGTACTGAGCAGTATTTATTCTAAGATGTCGTATTGTTAAAACATATCCCCAAATCATTGATATATCTTATATATAACATATTCAAAGATAATGCCTTAAATTCTGGCACCTGAAGCTCAGTGCCTAAAAGGGAGCACATTTTTCTCTGGGTATATAAGAGGTAAAAATCTTTTAGGAAAACTGGCAATATCTCCCAAGAATCTGCAAGGTGTCAGAAAGAGTGTGCCATTTTCTCACCGATAATCTGTACTTTTATCTTGCATGAAACAATTTTTCACACACAAAAAAGTCTGCACTTCCTCATACTTGAGAATGAAAGAGAATTAGAAATAGGTCCAATTTTCTTCTGAAAAGCAGGCTTCTTCTGCTTTCGATTGGCCTTTCTCATGACCCTCTATACAAGACGACAGATAATAAATATAATGATTTGTACTGAAAAGAGAGCTGGAAGGATAATGGTCCCAAACAGTGTAGTCTTTTATAATGTTACCATAGTAAATAATAGCAGCATCATTTGTATGACTAGAGTTAAGGTTGTATCAGTGTTTCTCTTTCACACACACACACACACACACACACACAGATGCACAAACCCACACCACTTTTTCCTATGTTGCATACATACCCTGTCTTTAAAAGTTTGTAATTTCATTTCATTAATTTCCTCTGTGCAGAGAGATATGGACTATGTCTACTCATAATGACTTATGCATAACTTATTACAAGCAACATTGGGTTGATAAATCAGACACCGATATTAGACTACCACCGGCTTCTGCATCATTCCCAAATCATTTAACCGTGCTTGCACATACAGGAATAAAGTCCTATTCTTTAGCCATGCACATAGCAAGCAAATTCAGATCACATTACAGCTGGCAACCTTTTAAAGCCTGGTATGGTGCTCTTAGAAAATGACTTCCATGGGTAGGCTTACAAGGCATGGAGGATATCTTAGTGACAATAATAACTATCGTACAAAGAGAATCACTTCTCTCTTCTGCAAGGACCCACTGATCCCCAAAGAGATGAGCACCCCATTGGATTTCTGTGATCATTAAGGGGAAATTCTTTTAGTTCACATTTGAATATGAACTTATCTAATTTTGCATTTTCTAACCAATACACAAATGAAACTTAGTTATCATTCATTACTCACAAATTCATTAATTTGTAATACAGTTTGCCAACCATGTTATATCTCTCTCTTATAGGAAAGTCTGTACAAAAATACATATATTGGTAAAACTAATGTACAAAAATACATCTTACCTGGAAATTTTTTTGCAAAAACCTATGCACATTAAGCAAAACTGCAGATAAAATGCATGTTTGGAGAAATATGTACCAAAATAAATACAAATGTTACACATTTTTTAAAAAATTGCATTTGATTAATTAAACTTGATATATTAAATATTTTGATATATTTAAATATGAGAAAGGTAAAGAAATCTGACTTTCACATAGGAAAAATTAGAAACAGAGAGTACTGAAACTGAAATGAACAGATTCCTCCATCACTAGTGATCATTTTTGAAGATGACAAATAAGTAGGGGCCAGTGGGGCCAGTAATAGGAGAATTCCTATATTGTGAAATGCAAGTTCTGTGATGAACTCTCATGTACCCTTGGCCAAATCACTTTCCAATCTGCTCAACTCGGGTAGGCCACAGAATTTCACATCACGCTTTGGATTTCCAGTGGGTGCCAAAACCAAATAGCAGCCCAGAGAAATCTATTTCTATTTAAAAACTTAGTACCTGAGCCTAAAGCTAGGATTTTTAAATGAAATCTTCAGCATTTCCAAGGAAATTAATTCCAAATACCAAAGGACACTGAAACAGAAGGGTTGATTTTGTACATTTCAATTCATCTGAAATAAATCTGTTGTAACAGGGACACAACTTCCTGATCTTAATAGATCCTCCTACAATAATAATATAATTAACTCAAACATATATCTTATTTAGAAAATGTTTTTTTCCCCTTTTCTAAGAACTAAAGATACTGTTTGTGTATTCTTGCTAGCAACATACAGTAGCTGACTTGGCATGCATTACCAAGACCTGGCTGGGACAGGAGAGAGGGGTTCCCCTCTCTGAGATGTGCCCAGCTGGGTTCTGGGTGTGGCATCAGCCAAGACCCCAGGGTAGAGGCAGTGGGGTAGAGGTGGTCATCCAAGATACTTGGGAGGCATTCAGGGGCGCTGCCCTGCAGACTGCTGGGTGCAAAACCCCATTTGTTAAATTAGACATTAAAAGGGCTCAGTTGGGATTATTGCTATTGTACCAGCCTCCTTGCTGCATAGCAACCTCCCTGCCTGAGCTTCTTGACTCTGTTGCCAGGTTGGTGGTGGAGTTCCTCAGGCTTATGGTCTTGGGCAACTTCAACTTGCCTTCTCTGAGCGTGGGGTCTGAGATACCCCAGGAGTTTATGGCCACCATAACAGCCATGGGCCTGTCCCAAGTCATTCAGGGTCCAATGCATAATAGTGGTCATTCGTCTGACCTGGTTTTTCTGTTGGAGCAGTGGCAGGATGCTCTAGATTTGGGGGAGATATTGATTTCTCCCCTGTCATGGTCAAATCACTCCCTGGTGAGCCTCCAGTTCTCTGGTACCACCCTCCTTCACAGGGAGGCTGGGCTTCTTAGATTGGCCCACCCCAGGTGACTGATGGACCCGACTGGGTTTCAGAGGGAGTTTGGGGTTGTTCCAGAAGGTTTGCTACACAGTCCAGCTGAAGCCTTGGTAGCCACTTGGAATGGGATGGCAGCTGCGGCTTTGGAATGGATCGCATCTGAGTGGCCTCTCCACACCCATAGTTCCCAGAACTCTCTGTGGTATACGGAGGAGCTAAGGGAACTAAAGAGGGCTAAGAGACACCTAGAGCACCACTGGTGATCAATACAGAGCAAAGATGATTGAACATGAGCTAGAGCCACTATTAGAGCCAACCTTGTGGCCGTAAGGGCAGTGAAACATAATTATTTCTCTGCCTATATTGTGTCTGCAGATAGTCATCCAGCGGCCCTGTTTCAGGTGACTTGGTCCATCCTTGGAAGGAGTAATACTGGGATCCATCTACACTGGGTCACTGTGAGGAATATGCTGTGCATCTAGTGGATAAAATTGCTTGTATTCACTCTATGTTGGACTCTAGCCTTCAGGCAGAACCAGTGGAGTTTATGGGGGCTGAGTCCTGCATGGTTATCTGCGGGGAGTTCAATCCCCTTGAACCTGAGGAAGTGGGCAGGGGTCTTGCAGCTGCTGGTTTGGTCACTTCTGTGTTAGATCCGTGCCCCTCCTGGCTGGTCAAGGCTGTCCATGAGAGGATGTGTGATTGGGTCTGGGTGGTGGTTAATTCTTCCTTGAGGGAGGAGTTGGTCCCACCAGCTCTTAAGGAGGCAGTGGTGCACCCTCTCCTCAAGGGGCCATTGCTTGACCCAACTAGCCTTGACAGTTTCCATCCAGTCTCCAACCTCCCCTTTATAGGGAATGTTGTGGATAAAGTGGTTGTATGGCAGCTTCAAAGGACCCTGGATGAAGCAGAATATCTGGACCTCTTTCAGTCACGGTTCAGGCCAAGTTATGAGACTGAGACAGCATTGGTCACACTCTTGGATGACCTCTGGCAGGAGCGGGATGGGAGTAGTGCATCCATCCTTGCTTTCCTTGACCTCTCAGTGGTCTTCAATACTATCGAACATGGTATCCTTCTGGACCAACTTCAGGAATTAGGGGTGGGTGGCACTGTGTTGTGCTGGTTCTCCTCCTTCCTCCAGGGTCAGCTGGTGTTGATGGGATGGGGGGAGAGGCTTAGCCCATGGCACCTCCTTTGTGGGGTGCCCCAGGGCTCAGTCCTCTCTCTTCTCTTATTTAACATGTGTAATGGAATGTGAGAATGACCTTGGAAGACAGGGGGAAGATATGCTGCCTAGGGAATGATCTGATGAAAGGGGAGAATGTGTCTACATGTGTAATGGAATGTGAGAATGACCTTGGAAGACAGGGGGAAGATATGCTGCCTAGGGAATGATCTGATGAAAGGGGAGAAGCCTCCAACTGAGTAACGGACAGACAAAGAAACTAAGAAAGGACCTGCCCTAACTGATCAGATGGTAAATAGGGTCAGTAGGTGTCAGGTTCAGCCCAACGAACTCCAAGAGACAATGCAAATACAGTTCTGTTGTGTTTATTAGCTACAACCTCCAGACAGAAATCTCCCCAGACTGAACCCTAGTTCCCAAGCCAGCCAGCCACAACACCATGAATTCCTTAGGGAGGTGCCAGCCTCATCTTCTTGAACTTCCCATGCTCCTGTTGGGGGCTAAGAACACTCTTATCTCCCTGAGCCTGGCCTTCATAAGTCCATTCCATCACAGTAGGAGATTTGTACTTTCAGACTTGCAAGATTGATGTCAGCCCTCCCAGGTAAACCAAACAGGAAACACAACCAGATGAGCTACTTTTACTTCATTGATAGGCTACATTAACAGAACCTTGCAAGTGTGAAAGTACAAATCTCCTACTGTCCCTTTTTACCACCTGATCAGAAGGTGGGTCCTTCCTAAGTTTCTTTCTCTGCCCGTTACTCAATTGCAGGCTCCTCCCCTTTTTATCTGATCATCCCCTAGGCACAACTCTTCCCCCCCCCATCTTCCAAGGTCATTCTCACATTCCATTACAACACAAGGCCACTGGGTGAGGTGATCCAACAGTTTGGGGTGAGGTATCATCAATATGCTGATCATATCCAGCTTTATATCTTTACCCCAGACCACCTGAGTGATGCCATGGATGTCCTGTCCTAGTGCCTGGAGGCTGTAGGGGTCTGGTTGGGGCTCAATGGGCTTTGACTTAACCCAAGCAAGACTTAGTGGCTTTGGGTATTTGGGCCTTCTGGTGACAAGGTTTTTCCACCTTTAGTCCTGGATGGGGTGGCACAATCTGGGAGTCCCCTTGGACTCACAGCTCCTGCTAGAAGAGCAGTGGCAGCCATGGCTAGGAGGGCCTTTGCACACCTTCAGGTTGTGCATCAGTTGCATTTGTTCCTGGACTGGGAGGCTTTGCTCACAGTCACTCATCCCCTCATGACCTCCCATCTGGATTACTGCAATGCGCCCTACATGGGGCACCCTTGAAGAGCATTTGGAAGCTTCAACTGGTGTAGAGTGCAGCTGCATGGATAGTAAATGGTGTTGGATATTCGACACATGTAACACCACTGCTTTGTGAGCTGCATTGGTTGCCAGGTGCAATTCAAGGTGCTGATTGTCACCTTTAAAGCCCTTCATGGCTTGGGACCGGTTACCTGAGGGACCATCTCCTCCCAATTGTTTCTACCCTTCCAATTCCATCCAGCAGGTTGAGTATGCTATGGGTCCTATCAGCTAAGGAATGTCGGCTGGTGGGAACCGGGAGATGTGCCTTCTTTCCCCTAGCCCCTGCCCTCTGGAACATTCTCCCTCCAGAAGTAGGATGCCCCCCCCCCCCAGTTGGCCTATCAGAAGGCCTTGAAGACCTGGTTATGTGTCCAGGCCTGGAGCCCCGTGTGTTAAGAGTCCTGTTTCCTGGCTATATTGATACCTAAGGTTATTAATTTTCTCAGCTGCTATATATGTATATATTTATTTTTGTATTATGTTTGTATTGGTTTTAACTTTTTTTATTATTGTTTGCCACCCAGAATCACTTGTCCGAGATGGGTGGCTATAGAAATTGAATAAAACAAACAAACAAACAAACAAACAAGCAAGCATGAACATTTGGCTCTTCTGCTTCCATTCTTATTTAGTAGGAACATAATTTTAACCATAGGAAAAAAATTGCTTCAATGGTACAAATACCAATAGTTTAACATAAAGATGGAAAGAATCCAGGTTCTGTTGACATATTTTATGAACATGACGGGATGCCAGATTGTTGGTGTACATCTGTGTGGGTTGGCCACTCATTCCATTGCCTTCTGTGTGCTTAAATGAATTAGCTTTTATAAAAAAGTGCATAAACAAGTTTAATGTTCTACACTTCACTTTCCATCATAGGAAAAATTGTCATGTTTACTAAAATCATAATGAAGAACAAGAAAGATGTTTGATTTCTCTTTGTCATAAAAATGGAAATAATTTACAAGCCCAAGTTTTCAATGCATTCAATGCATTTTTATATCTATGTGTGTGATTAGCAGACTGCTTTTTTGTTCTTCTCTGTAAAATGTGGAACCATTATCCAGTAATTATAGTAAGTGAATTTTTAAGACACAAGGTTATATAAGGTCATTTAGTTAAGCATTTTCCCACTTTAAACTCCCTCTTGCCATTAAGATCATGGTCATCAAAATTACCCATGTCATCCAAATGTTTTCATATATGCAATAGTATCATTATTTTATGTGCTGAAAAGTTCCATAATAGAATATTGTACTACAAAGATGTAACGTTGCAGCTTCTATAGGAAGACGAAGCATCCGTTTATTCTAAATGCATGAAAATATGTTTTTGTGGAAATGTGTCATGCACTCTAAACTTGCTACTGTTGATTTCAGCATAACTAACAGAACAGATTGCAATAACAGTTGATACAATCTTGTTTATTTCTTTGGAAACAGCATTAGTTGAACAATAATATATTCTTGTTCTGGCCAATTCAAGATCTAGGTCAAAGTGAACTTAATAGCCCATTAACCTCAGATCTCCAACTAAATCCTTTGAATGGTTAGACTCCCTCAATGAAAACAAAGCAAAGCAAAACAAAAAAAAACTCACCCCCGGATGCAATGGGAATTCTTAGCTCGCTAACAGTGACATATTCGTGTAATAAGGAATAGCCCAAATGTAGTGATTGTTAACTACGACCATTCCGTTCTATTTTTAATGTGCAAATAAATAACTAGGACTCATCTTTAAGAAGTCAGGCTGAAGGAAGGCAGCCATTGTAAGAAAAGATTTATCAGAACAGCCCATGGGATTTTGTATTTATTATTTTCCCCTTGGTTTAACAACAATGGAACAATTTAAACTTCATTTTAAACCTAACAGTTTGTGAGCTAATTTAGAATCTGAATTCATTCCAAGCCTGATAGCCTGAATTTGCCCCAGATGGACTTTCAGTTCTGTTCAGATTGTTCAACAGCTATTTGTATCTAAATCCGTAGCAATGGGCTAACACCAGTATCCTAACTGCATTCTCACATTCCCTTTCTTTCTTTCTTTCTTTCTTTCTTTCTTTCTTTCTTTCTTTCTTTCTTTCTTTCTTTCTTTCTTTCTTTTTCGGGATGGGGGCTGAAAAGGCTGCATCTATAAATCATCATATATATATATATATATATATATATTTTAAAAGCAGGCACATCCCTTCTCAGCATCTTAGAGACTCTATTGTCCTGCAGATAAGTATACAAATAAGTGGCAAAGCATCACTGAAGTTTGATATAAAAACGCTCTCGCTCTCTCTCTCTCTCTCTTTTTTTTATTTTGGAAGGCAACCAAGGCAGCTTCAACACTGTACTTTATTTCCCTCTAATCTGACTGACTCACAGTCTTGCGATAGTGAGATAAGCTAGGTAGGCAAATTTTTACAGAGTTGCAATTACTGAAATTGTCATTACGCTGCTCCCTGTAAAATAAATATAGATAGAAGTGAAATTATGCACAGGCTAGGAGTAGAAAGTGTTTTGCTTCTGTTTGCTAAATTAATCTCTTCCTAAATGGCTGCAGGCCAGGTAGGTTAGCATTTGTGGTTTCAAAGGTTTTCAGCGCTTCCAATGAGCCATGAAATTACTGCATGCGGCTGAAAATGGCAGCTGATGAAAGGGAAAGAGTGAATCCCAAAGGCAGAAAGACAGGAGGAAGCAAAATTACAGGCAAAAAGTCTGATTTTTGATGTTGCTCATTGTGAAATGTACACCCAAACTTTTAATAAAACATAAAACATTAATAAACCGGCTAACAATTCCTTACACTTCCTTTTGAAGTCTTGGTATAATTTTCGGAATACTTATTAAAAACGGGCCGTGATTCAAGAGGAGCTGAGCGCTTTCTGACTGCTGCTGGTGGCATATTGGTGCACTCTGCTCGAGACTTTTGAAATTAGATTTTTATTGATGTTTTTTTAATTGAATTATATCCCTGGATTGATGCTGCCAGTTAATCAACTGACCCTAAACTGTTGAATTGTTGCACAACTTTAGCTAATTTTAATTTGGATAGCAAAGAGTAAAACATACCATGTAATCAAGCATCAGTTTCTCATTCCAGATCGGCAAAGTTTGCTTGGATAAAAGCAAGCTGGCTTCAGATCAACATGGTGCTAATAGCTACTTGGCAACGGTGCACGTGTATGCCACTGGTATGCTGACATTCTTCCTAGACAGAGATGGAAGAAACAGCTTTTTAACCAAATAGGAGTCCAGATTATAGTTGAAAGGAATGGCTCCTAGGCCAGCAAGGATAACTTTTGTTTGATATGACTTTTGAGTTGTTACTCAACAAAAATCATGCCTTTAACCTGAGCCCATTACATTCCACTGATCTCAAAACTACCCCATTGATTTCAAAGAAACATTGCATAATAGAAAACCTTAGAATTACTTCATTACTACAAACAATCTGTTGTACCAAAAGGGGATCATATATAATAATCATGGTATCTGGATACTTACCCAGAAGTTATTTTGGGAGGTGGTGGGTGGGTGGAACAGGGAACTTTATCCATAAATGCAGTGCTTTAGATTTCCTTACTGTATACTTACTCAGGTGTAATTTTCATTATAATTTCTGTTGAGCAAGGCTGACAAGACAATATATTTCAGAATCTTGCTATTCAGTTTCTTGGATACTGAATAAACTAGCATCTGGTGGTCCCATGGAAATTGTTGTTCACTGTCAAGAGGACCACAGTGTAAATTTATATTCATTCATAGGTCCAAGTACACCATAAATCTTATGTCCTATCATCAGAAATATATAAAAATTTTGATCATTCTTAAAATAAATACATCAAAGAACTCGCAAAAATAATAATTTTCTCAGCAATTAAATGAAAAGTACCTGAGGTGTTAAAACACTGAGTGTAGGAGAAAGTGAATCTGATCAATTCATTTACTCAGATAAAGTGCTTGAGTGCTTAGCTCTTAAAAATCTGAGTGCTAATAGAATTGTCACCCATTTTTTTCTGATAGGCTGTTTAACAGCCACAAGGCAGAGAAGTATGTAGTTCTCAGTGTGCTAGGAAGAGTTGGATATTGAATTTAGCTTGTGAAATGGGTATCTATATTTGTCTGTCTGTCTGTCTGTCTGTCTGTCTGTCTGTCTGTCTGTCTATCTATCTATCTATCTATCTATCTATCTATCTATCTATCATCTATCTGCCTTTCTAAGCTGCCTTATTCCCAATGGAATCTTTTAAAAAATTGCAAATTTCATAAACCAGACAGAGAGAACTGGAGACTTAAAAAAAAAAAAATCTTGAATGCTGGAGACAGCAAAACTGACAAATTTGTCCATTCCTCAGGAGAACAGCTTCTATTTGTCTATTATAAAGTGCTTCAAAAACTTAGTGCTAAGGCGGTTCCTCTCTGTCTATGGCATTCACTGAACATGGAAAGGGGAAAAAGCAGAGGAAGAAACTGCTTTTCTCATATGCTCTGCACGTGCATATATAATAATGAATGGTTGCTACAGTGGCATCTGTTTGAAAAAAGAGCAGACAACTTTGCATTACAAGAATAAAACCCCTTGTACATTGCACTGTGGCCAATACAATTAACTCTCTGACCTTACGGATAACTACTTTGCACAGGACTGAACTGTTGCTCAAATGTAAATGTTTGAGATTTAACTGGAACCTTGGAAGTTACTTTATATAGAATGAGACCACTGGTTCATCTACCTCAGCACTGGCCGGCAACCATTTTTCATTATTAGCATATAAAAAGCTGTACTGCCACACCAAACTGCACTACTTCCGACACTCTTCTTTTAATGTCCTACGCCTTTCAAAATCTTAAAAGACCTAAATCTATCCCTTGGTCATTTCAATGTTCATACATTATGATGCTCTCTTTCTCCATCCTTTGAAAGCAAAGCAACAAAAACGCTCTGGCTTAAAGTCACTGATTCCAGTGGACTTAAATGCACATCTTGGTGAGTATCATTTGGGTACCAAACACAAACCAACGTGGTGGTGGCTCTGCGTCTGGGCAAATCCTCCCCCAGGCAAACAAGAGTTGAAGAAAATTCTGCAGATCTGAAGTTATTTCAGCACCAGTTTGAATTTTATTTATGATCTGAATTTAAAAGATTTCAGCTGTTCCTGGCTTAAATAAAATGTTTAACACGTTGTAAATTTTAATTGTTATTTTACATGTTTGAAAAATTATGTAATGTGGCTTGAGCTGAAACTGTGCCTGAAAAGTGAATATGTATCTCTGACTAAATAAATCAATTACTGGATTATTCTTTGTGGCTATAATATAGAACCCTAGGAACTCCGCAAAAGAATGTATGGGATTTCTTCTTGAGCGCAAAATATTGTGCAAAGCACATATGGTTGCATTATACCCTAAGCTTGTTTATGAAGTCAGGCAGGTAATTAGGGCTTCTGGGTTTGATCTTATGGGATAAACATGCCATTCAAGAACCGAACAAATGCTTTGAGTCAACCATGACTTACAAGTGGTGGGATATCAGCTACTCACTCTGGTGTTCTTCAGATAAAATTGGTCTGAATTGTTCAATGACATTAGGTACCCTAACAAACTTTCATAAACTCTTCCTCTTCTACAGTAAATTTGCTGAAAAGGATAAATCAAAACAAATTAATTAAGGCATGCAGGATCAGCTTCCCGAAATACCTCCAGATTCATATATATCAAAATAAGGCACATTTGAAATGTACCACTGAAATCAAGATGGGTTAGATTTCTGAAAGATTTTAAAACACAATCTGTTTTATTATATACCATCTCTCCACCTTGTAGCTAAGATATAGTACCGTATTTTTCCGACTATAAGACGATACTTTTTTCTAAAATCCTTACCCTAAAAATTGAAGGGCATCTCATTCAAGGAAGTCAGCTGAGGAGAGAACCGCGGTGGCAAAACTGCCCATACCTTGTCTCTGCGAATGGGCTTCCTCCTATTACTAGCCTCCAATCACGAGTGAAATAGCTTGTCTCCCAAACAGACTTCCTCCAATCACGAGCCTGATGTAACTGATGTCAGCTGATGCTGAACAAACCAATTAGAGAAGGCTGTTTGCAGAGACGAGCTATCAGCAGTTTCACTCGTGCTTGAATGTAATCAGTTATGCAAAACAGCATGGAAATAGAGCTGCAGAGAGACGGTTTGGACCTCCTCCCACCGAGTGTATCAGGTCAATGTTACCTAATTACTAAATAAAAACGTGTTCTGCACTATCTTTAAAATATTGATTTCTTAATTTTGGGTTGGAAAAATGGGGGTCGTCTTGTACATGGGGGCGTCTTATTGTCGGAAAAATACGGTATATTGTGGAGTGAGGTATATTGTAAAGCATTTCCATAAGGTTGCAATGTGTTTCAGCTGAATTAAGTAAAGTGAAGGAAAAACCTTAAAGCATATGCGTTATCAAGACATAGCAAAGTTACATGCTAGCTTCTTCCTTTCAAAAAGAAAGAAATGATACCAGAATTCCTTGGCAGCAGATGTACACCCATAAACCTTAAGATATTTAAAGCGAAACTGATCTAGCTGGATTTATTAACATTTATTACAAATGTCTTTATGCTGCTTCAGTCAAAAATGAATCTAAGCAGCTTACTATGTACAGCAAATTACACAATATTTATAATATTAATAAATGACATGAACATAAAATCACATTAGAACAGCACATCAGCAGCAGCACCCACATTCATCCTGGGTACATCCAAACTTTATATCTCAATCTATGAATGCCGGCTAAAAATAACCAAGTTTGTACTAATCTTCTCAATATTAGCCATTAAGGATGCTGATTCCACAGGATAGGAGCTCCAGCAGAAAATCAGGATATTTTCATCATGCACATTTTGACCACTACAAAACCATCCTTCTGCAATATCAGTGTGTTCCAGAGGCACCTGCAGGATTAAAGTCTTTCATCAATATGACTAAAGCAGGATTGTGCTGTTGCAATGCAAGCTCCCCCTTTCACGCATGCATGCAATATCATGACCCAAGTACCGGGCGGGGGGGGGGGCTGATGTGTGGTGATGGCCGAATGTTGCTTTCGTCATTTATCCTCCTTGCCCTGGGCAACTCTGGAGTCCCCAGTATTGGAACATTCTAATGACCGTCATTAGTGCCGGTGACAGGCTAGCAGAAGAGAAGCAAGGCAGGGAGAAGTCTGCACCTCCCCATCTCCTTCCTTGCCCCATTGTCTCTGTAATAATTCTTTTGTTTTTCTGCTTCCTTTGAACTGCAAGCAAGGGAAGGAAATAATTTTAGAAGCACCTAGTCTAAATTTCCCATGATGAAAGTCTGAAAAGTTAGGTTCTTTGGATCTGAAGCTCAACCCATTATAAGCCCTGCCTAACCTACTGCTCCTACTTCAGGGAAAGCCAGGGGAGAAGACCACTAATTTTTCCCAAAGGACACTGATTTTCAGCCACCGAATAAAAACATTTACCAGTGAGCATTAGATACATATGTCACATTCCCAACTGGTAGTCAGTGCCATATATTACACAGCATTTTCTGGGTACACAGTTTTGTATGTTTTCCCACTGCAAAGCAGATTTTTAAAAGATAGTAAAATTATGCCTCTCCCTGTTTCTCTGCCTCTAAAGAGATATAAATATTGTGGAAATAAATATTTCCAATTTATTCCAAGCAAATAAATTGTGGGAAAGAAAACAAATGCCCTGGAGAAGTCAAAAGTAAATTATGCAGTTTATGATAGAAAACTATTGCATGGACATAATTCATGCTCCCGTTGAGGAATCACATATTATACTTACTGTAATTGCATTATTTGGGATAATACAATATATTCTATGTGGCCCATGCTGCATAAATCTGTACAGTGCAAAGACTAAAAAGGATGGACTATTTCATTACATTCTTAGGGAAATGTTATTGCAGTGAGCATACATAAAACATGGATACATCTAGTTTGACGGGGAAAATTTACTTCTGCTTTGTGGTCAAAGATAACACGCCATGTGTGGGCTATCTTTTAAAACAAAATAATAACACACATTCTTTTCACCATCTGTATTCCAAGTGATTTGACTGAAAGCATATTATACCTTGTGATCCCAGATGAACAATGCAGGGATACACTAATCCTCATCCATATAAAAATTACCCATCAGGTTTATTATTTTCCAAAATTACAAGAAACAGATAGTCATGTTTAAGTGCCTGGAAGACAGGTGATGTTTGAAGCCAGTTTCAGAAACTGCTTTCTACGTTGGCTAATTTTTATGGCAAAGGTTTTCTAACGGTTTGAGAAAAATCAAAGGAATTGTTTTTGATATATTGATAAACAAAACCGTTCTTAATTGAAAGCAAAAAAAGTCTTGTTAGTTTTTCAGTCTGTCAAAGATGCTTCATGGTGATTTATCAGTGTGCTTAGCACTTTCTCTGAATTATAAAAAAAGGCATCTTGTTTCTGTATTCTTTGTTATTACATGGAGAAGAAAATAAATCTTTTAGTGTGCTACTTTTTTCAAAAAACTATATAACACAAGCATGTGCTACTTAGAGTTGCATTAAAAGCTACACTTTCAGTATGCAGTGAAAATGCTATCATGTAATAATTTCTGTCCTCTGTATTATGGAGTATTCAGTATTCAGGCTATGTGATTCTAAGTATGTTTTCATGTTGAGTTTAATGAAGAAGATCCCAGGTTTAATCTCAGGCAACTTTAGGCAGCATTAGAAACTGGGGGGTGGCAAATAGCCAACATTGACTATCTGGCAGCTGTGGGTGAAACTTTTCTGCCTCAGGCGACTGGAAAATTGGTAAACCCTGGAGTTGTTTTAAAAAACCACAGGTGAAAAACCAGCTGTTTATTCATAGATAAATAGATTGATAGGGGAGGAGAGTGTATATAAATAAAACCTGCAACCTTCTCTTGAAAGCAAAGATCTTAACCCTGTGCTATTTCAGCAGTGCTATAAAGGGAGGTATAGAAACTATTGGAATGCATTAGCTCAATTGAAGGAGTGGTCCTTCCTTTGCAAAAATAGCCAAGGAATTGCTGAAGTTAGCCTGCAGCAAACTCAAGTTCCCTGTTCCAAATAGACAAGAGCATTCAAGGCAACATAACACAAAAAGTGTACTTCAGAAGTGGAGCAGAGTAACCTGCCTCAAGGTGGCTTTGATTAATAGAGGGTGATTTCATCCACTCCTGCTCTCCTGAAAGAGTTTTCTCCCTGTTCTGGCCAAGGGCAACCAGGCAGTGTGGATAGACCAGACCTGCACAACAAGCGGCCCACAGACCATAAGCAGCCTTGTGTGGCCCACCAGCGTTTTTTAAAAAGTCAATAAATTCAGTGTTGCTGCCACCCTGAAAGACACACTGCTGAGAGCCTCCAGTGTCTCCAGGCCTCATTGCTGCTGCCAGCTCCAGCACTGCCTCTGTTTTGCTAGTCACTGAACAGCTGATCAACCTCCAGGTGTTCCTTTGTGACCCGCAATGATTTTTAATTTATCTTTTTTAAAATAGTAATTTTATTAAGAATTACAATTTACAACAATAAAAGCTAATACAAGCTAAAAAAAGAAAAGAATAAAAAGAAAAAATGGAAGGTACAGAAAAGAAAAAAAGAAAAAGAGAAGAAAGAAAAAATAAGAATACAGTAAAGAAAAAGAAAATAAATATATAAAGAAGTGACTTCCCCCTTCATCACAACAAGTATAAACAATTTTAGTAACTTATCACCTTTTCTTAAAATACAACAAATGATCTCTTCTTCCCATATCCCATCTCTTATCTATAAACAAATCCATAAAACCTCATCATTTCAGTCCTGATGTCAGCAAAAGTCCATCAAGGGTTACCAGAGATACAACCTGTTATTTTAATCTTGATCAAATAAACCATCTGTATATTCTTTCCTTTTACTTCTAACAATCTTGATCTTTAGTCCATTCAAATAATGTCTAAGAACTTGATTTCTTTTCATTTTTTCTTTGTCCCTTCTCACAAAATTCTTCAGAGCTTTAACAAGCCTCTTTTGTAAATCCAATATAAGGAAATTATACAGGTCACTCTCTTGATTTGTTATTTGTATATCCCTTTTAATTATTAAGACATCAGCCAGTTTCTTTTGTATGTCCAGTGTAACACCTTTTTCCATGTCATTCTTGTAGTCTGTCATTTTTAAACCCACTTTCAAATCAGTCTCAATCATGTCAGGTAATACTTGTTCCTCTTCCATAGCATTTTTTAAACACAGTCTATCTATAGAGGCAGAAACTCTTAAAATTAACTTCTGGGTCCATTGTTCAAAAATATCCTTCAGTATGTCCAATGTTAAAATATTTTGCTTCATTCTGTATTAGTTGAGTTTGAGTGTTCTTCTCCTTTAATTGTAATCTTTAGTTCCTTCTAGTTCCCTCTAGTGTCCAATTTTTAAAGTCTTATCTTATTATGTCTTTTTTTTTTAAGAATTCAGAACAAAAGCATTTTCCCATGGGAAGGATTCTTTGTAATTAATTCCAAAATCTTTATTTCACATTTATCTGGACCCTTAGTAATTTGTAACTTTCTATAATCAAAGTTTTATTCCCCTTTTGCTGTTTATTCCAGAAAAAAAAAGTCCTTAAACTTGTATTTAAATCTTCTTTTGCTAATGATTGAAGGACACTCACCGAGTGCTATAAAACTTGTCAATCCAATGGTTCTTAACAGCTGAAAAGCAGTTAACAAGCAATTTCCAAAAATGATTAGAAAAGGAAGTATGCGAACCCAGTGTCCTTTCAAAGGCACCAACCATGGTTGGAGCAAGATGGCTATTCCCTCATCTCCCAGAGCTCTAAACCTGCTGGAGAGCACTGTCTTGTAGTCTCCTTGTGAGGAGCAACTGTCTGGAGCACTTGTGGGCAATCTGAAGTCCTCTCCTTGTCCAGAGAGGAATTATGAAGAGCCAGTCTAGTCAGTGGCTCTTCATTCCACCATGGTCATCAGCTCCACTTTTTACAGAGCTGTCTTCAGTTTGCCATTTCTTCCCTGGAAGTCCAATGATTTTTAATTTATCAGTGTGTTCCTTCCCCTCTATAATGTGCGCAGGCCTGCCCTAGACCAAAACAAAAACAAAAAACAGGGATGAAATTGAACAAGAGTTTTGTTATTTTGTCCCCCCTTTTTGGCAGCCAACAGATTTGTTGGTGCCCAGAATGCCATGCTGCTGGGGGTTTCCTTCCTTGTTTGTGTGGTGTGAGGGAAGGAACTATGTATTGTAGGATCTGCAGCAGTTCCATGTTGTCAGTATTTCAAATCTCCAGATAATGAAACAATCATGGATTACCCTGAAGCTGCTGTTGAGAATTGAGGAATGCAAATTGTGGAGATAAAGTGCCCAGTGTGCCTATTCGATGGCCTGGCTCACTGCCTGAGGTTGGTATGACAAATGTGAATTTGTATATACAGGTAGTCCTTGCTTACTGACTGCCTCATTCAGCAACTGTTCAAAGTTACAACAGTGCTAAAAAAAATAATTTTACAACCAACACCCACATTGACAACCTTTGCAGCATCCCTTAGTCACATAATCATAATTACAGTCACTATGCTTGTCCTGTGCCCGACCTGTTGTTTTTCTTTCTCCCCCTCTTCCAAAGCAGAGAGATTGGAGAGGAAAGGATTGCAAGAGAGTAAGCAGGCACACAATGGGGAATACATGGGGCTGTTTACATAGCGTGTTTGTGGCTCCCAGCTCCAAGTGCATTGCTGTGATGTGTATTCCCCATTGTGTGCCTGCTTACTCTCTTGTAATCCCTTTCTGTCCAATGAATGTAAATAGAAACATTAATTCCCTTTTTGCTAATTATCCCAGCCCCCAGGTGAGCATTCCAAAGGGTGGGGGAGTGGTTAGGAGGCAAACAAAAGTGAAGGTGTGAAACTGATTAGTCTTGCAGTTTCGAGCTGGCTATCTAGCACCAGGGTGTGCATTCCAAAGGGTGGGGGAGAGAGGAAAAAGAAAGCACAGTCAGGGTCATGTGATTTCCCACTTAGTGATTGCTTTGCTTAACGACAGAGCTGTCAGCCCCAGTTGTGGTAGCTAAACAAGGATATCTGTATGCATTTCTGCTACTATGATCATGTTCTAGCTAGAAAGACAATATGAGGGCATTCTTGATCCACAGAAGTTCTTACAGCTTTCCTGAGAGACCAGGACATTAATAGTATAGGACCAAAGCATTGAAGAGTGGTTAGTGGACATCCATCCATCCACCTACACTCTTTGGTGCATCATTAGCAGCAATTAACATAGCTGTAGATTATTTTAGTTTCTGGTATTTTCCCTTGGATTGACCAAGTTTAGACATGACATCAAAGTGTAAATGAGGTTCAAAGGAATTTGTGAGTCTCACTTATTTTTTTTAAAAAATGAACACCGCTAAAATCTACATATACCAGGAAGCTATTCCTATTGATATTAATGTATCTTATAAGTTTAGGATCCAAGAACTCCCATCTGGATTACACTATTAGGAATCCAGAATCTGTTTAAAACAAGCAATTAATGGCACTTAAGTCAGTAAAATGTGATCAAGCTAACATCGAAGCAGGCCTTAGAGATGTATTTCCATCTTTTGACATGCTGCTTTTGGACATGGAAAGATTAAAACTGAAACCGCCACCCCCTTGCCAACATGGAATCTAAAAATAAGTGTGTTACACAGTGCCAAAGTCTGCTAGCACTTAAAAAGAAAAAGTTAGACTTTGAAATTTGGAGCTCTTGCCCTCCCGCAAACTTTCCATGAGGCTTCGTGCCACTTAATTTACAGAAAAATTTAAAATATTCTGACTTTTTACAAAGACAGTAGAAATCATTAATGAAGATACGTCCTCCCGCAAGAAAGGGGAAGGAAGATTCTTGGAAGTAGTCAGGAAGTTCAACTTATAATTTCAAATTAGCTTATTTTATGATACATTATTTAATAAATGCTAGCATAAATTTTTAAAACATTCGTTTTGCATAGCATCATTGGGCCAAATGGCCAAAAAAGAATCAGAAATTAAAGAAAGATGTGCATTAATTTTGCTCTAAAGGAAAATCAAAGTTGAATTTTCAGTACTACACAGAATAAAGGTGCCTGATAACTGCCAAAAATATAGACTTCCTTGACAGCTAATATTTAAATCCAACACCTTCTAATGGAGCCTTCAGGAACTTGGCCTCAGTTTAGCTTATGCTTTGGTATAAAATATTTAATCTTAGACTTGGTAGGGGGGAAAGATGTGAATGTATAACCCTTTCAATGAAAGTAACACTGCATCAAAAAGTTTACCTCGTGATAAAATAAGAATCACACTTTTCATTCTGCAAATTCCTCCCAGGAAACAGTATATGACTGGCTACAACCAACAATCTTATAGGGAGAGAAGAACTGAGGTGAAAAAATTGGCTTTAGCAATGATCTCTTAGCCCATAGCAGTAGATGGAAGTTAGGAGATTACCTTTTTTCTTTTCTATTTGGTTAATTTCAGCCATTTTCTTTATTTGAATGTCCGTTTTTGTATGATAAAATCATCCAGTCATTGATTTTAATGGGAGAGAAATAATCTACGCCAGTTCAGATTTGTGGAATTCTGGAAGGATATATGGCAAAGCACCTTAGATTGTATGGTAGATATATGCCCTGTCCCAGTGTACCTTTAGAGTCCTTCTGTGCAAGCGGGTGTGTGCACGTGTGCATCTTTGCACGTTCTATGCTATCAAAAATTCCAACATCAAAGAACCAATGCTGTCTGAGCCTCCATATTTCAACGCTTCAGGTCTTGCCTTGATGGCCAGTTACAAACCAATATATGTTTTAAAGTAAAAGAGACAGCGTGTGCACACAGGCAACAAAACTGGCATAACTGAATGAGGTGCCAGAGTCAATTGGCCCTGAGAATTGCCCAGCCACATCAGGTTCTGATAGCAAGCAGCTCTGATCTATGCCATCAAACAAATAAGAAGATAATGGACTCAATTTAACACCTGCGAGACACTTTCTATGCAACTAGTACCAGCAGTCAGAGACAGAGAAAGAGAGTGAATTTTTAAAAAGATAATATGCCTTTAAACAATAAGTTATTTATTTTGCTTCTACAATTTTATATTATTCTCTTCTTGTACAATATTTTGATATTTCACTACACGTATATTCTGTTTGCGGGACAGATTAGAAACATATTAAACAATATTAAAACTTTTTTTTTAATTCAGAAAGTATAAAATAATAAAACAACTAGATATTCCTAAATCCATCCTTCCATCAAAATGCAAGTGAAGACTTCTACGACGGAATGGGCTGAACCCTTTCCCTCCTGGCTGATATTCTCTTGTCTATTTATCCTGTTATTTTCCCATCCACGCTGAGAAAAAGAGAAACCGATTGGTGGGACTTCTGCAAGGCAGAATTAGCAGATATGCTTGAACTCAGACAGGCCCCTCTCCTGCATGAAAAATCTCCTTTGTAAGAGAACCCCACCCTTGCATTTCTACTATTTTAGAAAATACACATTTAGTGATGTACAGTAACTAATACAATGTCCTATCTGTTTCATTACTTAATCCATTTTACAGGATAATTGTGAGGATAAAGTGTGATAGGATGACCAAACCATAATCTGGGTTCTTTATGACACATAATTTTTTTAAAAAAATTAATCCTGGATGTGCACGTGGATTCTGTCTTGAGACTAACCTTCAAAAAGATGGGCCTGAAAACAAAGGCCTCTTAATAAATATTTGAGAAGCACTGGAGATAAGACCATCCTTAGATTTCAGGCTGCAAGCTTTCAAGGTAAGTACCAGCAAACTGATTTGTTCTCAGAAACAGACTGGCCAGTGAAACTGTTTCAGAACTGAAATACTAGTCCCTAGCTGACTTCTGAAGTAACTGGAATTTCCAATAAATATATGCATTCCTGTTTATTTATTTATGTACTTGGTAAAATGATATAGCCACCCATCTCACATATGTGACTCTGGGTGGCAAACCAAATTAAAAAGAAGAGTACAACATTTGAGCATGGAGAAGACCCAGCTAGTCTGCTAGCCTGGATAGTTGTTTCTGCCTGTATGCATATCACCTTTGTTCTCTGCAAAGACTGTTAAGGTGCATGTTTGGGCAAAGAAAGATAATTAAGACTGGGCATGACAGTATTAGAAAACTTAGAAATAACTAAAAAGCTTATAGAAACAATGCTTGGCTCATTTTATCTAAGCAAGTTTTATTTTTATATAGACACGCTTACCTATATATATCCTACTTATGTTATTTATGTATAGTTCTGTGCAAAAATATTCATTTCCTTTCAGATTTTGTAACGGTTTGTGAATCTTCTCCAATAAATGTTATCAGAGCTTCATGGGGATCTCACTGATATAGAAAGGGAACTAAATGAACAAATAATATCAAAGTTTGGTCCTTGTTTAATTTATTTTATACTAGAGTTATCCAATATGCAATGTACATGTGTGAAAATATCAGTTTTATAAAGGGATAACCAGGGCCAGGGTTTGTACCCAATAATTCTACAGGAGAATATGAGGCCAGCAGTCCATCAGATGAAGTTGAAGCAAGACAATGATCTCAAACATAAAAGCAGGTCTACAAGAGACTGGATAAAGAACTTGCTGGCTTTGTAACAGTGAAGTCAAAATGAAGACCTAAGACCTAATCTGGGGGCAGAACTTGAAATGAGCAATTCATTCTAGAAAATCCTCAAACATTGAAGCAGTTTGCCTTCAGGAATGGACCAAAAGTCATACACAGAGATTTGAGAGATTACTAAATCTAATGGGACAATTTCTTTTTCACACTAAGACATCATCACATATAGCATGACTGTGTTTATGAAATGAATGAAAGAAGCACCAAATGTTGGTGTCATTTGTTCACTCAGTGTGTGTATGTGTGTGTGTATGGAATCTGAGTGAACAAATGACACCAACATTTAGTGCTTCTTTCATATATCTCTCAATCAAATATATATATATTTGACCAGAAGACAGTGGTAGTGATAGATGTAGCAGTGCCAAGTGACAGCAACATCAGGAAGAAGGAGCATGAGAAGCTGGAGAAGTACCAGGGCCTGAAGGAGGAAATCGAGAGGATGTGGAAAGTCAAGGCCAAAGTGGTCCCAGTGGTGGTAGGAGCTCTCGGGGCCGTGACTCCTAAGCTGGGAGAGTGGCTCCAACAGATCCCAGGAACAACATCAGAGCTCTCTGTGCAGAAGAGTGCAGTGCTAGGAACAGCTAAGATACTGCGCAGAACCCTCAAACTCCCAGGCCTCTGGTAGAGGACCCGAGATTGAGGAAGACACATACCACCCATAGAGGTGAGAGGGATTTTTTTTTTTTTTAATATCTCCCAATATACTGTATATCAGCAGGAACCACACAGATTTTTGATAACAGTAAATGGGAAAGGAATTCAAAATTTCAGATAATTGGAAAAGGGGTGAATATTTTCTCCTAGAACTGTATTTGTCTTCAGGATATTTTTAAATGTATTTTCATTTTAAGAGTGGTCGTTTAATCATTTAATCATCAGGTATATGCACTAGGTTTAATAATTTCCTATGAACTTATAAAAGTATAAAGCAGGGTTATAAGTGAGATATCAAGTAACATAAGAATCAATTTAATGGTAATTTAAATAGCTAACATAATTTTTGCATAATTAAGTGGCCTGTGGGCCTGAAGTCTTAATCAAATCTAATTAATTTAAAGGATGTTACATTTTATTATCGGTGAAATGTTCACAGGTGATAAAATATATAGAGTTGCAGTCACAAAGTTTTTTTTAAAAAGAACAATCAGGTTATAATGTAAACTCTTTTTGGGGACAACAATACTAAAAGAAAATGAGGTTACGTGCTTTGGGACAAAATGTAGAAAACTGCAGAAATTTTTAACCAGGGAGATATAGAAATGCATATCTGAAATATTCATTTTTATTTATATTTCAAAATATCATATTAAAATGTGGGAAATGATTAGGACATGACAGATCTCTAATAATTTTAATGGGGATGATTTACCATCTTCTCTGCAAAACTAATATTTTTATTTGAAAGGTGTTTCATTGAAATAAATGGGATTTACATTTCAAGAAGTCTCAGCAGGTGGCAAGCTTAATAGGGTCAGGCCTGTTTAGTACTTAGATTTCTAGACTAGCTAGAAATTCTAGGGCTGTAGAAGTCAAAAAATATCTGAGAGGACTGCAATGGCAAACCAAGAATTGAATCAACTGGAAAGAGACGACCTTTCACATTTCAGTAAGTGGGATTAGGGTAGTAGATTCATGTTTAATCAGGTCAGAAGTTTGTGAGCCACCTTGAACACTCATGAGAGCAAAAAGAAAGGATATAAATCATAATTAAAAAAAAAAAAACAGATAACCATAGAGGTCATATCATATAGCATCATGGATCAATGATACTCAAGAAACACAGCAATTATCAAAGGAATGCCACGAGCCGTCTTGTCTTGTTTCAAGAACTGCAGCTGTTTTAAACATAACTGTTGCTGGGGCATGAGGAACAATTTATTAAGACTCCTTGAGACAGGTGAGATCCAAAACAAAATGGGGAAATGTGTGAAGCCCAACATTAGGTAACTTGTCATCAGCTGAAACAGATTTTTAAGAATTATTGTAATGGAGAACATTACATTTACTCCATTCTTTATGAAATCAGAAAATTGCATACCATAAACTTAATGATGACTCTGAAGGTTAAATTTAATTGCCTCCAAAATGAAACATTTTTTTATAGTGTTTCATTTTGTAGGCAGTGTTTGAAAAGAAACAAGATTTTTTAGTTTGGAAATTTGTGTCTTAAGTACAAAATTGCTTCTCTCACTGTGGAGTAGTTCTTCCAGAAAGTTATTTGGACGGACAGACAGAAACTTTATTTTGGTCATTGACCAATAAAAATACATTCTATAACACAAACAAAGCAAAATTATCCCCTAACATCAATAATTACTGGCAACCATTTGTGGGCAAAGCTTACACATAATGTAGCATAATTTTGCTACTTTTAGAGAAATACATTTATCTTGGTTGTTTAACAGATAATGCAAATAAAAATTATCAGAGTGCCTTGGAAATTTAAATAAAAGGGGGATAATCAACTGGTGGCAAATGTCCCTGTAGAACTGACAATACAAAAGAACATGGGCTGTGGTTTCTATGGCACCCATGTCACAGGGGCAATATCAGGTTTCATATGGGGTTTTCCTATATTTCCCTTCCAAAACAGCTGTGGGGAGAACATTAAATCAGGCTAGAGATAAGGCTGTTCTGAATCTGGGGACTGTAATGTGATATAAATATGAAGCTGGTTTAAGTCAGAAAGTTACTCCTCACACCAACAGGTAGTTCAAAGAAGGGAAGCCAGTCATTTTGGAGTTCAAAAAGGTCTACTTTCAGTTGGATCATGCACAATATGTGGATATTAATAATATGGATAGCTATTTTTCCTATCTGGAACATGGAACATCTTAGATGCATTCAGCAACTTTCTTTTTATGTTTAAGGTATGAAAACTAAAGAAAATAGAATGGATTAGGGTGGTCGTAACTGCAGGAAAATTATGCAACTACTCAATAGACATGTGCGTTTGAAGGGCAAAATGTGAGATTGCCCACAGGCACTCTGGACAGCTGCTCCTCATGAGTAGACTGCAGGAACCAAGGTTTTTGTGATGAGCTTGTGAGTGGAATGGCTGGGAGTCAAGGGAATTCCATCATGTTTACAGCAGTAGCATAGCCTATGTGGACAAAAAGCTTAGCCAAGCCTCATTTCTTAATCACTTTTGGAATTGCCCTTTAGTTGTTTTTGAACTATTAAGAACCTTTGAATCGACAAGTCTTACAACATTCACTAGGTGAGTCTCCTTCAATCCTTGGAGAAAGAAGTTTTAAGTGTAAGATTAAGGACTTTAAAAAATTGTGGGGGGGAATAAACAGCAAAAGGGTGATTAGAACCTTAGTCTGGGAAGATTCTCTGTATAGGCTAAGCCAAATAAACCTTGCTGGATTGAATCTGTATTGTCTCCTGGAGTTTCATGGGCTAAACTTGACATCAATCTTCCCAGACTGAGAACAGTTCCCAGGGTCAATCCGTAAACACTCCTAGCATTCCTCAGGGAGGGGCCAGTCTCATCCTCTTATCTCTCCCTCGCTGTTCGGGGGATAACAGTACATGCTTGACCCCCCTTGCCTGGCCATTCTCTGACCACACTCTCACAGGCAGGCATCAGTAAGGACTGTGGCTGGTGTGAGTCTTCCGGGCTGTGTGGCCGTGTTCTGGAAGTTTTGTTTCCTAGCGTTTTGCCAGCATCTGTGACCGGCATCTTCAGAGGGCAGGAGCACAGACAGGAGCAGTTCTCTCTGTGCCCAGGATGATGTGACCCTTTTGTGGGTATTTATAGAGATCAGCGAGGGTGCCTGAAGGGGGTGGGGGTGGGGGTGGGGTTTGGGTTAACGAGTGGCTGCTTGTTTTGGTGTCACAATATGTGTGTATCTTCCTGGGGGTTAGGCAGGATTTTTTCTATTGAGTTGTTAATGAGTGGCTGCTGAGGGTGATTAGCATGTTCATTGTGTGAATTGTTCACGCGTCCTGGTGGTTGAGCTGAGTTCATTGACCTTTTGCAGGCGTTATTTTTAGGATTGGTACCAGGTTTTGTTCAGTAAAGACTCTTTTCCATGGACCTTTTTCAGATTAAGAAATGCAAGGGAAGAAGGGAGGCTTCAGAACAATGAAAAAATGTGTACCAGATGTGATCTTCATGACTTTCAGACCTGAAGTAAGCTCAAAATCACAGTTAACAAAATAATTCTCAAGCACTTCTGAGAATAAGGTAGACATTTAGAAGACTCTTTTGAAGGAGAACACTTTGGGGAAGCATTGAGGCAGATTTTGGCCTAGCATTATTCTGGTGAGGATTAAGAATCTAGTTCCCACAGCCATTCAGTCTTTTTACAGTCTCCTTGGGGATTCCTGGAGGTCAGGTGGACATTTGATTATTTAGCATGCTTGAAATGTAAATAGAGTATAAAAGGGTATTCACATGAGGTTAAAGAATTCACCAACAACATTAGTCAAAGAAGTGCTTGTTCTGTCAACTGCATACTTTTTAATTATTTTTCCTCTCCCTGTTTCTAACAGGGACTTCAAGGAAGCTTCAAATAAATTCCATTAACCAACAAATCCCAAGTTATTGTTGATAATATAAATTACAGAGCTGCACAGGACTTTAGTTGATTAAAATTATTGGATAATGTGACTACCATGCCATTTTTTTAAAATAACACCTTACAATGTTTCAGTTCAATGTTGAATTGGAGGTGATGTTTTTCTCTCCCTAGTTAGATCTGGTTTCGCTTTCCATTAGAGTGTTTCAAACCCAAATAGTATAATTTATGAAACTAGTAATGTTTAGGAGAGTTTCTAAACTTTGTTCTTAATAAATATTTTTTAATTGCAAGTTATTTAGGCATACATTTACAAAAAATATATGGTTGGTCCTATCAAAAATGGCTGAATCACTATTCTTTCGGTAATGAAATACCTCTTTCATTGTCCATAAACCAGTTAGATGGTTTCTGTTTCAAAATCAGGACTATCAGTTTGTTTTGCTTTTTAAAAAACTTAAAAATATTGTATATCTATCATTTATGTATGTATATGTATATTTTCCCTTTCTTTTTGTCTTAGCTTTTTTTTTTGCTTGCATGTTTTACTTAATTAAAAAAAAGAGAGATATTTAAAAAATACCCAAAACTTCAGTTCATTAAGACTATTTTAGATTTTCAATAAGAAATAATATTTCAGAAATAGTCTCATTGCATTTATATAGAAAAGGCATGAGTAAGTGGTAAGTTGTTCGAGATACAGTGAAATTAATGCTTTATTTAAATATATGTTTCTACACTGTCCAGCAATTGTTCCATTTGGAAACAAAGTTATATGCATTTACTCAACTCTGAGATTCAATATTTTCAGATGTTTATATTCTTTTAAAGTTTATTCCTATCACATGGGAGTTGGCATCTGGACAAAGAAAGTGGATTTTCTGTACCTTACTTACAGCTAAAAGACTTATTGTTCAGCCTTGAAAAGACAAACATATGGATTCAACTTTTCAGCGGCCTGCAAAATTGATCAATATAGATTAGCTATGGATGTTTCTAACAAATTTTGGCTTCCATTCATTAAAATGTTAACTGCACAACTTTATATCTGTATGCATGTCTGTGAATATATGCCCTGTATTTTTGTTGCAGGTGTAGCTTTCTTGTTTTCTTATTTTATAATGTTGAGTATTCTTTTCCTTTGTATTTTGTAGTTAGTTAATTTTTAAAAGTGCCCCCAAAAAATCAAGATTAAAAATGGAATGGATATCTAGATGATCGAGCAGTTTCGTTTCATCAAGAAACTCAGAGATGCAGAACCATCACTTATATGCACGCTGTGATATAAATAATACAGGAGTGTCCACATGGTCAGATTTTAGAAAGTCAAGTTGGCGGCTGCAACAGTAAGATCTGCCCATTTTTTAAACACGAGCTGCACATGGGACGGGCATAACAAAATAGAGTTTCAACCACACCATTACAACTGCCATCCTGACTTTTTTTAACAACTAACCCTAACCCTGCCGACATTATTGTACTTGGTTTGATGTTGGTGTCACTGATTTTATAATTTTAAAGAAATCCAAAATTACCACATTGACTTAGAGGAAACAGAACGCACATACTGGCCTTGCAACAGCTAAAGCAAGAAGAAAATGCAAATGCAAACCACATTTAGGTTTTAGAAAGATATGCTGCTAATCGTATTCCGTTATTATCACCGAAATTACAAGTTCTTTCTGCTTCCATTGTATTCAGCCACAGTTAATAATTTGAATGTAAACACATGAAATACTAATTTAGTGGCAGACTTTGTGATTACAGAAGTATTGTGAATGCTTGTTTTTCTAAATGTATGTGAAGTTCTTCAGTACCTACAATAATTAAGATAATAATAAAAATCTGGGAATTCTTCAAAAGAACAAATAAATGAAAATCCAAAATTTTCCTAAAACAAATGTACAAAACAACACCTATGTAAATCCAAGAAAATGTGAGTATGTGAAAACTGGTTTAATACTGATTCTCCCACAAAGTTCTATGCACATTTCAATAAACTGTTATCCCTTGATCTTTTAAAATTCATCCTGATACTGTTAGCTAATAGAACTCTGTAATACATGCTTTTCCTATAAAGGAAAAAAGAGTTTCCATTTGCTTGCACAGTGATCTAGGTACACTGTTAATATTTTCACCTAAGTATTGGCTTGTCCATACCTGTAAAAAGTGATAGACTTTCTCCAGGGAAAATTGTGAGGTAGCCCAGCTTCGAATCCTCCAGCTGATTCATTAGGTTCCATATTTAGGAGAATATACAGTATATATATATGAGTAGAATCGATCCCATAAAGAGTATTTTGGTACAGATGTTTAAAGTCTATAAATGATGTTTAATAAACATCTATGAGAAAGTTACATGCTCTGATAGAGCATCTGTGTCTCTGACCTTTTTGTCCACAAACCCCAGACCTATCTTGATCCTAACAGAAATAAACATTTGAACTTCTTTATGAGAAAATTATTTCCATATTTGATGTCATTGGTTTTATTTGATGAGTGGGTTAAAGTAGGGTCTATCCCACTGACAGTTTTAGGTTTACATGTGTTTTACAAATTATCATGCATGTATGTGCACTCACTTTTATTTCAGGGCATTGTTTTAATTTTCATGTTAATATTTGAGATAATATTATTGATTTGTAACTATCATGCTTTTGTAGTTTTGTTTTGTAGTGTACCTATAGTTAAGAGTCACATATGAAACTTAGTTTACTAAAAGCTACAATACCTTTGGGCCACCAATCCCACTCTAAAATAAAGTACATGATATTTCAAAAATAGTGATTTATAGCATTAAGTATCTTCATTTAGTACATTTAGTACAAGTTTGATGGTAAGAAATCAGCACAAAAGATCAGTGCAGAAGGCATGATTTAAAAGACATTGTTCAATAGTTCATGGTTTATTGAACCTCTTTCCTTTGATAGTTCTCATTTATTTTAAATCTATGTTATGCCACTAAACCAGGAATGAAGAAAGCTACCCTCTAAACAGAGTTCCTTATGATCTGGAAAGAGAATGGGAATTTAGAGGAGGTCCATCATTTCCCACTGGTAGCAAAAGCATTACCAGCACAGGAGATAATGACCAGCAAAGCTTCTATTGTCCTGAATTCCCTAAACCATCCGTACATTCACATGTAGCATGGCAAGTTGTGTTCAGAGGTCAGCCAGTTTGGTTTAGTGGTTAAGGCACCAGGCTAGAAACCAGGAGACCAGTCCTACCTTAAGCATGAAGCCAGCTGGGTGACCTTGGGCCAGTCACTCTCTCTCAGCCCTAGGAAGGAGGCAATGGCAAACCACTTCAGAAATCTTGCCAAGAAAATTGCAAGGACTTATCCAGGCAGTTGTCAGGAATCAACACTAACTTGAAGGCACACACACACACCACTTCAGTCATTTTTCCTCAAGCTAAACATGCCCATCTCCTTCAATCTCTCTTCATACTTTCTATGGTATGTATGGTTTTTAGTCTCTAGTTCACCCTTGCTGTCCTTCTCTGAATCTGTTCCAATTACTCTAAATCCTTCTTAAAGTTGATGGCCAGAACTGGGCACAGTATTCGAACAGAAAAGAGTGGAATAATTACTTCCCATGATTTGGAAATTATACCTCAGTTGATGCAGCCTATATCTGTATTTGCCTTTTTTGCAGTCATATAACATTTCTGGTTCGTATTCCGTTTGCAATCAATTAATATTCCAGGTTCTTTATTACCAAGTCAGGCATCCCTAATCCTGTACAGGTGCATTTAATTTTTGTTTCCTAAGTGAAGAACTTTGCACTTGTCTTCGTTAAAGTTCATTCTATTACTGGCATCCCATTTCTCTTATCTATCCAAATAATTTCAAACTATATTTTTATCTTCTAGCACAGTGTTTCTCAACCTTGGCAACTTAAAGCCATGTGGACTTGAACTCCCAGAATTCCCCAGCCAGCATGGCCAGCTGGGGAATTCTGGGAGTTAAAGTCCACACATCTTCAAGTTGCCATGGTTGAGAAACACTGTTCTAGCATATCAGCTTTCCCACCCAGTTGCATAGCACAGGGAAATTGAATAAGCATTTCTTCTACATCCAGTTCAGAAGAGTAGAATACCTAGGTATGACTTTTGAGCCAGCTGCCTATCCACTTAATTGTCATGCCATCCAACCCACACTTTATTAGCTTGGTAATCAGCATGTCATGGAGTGCTTTGACAGGTGTTTTGCTCAAGTTAAGATATGACTACAGCAGTCCCATAATCTATTAAGGAAGTTACTCAATCTAAGATCTTAACAAGTCCATGCTGACTTCTGGTAATTAATGCATTGTTTTGAAGATGCTTACAAATCGATCTGTTTATGACCTGCTCTAGAATCTTCCCAGGGATCACTGTCAAACTAATAGTCTATAGTTTGCTGAATCTTCTTTTCCCCCTTTTCTGAAAAGAGGGAAAACATCTGTTCCTTAGTTATCCTTCAGTATGCTATGATGCAATTCATCTGGTCCTGGAGATTTAAACCCATTCAAAATAAAGAGGCATTCCTGACCACATTCCTATTAATTTCAAGCTTCAATCCTCCCCTTCGTCTTACCTGTCATAATTTCCTAGTGGAATACATTTCTTTTCTGTGTGTTTGTGTTACCTGATAGCATTTTAGCTTCTTCACTGAGCAGCTGGTATGTTTTATTTATTTTCCTTTTGTTTTAAACTTATCTAAAGGAAACATTTTTGTTATTCATAGCATTCTTTGCTACATTCAGCTCATTCTAAGCTTTTGCTCTCCTGACGCCAGTCCTACAGATGTGGGCTACCACTGCACAGTCTTCCATTATGATCCAGTCCTCTTCCCATTTCCTGTACATATCCCTTTTTGTTTTCAGATCTTCACTAACAATGTAACCATACTGGTTCATTTGCTGTTCTTCCCTCTTGAAATTGTTGGCACTTAAAAGTTGGCAGCTTTTAAGAACTTCTTCTTTAGAAGCATCAACCCATCCTTACCCATTAGCTTCTCCAGCCATTGCTTTGAGTTTATTAAAATTCCCTTTTTTTTTTGGTAAGTCCAAGATACCTGTTTGACTACATTCAGTTTTTAGTTCCCTTTAAATCAAGACCTCCAGTATCACACGTCACATTCTCCCAATGTTTCTGCCACTTCCACTTGTTTAGCTAAGTATTGCCTATTGATTAATTCTTGATGTATAGCTTATTAAATATAGTCATGGATCACTGGAAAGGCACTGAAAAAATAGTTTCCAGAATTCATTTTAACTGCAAAGAAAAATCAACTCTTTTATTTTAACCATGTCCTGCTGAACAGAATGTCATTTCATTTAGTTGGTTGTAAATTGTTATAGCAAAACGTATTTCACCCAAACAAAAAAATGTATGACAAGCTTGCTCTTTCAGCACATCCACAGAAACTGGCATCCAAACATTCAGTCTGTCTGAGATTCACCAGAGGTGAAGTTTGGGCCAGAAATAATTGAATGAGAGATATTCCAGGCTATGCTAATACACTCCAAGTAGCCTTCAAGAACAGGGTTGAAAGATTTGGAACTAACTCAGAAAAGGAGGAGGAGAAGGGAGAAGATAAGGAAGAGGCCTATATGAACCAAAAAGAAAATTAATTAGAGAAAAGAGGAAACATTACTAATAGGTAAAAGAGAGAAAGACATTGCAATGAAGATGAGATAAATCGGAAGGAATTAATAAAGGGATTTTGAAAAAAGCAAGAAAATTAAGTCATCTCAGAAGGAAATGTTGAATTCAAATTCCAAAAACACAAGGGCTGTCTTTCCTCAAGGACCATATCCTAATTTACTGTTGACCTTATGTAATGTTAGAGTTTGGGTGGGGGTAATAGCAGTAGCCACAAGCTACAGCAAATTATTGGCTTGGTCCATCACATTTTAGGACTGAACCGCATACTGCTTCAGCCAAAGAATCCAACCTGCAGTGCAATCCTATATGACTACTTCTGGCATAATATTAAAGCTTAGTATCTTTTTAGCCTGGATTGTTTCCAATTTGCTAAAGTACTACCCTGTTCTGAGAATATTTTTTTAACCAATGTGTAAAGCTTGGTGAAGCACAAGATATGTCTGGGTCTACAAGGGGACAATTGGTTACAACAAACCCAAAGCAGAAGTATGGGGATTTACTACTGAGCAAATCAAAACACTATTTCTAGAGTAAGTGAAATAATTTTGTTTCATTGAGCATTTGTTTTCACATCTAACAAAGGGATTTAATGCCTGAATTTATGAAATAGAACAAAACTACACCTAAGCAGTCATTAACAATCTTCAGAGTTTTCCTATCAGTATGTGCAATAGATATAAAGGACAACTGGGACTTTTCCCATTAATTTCTCAACTCCAATATATGCGGTATAGACAGTCATTCACCCTCACAGCATCTATCCCTCAGATAGATAGGCTCCCTTCATTCAAGGGTTTGAATAGTTCAGCCTGCAGTAATTGGGATTTCCTTAAAAATATTAAACTGTTTTCACTATTAACTACTATCTTGAAAATCCTGAGGGCAGCATTCCAAGAGCTTTGATTTTCCCCCAAAATGATTTGGTTCCCAGAATGTTTCAATTTCTGGATTTAGCGACTCGGAGCTGTGGTGCAGAAAAATATATTTTAAAAAATCTTTGAAGCTAGGCACAGAGAACAGCCAAGTATCTGGCTAGAAATTGCAGTGTGCTTTATTTTATTTTATTTTTTTCCCCTCAGTCTCCGGATTGCAACCCAGCAGGCATACAAATACAGAGTGGGTGCCAGAAAAACACAACCAACATACTAGATATCAGGATTTAACTTGTTTTTCTAATAATAAAAAAAATGACTGAGAAAATGTGCCTGGTGATGTTCGTTTGGTAATTATCTGCTTCCATATTATCTGTCTTTTCTCACCGGTGCTGATGGACACAGTCCACTGAGCGCTGCTTTCCATTTTATAAGTCCCAGGTACAGACAAAAAACTGCATTTGTCGAAGAAACCTTCAGAATAAGTGCATTTCTTTTTCCTGTCCCTTTACTTTCTCCACATCATGTCATCTTATCCAAGGAGGATAAACCAAACAGGCCACTGGCAGGTTAATAGCAAAGGGATGATCTTACTTCTGTTCTCCCCTCACTGCCAAAACAAATTCAAAAAAAGCAAGAGCCTTTCCTACAGTGAGATATCTCATTTATTCTGCCCTCTGGTGGCAGCCCATAATGATCTCTGTGATGTGGGTGAAGGGGTTTGGGGAGGGTGTGTAAATTCAGATCCTGCCTTGGGAGAACTGAATGGGATGCCTCAGCCTTGAGATCTCTTCCCTGTGTTTGAACCAATGAATTATTGTGGCTGAAAGGCTTGGGGAGAAAAACAGTATTGGAGAAGGATTGGGCTGGGCTACTACCACAATCAGAGTGATAGTAAATGGGTATTCCCAAACTGGAATTGCCATCATTTTGGGAAGCTGAGAATGTGTGTTATTTTGTGCAGTTTGATGCAATGGACAAATCCTACTACGGGAACAGGCGCAAATGACGGTGGATAAAACTGCATCATTGTGCGTATAGGAGGGTGTATATGAGAGAGTCTTTCACATATGCCAAATTTTATATGTATGTATGTATGTGTGTATGTATGTATGTATATATATCTATATATATGCATGCATGCATGCATGCATGCCTTGGCAAAAGAAGAAACACCAGAAGTAGTTTTAAGAAAGAATTATGGAGTATGTTGTTTTACACAGCCCCCAAACATAGGTTATATCCACCTAATCCAGGGACTGTAGGATATACAGCAATCTGAGTCTGAGACAGGGCCTGTCTCTGAAGAGAGGAATCCAATGGCAGATACCTCCTTCCAACCCTTGTGGATATTTCTACATCCCCTTTGCTACCAGCAGAAGAGCTTCAGGGTAAAAGAGAGAAAAAATGGGTGACGGGAGAAGAACTGCCTTGATACTAGTCTAATTAATGTCAAAGATTCTCTCCATCCTCACTTCTGGCCTGCTGGTGTATTACTGGCTGGGTGTTGGAAGCATGGAAGCTTCAGCTGTTAGAGTGCTTTGACTTCTGTAGTAGGGGTGCTTGATCAAGGTGGTCTTTCTAAATTTTACCTCTTGTTCTTGGAGAGAAAATCATAGAACATTCAACATGGCTGGGACCCAAACGTCCTACAGTATGTGAAGCTGCAAGCAAAGGTTGCCTATTTACTTTTAACTGCCTTGTTTGGATTATTTCAGCTGCAATTTACATTCAGATGCAATGGGGGGGGGGTCTCTCCCCCCACTCCCAGCAAATTCTAAAGGTGCTGAAGCTCACTTGGCACACAGCTGGACAATCTCACTCTCTCCACCTATCCCCACCCCCAAGCGTGACACACAGACATATGGCAAAAATGTCTGGGGCTAAATTCAGCAATACTGTATCTATGACAAGGGGGGAAAAAAATAATGATTTAACTTTGGAGGGACACACCTAGGTACAATGTGTTCCAAGGACCTTTATCTATTTGAATGGAGTCTTTAAAGCTGAGCATGGATGGCTTTTACCTCAGAAGGAAAAAGAAAAAGAAACTCAGTATACCTTGTAATATACAGTATCAGTAAGTAGTTATTCCTGAAATGTTGGGCCCTCTTCCTTCTAAGAATGTTGAACATCCAGCCGGGCTGAAATTCTTAGCAGGCTGGATTTCTCCTTGCCTAAAATATGGACAGTATTTCTGGAGTGGCCCAACTAACGTAATGCCCATTTTCTCAGAATTACCTTTGTTGTAAAATTGCCCCCATGTTAATACTACATTGAAGGCAGTTCTAGCTGTATGAAGACACAGGATGAACCAGAACAAAAGAGAGCAGAACAGGATTGCTAAAGTGAAGGCAGGGGATGTCAGCTATCCACCCAAGCACGGTATGTTAAAATATTAATCTTGGTAAACATTGATTTGTTTAGATTTAATGCATAGGATTAAGGGATAGGGAAGTAGACATCAGGCTATGCCTAAAGGTAAAATGTGGTTTCCCAGTTATGAAAATTTAATTTGGCTGCTTAAGGTATAATTGCTCATATTTATAGCAGCCTCATCTCAGGGAGATAATAGTCACTCCGATGGACAACACTCTGACTCCCAAACAATTATCAATTTTTTAAGACCTATCCTGAGAAAGGATGGCAAGTGAGCAATCCTGGGGCATACGGTTTTATATTACAATTGCATCTGTCAGCTAAGATTCTAGTTAGAGGTCAGACAGCTTGTAACTCAATACTGACAATATCCCACATCACAAAAGAATCTTTTGATCTGATTTTCACTTCCCTAAGGAAGATTTTAAAATGTGGTGATTTACCTTAAAAACTAAATTTAAGTTGGCATTAATATTCCAGACTGGTTCTTGCATGAAATTTCACTCATTCTCTCTCAAGGACATGTGCAGCCACGGAATTTACCTTATTTAGCCACAGGATAGGACTTGTAGATTCTTAATGGAGGATGGGAAGAGCTGACCTGCACATTTTACTGGTACAAGACAGAGACATGTGCAACTATTCATCTAAGGAAAAGTTCAGGCAGCCTTAGTCTGCCCTGATCAGGATATGGTCTGCAACTATAGATATGCAAAACTAAAGTGCCCTGTATCTCCTGGACAAACACACAGATTAGAATGTAGCAATCCTGCAGGCTTTGAATTTTTCTGAATTTCAATATGCAGTTCTCCGATGAAAAGAAGCTGCACCATACCATTTGTAAACTATGTTTGGAAGACTGCATTTGGCTAGAAACTAGTATGTTGTAATTTTAATAGTATATAATAGGAAATTGTGTATTGATTTTTTTTTTTTACACTGCAGAAGTGGAATTTATGAAACTCATATGCTGGAAATTACCTGAGTAATCCACTTGTACCTACAATTTCTCCTTCAAATTTAATAGAGATGGAAATAGAGCAATCAGAGTTAATTTTCTGATTGTACAGTGGCTCATACCATTGGTTTGGATGCTTTGGCACAGCTTATATGTCTGATGAATCTCTGTCCATGTCAATGCCTATGGATTCTGAGCATGATTGGAATAAGAATGGAATAAGGAAGTGGAAAGAGGAAAAGTGCACTACATTGCTTCAAACTACAAATCTCCTTTTCATTGATTTAGAAATGAAAACTTCAAGTAGAAAATTACCATTTGGGGAATAGGGAGAAAAGATTTGCCGTAATCTTCTTTAAGGGGTACAAATATTCTTCTTAGCATAGGGAAAGATCAAAAACTCTATAGTTTAGTACTGCAATCTATTTTCCCATCTCAGACTATAGCAGGATAGTTTGCCATCACTATAGTGGTGCATCAATCTTTTGGTTGAATGTGTGAGAGTGTTATAGTTTCTAGATGCTGCATTACAGTCTCTCCTATGAGTCCTGAGAGTGGTGTATCAACCAGCATCAACCTCTGCCTCACTACCTATTTTCAGTTTGATGGACAAATATACCAACAAATCAGAGGAACACCCATAGGATCACCATTCTCAGGACCCATAGCAGAGATTGTAATGCAACGTCTAGAAACTATAGCACTCCCACACATACAACCAAAAGTATGAATCCAGTATGTAGATGACACCTTCATCATAATAAAAAAGGAACAACTAGAGAAGACACATGAAATAATCCACAACATCTTCAAAGGAATAAAATTCACAAGGGAAGGGAAAAAAACACACTACCCTTCCTGGACATCCTCATCAGCAGAGGAAATGATGGCAAATTAGAAATGCAAGCCTATCGAAAAACAACCCACACTAACCAAATACTCCATTACCAAAGTAACAACCCAACCTTCCACAAGAAAAGCTGTCTAAGAACATTACTCAGATGAGTAGAAATGCACTACAGCAACTCAGAACACCAGAAAAAGGAAACAGACCACCTATACAACATCTTCCAACAAAATGGATACCCATGCAACTTTATCAAAAAGTGCCTGACCACTCAACCCACTACAGCACAACCAACACAAACTATGAAAAGGATAACACTGCCATACAACAAAAACATCTCAGAAACAACCAACAGACTATTGCGACTACATGTCATCACTGTAGCACAGTGATTGCAATTAAAGCCCTCCAAAACATCTTAAGTAAATCAGAAGACCTAATAGCCCAGGAAGGAAAAATATGAGTCATCTACAACATACAGTGCAAGGACTGTAACAGCCATTATGTGGGACAGACAGGCAGAAGACTAGCAGAGTGCCAACTAGCAGTCAGAAGACATAATGAAAACTTCTTAATCTCACAACACATGGACAGACTCAACCATAGTTTCAATTGGGAAACTGTGAGCATCCTAGACCCCCCAGGAATTGTCACCAAATTTTTGCTTTTAACATGTCAGAAGAAAGAAATTTATTTAATACATGTAGATCTTGGACATCACTGATTTGGGGCCCTCAACGTGGACCTCCATGATCTATAAAGATTTAGATTCAAGCCATAAGGAGCATGAGGCATCCAGGAACTCCAGCATTAATCAGCCCAAACTAGCATAGCTAATGGTCAGGCTTAGGAGTTATTAGTTCAACAAAACCTGGAGGATAGACTCAGGGGCACCTATAGGGAGTTCAAAAAAGTCAAGATGATGACTGCATTCAAGACTTTCACCTTGATTTTTCTGAGCACCTCTCCTCTCCCTTGCAGATGCCCTTGCCTAGACCTACTTCAAAGGCTGACTAAAGCAGAAAGGCAAAAGACATGGAAAATGACTTTTGAGGTTGCAGCTACTAAATAGTTTGGGGAAGAAAAAATAGTTTTTATATTACAAAGTCTCTGAGGAAAGCATACAGTATATTTCTGCATTCCATTGCAGAATTCCCATAGAAAGCACTCTCCCCATAAACCTATTCTCAACTTTTCTTTTTCCCATAAGAAAGTATGACCTTGGCCAATTTATATGAAAGAAAGGGTTGTCACTAAACTACTCCTTGCCTTTGATAGTTTTAGCCATTAAGAATCAAGCTTACCTATCACTTCACTTCCTCAATCAAGCTTACCTATCACTTCAATGGTTTGGTTGCCCTACATGTAGTAAAAAGTTGAGTGTGTGGGAAAAATAGTGGAAAGTATGATCATGCTAATTCACACATCTACAAACCTCTTGTATTTTTATATTGTCACTGAAGTTATTTCATGTTTCCATGTAGAGATATATTTAATAGTGAGGATTATGAGATTTTATTGTTAATCTCTTAAATTATTTGCTTTGGTCAATGTAATTTTATTTTATTCCATTTCATTTTTGTATGGGATAGCACAAAATTAGAGGATCCTTTAGGTTTTCAGATCCTTGAATGAAAAAATGTAATAACAATACCAAACTTTGTGTAGATTATCATGTTTACAGCACCATTTTCTTTCATAAATTTGAGTTATTTTCCCTTAGTACATTGATGCTGCAATCTTAAATATACCTACTCAGAAATAATTCCCATGGATTTTAATAGTATTTATTTCCAGGTACAGTTATGTAGGCTTATTAGCTCCAACAGAAACCAGTTGTGAATGAGCAGTCTCAAAAATAATGAGATTATATCTTAATCATAATAGAAATTTAGTATTAATCATCTCCCTCTAATTCTCACCCTCCTTTAAAAGAAATAATTTCATTCATTTTCTCATTCTCTTCCACTCTTCTTGGCCACTGAGTAAACACCATTAATAACTGATACAAAGAATCAGCCATATAGATAAACTGGGCATGACAAAATATCAACTTGCAGCTGTTCAATTGAATGCCGTATCTGTACGAGTGGTAATTACTTTTAATTTAATTAGGACTCCTAGTATTGTTTCTATCTCATAGATTACATTATAACATGTAATGTGTTAAAGTAACAAGACAGAAGGAGGAGGGGGAACTAGCAAATATTACCGTTTTATCTATAAATAATCTCATAGTTTAAGTTGTCTGGAACATTTGTTTTTCCCCAATAACTTCATAAACTCTGTGAGGGAGGGGGAGAAGGGAGGCAAATGCTACCAATAAATAACATAGAATAAAAAGAATGTGCATTCCTTTGGGGAGGAAGTGCATAGAAAAGCTTTAAATTGAATTAACCTGAAATAAATTTGTGATTACCAAGTCATGGGTAGTCTAAGGCGTTGACAGATGGCCAAATTAGAATTCACCTTGCATGCAAATTTCTCAAATTTCCTCTTAGTCCCTTGAAACATTTCTTTGTCGCTTTTTCATTCACCAGTTCACTAGCATAACAAGAGGTAAAGCAACAATAATAATAGAAATAAATATCTAGAAGTATAGAGAATGGTATCTGTTAGCTGCAAAAGATTGATAGTACTTTATTACAGTCTTCTCCAACCCAACATTCTGGCAGTCTCAGCATACTTGGAAGGCACCAGACTGAAAGAAGATGATTTACTGACTATTGATTAGAATTGGCTCTGGATTTACTCTATGGTATAGAAGGCTGAATACTCACAAACAGAGAGCTTACTTGGTTAATACAACTTCATATAAACTGTACCACACTTTCACAACCTAAGATTTCAAACTATGCCAACAGCCATAACTGATGGATGGTATCAACAGTCCCACTGCTACAAAGGTTCTTATACAGTACAGTGGTACCTCGGTTCACGAACTTAATTCGTTCTGCGACTCTGGTCGCGAACCGAATTGGTCGTGAACTGAATCAAATTTTCCCATAAGGTTCAATGTAAATACGGTTAATCCGTTCTGACCCCTACGAATTTGGTCGCCAACCGATTTTTGATCGCATCCCGAATCAAATTTCCCTATAAGGTTCAATGTAATTATGGTTCATCTGTTCTGAACCATTTTTTTTTTTTTTTAAACCGCAAAAATATGACACAAAGTACAGTACGAAGAGAGAGAAAGCTAACCTTGCTCGACGTGACTTCTGGCGTGGAGGACAGGAAGGCGGGTGGGGAGGCGGTTACTGCTTGGAGGGAGAGTCCCCCTCCCTACAGGAAGCCGCGACCACGTGTCACGGGAGGGAAAATGGCCACGGATCCTGTTTGTAACCCGATGCGGAGTTCGCGAACGGAGGCAAAATTTTGCGACCGGAGCTGTTCGTGAACCAAATTGTTTGTGAACAGAAGCATTCGTGAACTGAGGTACCACTGTACTCTACAATCCCAGATTGAAGATCAACCTCATGGACCCTTATAGTATGCAAGCAAAGCTCTTCAAGGTAATTTGCCTTTTATCATCCAATTCTGTTATCAGGTCACACTACCCAGATGTATGACTTCTTGCATTATGGAAGTGTTTAAACTGTCATACAGTTATTGTAAAAGAAATTCTCTCAGTATTCTATATTAATTTGATGAAGGCTAAGCTGATCTTTTGTATCTTGCTCTGTGAAAACCACGTGTAACCTTTAATAATACATCTGGAAAATCTGGATTAGATTTTATTTTATTTAGATAAATGCATTCTCCATTAAGTGAAAATTCTCTTCAGTGGAGATTCTAAAGTCCTAGTGCAGATGACAAAACCAAAATATTAGCTTTATAAACAAGTGCTAGTACTGTACATATATAATTGTTTTTCATTCTATTTCAACATCTGAATAACTTATTCAAACAATCTTTTTCCTCAACATTTTTTCCTGTTAAAACTTTTTCTGCTTACCTTCTTTTTTTTTTTTTTTTTTGCATCTTTAGGCACTTTTACCACTTCAGAAATAAGTTTCAGAATTTTATTGAAACAAATATTTTTTTCTAAGGGATGATCTAAAACATTACTGCCTTTTATTTATTATCTATGTATTTATTTTAAAAATTGTTTACTTTATGTAATGGTAGCATGGTCTTAGTGTATAATTTGTTCAGTCCTGTATTGCATCAGGTTAGGTTTTCAATTTTTTTTTAAAAAATGTGCATTTATTTGTATATATAATGCAAGTAATAATGCTTTTTATAGTTAACCTATTTTTTCAATAAAAATTAATCTTTTATTTTCCATCCTTTCTTTCTAGGAGTGCTATTTGCAGTTTCTTCACCGTTGATATTAATAGGAAATGTCTGAGTAATCTTCTAGTCTAATGAACACCCGAGTTTGATTTTTTTTTTCATTTTTGTGTCACATATTTTATTGAGGTAGCCATTTTAATCTCTTGCATCATTCTTACCCAAAAATACTGCTCTGCATTTTTCTAATATTGCCCCCCTTTTTTCTGCACTCCTAAACCCTGTTTTCTTCCCCCACCACATTCCCATAAAATGTTCTATTATTGTCTTTACCTCTTTGTAACTCAGCATTTTACTGGAAAAATGGTTGATGAGTATTTAACCTCAGGACTCTGACTTGGGCTTTTCTCAACATTCCGTACCCATTATCTATTGAGTTATATCTTCCCTTCAATAGCCATTATAGCTTTCAATAAACAAACATAAACAGAGAGTTTTTCCTCAGTCCCGGATGAAGCACAAGGCAGAGACGTAGGATGTAAAGACTTCTCTGGCCTTTCACAGAAATGCAATATGAGATACACAAAAAATAAAGCTCACTAATCTATATGACAATAAGAACAGGAGACTCGGAGTACAAATAAATACTGCCTGTGTCACCATGCAGAAATGTGTCCATGTAGTAAATATATTATAGAGAGAGAGCTCTTCAAAAATCAAGTTCTCGAACAGCACTTACAATACTTAGGGGGCTCTTCTGAGTGCTGAAGGTTTCTCTGACAAGTTGTAGAAATTCTCTTCCTTTTTGGAAGGGTTGTTTTTTGATCCAGTCTAGACACTGCTGCAGAGGTATGATATCCCTTTTCCCACATTTGGTGCCAGTCTCACATTTATCCAGTAACATCCTCCTGAAGGAAACCACAAGGGAATTTCCCTACATTTATTTTCTCCATTATGCAACAACAGATAAATTGAGTGTGCTCTTAAAAGCTACAACTTGTGCCATTTGTTCCAGGGCAGCCATTTCTACACATTTGCTCATTGGCATTCCTTTTCTAAAGGTATATTTTGCCACAAGCTTACTAACACTAAAGGTCGAGGTCTGGTCAATGCCTGGATGGATGGCTTACTGCCTGGGAACTCTCAGTTCACTATCTTGAGTTCCATGAAGGCAGACAGGCAATATATGAATACACGTAAAAATAATTTGATTCTGCAAAGCAGTAAACTATGGTAACACATGTACAGATGACAATGAAGAAGATACGTATTAAAACTGTGCTTTTGATGTAAGTTTTTTACAGATAGCATCAGAAGCTGGCAAATTCAGGTTTCCAGCTACATATTTAAAGAGTAATACAAGTGTAATGCAAGGTGGGGTTGGGAAATATTTGTAGCACAGAAGCGAATGGGGTTGTAATGACGTTCCTAACTTTCTATCCACTCACACCTTTTCCCTAAAATCAGTCTTCCCATCTGTCCTCTCATCCAGGAGCTTCTCAGAATATAATTGTGGGAAAACAGCAGCAGCAGCAGCAGAAAAAATGCACTCAGATGGAGGCAAGAGAGTAAGACAGCCCCACCCTTAGCCATAGTTTCTGTTCCTTGATGTAGTCTCCAGTTCACATTCACAAGGAGATGAAGGACCCACATTTATCAGCACTGAATGTATTTTTGCCTCAATCATCCGCAGACGTTAAAAGAATGTCAGTTGCATGGTCTATTTTACGATTCGAAATCATTATATTAACCGCAAAAATAAATTGTCTTTGATATTATACAAAATTGATGCAGAAAGGTTCCAATTGCCGAAATGAGTTTACTTATTCCTGATTTCAGAAATAACAGAAGGCTTCAATTTTATACTCTGCGGTGGTGTTCTGATGCTCCCCCATTTTCCTTCACAACTCTTTGTTCCTTTTTTATAATTGTGTTGCCATGTGACCTGAGGACCAAAACCACACTTGTGCACAAGCCTTGACATTTCCTTGAGGTCTGCTTGATTGTAGTCTGCTTGGCAGCACAGTGGAAATCATAATTCCTAACTCACCCTTTATGGCAATCCTAATGGGTCATTTCTGGTTCCTGATGAAAAGTCAGACAACAGGGAAATGGCCATAAGCACGCAGCCTGGAAGGGGCTTTGCTGCCGGCTCATTATAGCTTTACTAATGAGATTTTCATCCAATTTCTGTGGTAGGAGAACCTACTGAAAAAGGGGGATGACTATGCCCTACTTTTAAAAAAGAAAAGTTGAACCACTATAAAAATGCTAAATGTTCTCTGTAGAACTCTGATCAATGCATACTGTAAACAGTTGTTGGATTATAGATTTTGCTTTCATCAGCTAAGCACTTATGGTCAACATAATGGAAATACCATATAACCCACATGTACAGCAATAAACACACAACACGTGCACAATGTTCAAATAAAATAAAGTTCCCCTCTACCCCATCTGAGCTTGAACAGATGCTGTTTTTTTCCCAATAAATTATGAGATTAGTAAAACAGATAGAAGACATGGTGACTATATGATTGCAGCATGTCATTGTTCATGAAAAGGTATGGTTCATATGGCACTGCATTCAGAAAAGTTTAGGTTCATATGATGGTCCTATGCATAATGCTGCCATTAATCACTTAGAACTGTGCTTCCTGGAGATGCTATCAGAAAGCAAAGAGAACAGGTGGGATCCTTCTAAGCCTAGAGAAGATAAAGGGGCTTACATCTCACAGGTCAGTCAAACCCTATGTTTGGATGGTACCACTTCAGTGAAAAGAGGGACCTCATCTACACGAAATTCTCCATCACAATCAATTAAACATTCATTCTATTCCAGTAGAAATTAGGTTCTCGCCTAATCTTTTCTCTAACATATATTTTTCTATCAGCATTTAATTTGTCTGTAAAAATAGTGATAAAGTAAGCTAATTTTGGATCTTGGACTTAATCGTCTTCTAAGAACATAATAGCCCGGCTGGTCAGACAAAGGCCCATCTTAGTCCAGCATTTGGGAGACATATGCCCTTGGAAACTCACCAGCAGGAGATATATTTCTCTCCTACTAATGTTTCTCTGGAACCGGTGGGGGAGGGGGAGAAACTTTTTAGTGTTTACAGAAATAAGAAAAAAAAAATGATCATAATAAGCAGTGGGTTCCACTCTGCCAGGTCAGTACAGATATTGATAGGAAAATAACAAGACCCCTGCAGGATTATGCCAAGACCCAATCTTGCCTAGCAATCAATAACACAGAGACCAGCTAGGTACATTTAAAACAACCTCACAGCATGGGTAGGAGGGCAAAAAAAAAAGCTTTTCTGCTGTACTTCCCAAGCAACTGGCAATCAGGCTTGTTTGCCATTACCCCAATGACCTACCACTATCAGGTCATTTAAGCAGCACCACTGGGTATGGCAACACTTAAGCCTAAGAATGCCCCAAGTACTCCCAAACCCCTGGCCATCATCTGCTCCTTCTCTAGCCTCACACTCCAGAAGTTTAATCTGGGGCAAGAGAAGGTGGCATAATGGGTCTCTGAGACTGCAAATCTCAAAACTCATGGGGAAAAAAAGACAATATGTTGAGAGTTGGAAGTATGTGCTGGTCTTTCACTGCCCCAAGGTAGCTTTGAGGTCATAGTCAGGAAAAGTATATTACTGAGGTAAGTGCAGGCAAAGGAAGTTGTGTTGCTGTGATCCAGGCATTTGAACAGCTGTGAGTGTTCCTGTTCAGCTGCAAACAATACATCAAATGTATTCATTAGATTATATCCCACTTTTTATACAGGAGCTTGAGGTGGCATTTGTAGCAATCTCCTATTTGTCCCCACAACAACAACCTTTTCAGTCAAGACTGGGCTAATGGACAGTCAGCGTCTATGGCTAAATATAAGCTAGAACCTGCTCCTAGTACAACATCTGAACCACTTCACCACTTCAGCTCTTCAGTGTATTGATCATAGCTCCACTGAAGTGGTGAATTGCACAAATTTATCACCTTGGTGAGAAAGAGGCTTCAATTACAGAACTAAGCAGTACAAGTTTTCTTTAAACTGAAATTGGGTTATTAGCTATTGTCTGGCAAACTCAAATCAAAGGCCTACTTTCTGGACACAACAAACACCTTCTTTGAATTGTGACTAAGAAACCTTTTGCCAAGGTAGCCACCAGGCTGTGCTGAAATCATAATAAATTGTTCCCATTTAAAGGAATGCCAGATAAAGGATTACAGTTTAAAAGAACATTGTATTGTGATGGATTTTTTCAATTATAATAGCCTCCAGAACTCCTGAGACCTGCTTTGATCTGTTTTCTTCACTTCCCAGCTACTGTCTTCTCCAGTTCTCACATCCTATCAGCCACTGCTTAGTATACTTGACACACTGTCTTGTGAATCCAAGTTATGTGCTGGTACTAATTATTTGTACATCAATACTGGGGGATTTATGTTATTTGTTGGTTGATTTTTACATTATCTAAATGTTCTCTCATCACAAAAAGGTACTCTGGCCAGCTTACAAATAAAAACTCTTCCAAAAGTCTTTTCACATCTCAGCTGGATCTGTTTTGCAAGATTGCTAACCTGACAGATGTGACTTCTTAATTAATATACACGCACAAAAGAGCTCAACAGATTGTTCGCAATAATCTTCCAACCATTTTGGTAGCTTATCATTAATTTATAATACCTATAATTTGCAGAGTACCAACATACTTGAAATATTATTTCAGTTACAGATTTGCTCACTCAGTAATGATTTCAGAAATATGATTAGGGTTTTGCTTTTTTAATTGCTCAGGTTAACAGTTGTTTTTGTACTTTAGAAAGTCTAACATTATTAAACATAGATTTGTTATGCTGATCATTACAGTCATATATTGCCTTAGCACTAACCATCCAAAATAGAAAATAGAAAAATCAGCTTATAGCAGATCTGCTCAGCTATTATACCAGGAGATACCTGAAGTACTTTTCAGCACTTGAAGAAATTAAATGCCAACATAAAGTTTCCCTAACATTTGAGGTTAATTGATGTTAATGGCCAATCCTCTGATTTCTTATGAAGAACGGTGCAATTTTTAAAAATGCATTAAAGTATATCCCATTTTATTTACAAAGAAGGACTGGCTCTTGAGGCATTTTCAAATACTTGGGTAATATTCATCATAAACTATTATTCTTTTCTTAATGTTAATAGCTTGAGTAGAACTGGGACTTTTAGCGGGGGTTTCCCCCCCTTTAAAAACATGTATCTAACTAATTTACCTGTCTTCCAACCTTACAGAGAAGGCTGGAATTTAAAAAGAAATGCCAGTATTGTAGCAGAGGATGACTTTAAATCATCTCCCGTATAAAATGTTTTCAATAAAGTAAAGCTAGTACATTTTAAAGTTGAAAATAAGAGAATCCTTGGAGTAAAAAATCCGTAACTTATCAGTGTTCTTCCATGTGGCTCATTCAGAATTCAGAATTTGGAACACAAATTTAGAATATTGAGCGTGGCATTATTCATTTCTTGGCACTCAGTCAGACAAGGCAGTTAGCCAAACAAACTATCTCTCCCCATACAGGTGAACCAACATTTCTGACAATCTTAAAAAATTGAAAACATTCATAAATCAAAATATGAGGTTTTCCATGAGAGAAGTTAACAATATGCCAAATTTAAGTGCACTGGATATAAAAACAAGCTGACTTTACTGAGCGATGCCTCCATTTGTGCTGGCTATATCAATTAGTAACTATAAAAAAGACTTACCAAGATGATATTTCAATCAGTATTAAGTTTTTTAGATAGAAAGAAAGCACACTTTCTTTTCGCTTTTCCTCTATTTGCGAGTCTGGGACAGACAATAATAAATAATTACTGTTGGTGAGGAAGTGAGGGAGAAGATGTTTATGATGAATATTACCCAAGTATTTGAAAATGCCTCGAGAGCCAGTCCTTCTTTGTAAATAAAATGGGATGTATTTTAATGCAGTTTTTTAAATTGCACCGTTCTTCATAAGAAATCAGAGAATTGGCCATTAACGTTAATTAACCTCAAATGTTAGGGAAACTTTATGTTGGATTAGCCCCCCAAAAAGTAAGGTTCCTTATGAACAGAAAATTCAAAATGCCCTTTGCTCTTTGAATCTAAATAAAAATTGGTCTGCAACTATTTCTGCCCACCCTGTTGCTGTTACTAACTGAATTGTTTTCAGGATACATAAGGTTATCATGTGAAACAACATTTAGAATAAAATGCCCAGGGACTGGTATTCTAAATGAATGGTGACAGTGGGGCATATTTAGAAGATTCTACCATAAATAAGCTACATTCATAGGAATATTTCTTATGTTCAATAGATAAGTGTGTTTTCTGGACAGGAACAGTGTGCGGAGTTGTGGTTTGTGATTCTGTAATGCTTTTAAAAAGATTTCAGTGGAGAGATTTCATGGAGAGGGAAACTCAAAATAAGATTTAAAACTGTTCTTTGAGATAGTTAAAATTCCATCCCTGAAGGAAAACTTCATAAGAATCAGCCATATAATTTTTTTCTAGTTAGTTTTCCGAATAGTAACAACCCCAGACAGTGCCACTTCAAGCAATGGGCTTTCAGGATTCCCATGCTTTTAAAATCTCCTGATTGAAAAACTTTCCCATTTTCATTGCTGATAACTGGCAGGGCACTTATAACTGTTGATGGAAAGACTGACATCATTCCCTTGGACTTCAATTCACATCTTCCTCAGTCACCCCTCTGGGGTAGTTCTTCTAACATTATATAGTATTCAATTTGGCTTTTCAATACAGTCAGGGAATCCCTTTTGAATTACTTTAAAATATAAAATTGAGATGCCTCTAGCCCCTACATCCACACTTTGTATACCTTTCCAGTGATCACTGTTCATCCCTTACTATTACCTTGAAATGATTTCCACTCCTCATCCTTAGCTTCAACTCTATCTCCATTTAATTAATATACTGGACAACTGAACAAAATATAGGGATGAGGAAGACAACAGAGGCCACAAAGAGAGGGTGGATCAAAAAAAGTCAAGATGATGACCACAACCACACAAATGAAGCTTGCTGCCTTTGTATGTGCATTGCATGTGATATATGTACTTTGTACAGACACAGCTGTCTTGCTTTTTTTTTTACACACACACACACACCCATGCCTCTGGAAGAAGGGCATAATGATATTGACCAGCAGAGCTCTTCATACTTCAAAAATTATTTAGAAGTACTTTCAATCTTGCACTAACGAAGCACTTCTGCCTTTCATTAAAGCAGCCCAACTTTTCCAGGTTTTTACATGAGCCTGAAAACAAAGTGCTGATGTTTAGATTTGCAGTAACTTTAATGAGAACTTTCTTTAAAGCAGCAGCAGCATCTCTCTCTCATGTCTAGAAGTCTGGGGGAGCAAAAACCAAGCTGTGCAAAGCATTCCAAAGAGGCGCTCCACAAAGCATGTTAGCACAAATACATACTTCTCTTTGAAGCATTAAAGCAGCTGTGTCATTTAAAAGTCCTTTGTGACTGCTTCAGTGCTGCCCTCAGTTATCTCTACATACCTGCATAGATAACGCATCTGCTGGGAGGGACCAGTGATGAAGCAAAGTGGCTATGTCTACACACACATACCCAGAAAGCCAGGGCAGCCTTTGAAGTGGCTACAGGTGTCTTATGGATACTTTAACACTTAAAGTGATATGCACCTCTTTGGAATGCCCTTGCAGAGTCACACTATAAATGTCATAGAAGGTATACATTTATTCCATCGTTTCCAAAACGCTAGCTCATTTGGCTATCCTATATGTCCATGAATGGACGTTTGTGATCCAATTATCAGAAATCATGATTTTAGCAGATTTTGTCAGACCATTCATCCATTTAAATTATTAACATATCCAGCTTTATCTTTGCCTTTGCAATGTTTCATACTACTCATGCCATGAAAAAGTTAAAGAGAATTTAAGGGATTATTTAAAGCCATTCTAATTTTTTAAAAAAGAAATCACCTTCTTCTTCCTACAAGATGTTATTTCTCTCCACATAAATTAATTTCATCCTAGAAATTATTTCAGTTCAAGGATCTCTTAAATGTTTCATTTTTGACACTCAGCTTAGTGATAGAAATTAGAAAGGAAATAAATGAGATGAATAGTAGCAAGGAAACTGGATGCTTCGAAGTGCATCCTATATAATTGGAAGAGCAGGAGAAGATGTTTAAATAAGTTCAAGAACAGCGATAAGACTGGAGCTGATATTATCTATTGGACAGAAGAAACCATTAACATACACCAGAGTGTTTTCAATCACTTAATCAGAAAACCCTTTTCCTGAGCACTGTTTCTTGTCCATGTGCCATGGACAAACATAAATATTTTGGATTTCCTGCATCCTTCATTCTGATAATAGCCTCTTAACTTTAAGCCCTTCCCACCTCAAAGACAAAGCTAAAACAAATGATAATACATGAAAGATAAAGATTATTTTTATGTCAGATGAGCTTGCAAATTCCCCACAAAGAATCTGCTGGCTCTTTCTCATATTACTGGGATTTTTCCCTTCAACTCCATGGCTAGATATGAAAAAAAAATGAAAAGAAAGCAGAGTAGTTTTATTTAATAAAACTGTGGAGTATCAATAATATATCATGGACAGCACATTCATTTAAAGCAACTCCACTGCAAAGAAGATTGTCTCCCAAAATCAGCATTTCATGCCTACATGTCTCTTCTTATACCTCATTATCCACTCATAATCTCAAAATAATGTTCAGATGGCTCCTTGGAAACACTTTGTTCAGTCAACCTCTTAAAATTCAGCTATGACCTACAATATTCCAATGCAGGCCAAGATTTTAGTAAAGATGCATTGTGTCAAGTCTGAAGTATGCCAAGGCAATGCCACTACAGGACAGTTATCTGGAACGTGTTAAGATGTTGCCACTAGTCGGTTGTGCTGGAGAAAAATCAGGACCAACATACTAGAGTGGAGAAAAGGATTGTTTTGCATCATCACCAAGCCCACTAGCAAAATACCTCCACTGAATTTTATTCAACATTTCAATTGGCTTGGAATTGTGGTCATCTCCTGGCCATATGAAGAAACGGCATACATGATGCACTTCCAAAGCAGTCCTGAAGATGTTCTCAGTAGTGGAATAACTTCAGCCAGATTAGAATGGCCTAATTCCTTCAGGCTTCTTTCAGAATGAGGCTGGCAATTATGCTTTCCCCAAGTTTTAAATTCAAATCCCCATGTCTATAACTCAAATGTGAGAATACATGTTCAAAATAGCGCCTTCAAGATCAACTGACTTTATTGGAGCATAAGATTTTACGAACAGATTACTTCTAGACTCTGGGTCTGTTTTGTGGACAGACTAAAGTGACTCTTCCCTTCCATCTTAATTAAAATAACAGACTGAAATCTAAACACTGTCAAAAGTCTGACAAAGTAGAAACTAATTCACTTGATGCTTGAAGAATTACAGGTGAACTTCCTCGGGGACAGGACAATCCCAGCAAAACAAAAGTGCTGATGCTTCTTGATAACTTCCAAACATGATTCTGACAAGCAGAATATTAGCAGATAATCACAATACCCAAGCACACTGATACAGAAGCAAGTATTAAAGTATTCTCTATCAGCATTTTAAAGCAACTATATCAGTACCTAAATCTCAAGTTCTTAATATCAGAACCCCTAAAATAATAAATGCCTTTGTGCAAACTTCTGTAGCCACCATGATTTGATCTGGGTTTGGATTGGGCAAGAAATAAATATACCATTTAGTAAAAGGAATGTAATTTCCATTACACTTTCTTAACTTAGATTACTTTGCTCAGCACCCCCAGTAAACTGATAATTTTTTGGCTTTTCTCTTAGCACCTAACACACCCTTTTACATTTTAAAAGGCCAGAAATTTTAAATAACCAAAAAAAAAACAACCCCATACTTGAACTTTACTAACAGATATACTTCTACAGACACTTCAGAGGCTAAGAGTTAGGGTCACCAGCTGCAATAAGCTGTCTACCAACAGTAACACTGCTGTGACTAGTGGATGGTTTTGACAAACTATTAATCCATAGGCTCAGCCATTTCTCAACTCTCATTCTTGGTTCTTCTCCCTGTTTTCTTGCACAGCTCACTGTGGACTTGTGCAGGCAAAGTGGGAGTGAATTTTGACATTTCTGCACTGGTTGTGGAAGCTTGATCAGCTCTTCAGAAGTTGTGCAACTCCCATTTAAATTCTCATGATCTCACAAACCATAACTGGAAAATCTCTGGCCTAGATGAAAGACTCCTGGAGCACAGAAACTTTATTCGAAATGCATCTGATGCTAGAGGCTGGAGCTTTGTTGTATTCGTGCTCCACATTTATTTATATTTAATTTAAAGTATATTTTTTTAAAAAAGCAATTCAGTGGAACAAAGAACCTGGCAGGTACCTCAATCAGTATCCAGAAGTACATTGGGCACCAAGTTGCTAATCGTAGCGAAAGGGTATAATTTTTGCTTTGCATGAAAATAGTTCTAGCTCAGTCACTTGCATCTCCAGCTGAAAGTTTCAGAAGCAGATGATTCCAAAGCCTTGGCTCAAAACCCTATAGAAGTGCTAATATTTGGACTTGGATCATACATCACCTAGAGCCACAAAATGTTTTGTTTGGTTTTAGCTTTGTCTGTTGTGTGAATCAAAGCGATTGTGGTTTATTCAATAAACCATGGTTAATAAATCATAGGTTAGTATAATACATGAACTCAGTTTCCACACTGCATTTGGACAAGCAAATAATCTGATATGAAATAAATAATAAAACACCTTCCAATCTTTTTTTGGAAATGTTATCAATACTTTCAGAAGAACTTCATACTTAAACTTACACAGTCCTCTAGAGAAGATGGATGACATCATGAATAATTCCCTCATGGGCCACAAGCCTGTATTTAACCCATTAGTAAGACTGCCTTATGTTTAGCAACAGGGCTGATTACCTGTTCTTACTACCTTTTTATCCTCTGGCATTGAAATAGGGAGGCTAGATGCACAGAAGGATGCACCGGGAGAAAAAATAATTCCGCAGGGTTGCGGCTGCTAAAATTCCCTTGTCCGTGCAAGCATTTAAAATATAGGATCCTGTTTTCATTTGCACCATACACATAAAGGCTCTGCATCTTCTGCTAAGCTTTTGGTACTCTCTTTTTCTTAAGCTGAAGTCTATTATCAGAAATTGCAGAAGTTGGGGCAGTGGGAGTAGGCTATAAGTAAACAGTTGATACAGCTTTTCCACTGGTTCAGATTGGCAGATATCTGAATAATGATGAACTACAAATTGCAGTTTGTGTTCAGATAAACCAAAATGTGATATGGAAAATAAAGAGAAAGATAACTTTAAGCAATCTTCCCACAGATATCCCCATCTACCTGCATGACACGCGTGCCTTTTCTTGAGGTTGGCCTGTCTGCTATAATTTCTGTTGTCCCACTTCAATTTACTTGTTGAAGGGATTGCATATTAAGGAAAGGAATGTCATATTAGGCCTTCTCTAGACAAATCAGTTTCTTTCGGCTTTGGCATCCAGCATTTTATATGAACTGTTTAGTTCGTTTAGAATTTTTTTTTTTTTTTTTAAATCTGCTTAACAGTCATTACTGACCCTGCAGTGACCGCCCCCTAGCGGTTTCCAAGGCAATTGCATCTTTCTAGTTTCGGAATTAGACTTTGCCAGAGCCTAATTCCTAGAGCGTCAGCCCAGCTGGCAGCACAGGAGGCGGGATTTCCGTTGCTTCGCGCCCCTTTTTCGGACGAGCGCGGTTTTTTTCGCGCTTTTACCGGCAACTGCCCCGTCTCTCTGTTGAGCCGCTGCCAGCATTTTTCCTCCCACCGGAGTGTGAGAGTGCTCATTTATCTACTCACGTATGTTTTCGATCTGCTGAGTTGGCAGAAGCTGCGGGTATAGAAACAAGAGCTCACCTTGTTAAGCCGATTGCTAATTATGGGTGGTTTAGGAAGGAGAGGTATTTAACTTTTCTGAATTCACTTTCTAAAGGAGGAGAAAGTATGGAATGCTGTGTCCACTAATAATTGAAAAACCTCTTGCATGATCTCTTTTTGCAAAGCACGTACTTCTTTTAAAAGGCAAGTTTGTTCACAATCAGAGAAAGCACAATATTTTTAAGGACAAGGCTTAATGAACATGGAGCACAGGTCTATGCCATTTAAGACCAATAGATACCCACAAAACGATAAAGTATACTTTGAAAGCAGCATGATGGGCAGCCCCTTATTTTAAATCAAGGAAACACACACACAAAAGATCTCACAAAAAGATGTGCTATTGCATTTCAAAATTCAACTGAGACATCATCTTCAAAATTCTTCTTGATATATTTGTTTGGCAAGATGCTCAGCTCTATCAAGAATCGCATGTTACAAGATCTCCCTGTAATCCGAAATGAAAAGCATTGTTTATATTTTTAGGAATGCATCAATAGGTGTATTTGAAAGCTGTTTCAATATGGAACTGTTATCAACATTAAAAGAAACCAGGTTTGGGGTTATTTTGGTTTGCTCAAAAGCACAGAGGGAGGGGGAGAGGAACCCATTGAATCACCCTGGAATCTCAAGACAATTCCAAGATGAACTGACTTAGAGTGTAAATGACCTCTTCATCTGAGTGATAAAGTTCCAGCCAAAATATTCTCTCAGCCTGAGACGTGATTCATTAGAAATATGTACATGGTGTGGAGCTCGACTCTCTATCTGGCAGAGTCCAGCCTGCAGACTGATAAGGAAGCAAATGCAAATGTCCTGATAAGAACTGAATGCAAATATTTATGATATGATATTCCCTGGGAATTATGTGGAGATAAAACAAAGTGTATTATTTTCCCGCTTCTCTTTCAGGTTTGCCAAAATGCCCTTTTTTGCTTTCGGAATTTGCATTTCTTCAAAATTGATTCGGCTTGCGTATTATGTTAAGCTATTTGTTTGCTAAGGATGGTAATTAGTTACTGTAATTACAGCAATGACAGTTGCTAAATTGTTTTTAAAGCATTACAGTGAGCCTGTGCCAGAAGATTGCAGTATTTTTTTGGATTTAGGCAGAGGCTGGAAAAACTCCCACTCTACGGCCAGCATGGGATTTTGACTACAAAGCTGCTTTTCCTGATTGAAATGTTTTTTAAAAAACAAGAAATCATTAAAATGCATTGATTATAAGTAACTTTAAATTTTAGTTTATTCCCAGATCACAGAAATATTAGTGATAGTGAGTCCTGTGGGAAAGGAGATACAAGGGGGACTCCCATCGTAAATAAAAGTGAAAGCTGATAGCAGAGGGAAAAGGATATAACTATTACTTGGAGCTTGCTAATTAAACTCTTCGTCTGTTTTTTTTAGATAAATAAAAAAACAATTGTGAAATGTCTAGTTAAAAGTTATTCCTGAATTTTTTTGGTGGGGGGGGGGGTAGGTCCATGGCTAACGTGAGATAAGAGAATGGATAGGGATGGGGAAAGATGAGGGAAAGAGAATCTCTTCTAAGGAATGCAAAGTGTTCTAGGCAAACAAATTCTGATGTCACCCATGCATACAGCTGTTTTGTGTGTGTGTGAAGTGTCCTTTTAAAAAAATGAACAAAGTATGGGTTAAGAAATAAATCTCTTCCATAACCTCCCAGGAATGTTCTCCAAGATTCATATGTCCTTTTCACCTCCTTCATGCTCCTTTTGATGACATTTGGGTGGGTGTGTGATGTTGGTCATGGGAACTGACTCTGGAAAGCCCTCTGCAATGAAAGCATCAGAAGCATCTTAGCATGAGGAGTTCTTGTTCCAAGGCATTTGGTCTCCAGAGATTACCTGGCCTAAAAGTGCAAATCTGATTGGGTTTATCTTTTAACACTAAGGCTCTTGATTCTGTCTCTCTCCATCTCTATATAATCTCATTCTTGACAGTTATTCAAACCAATGTAAATTAGGCATAGCCTCCCTCCTCACCCCTCTCATATAGAACAAACAGCCTGTTTCCTCCCTACTCCAGAACAAAAACTATCAGCTGGTATAGCAAGCAGAACACCTTTAATCTTCATTGTCATATAGTATTTCCATTTTTCTCTATGTCCACTTCTAAACATTACTGAAAAAGCAGTCTAACATGTGTTGTCACCCCTGTATCTATTTCTCTTTGTATTGCTGTTACCATGTATTACAAACTGTCCTTCTCAGGTTTGTGCTGTTTAGATGTGCTAGACATCAGCTCTTATACTTCCCATCTATAAAGCATAAAGCACACAAATAGAAAAGAAAAATAAATCATTACAGTTTTGTTCTGACATTAGGCCCAAAGAACACAAATACAAGCGAGGTTGTATTTACATATCGGCTCCATGCCCAACCATTCTAGACCCACTTCATCCACCCACTGACTCCATCTGACAGGTTTCTATTCATGTCCATTTGACTGTAAGTAGAGATTTCTTCATAATCAGGGGTTGCATTATTAGATTTCCTGATTCTACTTGCAATGATAATTACTGAGGAACTTTCAGGCCTCCAGATCTGCTTCCTGCTCATCTCTGAGGTGTTGGAGACATTTGGATTTGGCCATGGTACACGGGGCCATATCTCTACAGGTGTCTTAAAAATATGTGAAGATAACCTGTACATCTATGAAATACTAGTAAGAATTTATACTTAGCTTTGTCTTGGTCTTATATGTCAAATTATATACTAGAGTGGGAAGAGAACCTGCCACAGGAGTAATTAATAGACAACCTCATCTTACAACATAATGGAAAATAGGTATCTTTAAATGAATATAATATGATGGGAGTGAGTTATAACATCAAATGAATTTAGAAATGTTTATGATGATGGAAATAAACAAATGCTTCCTGCTATAGAAATTAAAGATTGTTTCCATGTGGTCCATCAAAAGTAGGATAAATAAGTCTTAATCACATTTTGAGATGTTCTCCAACAGCATCAAAGAAAATTCATTCTGCCTAGGTGTTCTTCTTTTCCTAAAACTTATGATGGTAGCTGATAGATGGTAAATATAAATTAGCTGCTTTGGATCAAAGAACAGCTGTAATGATAGTGGAAAGAGGAATGGCTACATTCATCATATCATCTATAGCAGATGGAGTCAGAAAATGACAGTATTTTTGTGAGCCAACATAGCAGGGAAAAGAAATGAAGAAATGGGCATTAGATAGTTCAGTTTGGGCCACTTTGCTGACCTAACAAACAACATGTTTGCTCCAAAAAGTTAATTTTGCTGCTGTGTTCTCAGGATGTTTATATTTTCCAAATTATTGAATATTTCTAAATTGAATCCTTATATCTATGTCCAAACCCTAACTCTAATTAAGCTAGCTTTCAAATCAGACTGTCCTATAATTTTTACAAACTGTTGACACATGTATAAATTTAGAAATGAGCCCCCCCCCCCCCTTTGCACATGAATTATACGAAAGGCACATCAGGAGTAGAGATTTCAATGCACAAGAGTATTCCAGTTTTTGAAAGGATGGATTAGCTAAGTTTATACTGAAATATGAACTAAATAAATTATCTCCTAATGATTTTATTTTAAATTATAATGTACAATATAGACCATAACCTTTTATTCATTGTCTTAGACTGAAACATTTTATCACAGATAAAGAATGAAGGATGTTCCTTCTTTCTCTGATATCATTGGGAAACTTTTTATTTATTTTGTCATGGAATGTTTGATATTGTAAACTGTGGAGTCATATATATATATATATATATATATATATATATATATATATATATAGTTATCAGTATCTGTGGCACTTGGAAGGTCTGTACTGATATCTATAACAGATGTGTATACAGCTACTGTCAGTCAAGCTTTAAGGTTTTATGACATCTTGCATGGATATATCCCATCCTAGCGGGGCATATGTGTTTGCTTATTTACTTATTTATTTACTATATTTTATGCTGCTTCCTAAGCAAACAGATTCAGTCATTTACAAAACATATGCCCTTGTTTCTACACTTCCCGGCTTGGGTTCCAAGATAAATGCTATATGAGAACAGCATCAAGAGAGTTTAAGATAAAGATTGTTTTTGTTCCACCTTCTTGTATGGCATACCTATTTTACAATTAGTTTCTTTTGCTTTTCAAGTGGAAAGTGCTAATTCAGGACCCTCCCCAGGTGGCTTTGGTAGTGTTTTGCTTTCTTAGGCACAAAATTTTGGAATCTGTGACGACAGCATTCTGTGGGGCTTTTGGGAGCAGGCTTTTTCTGACTCAGAAACTTTGCCTTCGCCTACATGCTGTTCCCTAAAGCTGAAGTTCCCTAACAGATCTCACAGATAACCTATCTGCAAACCAGATCTTAATCCCTCTATTCTGTTTTTAGTCACTTTCCCAACCCTTGTTTAAAAAGAAGCCCTATCTAGCTTGACAATACCTATCTATGTAAACAATGTGAACTCTTGCTACATCTCACTCACTCATACATACGTACATACATACACAGAGGTTCTACACTGCAACCTACACCCATTGTTGCAGTTGTTGGGAAAAGCACCTTTTCTGTGCCGAATTATGTGTCATGGCATCTTCATAGCTTTCACTGGGAAGTTATAGGTAGGAAGAATTACATTTAGACAATCAGGCAATTTACCTCTCATCCAAACATTATTTCAGAATGGCTGTACATATGACACAGCTTGCATTAAAAGCAAGAAGGTGGGGACTAGCAATTTCTGTGCAGAATGGGGCAAATGGATTTGAGATAGTCCAGGAGTTGCCATAGATTAAGGGATGGGGTAATGATTGGATGGCAGGTTTTTTTCACTTCTGCTGGCCAGCTAGAGTGACCACTGATTGACTCCTGGTGTGTCCTGCCTTTTCCCAATATTCCAGTGCCAGCAGGAGTGAAGACAATTACACTACTACAAGTTTGTGGAGTTGGAAATTGTGTTGTTTGGAGTTCCTTTAGTGTCACTTGTAAGTTTATCCAAGAATGTGACATACTCACATTCTAATTCTTCTCTAAGGCATGAACTCAGAAGATAGCCTTGGGAAAATTTTGGATCCCAATCTGGAATAAAAGAGAAATGATTGTTCAAAAGTATCATTATCTCTGTGGCAAGGGTTTTTAAAATCAGACTCTGAATCATTCCTAATTCAGTTGTAGAGCTTCAGCTTGAGAAGGTTTAACAAACATATAACTGAAAGTTATTTGGAAGTCAAGGGACTATTATATTTCAACTGTTTTCTCTTGCTCTGTGCGTGAATCATCTGAAGCTTTTCAAAGTGCTAGGCCTTTTGCTTCTAACAAGGACAACGAATTGTAGGAAGAGTTAATAAATGCTTTATCACGCTTATGCAAAAGAGATTAACCTCAGCAGACTGTAGACTTATTCAAGGTTTTATTAATGAATTGTTCTCTGATTAAGGCAGCATGCTAGAGAAATGCCCACAGTTATTTGCAGATTCTTCTGAGCATCTAAGGAACGTCTCACGTTCACCTTACCAGCAATAGTGAGGAAAGGTTCTGCAGTCCTAACGGTGAAGACCCATAAGCTTCTACATGTAATGAGATCTGATTATCATAAATGGGTGAAGCTCAGTGGTAGAACACATACTTGCTTGCAATATGCCATAGATTGAATTCCCAGCAACTCTTCCACTTAAAAGGATCATTACCAAAGAAGATGTAAATGTTTGTCTGAACCTTTATAAAGCTGCTGCCAGTTAAAGGAAACAATACTAAGTTGATAGACAATTAGTCTGGTCTATTGTATATTTTTAGATTCAGTTGTTCTGTCTAAACAGCAGCTATAGTGGGATCATGTCTAATTATTATTGCACAGTTTTGATTTCATACTAAAAGCCAACTGAAGGGGAAAAAAGGCTATATAACCATCTCATTCATCCCAATCATATATATGATTGATGTGCTGCTTCATTAGCATCAATATCCTGGATCTTCATAATATTTGGATTTGAAATGTATATTACTTTGAAGAGGGCAGCTCCCTCAGAACAGTGGCTAACCAGCATAAACATCTGTGTTGATGTGACATCACACTGAGAAACAAAAAGCAAATATCTTCTCTATAATCCTGAAAACAATGAAAATGCATTATCGCTGATGTCCTCAGCAAGTTTAGTGAGAAATAAACACCACTAAATCCAATGGACATTATGTTGGATAAGTGGATATAGGATTGTGAAGGCTTTAAATCTCATAATGACAAATGATTGATCTCATATGTTCAAACTGTATTATTATTATTATTATTATAAATATAAACTAGGAAAGTGATGCTTTGAGATACTCTCTACACTTTAATCATTCATAAATATATGTACATTGTATGATATATATTAGAGAGTGAATTAGAATAAATTGAACACATATATTCTTTTCAGCCTATTCCCCATGTCTGTTTAAAAATGTCACTCTGTAATCTAAAGTCATTCAAATGTTTACTGGATGGGTTAGCAATGGTATTTACTAATAGCTTGTCCTTCAAATGGGGTTATCAGCTTCTCCTGTACTTTTATGTTTTAGGTCTTTTATCTAAAAAGTCAGTTTTAGTCCTACCACCCACCCACCCACCCCCCAAAAAATCCCCATATCAAGTGCCCCTCCCATGCTCATTTCTGATTGCTAATTAACTCACATAATTTGTCATAGAACAATGACTTATCACACATGCCCAACCTATGAAATATTTGAAACAAGTGGCACTGAAATGTATGTTAGAAGAATTTTTTTCCCAGCCCCCAACACTTCTACTTCTCTTCTCCCTGACCAATGAAAGACTGATGCCAGCCATTTTTAACAGTGTGTTACAGATTCCTGAGAGTGCATTGGAGATAGTAAGGCAACATTAGACATGCAACACTGTTGGAATACTTACTGAAATCACAAGGAGACAGGTTCTTACTTAGTACTTTCTCTATATTTCTTAAAAGTGAGAGGGGCCTGGTCTTGATTCAGGGTTCTTAAGGCCTCATTTTGCACAATGGGGGCACTTGACTGATGGCAATTCCTTTTCCCCAAAGGGGTAACTTAAGCCTTTAAAAAACAGCACATCAGACCCAACCCAACCCATGTTGCTGTCTAAAGGAAAATATCAAATGGTGTTCATGTCTATTCTCCCTTCTAAGTCAAGGTGGACAACATAGAAAGCCAGGAAAATTATCTTGGCAGAAAACCCCTGACTTCCCTGGCCATAAACTGCCACAGTAAATTAAAAATCTAGCAAGTGGCTACCTCTTCATCATGCCAAAACGTGCTCCTCAAGAGGCCATCTCAAGTTGTATAATGGTAGGGCTGACCTTCTCAAAGGAAGAAAATGCCCTTTTATATATATAAAAGCCAAAGTTACCTTCAAGTTGAGCTTGACTTCCATGTAGTTCACTTGGCAACAATAAAGAGGGCATTGCCTTCCAGGGTGTTTTTGACTTCCCAGTCTAGCCAAAGATCTGCTATTTCCTAAAGCTCTGTCCCTCCCTGTTTTTTGAGATCAACTGAAGTCAGCAAGGAGCTATCACCTAGCTCAACATTTTGGCACAGAGAGAGAGATAATTCTTGAGCACTGAACTGGACCACCAGCTGTTGTCTAAAGTGGTATAACCTAGGCACAGTTTTCCCACTTCAGTAAGAATTAAGCCTAAGGGAAAGAGATTCATCATAGTTGTAAAACTGTATTCTTCCAGGGACCAGAAGATAAATAGCTGCTATCCTGGACTCAATTGGGCTGCTTAAATCTAATTGACTTTAATGGAATTTAAGCACTTATCTGTGCAAAGAATTGCAATCTAGATCTTTACAACCAAGTGCTAAGATTTCATTAGCCTGTGGGTTGCAGCCTAGACAGTAAGGGAAATGTACCAGCTTTCCAAATCAAAGATAGATAGAGATAGAGATAGAGATAGAGATAGAGATAGAGATAGAGATAGAGATAGAGATATGATAGAGATATAGTTCCTGTTCTTCTCTGTTAGACTCACAAGACATTTGTGCAATATAAAATTATAGATCATATAACCTTAGACTCCAGTTCTTAAATATATGGAGCTACCTACATAATTTGCATATTTAAAAGTCTATATGGAACTCTTGTTTTGTTTCAAATCTTTCTCTTCAGCATGAAGAACAGAATTGGGGAAACCTGGAGTCTTAGGTTTATTGTAACTCATTGGAATACAGGTAGTCCTCATATAGCAACTGCCTCAGACAATGACTGTTCAAAGTTACAACAGTGCTGAGAAAGTAACTTTGCAACCAATGCCTGCATTTACAACCTTCGCAGCATCTCGCTCTCTCTCAATCATGTGTTCGCCATTATAATCAGTTAGCATGCAACTGTGTAAAATCATAAGCACAGTCATGGTCACGTGATTTTTTACTTAGCAACCACTTCACTTAATGACCAAGTTGCCACTCCCAATTGCAGTCACTAAACGAGGACTCCTTGTAGTAGAAAATTAATATTTTGTGTTACGTCTGAACCAGGAGGGGGACATAGGGAAGAGAGGGGAAAAAAACAGGTTTATTTTTTTTCATTTAGCGACCACAATTGGGACCCGCAATTTGGTCATTAAGCAAAGTGGTCACTAAGTGAAACTGCAACTGTGCTTATGATCTTACTTCAGCTTTCCTTTGCTTGACAGACCTGCGAAGGTCATAAATACATGGGTTGATTACAAAGTTACTGTGAATGGTCGTTAAATGAGGCAGTTGCTAAATGAGAACTATCTGTAAAAGGAATCATGAAATAGGTATCTCTAGACCCAGAGATGTCATTAAGAGCGTATGAATTCAGTAAGATGAACTTTATGCCATTACCATATTTTTGTGACCTGAAATAATCTTTGATCCAGACGTAATGGTAGAGAGATGGCAAGAGAGATGGTTTTCTCTAAGGCATCCTTCCCCCTCACCCCACCAACCCCAGGCCATTTCCCATGCAGAACAATGTGGAAGATGCTTCAAGAAAGGAGAGGGAAAACAGTCCCACTCCAGTGGGAAACATTGGTTAGAACTTTCCTATGAACCCCTTCTGTTTATGAAACAGTCAGCTCAAGTGAACCAATGGAATCTAACCTATCAAGCATTTTTAAAAAGCAGGCAAATATTCAGCTGCAGGATTCCAGAATATTCTATTTTATATATATATCATATAATAGCATACAATAAATATAAAATATAATATAAAATATAAAATAGCCTATAATAATCTCACCACAATAATCATATATTGAGATAATCTTCCATGACTTTTTTCTAACTATGTATCCATCAACCATAAAAGGAAAAGTTCTGGCTTGAATTGAATATTGATCTTTAAAGTCCTCTGTATCAATGTATGCATTTGAATCCAAAATGTTTTAGCTCTTTACACGTCCACCAAGCATGATAGAATGCCTCTTCATGTTGTTCACATTGATTCCAGAATATTCCAGAATAAAAGTGACATATGTTTAGAAAAAGAATTCTCAATACAAGATTTCAACCAAAAAGCTGCATACCCAGCAGTAAGAAACTAATGAACCTTAGGAATCCTGTGATGAGCTCAATATAGAGAAGAAGGATGAGAGAAGGATAGTTGTGTGTGTGTGTGTATGTATAACATCAAAAAGATCATATCTGAAGCAGATTTTTTCATTAAAATGTACCAAATGTTTTATATATTAGCCATTTAATATATCTTGGGCATTGTGCTGGGCCATGAATAAATATTTTTTGCCTTTTTTCAACTTATCTTTCAGATTGCTATTCCAAGGATGAGCAAGATAACAATTGGGCAATGACCATGAAAATTAGTAAATAACTATTCTTCATATTGAAATGTTCAGTATCTTCTCTATTGGAATATGAACAACCTTAGGGTTAGTTTGGCCTGAATAAGAGCTCGGAAGATGGTAAAAATGAAGAAATTTAGACAATCGCAAATGTGAGAAGAATATTAAGAGGATAAAATATCAAATTCTGTTGCTTGCTTATCCATTAGTTCAGCACATTTTAGCCAGTTCCAGAAACATGTGTTCACTTGTTACAAACCATGTCACAAATCTTCAGTGCCGCAGCTAATATTTTACAATTGATCAAATAAACTGGGCTATGTATTCTAAATATGTGACTTAATGGAAACAACTGAAAGATTTATGCCTCCATTTAATGTACTAGCTGAAGATCCAAAGGGATTGCCAAAAGAGATAAAAACTGCAGTAAGGGTTAATGCTTAGTTATCTTTTCGTTAACTTGTATAGCTTAGTAGTCAAAGGACATGAAAGGAAAACCTTTGATAAAAATTAGCTTATTTGTAAATTCCAAAACAGGCAGTTGCCTTTATGTAGAACATACTGTAAACTTTTGTAGCTCCATATAAAACCTCCTTTGCCATTTATGATAAGGGCAATCTTTCCCACCCTGCCTCATTTAGCATCCAAGAGAAATGGAAAAACCACTTTAATAAATAAATAATGTATACAAATAAAAAGGGAGAAAAAGGAAATGATTGAATAAAAGAGAAATACTACCAAGTTATTCTGAATTATTTTATTAGGCAAAATAAGTGCAGGGTATAATTAACTTATATCTTTCTATAATATGCAAATGTTAACCAACAGCAAAAGAATTAATGAATGGATAGTCACAACTCTCCACTACAAGAAAATCAAGGTCATGCTTCAGAGGAACCCCCATTAAGGTTAGAATCTTAATTAATTGACAAGTCAAACATTGTTAAGTGACCACTTACTATTTGTGTATGGTTCCAGATCTATATCCCTTGAAGTCAAGAATATTCTTGTATAGCCGGTCAAGAGTATTCTTGTAGCTTGGCATCATCTTTTTAAACATCCTGGTATTTAACTTAATAGCAATGGCTGGATAGTACTAGTGATGGGGAAGACTCATGTTTACATTGTTAATGTGAACTTACTTAAATCCTTTTGTTGTTATTGTTGACTCTGCATGGAAATCAGAATAAACATAGGCACTAAAATTTACATTTGTTAGTATCCTAGCACTAAGGAGATCTTTCTTTTTAATAATGAAGTTAGGGTCCCAAAATTGTAGTCCCCTTCCTTGTATCACTACTGCCTGATGCTCCCAACACTAGAAACTATAATGTGAGGTAAACATTATTCTCAAATGAGGAAGCAAAACATAATTAGACCATTTATTTAAATGAACAGGTAGATCAGTGCATGCTTCTTTTCTCATTCTTCCACCAGTCTGTAAATGGAAGAGCTTTAGGACTTATTTAGTGCACTCAAGGGGGAATTCCATTAGAGCTTACAGGATAATACTTCGAGTCTGCAGTGACCCATGTCAGGTATCTAGTCATGTAAATGTCAAGACTTTAATAGGAGGGAGCATTCTCCAGAACCTTAAAAAGTGCATTTCACTCATCAGCTGATTATCCCAAACCCCTAAGCTGATACCTCCAAGGCATCTCAGGATGCTTTCTAAGGACAAAAGGAAAGAGTCAATTTTCTTGGCAGGCTATGGTTTCTTATTAAAACCTCTTTCTGTCTTGCTATGGAAGTAAAGTGTGTGTGCTTAAAAAAACAACAACTCTGTAACCTGATGAATGCAGCAGTTCTGACTAAATACTGGTCTACTGAGTTGTGAAGTGAGATTTCAGATCAGCAGTGGTAGGAAAGTGGTATCTGAAAAGAGTCAAGAGAACATGCTGAGAGGTTGTATCCCAAGTACTTGCCATTCCTCTGGGTGAGTAAATGTCAGTAGGGCATGGTCTTATCAAAATTAATCCAATCACAATAAAGGAGCAAAGATGGGCATTTGTACCAGGATTGACTTTTCACGTTTATGTGATAATGGTTGTAACATTTTTATAAAGGCCACAGACCTTTTGATGATAAATACATCTCATTACATGGGATTTTTCTACATAATCACCCCATGGATCTTTGTGTAATTTGGTGAATGTATTTATCCTGTGTTAATCCTAGCATAACAAGCTTTAACCTATTTGGCTTAATTATAAGTGTATCGTATGATTTTTCTGATAAAGGTTGCTGTTTCTCCCTTTCCAACTCCTTGTCAAATTTCTCTATTTCTGATTTTCTCTCTCTCTCTCTCTCTCAAACCCTCTTGTGTCTCTGAAAAGTGTTCTTATTTTTAACATTTTGTGCTACCTAACATCTTTCATCTTTCATTGTCTCCATATTTCCTGGCTGTTGTTGTTTCTTTTATTTTCTGTTCAAATTCAAGGACTACCACTTGATGACCTGAAATCAAGCTAGATAAACATTCATCCACCAAGAAAAAAAGCCCTGAGCATTAACAAGAAATGTTGGGGTATCAGGGAAGAAAAAAAATCCAAAACCTTTGTAGATGGGGCAGAGAACAAAGTGGAATGAGTCTGTTTCGAACAAGTGGACTTCCTGGGAACTCCCTTACTTAAAGGACCTACTTATCCTTACATGTAATTTATTTACTAGACTTTTAGTCACCAAATAATCTGGGACCACTAGCTGATTTATAGTTCATTATTAAGCAATGTCTAAAATATAGAATGCATGAAATTCTCCCTCCAGAGATTAGGATGGCCCCAACCTTGCTGGCCTTTCATAAGGTCCTAAAGACCTGGTTCTGTGCTGTGCCCCAAATGTGTGAAGGGTCCCATCTCCTAGTTGTGCTAACAGCCATTGATTGTGACATCCTTCTTAGCTGCTAAGTATTTTAATTTTTGTATTTATGATGGAATTTTGTTTTTAATTTATTTTAAGATTGTTCACCATCCAGAGTCATGTGCTGAGATGGGTGGCCATACAAATTGAATAAATAAATAAATATGCAATAATAACAAATATATTAAAATCAAATAATACAGAATCCAAAACCAGTTGACAGAATGCAATCATCATCATCATCATCATAGTACTCACATTGACCACCATAAAAGTAATATGGATATATACATTAGGGATGGTGGGATGGTAACTTTTTAGTGTTCAAGGTCCACACTTAACATGGGGGAGAAGATGGACATTAGGGGCTAGAAAGTAAGTGGGGCCAAATCACACACACATCAATAGGTTTGGGGAAACTTTGTGTTTTGTTTTGTTTTGTTTTAAGCTGTGGTATGCCTATTTTAGGGCTTAATATAAATGTTTGTTTCCCATCTCAGAATTGTAGGAAAACACACCCCCTTTCCACAGATATAATCAGGAAAGTCTCTGAGGGCTATGAAAAAATTGGACTGGAGCTGCAGGTTGCATGCTTCTGAAGTCAATGATGTTTAAAAAATTGAGATAAGACTAAAAACCTAAGATAATAGAAAATACAGCCTGGTGCTGGAAAAGCATAGTGAAGGCATCAAGTGAGTATGGTTAGGGATTGTGCTCCATAACTATGAGGCCGCTGGTAAAGATGCTGTTTACCTTGTCCACTCCCTGTTCTCTCATTAATCATCTACCTGGTCTTAACTGAACATGGATGCCTTTGAATGTTTTGTATGAGGTGTGTCCATGGAGAGATTTCAGGAGATCCATGAAGTTGGATAGGGGAAAAAAAATCACAACTTTATTTTCACTAACATCTAACTGAAATTTAGCTTGTCTTGTTACTGATTTAATGGATTAATAAAGAAGGACATTTATTACTATATTACACTTTTTTTTATTTTTTGATAATTGTATTTGTGCATAATTGGCTTCCTTTGTAATAAAAACTATATCTATGGGGGGGTTTTATGCCTTAAATACGTTAAATATATTTAAATACATTTTTCTGAAAAGGGGTCCATAGGTTTCAACAGACTCTCAGAGAGGCCATCTAAGAAAATGGATTCAAAGGAAGTCTGAGTTCAAAGAAAGTCCATCGCCCTAGACTAGTATCCCATGAAAGCCAAAAATATTTAAATTAGATTAATAGAATATTTTCATATCATATGACTTAGTAGCAGAATATGTATACTGTACAGAGCTTATAGTCCTCTGCTTCTCAGTAGGTGTAAGAAGAGAGCAGAAAGCTTGCATTAATGCCTAACTATGTCTGCATTAACAAGATCTATTTACATTTTATAACTTAATCCTGTCTTTGTACTTCTTGGTCATCATTTTCAGTCTACGCATAAATCTGATGGTGCCTGCTTTACAATGATAAGGAGTGACATACATATTTATTAAATACTAGAAATCAACAAAATAAGTCAACTTTAACTACCACCTTTATCTTTACATGCCATCTCTCCCATCTCCTCCAGTTCCTACCAGTAACAATCCCATAATTGAGCCAACTCTTCTAATATGAACAACAATTTACCAGAGAAGGATCAGAAGTAAACAGAGGTGATCAAAGACTGATGCTACTGGCAACAGAATCTGCTCTGTTTTCTACATTTTTGGAGAACTAAGTTGATAGCATTTTTCTACGCAGAGTACAGTATAGATTATAAACCAGCCTTCTCTAACATCATATTCTCCAGAGGTGCTCGGTTTACAACTAACAGAACTTTCAGGCACCATTGTAAGTATAATAAGGGGAAAAGTCACTAAAACCATACTGAAATGTTTAGCACTGAAGCAGAGAACAAAAGCTTTGTTCATGTTTTGTTCGTGTCATATATTCATATACATATTTCATAGTCATTGATAGACTTTCTGGTTATCATCCCATCCTCTTTCTCAGTATCAGCATGTTTGTGATGGTTTTTGGCAGTGCTTTGATCTTTTCTTTCTTCAGTTAAGAACTCTAAATTAGTAGCATTAAGCCAAGCTGTAATTTACCATTTTATTTTATACAAAGTGAAAGTTGAAAGCCATCAGGTTATGAGTGGAGCCGTACACTTCACCATTTAAGCTAAGTCTCTGGCTTGGGGGGCAGAGGAAGCTATTAAGATGTCTACAGCACTTAGTTCTTTACACAGCTGTCAGACTTTTAATGCCAACCTTAGTCATGAAGGTCAGGATGAGGCAGAGCTGGTTAATAGTGTCACATCTTCACTATTTCCTATTATGTATAGCTGCAGCAGCCCAGTGACCTAAAACAGCATTGAAGTAGGAGACATAAGTTCAAATTCGTCTACAAATTTATTAAATTTTCAGCTCCCAAACAATACTGGAACTGGAACTGATGTATGCACCTAAGTACATACTTTCCAGAATTTTGTAATTTGATCCATAACTCAAAATAAACATGCACATAAAAAGGCATGTATTGAAAAATGCACATCCGTACAAAAATATGTACATCAAGGAAAAGTGTACAAAATGAATTCTATAAATAGAATTAGAAAAGTGCATACTAAAACACAGCATTACAAATGATCATTAACCAGGTGGTGGGCTATCACAGTACTTGAAGGAACCCAACCTTCCAACCCTACATTCTTCCAAGCAAAGGTAAAGAAGTTCACAAAACATATGTGTTTAGATACTGTTATAGAAATTGAATCTTCAGAAGTTCCAGCTCAGAAAAGCATACCCTGGATTGTTAGATGCAATGGTGCATTCACACTGAGAGATGTAAACCAGTGAAGTGCAACATATTCATTCAATCACACCGTTTTCTAAAATGAAATAACAGGTCTTTAAAACGAATTACTGAACAGCCTTGTCTATGCATAATAAGTATATAATTCAAGGAGTAGTTAACTTAACCAGCCTATCTTCAAGGTGCAGAAAAGGAAAACATGCACACACAGAGAGAGCATCTAATATTTATACTGCTGAAATGACAGCTATGGTGAGAATTTGTTGGTATAAACATATCAAACTATTTAAACATTGAAAAACAGTAGTTTTAGGCTCTGTCTCTGGTCTAGAAGATTTTTAAATACATTGTGGCTATGCCAGGTCTTAATTGCAAAATCCATGACCTGCAAAGCACAGCATTTCTTCACCCTATGCAGTCTTAAAACTATGGAGCTAACCATGACAACCAGTAGAGATGGCTGTCAGCTTGCATTCATGCATACATGCTCATCATGCTATTTAATTTTAGGGCAAGCAACGTTATACCAAGCTCAGAAAAAGACTGAAAGGTAATAAGCAAAAGAAATTAAAGGTAGCACATAAGAGAAAAGGAAACCAACTACTTAAATGTTTGTAACACTTAAAAACTTCAGCTATTACATTAATTCTATGTTCTGTTTATGCCAAGGGGGTCTACCGATAATAGATAGTTAAGGATTCAGTCTAATAGATGCTTCAGGGGAAAAAAACCTCTGTTCAAGTGAGTATATACATACGAGTTTTCGATTGCCAATCCATCACAGGATTTCACTTTCACATTAAGAGTTGATTTGCACTCTGTGTAAACCCCATTTATCACGATGACAAAAGCAAAAGACCTTCATGGTTTGAAATTCCTTCATAACTTTTCAAAGTCTGATATAAGGTGCTTGTAACACTTTGAAAATTATTACGAAAAGCATTATTTATTTTGCAAGGAATGACTTATAGTGGCTGCATGGATATCTTCAACCATGACAGTATTTTTTATTTGGGGAAAAATAACCATAAAATGCAGCTGGTCAACTATATTCTTTTAATGTGACAAAAATATAACGCTTCTCTTGTGGCCTGCCAATAATAAAATCAAGACTAGCTGCCACGTGGGATAAGCCTGGTATTGTCAATCCATGAAATATACAATCTAAGAAGTTTATTCAGAAGTGTATGTATTCAGTTTCCAGGCTATTCAAGGATCTACCTAGCATGAATTTTCAAATTAAATAGAATGCAAGTAGAAATGAATAAATGTGGCCTCGGAAGCACCAAAAAATAATAATAATACACTGTCCGGTACATGGTAAAAGTGAGAGCCTGGGTTAATGTTTTTAGCTATTGGCTCAAACTACTACTTTGTCCTCCTGGTATTGCAGTATAATTACCAAACCTCCTGGAATTAACCAGTACAGCAAAGGATTTATTGGTATGTATTTCCTCTGTGGGTTGTGACCCCACTAGGCTATGTAAAACCTAAAGAGATAATAATTAAAGGATGTTGAGGTTCAATTTATGCACGGCTCACTGCCAAATAGGAATACAGTCTCTGATTGTAGACAGGGCTTCACAGCACCCAAATTTATTAATTTTTACAGTTCCAATTTAGAGAAGAAAATGTGAACACACTTATTCTTTGTGGCTCTTCTGGGTAAATTTAAAAGATTATTCTATTCAAACTGAAGTTGCCCATATAGAGATGGTGAGGTTGAAATAATCAGTCATGTACTGTTGCATTGTTTATAATATAAAGAAGTACATATGCTATGAAGGTATCAGCCCTCTGCTACCTCAGCTTCCAGATAAATCTCAGGCATCTTGTATAAAATTTCTGACCAAGGAGGTTGGGTCAAAGTTCTGTGCTAAAGGTTGTGCAATATGTAAAATTATAAAATGACGTCCTAATATCTGTACCAACAGGTCATGAAGGTCATGATGGTAAAAGTATGAGCTTCTAAAAATGCATGAATGTACAAACTTCATGTAAATAGTCTGGACCTGTTTGTTTTACTGATCATGGACTGTAATAAAGCTTTATCTATAATAATAGTTATGAAGCTGCATTTTATAAAATATTGGAAACCTGCAAAAGAAATTGGATTAAGGGATGGAGGGTGGAGGGACAGACAGTGTCAGTGGCTATGCAACTGAGCAACTAGCACAGGACTTGGGGGGAGATATTAAGGTCCCACTCAGCCAAATGAGCAAGAGAGACCTTAAATGCAGAAGCGGTTTACCAGTTTTTGAAGCAACCATGTAAAGCTTTAAGTACCTTGCTGAATTGAGCCAAAGGCCCATTTAATGTAAAATTCTTTGTTTTATAAGCTGGTGCATGAGATTGTGACAAACCATTATTTTTCATACTTGGGCTAGCTAGTCTTTATTCTAATGGATGGGAGAAGACTGAAATCCAAACTGTTCCATTCATCGGGAATAAACAGAACACATTATTGCCATAAAACACATAGCTAAACTCCAGTAAAACTGTATACCTGAGACTCAAGGAATAACATAATTCATCCCAGCCAGCCAAAATAATATAGATTTAGTGCAATTTAAGCTTGCTCGAAAAGGCTTTTTGGATTTTTTTGTGTTGTTTTAATTCAAAGTAAGGAGATGTTCAGAAGCAGTTTGTGATGTGTCTATGAAAAGAGGTGGGGGAAACATTATACATTTAGCCTTGAAACGATTGGAGAAAAATACAGCCCTTTTTAAGTACCTAAAGTGTTGTCACTTACACCATAAATTCCCAGACTGTAGGACCAGGCCGGGGGGCTAAAAGTGCAGGATGACAACTTTCGTTTGAGCGTTTGCCATCTGTGGATAAATTCAAACGAGGCCAAACAGCTACCTGCCAGAATTGTTTTAAACTGGATTCCTGCATGGAGGGTGAGGCAGGGGGTATTGGTAGCTAATAGCCCTTATCTTTACACTTAAAAAACCCCCAACAGCATCTGCCCACTGTCTGCCCAAGCTGTAGGTTGTTGTAGACCATTGGCTTCCAGACCTGGCTGCAAGCAGATACAAATTGGAAGGGCCAAGCTCTGTATTGAAAGACATTTTTGCTAGCAAAATAAAATCATATTCTCTTTCCAGTTAAAAGCAGCAGCTCTAGTGAGACATTGCTCATCAAAAGAGACAATACCAGGCTAGACAAGCGAAACCATAATACTGATTAAAAATGAAAGCTGATTAAAAATGAAAGCACATTTTACAAATGGTTGAGATCAGATAGGATATAGGGCAATACAAGTGAACAACCTCAGTGGGCATCACTGTTGGATTCTACAGGGAAGAATCCCTTTAAAAAGATTTTAAAAGTTTATTTAAAAACCTGACTTAAACTGAAATTTTTCTTTCAGATGTAGCATCCAATTTAGACAAGTCAATATTTGTTCTGAGAGCCAGTTTGGTTAAAGGCACCAAGCTAGCAGCCAGGAGACCATGAGTTCTAGTCCTGCCTTGGGCACAAAGCCAGCTGGATGACCTTGGGCCAATCACTCTTTCTCAGCCCTAGGAAGAGGGCAAGAGAAAACTACTTCTTAAAATCTTGCCAAGAAAACTACAGGATCTAGTCCAGGCAGTCTCCAGGAGTCAAGACTTACTTGAAGGTACAAAAATAAGCTAAAATAAAATATGTGTTCCACTTTGCCTAAGAGAAGAAGAAATCTGTCCAGATGTAATATTTACCATAACTTTCAATCTGGTATATCAAGATCAGTGAGTTTTTCCAGTCATGAACAACATGCAAAATGATTTTAGTATAATATGGCATTAAGTAAACATGAGAAATATGAAAATATGGGTCCAAATTCCATGTTTAGGTCCTCTGGTTCCACTGTGACAGATTTAAGCTTAATTCCCCATTGAAATCTGTGGGACTTTAAAAAGCTTAATTTTGGCTGAATTATGACAACTTTGATTATGACAACCGACCAAATATTTATATTGTTTATTTTACATAGATAAACAAATCACTTCAAATCAAGGTTCCTGACAAGGCTCCCTTATTAATTTCAAAAACTATCAGGATTTAACATGTAGCTAACCATCTCCAGCAGGTGAAGTACTCCAATATATCTAAACATGATCAAAAATGTAATTTTCCTGAAGGAATCATTGAATAAATAAATTTGTAGTTTTTCTTTCCAGTTGGAAATGACATTTCTGTGCATATCCTGAATCATGGCCCTGATGAATGTCATCAGCGGACTGGGGCATGAGGTCAACCTTATGACTTCCACAGGTGTCAGGTTCATCTTCCATTGCTGCCTTCCCACTTAATGTAACGGTTTAAAAAATGGGTTACAGAGTTGTGTTAACATTAAAAAGTGTATCCCTTAAAGCAGCTGCATCTTTTTTAAAGATTCCACAGAAGCCAGAAAAAATGTTGAACTTCTTTAACAAATAGCAAAAAGGTGCTGCTATCACACAAAGCCCAAAATACTTTTTCCAAATCAGTTTCAACATGTCCACAACCCTACAAACCGTTATACCACACTGGCTGTAAAGGATTGTTGACAGGTTTTTCACTTGGCAGAACAGATATGCTATGACATGTCTTATCCCAATGGGACTTCAGGACTCAATCTTTTTGTAGTTAGAGGTGCAGTTGCAAAAACTATTTCTTTCAATCACCAAGATCACAAAGGCATGAGATGATGTCATCTGCTGTTCCAGTAGGATTAGAATCTCTTCATTTTAACTTCTGAATTTTGAAGGTTTAAATATGTGTATGTGTGTGTATGTGTGTATTAATATGTCTACCTTGCTTAGTTTCACAGAAAATTATGCTTTTTTGAAAGATTCGGTTTCAGTGGTTCATTCTTGGTTTATTTATTAGTTCCCCACCTTTCAGGATAAAAATTCTCCCAAGAGGCTGTCAAGCAATAAAAGCTATCATAAATAAAAATACAGTAAATATTTTATTATTTTATATCTGGGCTGCCAAAAGGAATCCAGAAAACTACTAGATGGCAGCAGAGAGATTAATACAAAAATATCTGTGGCTTCCAACTCATGGTTATGCAGATTTTTGTAGACTAGACATGGGAACCCTAATTCTTTCATCCCAAATGAAAGAAACTTACAGAATCCCTTCCAGAGAGCAATTGCTAGAATGGCCCTATAGGGAGGAGGGGATGGAAGAACCCAGCAAAGCAGGCTGCTACAGTGGTTGTCACCCACTTTCCTTCTAATAGGATTCTTCCCACAGAGTGGTAGGAATAGCTCTGTAGGTACCAGAAGAGTCTAGATGAGCAGTTTCTAGCATGGTGTTGCCTGCCTTCCTCCTAATATTGTTATTCCTCCACTTCCACATAAGAACATAAGCATAAGAATATAAGTAGTGCCATGTTGGATCAGACCCTTGGCACATCTTGTTCAGCAGTCTATTTTCACAGTGATCAATCAGCTGCACAAGGAAGCCCACTAATCTCCCAGCAGATGGCCTTCAGAGGCAATCACACTGCCATCAAGGGTAATAACCATCCATCCCCATGATTTCAATGAATTGGTGCAATCTTTTTTTGAAGCCAGCCAAGCTGGTAGCCACTATTACATCTCAGGGTACTGAATTTCAGTGTTGAATTAGACGTTGTGTAAAAAAAAATTCCTTTTGTCTGCCCTGATTCTTCCAGGATTTAATTTCATTTGGTGACCTCTGGTCCTAATATTTTGGGAAGGGGAAAACAACTTCTTGCCCACTTTGCTCTTCATTAGGTCTTTCAGGAACAAGCTGGTCTGCAACAATTTAGTCTGGGAGACCTATTTCAGTTTTACAGGATAATGCTTTTTATGTAAACAGTTCATAGCATATTTGAAGTGCACCTAATATAGAAAAATGGGCATTCACATTCCCCTTGGGTGAGTTGTCAGAAAATACTGGTCTATTAAATGTCCTTTCTATCTTATGGGCTGTATTACCCAAATCCAATTTAAAAGACAAAGAGATGATGGGTGGGGCAAGATGTTAACAGTTAGTACAGAGACAACAGTCCACTAAAGTAGGAGGAAGATTGTGGCAAAAGACTCCATACTGTTGCAAGAAAGCTGCCTTGGTATGTCTACATAGTTATCAGAAATCATGCTTACTTGTGGATAAGCCAAGAATTTTAGGTGCCAAAATACACCCCAAAAATCAGGTTCAAGTTATCTGCGGATAGGCTTATCCGTGAGTATATACAGTAATATTTTTTAAAAGTACCCATGTTTCCATATATATTCACGTATAAGCCCATCTGCAGATAAACAGACCCTGAATTTTTTAACCAAAATACCATGAAAAATGTGGGCTGCTTTTAATAGGTGGCACATTGTTTATGGTATTTTGGTTAAAAATTTGAGGGTCTCCTAATCCGCAGATGGCTTATACACAGGTATATATGGGAACTCAAGAGAGACTGTATTCCACATCCATGAGTTTTCCCAGCAACAGTGTGGAAGTGGTTTGCCATTAATGTAGATCAGAGTTCCCACCAGTTCACTGGTTAGCTAAGTTACTGGTCCAAAAGCCAAGGCCATCACATCATTTTTACCTGCTCCTAATTATTCTGCATTTCAAAATGGTCTTTATGTATATCAAATGTCATAATTTTTCCATATTTGTTGGAAATTGTACAGCCTTTGTATCACAATTCCACAGCAACTAATTCATGCTACTATTTATATCCTCATTAAAAACACCTATATTTATGTCATTCAGTTTTCATAGTTTGGCACAGAATTTGTTTAAGAAGGAAGGTTTATGGGAAGGACCACAGTGCTAATTCCAGTTTCAATCTTGTTTCAGCTTACAATGCAGCTTCTGTTTTTGAGACTGGGGTTGAAGTAAGGAAGTTGATACAGGAAGGTTACTACAAAAGCCTTGGTTTGTTCTAGAAATAAAAAGAAAACTAAGGCAAATGATTCTGCTACAGATCTCAGTACAACATAAGGAGCACACCATCTCCCACGCAGCTTGGGCAAGGCTGATCACTGTATTCCTAGTTGGTTCATGTTATGTGTGTGTGGAAGGTGGAAGAAGAAAGGGCTCCTAAAAAAAACACCGTGTATACATGTGTATCACATTTTGCTACACGTTCCTAGTGCAGGAAACTTACAGTATAAAGTTTGACCCAGAGAAACAATAGGACAAATGGAAAGTGAAGGAAGATGAATGGCCAGCAAAGTGCCTGGCATGCAGAAGCATTGAGTGCAGCAGGATTTGAATGCATTTTCTACTTGCAGCACTATTAACCACCTCTGGGCTGGCTAAATTGGTTAATGCAACTCCCTGTAATTGCATGTGGAAGAAAGAAAGGAAATAATAAAACACTGATGCAGGTATTCAGTTTTAATGCTGTTACCTGGTGTAGCTTATTTCCAAATATAAATGTTAGAAGAGGTTTCAGGACCAAAAAATGGCGGAATTACTACAGGATTGTAGCAGCTGTCACTGTTAAGGTCAAATAGAATTCTGGCTAGCTTGGATTACTGCAAGCAAAGGTCTTAATCCTTGCAGGATTGTAAAAATAATGCTGACTTCACTTGCACATTTGCTCAGGTACTAAAGTACTAGCACCATGTCCAACTGCATGAGGGTGTTCTTCATTGGTCTTTCTGAGTTTCTAGCTGCTTGATTGGGAGAAAAAAAATGAACCCACCTGTACCATTACAAAATTGGAGTGTCAAATATATTTCCAGCTCCAAATAGTTGGTTCTCATTCTACTTTGATAGAACTTCAAAAACACTTAAAGTTACTCTTATTACATTTAGAAACTAAAAGCTAATTTGTTTTAATTTGCACCTGGATCCCAAGATAAGTTACTATTGGAGGAAGTCTTTTATAATGATCAGGTGATGTAATATAGGTTGGTAAACATTTAGAGCATATAGGTAGGAAAAACTAAAGGTTATAATTAAGAGTGGTTATGTGCTTGATAACTATTTTTCTTCCTTTGATGATCCAATAAATGTTCAATTGAAAACTAAGAAATAAAGGTTTGGGGTATTTTATTTTGTCTTTCCCTTTCATGAAAATAATAATGTAAAATCTAGTTAGCTCCACTAAACAGCATCCAAATGCCAAAATATGCCAGTGTCGAAATATGAAATAAAAATAAACAGTCTTAAAGGCATTTGGATACTCCGGGGGGGAAAATGATACCATTTTCTTATATTTCCTGTATATGTAGATAACAAATGCATTTAATGCAGGAAGGAAATAGCATTTTAATAGAATTTTTAACTAAAGATCTTGAAACAAAACTAGACATATATTTTAATTGAATTTCTGGCTCAAATTACAGCAAACCATTATAAATCATTAGGAATCAGTTTTAAAACTGCCTTCACTTTTAGCCGTATTACAAACACAGAGGTAAGCTTTTACAGCTACAGATAAGTGTTAATAAATTACCCGAATTTCAAAATTAATGGCTGCCCGGCTGCTTTGGGGAGATATCATTGTGTTTCATGAATATTTTGATTTTTTGATTAGATCAAAATGCACTGAATTCCTAAACAGTCATAACTAAGGTCTGCTGATCATAAACTGTTCTTTTTTAAATAAATTATATTCCTCACAAATCTGCTGATATGGAATAATTAGAAATTGGTTGCCCGCATTTACTGTAAGATTTGCATGACTTTAGATCTCCACCTACTGATCTCCTAGCTGGCAGGAAATGTACATTTTGTACATTTCTAAATATACCTTGCCTGCAGAGATAATGGTTTATATTGTGATGTTAAGAAGGGTTTTATTTGCAAAAAACAAAGCAGTGTCACTTGCCAGTTCTGGAAGACATTGATTAGGTTGTTTATGTCATTCCTATTCAGAACTTATTATTTACAGCTTTTCTGTTTCCATTCCTTTGTAAGAGATAATGATCTGCCTCTTGTAAACTGCTTAAAGTGTGCCTATTTTTGCTCTTTTTTGCATGTCTTGAAAAACATTTTATAGAAATGCAGGAATATTAACATGGAATGTCAATGCTGTAAAATGGAGCAAATTAATCGAACATGTTATCTGCCAATATAATCTCTGAGGGGTATACAAAATATTTAGAGTTAGAGAGAGACGGAAATTGCACGTCCATTCTTCAGCCTGGAATACTAGCTATCTGAATGTGACTGTGTGGGAACATACAGTCCACAATTAAATATACTGTACGTTTGAGATGCTGTTCATGTAACAGCATGCTGTTCGTGATTACTAATTGTTTCCTGTGGATTATTTGCAAGGCAAAAAGATACTAGACATTATATTAAATTCAGGACTAAGGACTTCATGTGGGCAAGTGATTGTGCTTTGTAGCATTGTTTTGAAAAGAAAAATATATTTATATGTAGGAAAGTTCCTTCTTTCTCTCTCTTCCTTTATGTATATGTACTCTGTTAGACTAGTTCACTAACTGAAATGTTTTTTCATTCTCCCAAGCCACTGGTAGCTCCACTCAGACCTGTAGACTTGAAGAAAAATCAAAATAACTGCCCTGTGCAATAAGCAAAATGCATACTCTGTATGGAATTCACCGGGAGTCAAAAAAGTCAAGATGGCAAGCTGCCACCCCACAATTGAGGCTTTGCCCCTTTTTTACATGCACACGAGTCACCTAAAAAAGAGGTGGGGCTTTACTCATGTGATCAAGGAACCCTTTTTTATTTTTTTTATTTTTTTGATACCCAACAGGGCAGATGGCCCAACCAATAGCTATACAGTAGTTCTTGATAACTACAAAAGCTTCAGTGAGCCAAAAATCATTACTAACACTCAGTGTTCCTTGCATACAGACCAACGCTATCCCCCCAATGATTCCCAGCCTCTCCCAAACTTTATTAAATCTGACATGAAGGACTCAACTAAGTGTTTTTGTTGGGCTTTTTCAATAGGGACGGAGAGAACCCTGCCACCGACTAGTGGAGAATTGGCTGATGATTTTTTTCTTCTTCAGATTCTTGGTCTACTAAGTTGGTAGAGAAATTTCAGAAGTCATTTGTGCCTAGTTCTAGTTGCTACACTATGTAGTGACAGCAGTCAATAAAAAGTATTCAGTCTGAACATATCTGCAAACGACCTTAAATATATTCGAGAGACTAGTTTGACAGGCACATGGAACATGAAAAGGAATCTAGTAGATCTCAAAAGACAGTAACTTCTGCAAATCACCCTAAAAGTAGGACAAACTGAATTAAGACAGATCCTTTTTAGGGTTTAAGTTGTTTACATTATTGTTTGATAAGAAAAGTGAGAAGTTAGAAGGAAGGAAGGAAGGAAGGAAGGAAGGAAGGAAGGAAGGAAGGAAGGAAGGAAGAGAAAAAAGCAAGAATGCATTCTGCCCCTGAGCACTGTTCATATTGCCTAACAAGAGCAGATTTCTTTCTTCCCATTATCATCCACATTAGAGCAACTGGAAGGTTTAATATCCATATAAATACACACTGAGGGTGAAGGCTGCCTCCCATCTCTCAGATCCCAGATCGCCAACTGATTTATTGACACAAATTTCTCCTGTGCAAACCCATTCCAGGTCTTTCAGGTGCAAAAGCTTGTGCTCCTGGCTCTTGTTGAACCAGAAGCCAAGAAAGTCTAAGTGTGCAGAGGTACCAAAGTACTTTTTTAATCTGATGCTGAGCCAGACTCACTTTTCTTTAGCATCTGGACAGCTGCCGTGAGGGACACAATGAGCAGCTGGAGCTTATCCGGGAGTAGTGTTTGCACAGGCAGCCAAGAGACAAAAACAGCCAGCGATGGGTTAAACAGGCCACAACTTTATGACAGGATTTGCAAACAGGTATTGTATTTGTACAGTCTTATCAAAGGCTCAAGTCTTGAGCAGCCTGAATGAATTGGTATGCCATTCCTGACTGCATCTGCCTTCATAACCAAGATCATAAAAAGTATCTGATGTAATCCTTTAAGGATGATGAAGTGATATATTTTGAATAAGGGCTCTTCAGAGTAGATCCTACAGCTGATAGGACAGCAGTTCTGGTGAACAGTTCTGCATGTCTGTGGATGAAACCTGGTGGTTCTTCAGAATCAAACAAATATATAATACCAGTCGGTAAATTCGAAGAACAGCTTTGGTTTGATTGTTTTACAAATGTCATTCTGAAAGATACATTCATATTTCCCTTAATGAATTTCTCTGGAAAGTAGTAATTATGTGGTTGCTTTAATGTCTGATCTGATCATAATAGTCACTACATAAATTTATGAGAGGGGATATGGCTGAGTTTTATTTTTGAACAAACTATAGTTAAAACTGGCTTAATGTGAGATGAGAAGCCAGCCATTGTTACAATGTAAGCTAGTACGGATTATTTTTTACAAGTTTCTCAAGTTTGCTATTTCGTGGAAAACTTACCTGTTTTACAGATTGTATATCAGTTTGAAACTAGGGATCTTGATACCCACTCTGTGTAAAAGTTGGAGAGTTTAAGGCTTTGATTCACTACTTTCTTGCAGTTGCTAGATATATTTCAGAATCTCCATAGTGCTTCAGTGTAGTTAGTATATCAATGAGATGAATGGGCTAATCTATGATTAACAGTTTCAAATACTGTTCTGGATCCAGGAATGATTCTGCTAGTGACATTACAGGTTGTCTTGAAGAGATCTCACTTCCAAATTCGTGCACTACTAAAAAGGAGATCTGGAATTCACTGTTTTTTATCTGTGGGCTATCTGGGATGAGGTGGAAGAAGCTCCTAGACAAACCTTCCTTAATCTGATCCCTCCAGATGTGGGACTATAACTCTAAGACTTCCAAAAATCCCCTCTCTATCACATGGCTGGCTGGGGAATTCTGGGAGTTGAAGTCCACACATCTTAAAGTTGCCAAGTTTGAAAAACACTGGTTTAACACAATGCATTTTCCAATTTGACTCCCATAATTACCAGATAGCAGGCCATACTTACTGAACAGTTTGTAGATGAAAGCCAACTCAAGCAGAAGACACCAAGTTGAGGAAAGTTGGTTTACTATTAAACGCTCAATCTTGGTCTTGTATTGGTTCCCTTGTTCTTTTCTTCTTTGATGTAACCATAAGATTTTCATGCTTTTTTCAGCCAATTGCAATTGAATAATATCTGTGGGTAATCTTTACCAGGTTTATTTATTTGCTTAGTCAATTTATACCCCACATTTTCATCATTATAAATGATCCCAACGATATCGTGGATTAAATTTTTTTATGTTGACTTTTGTTCATAATTAATATTACCAGATTCACCAAAAAATACCTTGAGTGTTCCTAGAATGAAGAAAAGCAGAATCCATTAGAAAGTTTATTGAGTTCATTGGAAGACCACTGACTCTTAACACCCGCAGTGGTAGATAAGCTAAACCACTTCCTTTTTCAGGTATCAAGCTCCCTAGGTTGTAGCACACAGAGCTTTATATTCCATCATCAGCCCCCTGAACTTGGTTCTTTGAACAAACTAGCCATGGTATTTTGTACCAGTTGAAACTTCTAGGCCATCCTCTAGGTCAGTTCCACATTGGAATGATTCAGTCTTGAGGTTACCAGTACGTGGGTAGCTGTGATCAGGCTACCTCTGCCCAGGAATAGGCATGGCGTGAGATGGTTTGTTGTGTTCATGAAAAGTATTGTATTAGATGGGTGTTACATTTTTGTATTTTCTGTTGTGTCAATGTAGGTCTCAAATATTGCTATTGACAACAGTGCAATGTTTCCAATCAAAGAGTGACTGCAGAACAATAAGAAATTGCCGATATCACCAGTCACAGATCATTCATGGCAGAATTATGCTCCATCTCCTTTTATCCTATGAAAAATATGAAGAAAAATGATTGATTTCTAGGACATCCATGGTAAGGGAGTGTCAAAAAAGTCAAGATGGTGACTGAAATCTTGACCTTTTTTTTTTAACCTCCTCTCACCCCCTGCAGATTTCCCTGCTGGTTCCTAATAAGCACAGGGTTTCATGTTTTCCACTAGACATCTTATCAGTGCAAATTGTATCAAAGCTAACTGATATCTAAATTGCAAATTGAAGTGATTTGGGCAGCAGATATTAAAGGAAAATTGTGTCTGCAACATTCTCTTTTTCTTGCAATGATGTCCTAAAGAGGAAAAAACACAGTAAACTACTGGAATCCTAAGAGCCAAACAATCTCTGACATTTGGCAATCCAGATGCTAAAACAGCTGCACCACTGTAGTTTGCTTTTTTTCTTTTATACAAAGGAAAAAGTCAGGCTTGGCATAAAATAAAATTTGATTACAAACCACATTCTATCTCAATATCATCTGTGCTAAAGCATTTGGGGTGAAGATGTGATGAGTAAACGCTGATATATTTCTAAGTAAAATGAAATTAGATTTCCTCTAACAAGAATTTTGACATTTTGTTAAGTAAAATATCAGTCTTTAGGTAATAGATCTGGCTGCTGAATTCTGCTGGATTTGTACTTTTTTTTTCTTTCTTTCCTTTTTTTACTTGAAACTAGAGGATGCAGACGTGTTTAAAACAAATTATTGTTAAAACTGAGAAAATCTCTAATTCATGTACAGACCTGTGTTGTTGTTTTTATATGTTACTCTTAATGGAGCCTTCCAGATTTGTAGTAACAATTCTATTTGAATACAAAGAATTGCAAAAACTTAGAATTTCTCTGTTACCGTTTTTGTGCAAATATACTAATTTATTTAACACACTCCTTACTGAATGATGGTTAGTATTAATTGATGGTCATATAGGTGATAGATTTCTCCCATTAAAAAAGACATTTTGAAAAAAAACCCCAATTGCTTGGATTTTCCTTTTAAGGAAAACTCCTGTTAATAGTATATATTACAGTTAGAAACAGCGAAGTATCAAGCCAGCCCTTTGAATTAAGAAACAGACATTTACTTTTTTCTTTTTTTTTAGAAAATTGTTTCCCAATTTATTTTCATGCTGGAATTCTGCTGGCACATATGGAGCCATCTCCTTCCTAGGCACTGACTAATGGCACATCTGCTTAGCTTCAGCAAGGTTGCCACGCTACATCTTCTGCCTTCACACCATATCCCAGGCCCCTGTTTTATTGTCCTTGCCTTTACATATTTACAAGCAGTGTGACATGGGAAAAGACACAGATGAAGCTGTGCTGGGGTGGAGATACAGGGAGGTGGGGGAAAAAAATCGCCTGCTGGATATCAGATTGAGACATTGGGAAACTAGCCTCACCACTTTTGGTGCTGGGGTCTCCAGACTGGTTGCTTTTCACAATTGGATCTTACCCAGATGTCTGAAATTACATGCCATGAATGCATTCTTAACTGCCAAGGACAGGAAGATTGTGGGTCATTCTGGTTACAGACAGTCCCAAATTCAGAGTAAAACCCTCTAATACTTTCTCCTGCCCACTACAGTAAAAATTCTTCAAGAGTAGAATATGTGAAAATAGGCAGACTCCGATGCATCTGAAATATATTCATGTAAGATAAATATGGCAAATAGTGAATTCACATTTATTTTTCCAGATAAATCCGCAAAAGGTTCTCTTATCTGGTCCTCATTTGCCTCTTACTTATTCCAAATTTTCTAAAAAAGTTGCAATATTTTCTACATTGGACAATCTTCTACAATAGGGACCTTCATGTACTCCTTTTAATACCAGAGGCCTCTGCTAATTCCAGGGTATTTTCTATAATTGCATCAAAAATATGGAATGAGGATTTGTCAGGTTCAGATGCATTATCATTTTGGATAGAAGATGAAAGCTTGTTTTCCCTAGACCTTTGCATTAAATTAAGCCTGGCTCTTGATCTGTTTTGATCCTTTTGTTTCCTAGTCCTACAGATGCTCATTTAGCAGTCACAGTTGGGACCAGCAACACAGTTGTTAAGTGAAACAGTCGCTAAGTGAAATTATGACTGTGCTTACGATCTTACTTTGGCTTTCCTTTACTTTACAGACCTACAAAGGTCATAAATGTGAGGACTAGTCACAAAGTTACTTTTTCATCACTGTCATAACTGTGAACAGTTGCTAAACAAGGCAGTTGCTGAATGAGGACTATCTCTACTTTGATTGTTTGAGCTTTTTTGTTTTAATGAGTTTGTGCTAATTATATCACTCATTGTTTTGGGAATGTGTATGCTCAGCAGCTTCTGACCCTTTGCCAATATATCTACTGATTTTCCCTTCAGATGTTGTTCCAACATTGAAAAAGAACCACAATGGAAGTTTCTATCATAGTTGGATTTTCATCTCCAATAAATGTATACGTCTATGGCCTGTCCTGAAAGCTTTCGATCTATCCTAAGCTTATTTTATTATTTTTTTCAGTTAAAGTTCCAACATTCAAAAAGAATCACAATTGAAGTTCTCCTGATGGCTGGCAAGGAGCTGGTGAGTTGGCCATCTATTTTCATAAAATATATGAATCCACAGCCTGCTGGCATCTTTCTACAGATCTCCAACATGCCTTCTTTTCTTCCTTTCCTTATGTTAGAACTCCAGAAACTGAAACAAATCATGCTAGACATTTACATAGGGATAAAGAGATATGTAAGGTCAGATCTCCACCTCTGAGAATTGTGTGACACACTCCTGGGAATACTAGAAATGCAATATTGTTGTTGTTGTTTATATGCAATTAGACAACAAAAATATTTTAATTTAGAACATAAACAAGATCAACATTGCTAACAAAACATACGCAGTGCAAACTCTACCTTCATATGCTTTCCTCTCATTAGAAATATTGTTTTAAACCTTGGTCCCTATGGTGGTACCCAAGTGCCAAGTTTCCCCTATCTTGAAGTCCCTAGCCTCCCTGCCCAACTTGATTTTACTTTTTTAAATTATTTGAATGTGCTATTTAAATAGGAAGCTTGTATATTGCGAAGTAAAATGCCAGCCTCAAGCATCATCTTTATTTCTAACTGTCTATGGGTCCCACAGGGAAATTTAAATAAAATAGAGATGATAATACTACATACAATGCTTTGCTTGGAAGTCAAAACATGAAGATAAGCTAAGGAAGCAGAGAAGTCTCAGGAGATAGGAAATGTCCTGGGAGAGAGATTGTAGGAAGCTCCAGAAGGAACAACTTCTTCAGTTTCCTTTCTGGTAAATGGGCATTTTAGGACTGGCCACTCTAGTCCTGAAAGCCATGTTAAGAAAGTGTCCAGGACATGTTTTCAAAATTCCCACCAACTCCCCAAACAATTGTAGCCCTGACTGTACCAGTGAGCAGAGACTAATTAAGGAAATCCATGCTAATTGTAGGCCATATTCAGAGGCATAATTGTGATGTGTCTGATACAAGTCAGTAACCAAAAGGAGCAATATCATAATGTAAGATCCACTGCTGGGGAAAATCTGAGGGAACATATTTTTAAATGCAAGGTCTGAGTGCTGATTGACAAGCTTTGTATGATAGTAAAATCTGGCAGGTGCATTAACTTGCATGCCTCTGATCTGTACACATCCGCACTTGTCTTCTTAGGGTACTTGGTAATAAGCTTCTTTAAAGATCCCTGAGCAAGCACTGAAGATAATATCTGGAGTATGTAGCACTCAGTCCTTTTAGAATGGTTTTTTCCTGCTCCTTTCGTTTTCTTAAGAAAATGTCAGTTTAATCATATCTTAATTCTTTGATAATGCGTTTCTTTACATAGCTGTAGAACACTCACGTCAGTGTTTTAAAAGAATTAATGTAGCTGTAAGAGACGCCAGTTAAATGAGATTTCTTTCAAACAGGCTAATAAAACTGAAGTACAAGCTTTCACCAACTCTAAAAACATTGACACAGTAACAAAAATAAGAGAAGCTCTCACTGACTTTGTGTGCACTTTGCTGTGGAAGAAACCTGGGTTTAATTTAAGTAATCTGAATATATCTGACAACCAACATTTGATCAAATAAAAGAACTAGCAATTTCATGTTCAATCTGAACATCAGTCCTTTCTCGTGTATATTTACATCCTTATAATTCTGTGATCTGCTGGTTTTCCAAGTGTTTAGCATAGGGTATTCTGTTATATACTCAATTTAATAACCAGAATACTTGAGCCAGAAAGTTTTGGACATGGATCAACTGGGTACACATATCACACTAAGCCATTGTTTGTTTAACATAGCTTATTGGTTAAATAGGTGACATTCTTCCAACACATAAAACCATTAATCAACAACTGCAATGACTGAGATCTCCTAACATGCTAAGCCAAACAAAATAAACTATATTATGGCTTGGGGCAGTGTGTAAACCTAGCTACCTATTACTACAATAGTGGGCATCATTATATGTTTCATAAAATATGAAAGAAAAGGAGGGAGGGAGGGAGGGTATTTTTCTTTATAACTGCTCATGTCAGAAGGGTCCCTTCTGAGATGCTTCCGATGCTCCCTTTCCTTCTGTGGGCTGAGATATCTCTTGTCTGACCATTGCCTGGGCTATGGCTCCTCCTCTTCCTGTCTCCCCAGGTTATTCTCACAGACCATTATACCCAAAGTGACATCTTCCAGATGTGTTAGGATTATAGTTCCCAGAATTCTAACTCAGAATAGAAGAGGATTCTGGGAATCATATCTGGAGGGTGCTTGATTGGGGATGGTAGCTGTATGCACATCACTGCTGAACTTCTCCTAGGTTCTTGATAGAATGTACTTCTAATTCTGAAAATAATCTTGCTTTTGGCAGGATGGTAAAGCAATTTAGGAATGGTCTCTTCTTCATTAAGGAAAGTTCCCTTCCCCCTTGTTCATTACCAAATGAAAAGTTAAAACATAAAGGCAACCATTCACCACAAAATATAGGGTCACCTTCCACAGATATAATCAACCTGATCAGATTCAAAACTCCTTTCACTGAATTGGAGGGGATGGATGCACTGACATAACAAACTGAAAACATAAATTATAGATACACACTTTCCAGCAGTCTGATTACTCGTTTCTACTTAGACGCCGGACCTGTTTCCTGAAAGCTTTTGATTATTGCAAATTGCTTCAATGTCACAATCGCAGATTCATTTAGTTTCTTCTTTAAAAAATATTGAGCTTTTGAACTACCAATATTAACTCGTATTTTCTTGTCTCTTTGCAACAATTATTCAATCAGGTTTTCTATTGTGAAGGATGGAAGATAAATTCCTCTGTAGCCTGAACAACTACAGTGTCACGCATGAACAACTCAATCTTAGCTTCTTTTTAAAAAAAAAAACTACAAATAAAATTGTATGTTCTTAAATAATCACCAGATAAAGGTTTCTCCTAGCACTGTTGCCTGATGATGAAATAAATGGCTTTATGGTAAAAATTAATAATATGAACCTTTCCCTGATTCATTCATTCATCCATCCATTCATTCATTCTCTTTCATTCTCTCTCTCTTTTTTTTTTTTTTTTTTTGGTACTTTATAATATTTTTATACAGCTGTACCTTTTGGTGCATATATGGGGCCAACCACTGCATTTCTGGTTCTGGTATTTGTCCTATATTGAATATTTGCACAAATTGATCAGATTATATCTTAGCCAAATGTATATTCTGATGACTTATCAAGAATCTTTTGCCCCTGAAACAATAATGTCAACAACAATACAAAGAGTAGAAAAACATTTAAATAAAATTAAGATAAAATTGCCATTCTTAACTTAAAACTCATAGGAAAATCAGAATATTAATCATTTGTATTAATCATAATATAGCATGCTTAAGTTAACAGGAATCCTGAAGAGTGTCAATACACTGCAGGTATCTCTCAGCTGTTGTAATATGGACAACATATTGGCTTGCAAGGTAGTCTTTAAATTAGAGACCCTAGCTTGCATAAAACAGGGTGAGCCTACTAGGGGTAAAACATGGATTTGATTGTGCTTGTGGCATAATGACCAAAGTGTCCTTATCATGAGCAGAGAATACTGTGTGTGGCATGGATACAACTAAGGCTGGTAATGCAATCTACACTTGATCTCAATAAAAGTCTTTATATGAAAACCTCAACTGACCAAAGCAAGGATTGGCAGGGAAGGGATGGATGGATGGATGGATACCCATAGCATATGGAACTAACAGAAAGGGAAAGGATATAATAGATTAAAATATTTTTGTGTAATAAAATCGATAAATATATGTAGGGTAGTGTAGAAATAACAATACACATGCCCAGGATCTAAAAATTATCCCATTTTCAATTAATAAAGACAAAAGCAAACAGGTCCAGCAACAAGGCTGATTTAATTTGCCAGCCAAATGTCTGCGGTAACATCCAGATCTTTAATCTCTTATGAAAAGCCAGGAGAGTCAGGGCCATCCAGCTCTCCAGAGTGACACTGTTCCATAGGGCAGGTGATGTAAAGCTAGGGATGAAATTTTGGGGAAAACTGCTCAAAATGTTGAATGTGTGCAGTTGGGGATTGGGGGAGAATTATTCTGTTATATGACATGAATGGGTGGGTGTGAATGGACTAAGACAATACATAAATAATTTTGGACCATTCAGAGACCCAAGAATGGATAAGAATGGTAATTGTTTATGAGTATATACTTAGAAAAAGTTGTGCTTGTTTTGAATACATGGCTTAAGCATAAGTCCTTCATGAAGAAACATAGAAAAGAAAAGAATCAAAAGCATGATTGGACTGTTTTGATGAAAAACTCAGAGAATTAGTGAAGGATACAAGGTTGATGAGAAGTTCTGAATATGGGACAGACCATCTTTTTATAGTGATTGGAGTGTGGGGGGTGAATCTTTAGGGCTAAAGTTGGTGAGGTAGGAACCACTGATTCTTAGGCCAGTCAGAACCAGTATGAAAACATGGAACATGTTCTGATGATTGGGAAAAGAACGGCCAAATGTCCATTGACTTGAAAAGGCCTAGAACTTAAACCCTGGGGCTTAATATATAAGCAGTGTTCTGCATAAGGCAGGTCTTCTGCAAATGTATAACTCCTTTGCAAGAGATCAACTTATCTAGCCATGTTGAATCTGTAAAGGTTTTGCTGTTAGCTAGTTATTGAATGCAGGATTCAGTTTTGGTGGAGCTGGGATCTTTTGCCATGCCTGATATGACATTGAAATGAACATGGAAGAAAAGGAAACAAGTGAAAGTAACTAGAGTGAAAGTAGAATGACAACGGCAGAGAAATTATTAGAAGATAAATTAATCTCCCAAAAGAATGAATGGGAAGTCATGTAGAAACTACTTGGAACAGAGTGAGAAGAATTAAGTTACAGAGTGCCACAGATGTATATTGAGTTATGCTAATTGGAAGTATGAAGAAGGATGCTTGTGGATTAGAAAAATATGCTATTAAGAGAATGCTGCAAAAATGAATATGAAAGAAGCATATTATACAATGTGCGTAAAGAAAAAAGATGATTGCTGAGAATTTAGTCAAAGTGAGCAAGGAATGGTTAAGATTAAAAGTGCAGGGAAAAAAACACAGAGCTGTAATTTAAAAATTGTTTCAGAACTGAGTGAGGAGGTTAAACAGAGAGCTTCCTGTAGAGTGAATAGAATTAAAAAGAGAAGTTAAATTCTATGAGAATGTTGAAAATAGTAAAAAGCTGCAGGTGTAGATGGTATAATCGGGGAAAGGTTAAAATATGAATGTGGTTTGCTTCTGAATGGCTGTGAGACTTGTTTAATTTATACATGAAGATTCAAATGCTACCTGACTATTGGGAAATGAGCTATTGTTTCCCTATACAAAGGGACTCTGGGGGGATCTGTTTATGAAATGTGCCTGGGAAGATGTTTGACAGAATTCTGATTGAAAAGGTACAAGGGGTAACAATGAGCAAAATTTGGGAAGTGCAGTGTGGCTTTATCCTGGGCAGGAAGTGTACAAATCAGATGTTTGCTTCTGAGAAATGTATTAAATGGACAGAGAAATTTTATTGTTGTTTTAGAGAAAGTTTATAATAAATAAATAGGTATATTATGGAAAAGTTGCATAATTTTGCATATTATTGAGTTGAGTGGTTGCTGAATGAGGTATATGATGTAAATATGATGGAAAGCATGAGTGAGAATAAATGGAATGCTTAGGCAATAATATGATGTTGAGCAGAAAGTAAGACTGTGCAATGTCCCCTTAATTGTTTAATATATTTATGGATAAAGGTATAAAGGTATAAGAAATCCTTGTGATTATGTTAAGTGTGTGTTGGTTGGCAATGTGAATTTACATACAGTTGTGTATGCAGATGATGTTGTGCTTTTGGTTGAAAACTGAAATGATTTTCAGCAAATGTTAGATTATATGGTTCAATGAGGATTATGAATCTGAAAATTAATGTATCAATTCTGAAGTTATTGTGTTTGACAGAGAAAATTGATTGAACATTTCCAAGTGGTACATTAAAGGCAACAAGCTAGGGCAAGTAGATGATTCCTGTATCTTGAGAGAATTCCTACTAAAGATGGGGGAAATGGAGACGTTTTTAGATGAACAAATGTCTGTATAAAGTTAGTAGGTACTATGTGGTCCACTGCAAGGAGTAAATCTTTGTCTGAAGAAGTGAAAATGGCTGTATATAAGAGCTTGCTTCTGACCACTTTCTTATATGAAAGTGAAAGCTGGGTGCATCAGGAAAAAATGAAATGAAAGTTAAGTTAAATGCAATGGGAATGTAATTTATAAGAAAGGTGTGACAAAACATGAAGGGATACAGTGTAATAGGGGGTGAATGAATGTGGATTGAATAGAAAAGTAAGTGGCCAGTATGAAAGAAGCCCCCCCACCCCCACCTGCCATACTTTCCCAGCGCTGCCTTGTTGTGGCCGGCGTGTTCCTGGCAGGGATGTATGATAGAATTACAGTAGGAACATGATCATGTAAGTAGCATGAACATGAACACACAGTGAAAGATGAAATGAAACCACTATAAATTGACGTCTCAGGTATCAATGAATTGAGATGGCCTGGGATTGGATACTTTGGGTCCTTGGGAGATGAAAAACAAAAAAGGAACAGCATTGCTTTCATAGTTAAGGGTATAGCAAGAACAGGATTTTCAAACGTTAGCTGTGACAAAACATACTGGAATATATATTTTGGGGGTGGAAGTTGAGAAATGGCCTTTGTCTAACATTAAGAGAGTTCAGTCTTTGCAGCTTAATTCAGATTGCATGCATAATTCAGAGCTTGGAATTAACCCATTCAACCAAAACTTGGGCAGACTTAGATTTCCCCAGTTATTAACAATACAATGATGTCCTAGTCTAGCACAACCATCTTGGTTTGTGATATAGTAAAGCACATTGTCATCTGCCATTCACTCTTGCTCATTGTTAAAATCTGAGATCTATAAGAGCCATCTGAGTTTGACTGGCTGAAAAGTACAAAAATGCCCAACCTTTCAAACCAGAACATTTAAAACAAATATTCTTTGAAGCTTCTAAACTTTCTTTATCCATTTTTCAACTGTTAAGAAGTAAGCCACAATCTTAGTTCTGAATACCCTAGCTTAGAAAGAAATGCACAGGTGTTTGACAATGCAGTCCTAAATGTGTTTATTCAGAAGTAGATCAAATGTAGTTTAGTACATTTGCTCGCATCCAGATTGTCCTTGATAATCAATAGTTAACTGTAGATAATTTGAGTTCATTTCCTCAGCACCATCACCACTCATTTTTTTTACATCGCTTTAATAGTAATTTAGTTCTAACCATTGGAAGATAAATGTGTATTTGGAAAAAAAAATAATGACATTTCTGTACTTTAGCTGTACAGCTAATAAAAGGGTTTCTTACGTGCAATTTTGGCATTTTTAGCCATTATACCATTATCTAATTTAGCAGCCATTTGGAGTAACACTGGCATGCAAAATGAGCCTTATTTAAACTCCTTTTGAATATACAATGCTTTCTTCCTTATTTGATAAAAATAAATATCAACACAAATCTCAGCAAACAAAAAAAATAAATCCTAAGAACAGATAAAATGCCTGAAAGTCTGATAAATTAGGGTAGGTAAATTCTGAAAGGCAAACATTCACTTGTAAAAGTATTAAATAGAAAATCCCCTTTGTAAGAAGGTAGATCACTGACAGAAAAAACAAAATGAGTCTAAATCAATGAGTCTAAATCGTTATTTTTATGGAGCCGCTATAACATATTCTTCAATATGTATAACATAAATTTAAATGCTTCACTGTTAAGAGGGGATAGAATGCTTTTAAAAACAGCCCATAGAAAAGAATATAGCCTTACCTTTCTAGCTGTCTTTCATTTCCTCCCTTTAAAACATTTATTAAGCAGAAGACCTCAGTGACAAGGAAATTTCATTTCTACGCCTGGCAGATTAAAATACATCAGCTTCAGACATCATTCAGCAAAGAAATAATTTGAATAGTTTATTTTATTAGGAAAAAAAAGATTTATGGCAGCATTTGACTATGTCAAGAAAGAAACTGGGAGCATATATATGTAGTAAAAAAAAAATGATTTTCCGTGAAAGTAGCTGCATTAAATAAACCTTTGTAAGAAATAAAGTATTTGATTTGTCAGCAAACATTAAATACTAATGTTGTGAGGAATACCTGATGTTTTTTCTTCTCAGACATTCTGCCCTGTTCCCAGTGATTCACTCAAGATTTTTATATTCCTATTCCTGTATTTATTAGCTATTTTTTTATTAACAGTATTTATATGCCACTCAACAGCACCATGAGCTGCTTATAACAACAAAACAATAAAATACTATTACAAACCATTTTAAAATGATGCAGCATAAAAGCTCCAGCCACAGTGAATAAAATCAGCATAACAAAATCTTCAGCAACCTCAGAAATATGCATTAAACAGATGTTACGTTTATGCTAGAGTTTGAAAAAACTCAGGGCAGGGCATTCAGATACTGTTGAGCCACAGATTCATCATCCTGGCTGAGGATGATGGGAGTTATAGTCCATCAACATCTGCATGGGCAGTTTGTTCCATAAAGTGGGGGCTATGATTAGGAAAGCCTATATCCCAATCCAAGACCCCATTGGGAGGGAATCCAGAAGCAGGTCCTTCCTCGGTATCTAAACTGGTCTGGCAGAATCATACTTGGCAAAAGGGTTCCCAGATGCATCCTGATGTGAAGCCATGTAGGGCTCATAGGTAATAAGCAGCACTTTGAACTGGGCCAGGAAGCCCACTGACAGCCAGTACAGCAACAATGATATTGGTGTTATATGGCATTGGTCTCCCACCAACCACTAGCCTGGCCTGAAACATTCTGTATCTGCTGCAGCTTCTGAGTCATCTTCAAAGGCAGTCCCACATACAATGCATTGCAGTAGTCCAATCATAAGTTGTTCAGGCCATGTCACCAAGCATCCTGAGTCAACTGGGCTACAACTGGCATACCACTGAAGGTGGGCAAAGGTTTTACTGCTGATTTACTGTCAGCCCTCCCAGGTAGACCAGGCAGGAAACACGACCAGATGAGCTAATTCTAATTTATTGTAAGGCTACATTAACAGAATTTTGCAAGTCTGAAAGTACAAATCTCCCGCCATCTCTTTTGGAGCCTAGTAAGTTAGGGAGGTTCCTTTCTGAGTTTCTTTCTCTTTCCGTTATGCATCTGTGGGCTGTGCCCCCTCTTATATGATCATTCCCTAGGTGGCATTTCTTCCCCCTGTCTCCCAAGGTCATTCCCACATACCATTACATTAGCAGAAGCTGTGAGTCCAGGAGAACATCCGAGTCATAGACCAGGTCCTATTGGAAAGCATAATTCCATAAAGAGTGGCTACTGTGGCAGATGTCAATAGATGATGCTGATGTTTACAAATGTACTGTAATTCTGTTTTTCCAGAGTTTAATCTGAGCTTCTTTATCTATATCTAGACCTAACAGCCTCCAGATATCAGTTCAAGGTGTCTAGTTTGGCCTAAGGGGGTAATTTAGAACTGAGTGTCACCAGCATATTGATGGCATCTCATCCCAAAACACCTCTCTATGTAGTTTCAGATAGATATCAAATAGCATGAGGAAAAAGGGACTCAGTGCTGTGGTACCCATATTGGAGCACTCAAGATCTTGATCACTGTTTCCCCATGACCATTGATTGGACACCCCCCACCCCCACCCCCCAGTAGGAGTGGAAACACTGTAAGGTAGATTCCAACTCCAAAACACTTTCGGATGGTCCCGAAGATTACCATGGTCAATGATACCCAAAGCTGCCAAAAAATCCAAGAGGATCAGGAAGGATGCTTTTCCCCCATCCAGGTCCTGATGAAGATAACTGTAAAAATGTTGGTTTTGCCTCATCACAGGCCTGAACCCTGACTAAAAAGAGTCTAGATAATCTGCTTCCTCTAGGATCCCCTGCAGTTTAATCCCCAGCACCCAGCTTCCCTAAAAGAGACTTATCTGGATTTAAAGAAAATGTTGGAGAAAGAGTGAACACTATCAAGGATGGCTGTATCAAGAGTTCTTTTCCCCTCCAAGAGTGTATTACTGCCTCCTTCAAAGCAGGGGGCACCACACTGTCTCTCAAAGAAGCATCCAGAACAATCCAGCTGCACATGAAGGATCCAGGAGGAGCAGGGATCTAGCCCTCAGATCACTTTATTGACTTTATCTGCAACTGACTTTATCTGCAAAAAAAAAAACCTCTTATCCAGCCTGCCACTTTTCCTTAAAAGGGTCCAGTTTACTTAGAAGAATTATGCCAGATGGCTATAGTCATAATGTGCACAGACATTTACCAGCAGCAGCCTGGGTCAATAAAGGCAATGGACTTAGAAGAAGGGAAATACAATAGGAGCAACTTAATTAGAAGGAAACGGCATCCTTCTTCTGTAATGACCAACCACCAAGTTCCCCCATCATACCTTCTTCTGGCCATCAGAGACTCAATAGGCACTAATTGCCATATGCAAGGGGCTTCCACAAACAGTTCCAGTGCATTCAACACAATTTCTCAGTCCTAACAACTACTATCTTCTATTTACATTCCATGACAAGCAACATACAGTGATTCACTTCACCATCCAAAACACCAGCTACATATGTTTTGAGATACCCAACCTTCAGATCTTCCCCCAACTTTTCACTCTATTGTCAATGTACAATACATCAACATAAGCACAGAATCCTTCACCTCATTCTCTTACTGTGAAGGGGAGCCTTTCTTATCACTCCCCTGATATCACCTATGAGGAGGAAGCTAAAACAAATTATTGCATTCTTCAAAACATAGTCTGTTATAATTTGCCATCTACCATACCCACAGACTTGGAGGTTTGTTTGTTTGTTTGTTTGTTTATTTATTTATTTATTTATTTATTTATTTATTTTCAAGATTTATAAGGCTGCCCAACTCAGATAGTATCACTCTGGGCAGCATACAACATAAACACACAATAAATCAAAAAGAAGAAAAAACAAAGAAAATCACCTAACAACAGACAGACAATATACTATATAAATACAAAATGTAAAAAGTAATACAAGTAGTCCTCGGGTTACAATGGCAATTGGGACCAGAATTGCTGTTGCTAGGTGATGCAGTCATAAAGCATAACATCATATTGCCGCATCGCTTAGTGACGGCAGTTCTGTCAGTCCTCGTTGTCATCGTTAAGCAAGGACTGTACAAATCATTAAGTGAGGACCTTACATGACTGCAACTTTTGACTTCCTGCTGGCTTCCCTATTGACTTTGCTTGTGGGAAGCCAGCAGGAAACATTGGAAATCGCAATCATATGACCACAGCTCGCTGCAATGTCATAATCGCAAGCCAGGCGCCAAGTGCCCAGATCACGATCACATAATTGCAGGGGCACTGTGATGGCTGGAACTCTGAGGACCTCTTGGAAGTCCCCCTCATTCAGTGCCATCACAAGTTTGAATGGTCCAATTAAACTTCTCACTTTCATTTTCACCATCATTTCCTAATGTTCTAGCCATCTCTGTCCCATTGCTCCTGCTTCTACTCCCCTGTCCCAGGTCAGTACAACCAACTTGAATGCTAGCCATTCTGTACCATCACCCTCTCACTTTTAGTTGCCTACGCTATAATGGCGACCACTTCACCATCTTTCTGCAATATCATCAAGAAGGGTCTGCCAATGCAGCTCGCCTTCTTGTGTACACTTTTACATTCTTGAACAACAGCTTTGGGAGAACAAAGTATGGTGGAATTCACAAAGTTCATATTGTTCCTTTTTTCTTCTCATTATCAACACTTTGCGCCTCCCATCCATTTCTTTTCCACTCAGTTTCTTCTTCACAGCAGACAGTAACAGAACCAGCATTTACTCTCTCAAAGATTCCTCCAATTTACTTTTTCTGTCATCTTCACTCATCTGCAGAAATTTTCCAGAACATCCACAATAATTCCAAATCAATCAAAAAACCCCTGGCCAGCTAAATTTATCAGTCACATCTAGCTACCACTTTAAATATATATATATATATATATATATATATTGAACTACATCATGGGTCCAGTAAAACTTACCCCCAAGATAAGTCATAACATATTTTTCTAGAATTTTCTAATTTATGACTTGATTCAGCTTTTAATTAACTATATTCAGAAAAATCTTTAATTTGGATAAAATATCACCCATACAGTTGAATTTACATTATAAACCAAGTGAGATAAATATTAATAAAGCAATTATGTATATGCATGCTTAAAATTAATCAACTAACTAAATAAATACTTGTATAAAGCTACCTTTGAAGTTTATGCAATATTTTTCTCTGGACCATGACAAAAATTGGTTTTTCATTGTCTCTAAACTGAATGGACGCTTTCTCCCACAAATACCTTCTTTTAATATTCAAGATGACATGTGACAACCTTGATGTATTATATTTGAATCCCATCATTAAGGAAATAAAGCCTTATACAGTGGTACCTCGGTTCACGAACGCTTCTGTTCACAAACAATTCGGTTCACGAACAGCTCCGGTCACAAAATTTTGCCTCCGTTCGCTAATGCCGGATCGGGTTACGAACAGGATCCGCGGCCATTTTCCCTCCTGTGAAACATGGTCGCGGCTTCCTGTAGGGAGGGGGACTCTCCCTCCAAGCAATAACTGCCTCCCCACCCGCCTTCCTGTCCTCCACGCCAGACGTCGCGTCGAGCAAGGTTAGCTTTCTCTCTCTTCGTACTGTACTTTGTGTCATATTTTTGCGGTTTTTAAAAAAAAAACATATGGTTCAGAACGGATGAACCGTAATTACATTGAACCTTATAGGGAAATTTGATTCGGGACTTGATCAAAAATCGGTTGGCGACCAAATTCGTAGGGGTCAGAACGGATTAACCGTATTTACATTGAACCTTATGGGAAAATTTGATTCGGTTCACGACCAATTCGGTTCGCGACCAGAGTCGTGGAACAAATTAAGTTTGTGAACCGAGGTATTACTGTATTTTGATCTATTAATAATTTTCGGTTTATACTGTGATACTGTATTTTAATATTACAGAGGACACTGAGTTCACAATTTAGATGTATTTAATTAATAGCCGTAAATTCTACCGAAGCCAGTAAGATTGTCCCCACTGAATTCTAGAAATGTTCAATCACCGTTCATAGAGTTTCTTAATTTTAATGTGCACAATGAAGATTTTGCAGTGAGCAGTCCCCAAAAGCTATTTTGTTCAGAATTTCCTATTCTTTCAATGTGAAAGTCTTAAACTGATATAATATATCAGACCAATATCAGACCAATTTTTTTACCACTTCTTGCTTTACCCATTTTTTTATTTTCCTATATTTATGGCCCCTTTGTCATATGATACATTTCCATCTAACATACCTTTGTCTATGGAAGAACTTCCCTCTTTATGGCCATCAAGTCATTCCATGAAAAACATTGTTCAGATTGAGACCTCTTGTAATTCTTCATTTGTAGCACCACTGATGTACTGATTCTGTGTGATCTGTTGTTGTTTGACCCTCGCTGACTTACACTTTTACAAAACCTTATAAATTCTGCCCATTCCACATAGATTCTATTCTTTCTGAACAGAAACCAATACCACCAGTCCTAAAATATATTTCAGGGACCCACTGGGCCACAGAAGCTACATGGAAAAACTCTGAACGGTGTAAGACGATACTCAGAACCTATGTGAAAGGTGTCAAATTTAGATCATAAAGACATAAAGTCAGAATATTCTCAGTAGTAGTTATTCAAGGATTTATTCTGAAAGAGGTAGTAAATTACTAGTTAAGGCATTTCCCCAAGCATTTTTAAAAAATAGTAATTGCGTTGGCTTTGAATGATCGGAGTCAAACACTTTTGGGATGTTTTTTAGAGAATAGGGCTAGTATCCTAACCTGAGCTTTATGGAAAGTACTGAATAAACTATAATCCAATAGTAATTGCTCCAAATCCAGTTGAGATTACCTTGCAAGATTCACCTCTGTCAGAAATAGGTAAATACAGTTCAGTAGCCTAAGCTCAAATTTTTGTAGTGCAAAAAACATACACTGGTGTTTTCCCTACCTGTTCATTAAGGACCATTTATTTTTTAAGGGTTATAAAGTCAGAAAGCCTAACAGAAAGCAGAAATCTTAGGAAGGCCTAGGGGTAAAATAACATATTTTATCAGTAGAAAGATGATGTCACTTTAGAGCTGTAATAATGATAATTTCTGTGACCAGAAGTGCTGTGTTACGATTAATCAATTATGCAAACCATCACCATTTCAAAGCTAGTAAAGACTTATTTAATGGCATTTTTCATGCATCTCATAGCTTTAATAGATTATCATCCAGCTCTATCTTGACAGAGACATCCACCAGAGCAGATCATCCGGCCCCATGTAGCAGTCCCCAAAATCCTTGGCCCAGATTGTGAAAACAATTGTTTATTGGAATAGATTCCCCTCCCTTCCCCAACTTATTGATTGCTTTAGAAGAGTGGGTGATTGTAGCTCAGCAGTTAGTTTGTTCCTCCACTGCATGCCTTATTCTCCTGGAAGAATGACTCCACACAAGGAGGCTGCAAATGAACAGACTCCTGAGTTTAATGTATCAAAATTGGCTCCATATTCCTCTTTACCATCCCAAAATTATCTTCAGTCAGCTTGTGCTTTTAAGAATAATTCAGTCCTTTATTGCCTCACTTCTGTACAGAGGATAGAAATAATCCAGAATGAAAGGACTTTTGTGCACTTTACACCCTTGAGGAAAACAACAACAAGGTTAATTTTAGGGAGAAGTTAAAGCACCCTGATATCCTGTCCAAAGCTGCATTGTGTGACAGATAGTAGAACATTTTAAAAGCAATGTCATTTTCAAGAAGCAGAAGGAGAAAGAGGGCTAAGGGAAGAGCACAGAATTTCATTTTTGTAATGCTGTCCATATAAAAGAAGAGAGATGCACTCCCATTAGATAGAAAGCTATCAGATCCAATCAGCCTAACTACTTTGTGCATTTCCCCTAATTTTTGCCTAACACCCATCTTGTTTCCCTTTCTTACAACAGTGCTGAAGAAATGAAGCTATCAACCAGAACCGAACCATGAAAGATGCCCAGAGGTGGATTGCAGAGGTATTTATTTAAAGTATTCAATTTCTACATAAAGAGTTCAGTTCATAGAGGACTTGGGCTCTTACAAAGGAGCCACCATTCTGTAGTTCAGATACTGCAGCCCAGTTTGCTAACCATTATCAAATAAATCATAATTCATTAATTTATTTAAAAAATAAGCCTATCTTCCTCCCTAGCACCTAAGGAAGGGCCTGCCTTACAACCCCACAGAATTGGCGGTGCGTTCAGCAGAACTTGGATGCTCAATGTAAGTTATTTCTGTCCTGCTGCCTAGTTTTGTTCCAGCTGATGCTCCAAGCTACATCAAGCCAAGAAACTTTGCTCCAGCTGATGCCCAACCTACATCAAGCCAAGAAACGAAGCTCAAGTAAAAGTGGCTCTGGAGAAAAGGGCGCGATCCACAATACTGGAGCAAGCAAAAGGATGTAGGCAAAAGCATCAGATATAAAAGCAATTCCTAGTCTCAGGAAGCAAGCGACTGCTCTTCCTTTTTCTTCCCAGTAATCTGTTAGAAAATAAAACTTCCTCAGAAAAAAAACTGTGCTTCCTTAAAAAAAAAAAAGAGCAGAGGCAGAAACTTCTTGGAAATTAAATAAAGCAATTAGACAAAAATGATTTGTAACTTGTATCATGTTACTGTGGTTCCAAACACCTTTCACATATTTATACAATGTAACAAAACCTTTATTTGATACATAAAATTATATATTAGTTTAAAAATTATATATTAGATCCATGACTTTCCCCTTTTTACCGATGCAACTGGGTAAAAATTCAAATGCTTCAAGAATAAAGTTGCATTCCATGAATTTTGCTAAAGATAAATGAGATGGGGGGGGGGGGGGATTAAGAAGTCCAACAGTAGTTATGAATGACTCAAGACCTCCATCTAGTGGCTACGTAAGATTTAATGTTCATTTCCAAAATTTAATATTCCATTCCAATATGTCTTTTTTCCCCTACAGTGTTGAATTTCAATTCATGAAACACAGGGCCAGCCCTTCCATGAGGCAAAATGTGACCTGCTTATCTCAGACAGCAGATCCTAGGAATCATAGTTGTTTCTTTTTAATGAATAACAGTATACAAATTAAGTAATTAACAATAACTACAATAATGATATCTGGATTATCCATCTGTTGGCCATACTTTTCCCATTCTAATGTTTCCAGTGACAATTTCAAGCGGGAGTAGTGTGGCCTGCTGACCACAATCAACATGCTCACAGTCACGGTTAGCAAGGACATACCTTTTCCATATTCACAGAGTACACAAGGTAGTTCATTTATAAACATTTCAGGATCCTGGGTGCTATCTCTCTGTTTGAGGATCAGAAGAAAGGCAGCAGGAACTAAATAATCCATGCCCTAGAGGAGCCTTTCCTAATCTGGATGCTCTCCAGATATATGGATTTCCAGAATTCTCAGCAATGAGTGCAGGATTCTGGCATTTGAAGTGCACGTATCTGGAAGACACCCAAATTGGGGAAACCTGATTTAGAAAGACAAATTGCTTAGATTTAGGAAATGCTCCTGAATCATACTCCTAGACTTAGATTTTTGGGACTAGCTAACTAGAGGATGAGGCACGCCAATGTTTCGGCCCAGTGGTTGATATCTTGAAACTTAGAGCTCAGTCCTCCAGAATTATAGAGCACTGAAAGAGCACTAACATCAAACCAGAATTTGCCTCCAAGATTCCATTCAGGGATCTACTTATCTGGGGATAAGCCTCATTGAACTCACTGAACTCAGCAGAATTTACTTTGAGAGACCACCATAAAAATAAGGGAGGCATCAGAGAGACATCTGCTGGCACACTGGTGCCTCTTCTGCTTCTTCTTCCTCCTTTCTCAGCAGCTTCCACCACAGTTGTGGCTGTCTCACCCATCAGATACCTTCTCAGGGGAACCATCACAGCCATGTGTTCAGCCCTCTCTGCACAAAGTTGCATGGCCCTTAAGTAAAAATAAAGCTTTTAGCTTTTGAATCAACAAATGTTGCTTCTTTATATATGTGGAATATGGTGCTTGCATGTCACTTTCTTTCATATATCAAAGTAATCTGAGTTTAGGCACCAGGGCATACTCCCAAGTAATTGCAACCTTAAAATGCAATTCTATGCATGCCTGCTCAGAAATAAATTCAGGGCTGCAACCTAAATCTGCTTATCTGGGAAATACCATCAGTGGATCTTACTGTTGAGTAAATGCACCTAAGATTGCTCTTCACATCTTGATTGATCAATTCAGAGAATATAGAGTGTCTGTTTGGTTCTACCAATATTAACAACATTCTACCAATATTAACAAACATTAGCAAACACGACATGTCGGTGTAGTATGTACCCACTATAGATATAACTGGAGAATCCATCCTCCCTCATTTAAAACAGGCTTCCATGATCTGGTTAATGCTAATGGAAGTTACAATTCAATGCATCCAGAGGGCTCCAAGTTGAAGATAGCTGTCCTACATTTTGCATTGTGCATTTCTATATGATGTAGCCTACAGCCCCTTTCTTCCACAGATATCCCCAGGTGGTTTTGAGCTGTGTGGTTTGAGCATTGCTCCCCAAGTTACTAAAAATTGGGTGTCCTTATTCCTAGGCCAGGAACTCTCTTCCCATTAGTTCAGTGGGCATACATTTTGTAGAACTATGCAGTGCTGCTTGATAAGATAACAGGAAGGAAGCTATTTTCTGATTTACAGATAGGGTATCTGCCTTCACAGTTTTCATGGCAGTTTTAAAAGTTCTAAACACATTTGGTTTCCCATTTGCACTTACTCTGATGGCAGAGAGCAGATAAAAACATGTCAAATATTATCGCACTGGCAAAGGTTCCTCATTATTTGAGATACAGACCTGGGCCCATTTTTATCAGATTTCAATTCTTCAGGTAAACCATGATTCACAAAGTAAAGCATTATGCTGTAATGGCTACATTAACAGGGGACACAGAGGTAACATTCTGGTCATTTTGACGGTGCACCTACTATCATTAGGATCCTTTCATTTTAGGAGATGATTCGTTGGCAAAGATTAAGGCTTCAGTTGGGTAAATTGTCTGGAGTTATAAATAAATAAGTTTTTAACTATGTCTTTTACCTTCTACTGCAATCTAAATTGGAAACAAAAGTTTTCTCCAAGTGTGGTACATGGTATTACAGGATGCTGGATTGAAATATATTTAAATGTTTTACATGGAGATAGATAACTTGGGGCCCTCCAGATGTTCTGGGCCTTGTGTCTTTTCAACCCCAGCTAGCAGAACCAGTAGAAAGGGATTGTGGGAACTGTAATCCAAAATGTCTGGAGAGCATCCAACTGCCTACCCCTATTCCAGTAGCATCCATGATAATTCACAATGACACCTAAATAATGACAAGTGCAGATGATGACAAAGATAGACCTCTAGACAGACAAAGGACCAATTTGCATCAAGATATCTACCACAAGTACGTAAGTCATGTCATTTGTGTGAGGCCATCATGACACCTAGTGTCATTTGCTTCCATGCCCTGCCTGAAGATGCCTGTGTCCTGTTTGGAAAATATGGCTTTCATGATCACAAGAGGTACTTTAATTCTAATCAGTTTTAATAATATTTTTAAATGAGGCAATCTTCATTGGATGCTTTAAGCTATACCCAAATCCAGTTTCCTGAGAGTGTGTTCTTTTTATCTATCTGTCTGTCTGTCTGTCTGTCTGTCCGTCCGTCCGTCCGTCCATCCATCCATCCATCCATCCATCCATCCATCCATCTATCTATCTATCTATCTATCTATCTATCTATCTATCTATCTATCATATTTATATAGCCACGCATCTCACACAAGGTGACTCTGGGCGGCATACAACAATTAAAAAATAAATACATAGAAACAATTACACATAAAAAACTGTAAAAGCACACAAAATAGGAGGGAATAAAATTAATAAGGGAGCCATCGCAAAATCTCCCCAGTCCCCTGGGAGCTCCAGGCCTGATCACATAGCCAGGTCTTGAGGGACTTAGGGAATGTTAAGAGGGATTTTTGAAGACAATGAGTCTTTAAGTAGAAATGTATAGGATTGAACTGTAGGATCTTGGTTAGTGTGAACAATAGCTCAGGAAACATACATGATTTTATGTTTATAATAATGGTGGATGCTATCATACCTGTGTCTTTACAATTATTTGAGAGGCAGATAAGCTGGGGACAAATATATTGAGCTGAAGGATATTTTCCATTATCAGACTATCTACCTTCTCCTGCAACCTATTCTTCTGCCTCAGGATCATAAACTGGTACTATCTTCTTCCTTGAGGTTGTGCAATGTCCACCTTACTTTTCCCTGCATGTATGTCTTCTGCTATTCCAACAGGTAATATAGGGTGAGTGTAAGGCCAGTTCAAAGCAATCCCACATTCCTGCTCTTCCTCTACCAGCCAAAAACCAAGAACTCTGAGTTTTCTTTACCACCATCAGAGTAAGTGAAGGGAGGGGCTCATAGAGAGTCATCTGCTGGCACTGATGCCTCTTTGGCCACTGCTGCTGCTGCCACCCTCTTACCAGTATCACCACAGCTGTGGTTGTCTCATTCCATCAGACACCTCCTGAGAAGAACTACCACTTCCATTCATTCAACCCTTCCAGCTATTGCCTCTGCATGAAGAGGCATGAGAGAGGTTCTACTGGTCACAGTGCTAGAAGAAGGGTGAAGTAGGCCTGTCTGCTCCTGCTACTAGTAGTCATGGATGAATAATGGCAGAAGAGTAAAGTGGACATCTCAGGAGGTTTGGAGTATCTCAGAATCCCACAGAGCATAGTTCTGCTAGAAATGGCATCTAAAAAACGTTTCCATTTAATCTCCAAAACTATGACTGGTGGTTTCTGTTTTTATTGCCAATATCCTGCACTTTCACTTTCCACAAGTATATTCAAATAGACACACATGCACACGTGCACACTCACACACACACACACACACACACAGAAGCACCAGGGCCTTAAGGAGGAACTAGAGAGGATGTGGAAAGTAAAGGCCAAAGTGGTCCCAGTGGTGATAGGAGCACTTGGGGCCGTGACTTCTAAGCTGGGAGAGTGGCTCCAACAGATCCCAGGAACAACTTCAGAGCTCTCTGTCCAAAAGAGTGCAGTGCTAGGAACAGCTAAGATACTGCGCAGAACCCTCAAACTCCCAGGCCTCTGGTAGAGGACCCGAGATTGAGGAAGACTCATACCACCCACAGGGGTGAGAGGGGATGGGTGGGTAGGTAGGTAGATGGTTAGAGTGCAGAGAAATAATTATCTTTTGTTATTTCACTCTTTCCAGTTTGTTTCTAGGATTATTTTTTTTTCTCTCATTTTCACTAAGGAGTACCTTTCTGTTTATTTATATATTCAATTTATTTATTCAATTTATATAGCCACCCATCTCACATTTGTGACTCTGGGTGACTTACAATTAAAACATAAACAGTACCTAAAAATCAAAAAATAAAACAACCATACAAACAATACAAACATTAAAAACAATTAAAAGCATAAAATACAATCACCGGTAGAGCACAGCCATTCAAGTACAGTTTCTGTTGAGCTCCAGGTGAGAATTTATAGCCATCAACATATTTTTTGTTTAGGCAAGTCTAGGATAGCCAACGAAAGAATTACTCCATTCCACTAAAATTCAAAATCCAGTGGCTGACGTCACTGTATTCATTCATTCATTCATTCATTCATGACTTTGTATACACTTCTGCATTGAACCCTGGCAATTTACAGATATAATCCCAGTAAACAATAAATACCGTATTTTTCCGTCAATAAGACGCCCCCATGTACAAGATGACCCCCACTTTTCCAACCCAAAATTAAGAAATCAATATTTTAAAGATAGTGCAGAACACATTTTTATTTAGTAATTAGTTAACATTTACCTGATACACTCGGTGGGAGGAGGTCCAAACTGTCTCTCTGCAGCTCTATTTCCATGCCCTTTTGCATAACTGATTACATTCAATCACGAGTGAAACTGCCGATAGCTTGTCTCTGCAAACAGACTTCCTCTAATTGGTTTGTTCAGCATCAGCTGACATCAGTTACATAGGGCTCATGATTGGAGGAAGTCTGTTTGGGAGACAAGCTATTTCACTCGTGATTGGAGGCTAGCAATAGGAGGAAGCCTGTCTGCAGAGACAAAGTATGGGCAGTTTTGCAACCACGCGGTTTTCTCCTCGGCTGACTTCCTTGAATAAGACGCCCTTCAATTTTTAGGGTAAGGATTTTAGAAAAAAGTATCGTCTTATAGTCGGAAAAATATGGTACATAAAAGTAGACAAATTGAGAATGATGTAGTGTTGTTCACAAGATGCTGAACTGTCTAATTTGGATGGTTTTAAAAGGGAATGTCTTCTGTATTTAAGGCATATCTGATTATCATTTACAAGGGACCACAAAATGATACTGTCCAGGCTTCCCTTTAAGCACCTGTATGGTTATTGCTGAGAGTGCTAGAATAGAGAGGCTTCTTGTTGGACCTAGCAGGATTCTTCTGATCTTCTAGGTAGCCATGGAAATTGAAAACAAGCCATTCTGAGCTATGTGGGATTTTCGTCTGACATATACTGTATTGCATTGCTTCTTACTTTACTTTCAGTACTTTGTTGGCTGATTTCATTGTCTGATTTCCATTGTATTGTGGTTTTTATGCTTCTACTTTCTGTAAGCCACCATGAGTCACAAGATTCAGTGGTCTATGAATAGAATAAATAAACTAACAGGCAGAAGTGCACAATTTAGAGTTTTCAGCTAGCCACATTGCAAATGCAGCTCAATGCTCAATAGACTTCACACCATACAGGAGGGATGAAAAAATCCTTTGGAAAGAGAAACTTTAGAGCCTGTAGCATGTCAGTGGAGACAGCTGGGGGCAGGCGCTGAAGCATTGCCCAAGCCTTGAAACAAAGGTGGCTGCTTTAGAAAAGAGTTGCTTTGTAAACATACCCATTCATGTTTGTTTATTTATATCCAGGGAAGAAACGTCTAGTAAAGAATTAAACTAATACAATATTTATACATCAGCAGCTGGTCCAGATTTAGTTGTTCATACTTCCATATGCTGACTACTTGTGCAGAACATGAATGTGACTCTCAGTAAAAATAATATCACACTTCTAGATAAAGCCCATATTAAGATGTCGGTCTGATTTGCAGTTAACAAGCAATTTCTGAAAGTGATTAGAAAAGGAAGTATGCAAACTTAGTGTTCTTTCAAAGGCACCAACAGCGGTTTGAGCAAGATGGCTATTCCCTCATCTCCCAGAGCTCTAAACCAGCCAGAGGCCGATATCTTGCAGTCTCATCATGAGAAGAAGCTGCCTGGAGCACTTGTGGGCAATTTTAACTCCTCTCCTTGTCTGGAGAAGTTTTGAAGAGCCTGTGAACTCGCTGGCTCTTCATTCTGCCATGGTCATTGGCTCCACTTTTCACGAAGATGTCTTCGCCATTTCTTCCTTCCTGTCAGCTATTAGAAACCTTTGGGTCAACAAGTTTGACAGCACTGGGTGAGTTTTCTTTAATCCTTAGTGAAAGAAAGTTTTAACTACACATTTAAGAACTTAGAATTTTTTTTTTTTTTTTGGAATAATCAGCAAAAGGATGATTAAAAGTTTGATTTTGGAAAGTTACAAATGGAAGGGGCCAGATAAATTTAAAATAAGATTTTGGAATTAATTATAATGAATCCTTCCCATGGGAAAATGCTTTTATTTTGAACTTAAAAAATAATAATAAGATTTTAAAAATTGGACACTAGAGGGAACTAAAGATGACAATTAAAGGAGAATAACACATAAACTTGACTTACAATTACAGAATGAAGCAAAATATTCTAACATTGGACATACAGAAGGATATTTTTCAAAAATGGACTCAGAAATTATTATTAACAGTGTCAACAGAGACATCTGCCTCTATGGAGAGACTGTGTCTAAAAGATGTTATGGAAGAGAAACAAGTTTTACCTGACAAGATTAAGACTGAATTGAAAGTGGATTTACAAATGACAGGCTACAAGAACAATATGGAAAAAGATGTAACACTGGACATACAAAAGAAACTGGCTGATGTTTTAATAATTAAAAGGGTTATGCAAACAATAAACCAAGAGGGAGATCTGGATAATTTTCCTATATTGGATTTATAAAAGAGGCTTGTTAAAGTTTTGAAGAATCTTGTGAGAAGGGACAAATTAAAAATGAAAAGAAGTCAAGTTCTATGACATTATTTGAATGGACTAAAGATTAAGATTGTTAGAAGTAAAGGGAAGGAATATAAAGTTGGTTTATTTGATTAAGGTTAAGATAGATATGTTGTTACTTCTGATAATCCTTAATGGACTTTTGCTGATACCAGGACTGAAACGATGAGGCTTTAAGGATTGATTTATAGATAAGAGATGGGATATGGGAAGAAGAGATCATTTGTGTATTTTAAGAGGAAGTCATAAGTTACTAAAATTGTTTACACTTGTTGTGATGGTGAGAAGTCACTTCTTTATATATTTCTTTTCCCTTTTTTACTATATTCTTACTTTTCTTTCTTTTCTCTTTCTCTTTCTCTTTTTCCTTATTTTTTCTTTTCTGTACCTTCTACTCTTTCTTTTTATTCTTCTATCTTTTTTTAGTTTGTATTAGTTTTGACTGTCGTAATTATAATCTTTAATAAAATGACTATATTAAAAAAGAGATGTTGGCCTGATTTATACCTACAGTCCCCAATTAGACCAGCATCTTAATCATATTCTTAAAATCAAGAATAGGACCAAAGAACACACACACACACACACACACACTTTATACTATTTTGCACAGAGGGCACTCAAAGCCTCTACAGAAAACAGATAATTAAAATATGGTAAACATTGTATTGTCAGAGGCTTTCACGGCCAGAATACGATGGCTGGTGTGGGTCTTCTGGGCTGTGTGGCCGTGTTCTGGAAGTTTTGTTTCCTAACGTTTCACCAGCATCTGTGACCGGCATCTTCAGAGGGCAGGAGCACAAACAGGAGCAGTTCTCTTTGTGCCCAGGATGATGTGACCCTTTTGTGGGTATTTATAGAGATCAGCGAGGGTGCCTGAAGGGGGTGGGGGCGGGGTTTGGGTTAGCAAGTGGCTGCTTGTTTTGGTGTGTGTATCTTCCTGGGGGTTAGGCAGGGTTTTTTCTTCTATTGAGTTGTTAACGAGTGGCTGCTGAGGGTGATTAGCATGTTCATTGTGTGAATTGTTCACGCATCCTGGTGGTTGAGCTGAGTTCATTGACCTTTTGCAGGCTGTATTTTTCAGGATTGGTAGCCAGGTTTTGTTGATTTTTAGACTTTCCTCTTTTTTATTGAAACTGTGCTGGTGTTTGTGAATCTCAATGGCTTCCCGGTATAGCCTGGTATAGTGGCTGTTGGTGTTGTCCAGTATCTCTGTGTTTTCAAATAGGATTTTGTGTCCAGTGTGCTTGAGAGCATGTTCAGCTACTGCAGATTTTTCTGGTTGCTGTAGTCTGCAGTGTCTTTCGTGTTCTTTTATCCTGGTATGGATGCTTCGTTTTGTGGTCCCGATGTATACTTGCCTGCAGCTGCATGGTATGCGGTATACTCCTGTGGCGGTGAGGGGATCCCTTTTGTCTTTTGCTGATTTTAGCATTTGTTGTATTTTTCTGGTGGGTCTGAAGATTGTTTGGAAGTTGTGTTTTTCCTGATGGATGGATAAATGGTAAACATTGTTAAAACTGTTAAAAATATCTTTAGGTAGCATAATCTGGCTAAAGGGGGAGCACAGACTGTGAGGTGTGAATGCAACTCTATTCTAAACCATATTATCATAAGGGCAAATCTTTTCTAAAAGAGCAAGGCCATAAAAGCAGACAGGTATGGACAAAATCTGTCAATCCAAGAATGGACCACTATATGTTTCTCAAAAATAGGACTTCCCAAGTTCCAAGCAGATGATAAAGCCATCTCAGGTAAGTTGCTGTAACATCTACATTTTACCTGGAAATAACTCCTATAAGGAATTTAGCTGGACGATCTTCTGAGCCGGTGCTATTTTAATAGAATTTTATTTGGTTACACATAATATTTCAGAATACTATTTTGTTTTGTTTTCTTTTGTTTTGTTTTTAATGTGTTAATGCAATAACATTTTCATATTAACACAGTTATAATTAAAGGCAGCTCCTCTAGAATTTTTTTTAAAAATGAACTTCCAATAATGTTAAGAATGCTGTTTCTCCTGTTGTGATCAGTCTGCATTTGCCACTAGAAATACTAAATCAGAATAGTGCAGTTTTAATAGATTATTTTTTTCACAACTTGTAGAAATTAAAATACTCTTTTAAAATCTATGCTGGTCCTTGAGAGGTTTAAAACAAAACTAAACCGAACAGAATAATTCCACAGCTAGGGAAATTCTTTATTAGTAAGAACCAAATATCACAAAATATTGTTGTGCTACAGAAGGCAATCACTCTCAAGACAGAGAAATTGAATGAATGAATTGTCAAAAGATACTGGAATTATTACAAAAGCTGGCCGACTCTTTAGGGCGCTTTATTTATTCCTAATAAAGATATTGGCCAATTCATTTTTAAAAAATCATTTTCCTTCCACTAGAGGGTGCTGGTTTGTAAGCAGAGAAAATCAGAATATGGTTTTGCTTCTTAGTTTCCAGAGCCAAAAAAAAAAAAAAAAAAACTATTTTCAAGAACTGGGCAAACATTTAATTTTGAGACTCAGTTTGAAGGCAATTCAACTGAATCTCCAAATCAAAGTTCTGAATCAGGTTGTCAGCTTGGACCAAATTGCCAAGCTAAATTAGAAGCTTCTGAATCAATCCAAGAATTCAGTGGTCTTTTACCATGAACCAAATCCACTTTTAAAACTGGATCAATCTGATTTGGTAATCCAGTTTCGAAATCTGGATAAGTTCAGAGATCCAGTTCAAATTGACAGTGCAGATCAGGTTGATTGAATAACCCAAACTAATAGTTCAAATCAGATTGGATCCAGTATGCACATTTCTACCTCTTCTTTTTACAAGCTGCTCTTCCAGGTGTCTGATGGTCCTGATTTGCTTCTATATCATTTCAAAAGATATAATGGTCCATTTGAATTTCACCACAGATGAAACAAATATAACTATATTTTAAATACAAATAGAATAAAAGAAGTTTGTCTTAGATGTCTGTAAAAGAAAGAATTAAGAAGACATTGTATCAATAAATACAATAACGTAGTGGACACCAGATTCACTTTGACAGAAACAATACAGCAGACTTCCGAAGTGTTAGACTACAAAGCTGGCTGGAAATTGTGAGTGTTATATTCCAACACATTAAGCAGCCACCACATTGGAAAAAGCCGTAACAGCCAGAACCCACATTATGCCTGCAGATCACTAATTGAGATGGTTGTTGTCATTACTGCTGTATAATTCTATCCATGCAGGTGTGAGGTGTTGGTAATGTGATTGTGAAGGATGAGGGTGAGGGCATTAACCTTCTCTGTTTGCCATTTCGTCCATAAAAATCACCCAGATTGCAGTGCTGATTTATAAAATGTGGGAAAATAAATGCCTAAATTATACCCCCTACTTTGTAAGCAGCAGTTTGAACAAAGAATTAGTTTGGACAGGGAAGAAGGTCCTGGGGAAGGCTTATATAATGCTCTAATGTACATTGTTCCCTCAGTTAAAATAAATACTGCTCTAGACAGTCCCCTGGAGGAATGATATGAAAACATTTGTTGCGCGCGTGTGTGTATGTGTATAATAGTTGGGCTAGGAATGCTTTCAAAATTACTTGGTAAGCTGGTTTGGATCAAGAGCTCATTGACCCCTTCATGAAGTTTCAGATTATTCATCAACACCTGCCCCAAACATTTATTATATAAAAATAATTTAATAAATACTATTTTAAATAATAATAATAATGACAACTCAAGGCTGCTTTCACTGGCGGCTGATGATCCAACCCTGGGTAATGCTGTCTTGCTGCTAGCCACCTCACCTTCAGGACTCGAGACTGGTGTGGAGCTCTACAGAGACCCCAAAAGATTAATTGACCCCACCAACCTTCTACCCTCTATCAACCCCCATTGACTCCCAAACACTTAGTGATCCCCTTTTGGCCCCCAGCCATTTATTGGCCCCTTGGATAGTCCCATCAGCCCTTGGGGGTTGATATTGACCACTTTGGGGAACCCTTATCTAGAGCAAGCACAGCACACTTTCCTCCTGCTATTCATCAAAGTAGCCCAAATATTTTCAGGATTCTATGGGAACCTCCTATTTAAGGAATCCATTAATTACACTTAATGCAAATCTTCCAGCAGTGGCATTTGTAGGGAAAAGATCTTGGAAAACTATTGCTGAATGTGCCTAAGCACGTTGCTCTGAACTCACTGGAAGTTCCTTGCTAAATTTGTAAGGTGCTTTGTGAAAAAAGAAATTCCACATCTACCTGGGCATCCCTGGGGCAGTCAAAATGATGGGTATGACCAGCCTCCCCCCCCCCCTTTTAACATGCATTGCCCATCTCTCTTAGCTACCTAGTTGCAGATCGATCATATCTAGGTTGCAAAAATCCAGATCACTTTTGATGACAGCAGAATCAGTTTCCTTATTTCTTTGCTGTCATTTAGTGATTATCTGAATTTTTGTAGACTAGATATGAAAGCCCCTTGCAGAAAGTACAAAAACCCTAAGGTTGTTACAATGCCTTATTCTCAAATCCTCCAAAGTCAATGTGTATATTTAAGAAACTTGCATGTCAGTGATAAGCTCATAGCCACTTCAAGCTCTTCTGTACGATACTCCACCGGCCCTCCCCCCGCTGGCGATCCGTCCAGCTGGGTAAAAACCACAGGGGTTTTGAGTCTCTTTAAGCGCAGTCCCAAACCCCGGGCCAGGGCGGGGTTAATCAGATTTCGGGAGCTGCCAGAGTCTATCAGCGCCCGTATCTCTGCCCTCCGATTAGTCCTCACCGCCCTTAGTTCCATCCAAATTTCAAATGGATGGGGTGACCCCTCTAACAAATGCCTCCAACAAACTAATGCCCAACTAGAGCTCAGAAAAAAAAGGGTGAAGGACAACCAGAAGGAGAGTTATTGGTAAAATTAAATGCCCAGATTGCTCAGGATGAGTGGTTCAAAAGCAACAGCCAGTTGCTAGTAAACAAACAAGGGGCATGGTGGTGGCAAGACAAGCTATATGTCCCTTCAGATGCTAGAAAGTGGGTTTTGCAAAGAAGTCACGACAGCAAAACAGCTGGGCACTTTGGTTTTGTGAAAACATTACATCTGATCAGACGTCAATTTTGGTGGCCAACAATGAGAAAAGATGTAGGGGAATATGTAGCCACATGCCCCACGTGTGCTATGGCCAAAAAGAGAGGGGGCAAACCAATGGGGCTTCTACAGACAGTAGCAAACCCTGTAGCTCCTTGGAAGCAAAGTGGCAGTTCGTTACACTTATACTGTTGTTGAATAAGAAGTAATTCAACAGATTGACTGAGAAATTGTCAATTTGTCTTCAATTCATTGCTCCTATTTTATAGTAACTATATTCTACAAACTAAGTAACACATTTGAAATTATTTGAGTTTTCGCATTTTAGGAACTTGCCCACAAACTTTGCAAACTTCTTCATCTTTAAACAATCTCTTTTGAGTTAATCATTTCAATTTTAGATTCTTTTTAATTTTAATAACAGAAATAAAAGTGGAACTCATGCTCCAAAGTCTTTTGTTTTTTAGATTAGATTTAAGATAAGCTTTCAAGCTCCTGAAATAGATTCAGGTAGTAATTAATTGCTAACCCTAAAATAATCTTTTAAGTCAATCTTGAAGCTTTATGTTACAAAAAATTAAAATCACAAATCTATTTACATTTGTCCATTTTTGCTGGATATGTGACTTGTACCTCTTTTATGTTTCTGATCTATATATCAACCTCTTTCTATGCCTATTGCCATAATATCCAATAATGCATAACTTACATTTAAAAAACAACATACTGGTTATTGCCAAGAACAACCAATAATAAGTAATCTGTTAAAAGTCATCATATAAAGAAAATGTACCCTGCATCTGGTAAAGCATGATTCTTTTAAAGCTTATTTAAGTATTTTGATTTTAAAAATCTGTGCTTTTCTGAAGAATCATGGAACCATTACCAGGAACTATTTAAAGCAAAATAAGAAAACTTGGCTGTATTCATAGTTTTACTACTTGAGAGGGTTTGAAAATAAAAAGTGGGCTAAGCCCCATAGAAGTTGTTTGAGGGGGTGAGCTTTGCTGTAAAAATGGAATGGCAGGATCTAGGGCCAGTAGGAGCTATTAAGAAAGAGACAAAGGTCAGATAAGACCTGCGGGTTCAAACCCTGGCACAAATGCCTTTTTTTAAAATTATGATCTTTCTTTTCTTGAGTAGGTAGTTTTCCTTTGGATTTTTTGAGAAAACATGACCTGAGTTTTACCATTCAATTGTTGTCAAATTTGCTTTCTTCATCTCCCTTTTTCTTTTTTCAGCATGTATAAACAATATTAAGTAACAAAGCAGTGAAGACCTTAATATTAAGTACTCAGCTTAAGACTGAAACTTTACTGTACAACAAATACTTTGACGCAACCCACAGTGGTTTTTTTAATGTTATATTTAATGCTGGTTGAAAAAGTTAAATAATCTTATGCTCATTAACATTGACATTTTAAATCATAATCAATATTGATATAATATTTCTTTCTTCTTTTTATTTTCAGTGGTCTAAGTATTAAACACTCAATATTAGAGTGTTTACATTCTTTAATTGTTGTTGTTCAGTCGTTAAGTCGTGTCCTACTCTTCGTGACCCCATGAACCATATTGCGCCAGGCCTTCCTATCTTTCACTGCCTCCCTGAGTTTGCTCAATTTCATGCTCAACATTCTTTAATTAATACCATACAAATACTACTGTATCGAAACAATATAATGCATTATGTAAGTTTTATAACGATATAATAAAAATATTACTATTAAAAAATTAACCTTCAGCTCCCACATGTCCATAAAATTTAGTAAGAAAACTGATGGTTTAAAAACTGGCAACTTTTTCTACATTAAGCAAAGATCTTAACCACTGTGCTATTTCAACAATACTGGTAAAGTGAGGTAGAGAAACTATTAGATGCATGATAAATAGGCATTGGCTCAGATGAAGAGGCAGTCCTTTCTCAGGTGAAGTAGCCAGTGAACTGCTGAAATTACCCCTCAACAAACTGAAGCGCTCTATCCCAAATGGATGGGAGCACTCGAACCAACATAACAAGGAAAAGTATACATCAGAAGTGGAGCAGGGGAAACATATCAAGTTCAGCCCAAGAACAACAGCGAGACAGTCCAGAATCAGTTCAGCTCCTTTATTAGCTTACACCTAATAGACAGAATCTCACCAGACTAATTCTAATCCCCGACAATAGAAACTATAACCATGATGCCGTTAGGGAGGGGCCAGTCCCCTTCTCTTGACTTTCCCACACTCCGGCTGGGGGTTGAGGAGGTGGTTTCCCTGGAACCTCTCTTCCTCCACCCGGCAACCTTGAAGTTCCATTCCAGAATCCTCCCTGCTCGTGTCTTCCATCACAAACATGCCCTAAAGTCACTTTGAAGATAAATGGGAGGTTTATAGAAATGTCATCCCTTTCTACCCTCTAGAAAAAGTTATCTGCATTTTCTGGTAACCAGGCAACTGGGCAGTTCAGATAAGCCATGACTCTAATTTCATATGACTTAATTTTAACAATCAGACATCAGCACTCCATAAACTATGCATAAAATTTCCAGGATTTGTTAGTGAAATGATAATTAAAATATATATTTCTGTTGTTTATGCACACTAATTCAGGGATTATCTAAATTAGGTGATCTCAAGACCATCCATGCAGCCAAACTGTGGGAATTGAAGTCCAGCCTGTCTTGACCATACAGGGGTTGGAGCAGCTGATCTGCCTTTGTAAGACAAAGCATTGAGTCCTCATAGCAAGTAGCATCATGGAAGGAAAATGCTAGATATGCAAGGCATTCATATTGCTAAAATGAACCAAGTTTAGATCTAGATGGTTCCCGGATGAAAGACCATTGGGAGCTCGATGTATCCTTCCTTGAATTTCATATGGAAGAAAAGCAGGCTTTAATTGTACTAAAATATAAATCATAATTAAATTATCTATAGGAAAATCAAGTGAGAAATTATCCCATCTGTCAGTCATTTGCCTTCTATTTAGTCCTGACATCTGCTTCTGAGTAAATTACTTGAAGTGTACAAGTATTCCAAAGGACAACCGGTGAAGGATATTTAACAAAGCTTTCTTACCTAATGGGAGTCTTTATTAACATACATTTTCTAATATTACCATGGTGATAATGATTAATCCAGAAACCCGATAGAATAAAAAATGAAATAGTTTATTGTAAATAAATTAAATCCTTTTCTTTCTTGCTCCCAGTAAAATAATGCATTTATAGTCTTTTTACTTTTGAATCATTGTCTTATAGGATTTAAAAGTGATTTGGAATTCTTGAGAATCATCCTAAGGAGAGCTAATAATCGCCACTTCTTTAAATGACTATAAAACTAGCTTTTATTGAAACATACAGATATGCAAGACAGAGGGTCAGTTCAAAGGAAAAGGCAGAGGAAGGGAGAGAGAAAGCAAGATTAGAAGAACCTAAAATGAATGGATTAGGTATTTAAAGACAAAAAAGACTGATATTTCATAATCCTCCTAAGGCTTTTTGTGGATGTGCAAGATTTTTTTTTTTTTTTTGTCTGTAAGTAATATGCTAGCTTTCAGTAGTCTCCAGGCTAACACCTGCATCTTCCCATCATTAATGGGAGAAAAGAATAATTATTTTCCTACTGTGACAAGTTACAGAAGTTCTTAGGACTTCTGCATGCACAAATGAGTACAGCCTTTGTCAATGCAAGGCGTGGTTGAGCATTTTCGAATCAGTTGTACAGACCTGCTGTGAACAATGAGATCGATGCTAGAACTAGCCAGGTATTCCAGAGGCATACATTGAAGCACTAGGGTATAGAGAAATGACTGTCAGAATTACAATAGGGTAACTAATACTTGAGAGCCAGTTTGGTGTAGTGGTTAAGGCACCAGGCTAGAAACCAGGAGACTGTGAGTTCTAGGCCCGCCTAGGCACAAAGGCAGCTGGGTGGCCTTGGGCCAGTCACTCTCTTTCAGCCCTAGGAAGGAAGCAATGGCAAACCACTTCTGAAAAGAAACCTTGCCAAGAAAACAGCAGCGACTTGTCCAGGCCGTCTCTGAGAATCGGACACGATTGAATGGATTAAAAAAAAAACCTAATACTTAGTCACAAATCTTTTATTAGTCAAACAGGGTATGTATATGAACCTCTTTACGTGTATCCAACCTATCATATCAATCTGATTCACACATTATACTAACTCACAGATGGCTCAACAGTGATTAAGCAAACATAATTGGCTGAGTTCATATAACATGCTAAGCTGTAAATAATAGTATGAAAACCACAGTGACTAGGTTAACACAACCAGACTAAGTCAAAACCATGCAAACCCATGATGGCTTAGAGTGCTGTACCAACCTAGTTGTAATGATGTTGCAGCAACCCAACCTACAAGTAAGCCTCTCTTTGCTTCTCGGAGCAAGAATGCCACAAAAGTCATCGGTTGGCTGAGAGCAGAGATGTGTCTTTCGGTACATTGCCATACCTCTATTATTATAATGATTATAATCATTTTTAAAATGCAGAGCTCACAGGCATCCATGAGGTCAGCCAAGGGGGCACCAATGATGAAGGCAACATTGTGCCATAAGCTCTGCCCTTTTGCACATGCCTCATGGTATCACACACAAGTATGAAAAGAGTGGGGCTTATGTCACAAAGTGCAACACTCCTTTCATCATTTTGATGAAAACACTGGGCCCTGCGGGTGCCTCTAATAGTTCCTATCTTATCTAAAAATATTTTTTATGTTAAATGAATACAAGCCACTATATCTTGTTGAATGTTACCTAAACCAGTCCAAAATGTGCATTTTTACCAAGGTAAAATTAAGGGCTTCCAACAGGAAGTGACTTCCACAGAAAATTTGGTCAATTGCAGATAATAATGAAGGATGAAGTTGGTAACTTGGAGCAGAAAATGCTGCTGGAGATTGCATTAGCATTAGGCTGCAGGAGATGAGATGCGATGAGATCTGTTTCTGCCTCCAGAAACTGTTGGTAGCCCATATTCACAATGGGGCTTCCTGGCAGTACAAATATATCCTTAGATCAGTGTTTTTCAAGCTTGGGAACTTTAAGATGTGTGGACTTCAACTCCCAGAATTGTCCAGCGGGGCATTCTGGGAGTTGAAGTCCACACATCTCAAAGTTCCTCAGTTTGAAAAACACTGCCTTAGATCATCTGCTGCCTCTGCTGCAAACTGCTAATTTTCTATGTTCTGGATCTGATTATTAGTTCTCCTGGCAGCCATGCCCTGAAAAAGACAGATTATCAAGACAGAGAAACGTATTGAAATAATTCATTGATTAGTCATCATAAAAAATATGAAGGGAGGGGGAGAATAATAAATAGCTTGAAAGTATATTTGTATTTTCTCACTTCTGCAAGATATTAGGTACAGTGGTACCTTGGTTCACAAACTTAATTCGTTCCACAACTCTGGTCGCGAACCGAATTGGTCATGAACTGAATCAAATTTTCCCATAAGGTTCAATGTAAATACGGTTAATCCATTCTGAACCATATGTATTTTTTTTAAAACCACAAAAATATGAAACAAAGTACAGTACAGTACAGTATGAAGAGAGAGAACACTAACCTTGCTTGAGGCGACTTCTGGCGTGGAGGACAGGAAGGCGGGTGGGGAGGCAGTTATTGTTTGGAGGGAGAGTCCCCCTCCCTACAGGAAGCCACGACCACGTGTCACGGCAGGAAAAATGGCCGCAGGTCATGTTTGTCACCTGATGCGGAGTTCGCGAACGGAAGCAAAATTTTGCGAACGGTGCTGTTCGTGAACTAAATTGTTCATGAACAGAAGCGTTCGTGAACCGAGGTATTACTGAATTTAGTAAACAGGCTAGTGGAAAATATTTTTAATTCTTGATGCAGGAGTGTAGCAGTTTCACCTAGCTAATAAAGCTTCAAGGCTGTGTATTTTTAATATGGCTTTGGAAGATAGAGTTTTACAGACTTCCCTTTCGGCCTCAAAATGCTTCACAAAAGATGCTGCAGCAAATATTTGGGGGGGATTGCTATCATCAAGATATAAATTAGGAGCATCTTTGTAATAGACAGAATGAAAGAAGAACATGTTCCTGATTACTAAAGGTTGCAGAGAGCAATTGGTGGGTTGAAACGTAGCAAGTAGAAGTGAAAAACTGTTTACCTGACGGTGTCTGAAATAATATCTGAAAATGGATCATATTGATCCGAGAAGAGAAACCATGACCTCTTTCACCACCTCAGCAAGGAGGTGTTCTACCATTTAGAGATGGTAACTCCTGTAACCTGTTCTATTAAAACCAGACAGAACATACTAGTAGCCTTAAAATGCCTACAGAAAATGCAGTTCATAAGTGTAATCCATACTAGACCAAACAGCGTTAGTAGAAAAAGGGCTGTATTTATTTGTTTGTTAGATTTCTATCCTGCCTTTTCTCCAGGAAATCAAGAGAATGAACACAAGCATTTCCTCCTTCAGTTTTCCCCACAACAATTCAGTGAGGTAAGCTGGGCTGAGAGATACTGAAAGTCATCCAGACAGCTTCCATGGCTCACGGTTGATCTGAACCTGTGTCTCCACAATTCCATACCTTTACCACTGTACCGTATCAGTTCTCTTCAAATACAGAGAGGGAGAGATCCATCTGGAGAGATGGATTTGCTGAAAGGGCTTAGTGGGAATTGATTTATTTACCCTCAAAAATATAAACTATCAGATTGTTCTGGAACATTTTTCTGAATTTATCTTTGTGATGGTCCAACTGACTCACAGCTTACTCAGCACAATAAGGTCCAGCAAAATATGTCATTTCATATTTTTTAAAACATGAATTTAAAAGTTTTGCCAAGATACATGAATTTCAGTATATATACAGTAGAACCCTGACTGCAGTTAGATTTTGGGAATTAAAGTGGAATTAAAGATTGATGCAAAGGGAGTCTGTAGCAAGCAATTAGGAGCTTGCAAGAGCATTAAATTTTGAAGAATACAGAGGAAATAGGACCCTGGATGGGAGACAGAGTAATTAGAGAGTAACAAGTGAGAGGAAGAGACAGGTTGTTACTGCTGGTAAAGCAGCAACATGAGTTAAAAATTGGGAACCTTGAAAATAAACTAGAATGGGAGAGCATTAGAACCTTAAGGTTAGAAAAGATACAGAAATTAGAACTAAGAAAAGAGATGAGGGATGAGTGACATGAAAAAACTATAGCCAAGCAATATAAAAAGGGATGGACTGGGGCCGGGGTATCCATGGAGGGGGAGGGCAGGTGTCAAAAAAGTCAAGATGGTGGCCATGTCTAAGCAATCAAAGCCCAGCTCTTTTTTGCGTGCATTGCAAATTGGGGTTGCCGCAGAATCCCAATTATTTCTTTAAAGCAACTGAAACTTAAAACAAGAATTGCTTATTAGATTTGCTTTATCATAGACAAAAAACAAAAAACTTCCCTGCTTTCCGTTACTTAGAAAAAAGCAATATATTCAAGATGCTGATGATTGTGGGAACAATAAACAGGTGCTGAAATGAAACTGAGACAGAATGAACAGGTGGAAGAACGGGTCCAATGATGATGCTATATTCTCAGACTAAAATAATGATCAGGAAAAGGAGAATGAGGACAGCTATGTGATTCTCAGGGATGTATATTCTGGGTACCAGAAAGGGATGGGAAATCATTTTTTTCAAGTAGCTATCAATTATCAGACATGAAGAAAGATACATTCTATAATTTGCTGTCTAGGACATTTTGAAGCCTTTCCTTCTGTGAAGTTTTCCAGTAGTGTCAAATGAGGATGAATCTAGGGCTTCACTGAATTCATCAGCCTTCATTAGACTGTTAAGGTTATGCCTCTTAAAACATCCACGATTAATGAGGACAACTAAGCTCTTAGTTTATAGGCCTGTGCAATGTTTCAGACTCAGCTCCAAAAGGGTGCTTTGGAGCATGTGGAGGTGCAGATGTAACACTTACCTGCAACTAATATGGGAGCTGCAGAGTGCAAATGTGCAATCACAAGAAAAGATGCAACTGCTTTAAAGATTTGCAGACAAGTGGTATATGCACATTCCCACACTTTTAAAGCATTTTTTCTAATTATATCTGTAGTTCTGTACAGCACCATTAATTTATCTGCTGTATTTCTAAACTGTCAGCTAATTCCACTAGGTTGTGTGTGTCCGTGTGTGTGTGCGCGTGTGTGCCTTTGAGTCAGGTTTTGATTTCTGGCAACTGCCTAGACAAGTCCCTGAAGTTTTCTTGGCAAGGTTTTTCAGAAGTGATTTGCCATTGCCTCCTTCCTAGGGCTGAGTGAGAGTGACTGGCCCAAGGTCACCCAGCTGGTTTTGTGCCTAAAATGGGATTAGAACTCATGGTCTCCCAGTTTCTAGTCTGATTCCTTAACCACAACAGCAAACTGGCTCAGTTCCAATGTACTGCACTTTAATGGGTATAACTGTGGTATCATGTGACTCATTTAATATATTAGCTGTACTAATTTCAAGGTACAGATTCATAGATTTGTGGGGTGGAAGGAACCACAAGGATTATCTAGACCAATTCTCTGCAATGTGTAAGAAAATCAATTAAACCATCCTCAAGAATTGGTTGACAAGCCTCTTCTTAAAAACTGCCAAAATGGAGAACCCACAACCTCTGTTGGTTGACTGTTCCACTGTTGTATAGATCTCCAAGTCCTGGTTTGATTATGGTTGTGTGGTAGGTAAGAAGATGCTCATTTCCTTCATTCATAAGATATAAATTCAATCCTTCATTTGATACTAATCAAAATTTACAACATTAGGAAGAAATCACTAAAAAAAAATTAACAAAAGAGCTGCCTAATACTGATTGAAGCAGCTAGGAATAAGAATTCTTCTATTTTCTGGCATATTATTGTTGGCTAGTTGATATCAGAACCTCTCAGATCGATTGCTGTATCCCTAAAGATGTCTGGAGACTCACTTTACCTATGTCCCTTTTCACTAAATGTGTCAATTAATGCATGGTAGCAATGGCCACCAGCCTCAACAAATGAGATCAAAACAATTATAAATGCTTGAACTTAAGGAAGGCACCAGGGACTGATTATAATCCCCTAGATTTATTTAAGATACATTTGTCCTGGTGGACACCAGTTTTGACTTCCCGATTTACCTATATTGATGAAATAGAATTCATCGCCACTGACTATATATTATTATATAAGGTAAGAGAGATTACTCTGTTAATTAATCTTCTCAACATCATCAATACGATGCACATTATGCATCTAGCAACCAAAGAGATAGCTGGATTATCCAAAAGAATATTTTGGAGAAGGAGCAAGCGGATGTAGATTGAGCAATCCCATCACCGATTGTTGCCTCGTCTTGCAGCACCTTATTGAAAAACATGCTTCTAGACCCAAGAGCAAACTGCTTGCTACTTTTAATGATTTTAATATGGTGTTTGATTCTATGTCACACAGATTACTATGATCTAAACTGAGATACAATTCAACTGATAAATGCCTTCTGCTTCTTCTTCATAGGTTACATAAAGGGTCTTCTATGTGGGTCTCATATAACAATGCAGATCTTCCATCCAAATCTATTTTGGCCTTCAGAGAAACCAAGGCTGCAATATTAGCACCCCCTCTGTTTAATATTTATATTAATACCTTCACACAGCAGTTAAAATCTATAGATATTTTTTCTCCCAAATTGGGGAATATATATCTTTCAGTTCAGCTGTAAGTAGATGCTGCTGCTATTTTATCTTTAACATGCATTGGACTAAAGAGAGATATTACTGCCCTGGTCCAACATTGTCATGAGGAGCACTTCATAGTTAATTCCCAAAGAACTAAAGTATATTTCCCCTAATATACTTAAAAGGTTTAGATGGATCCTTCATGGTCACAGGCTAGAAAAAAGTTAAAATGTTCAAGAATCCTGGGGTAATATTCCAAGCCAATGGAAGAAGGAACAGTCATGCTGTTTATGTCTCCAATTTGGCCCACAGAACTATTTTAGAACTTTTTCAGAATCACTAGTCATAAGGTAGTAGGTATTTGCCTGTGGCTGTAAAACCTTTCCAGGCAACAGCCTTAGCACAACTATTATTCTGGACAGCGCTCAGCCCATATCCTAATTTTAGACTGCTTGAATCTCTACAGTCAAGATTTCTCAGTTATATATTCAGCACTCCTAAATGTGTTTCTAATGCAGTCCTTAGGCTAGAATCTGTGCTGATTAGATTGGAAAAAAAGAGCTTGGATAGTTATTTTTAATGATTGGCTCAAGCTCATTTGTTTAACTGATACTTTTCAGTCGACTGGAAGAATTCCCTCAAGTAGGAATTGATTTCCCAGACTGCTCTGTGTAAACTTGGCTGGTCCCAAGCAGATGATGATGATGATGATGATGATGATGATGATGATGATGATGATGATGATAGTTTTAAAAACTGAATTACAGTATAATTTGAACCAAGTACTGCAAGACACCAAAAATATTTAGTGGGAGAGGTATGGCTTCCTACCTTCCTACTCTGATACACTAAAAATACCAGTGGGTCTTTTACTAGGGTGCATTGCAACGCCCTCCCCTCTGTGCTGTTATAGGGCAGATATCATAATACTTTTCCCATAGCACATTGTTTTTATCCCTGTGACACAGATGAGGTTGAATTGATCACCCATTATTTTTTACTGTGGATTTTATTTGACAATGCACCAACATCATCTTATCTATCTTTAACAGCAATCTCCAGCCATTCAGATTCCTTCCATATTGATTTATTTCTTGCAGACAAGGTCTTTTATGCATAATATTGTGAAATGTGGTCACCTGACTTCAAGACTGCAGCAGGGGTTCTACTGTGAAAAATAAGCCTGAAAACTGTATATGCTTACAGTATATTTGCTTCTTTGTTCTGATCTTTTCTTGTTTTTGCATTTGGTTGCTAGCTAATGGCCATAATAAATTGAAACTTAATATGCATCAGGAACTTCTTCCTTATATTTAAGTGAAATCTAGGTAGCTGCAATGTATACTACTTACAACTTTTAAACCTATCCTTTAAGAGCACTTTTTGTGTGCCTGTTGTATGTGCCCCATTGCCTTCTGATGTGGCAATGTATGAAAAAAAGCTTTTCTTTGTGCAACAGCCCCAAAGGGTTACATAATCTTCTATGTTGTGTTCTACCCACAAGTGAATATATCTTTAATTTTAAACATGTTTGATTTTGCTGCTTAATATTATTTGCTAATTGTTTGGGGGTTCTTTTGTTCTTTGTTTTTGCTGGTTTTTGAAAGACTGGTAATTTTGTTTTAATGATGGATTAAAGCTGCTGTAATCCAGAAGTTGCCTAATTAACTCTGAAACTGGAAATACCAGCTGATTAATCAAAAGTTAATCAAAACTTTTACTTTATATTCCTGCTTCTAACCTGCTCCATATAGATTAATTTATAAGGATTCTTCCTGTCAGACTGATGTTTTTCGAAATTTGTGTATACTCAGAATTAACACTAACCTTCCTATTAATGGAAATTACAAATGTTTAGTTTTGTCCCCTAGACTTAGAATCACTCAGGTTTGTGATGTTATGCACACCTGAATCTCCACAGTGTCTTCAACCAATATCCTTCTTAGACAAAACAAAGAGATTTTTTTCACCATCTTCACACTATTGGGCATACATCAGCATTCCATGGCAATTAAAAAACCCAGAAATTTGTCTTTAAAATCCAGTGTTAATTTGAATTTAAATAAAATTGTTGATTAACTGGCACGAGGGTCATGATTATAGTAATTTTACAGAGGGAATGTGTTGCTCTGCATTAATCAAATGACTTACCTAATGTCCTTGGGCAACTGTAAGGCTCATTTTTTATATGTTGCTCAGAATACACAAAGGATCTTAGCTGCTGTGTTGTCCTTCTTTCACACCAGGGGAGCCCATTATTTCCTAGCTGTCATAAAGCCTTTTGTTGCCAGATCTTTGGCATAACTCTCTTGTGATGGAACTTAGCCTAGAAAGTAGGCCTATTGTTTTGGAGGTCATTCAGACCAAGTTCCTATGGATAGTTTTTAAAATCTTTTATTGTTCCAAGGGCAACACTCTGGTTAAAATTAGACCTAGCAAAGAGAGAGACCTGAGCAGGGCTAAGATTCTCAACTGTTGGCTTCAGTTAACTTTTTTCCACAAGTTCTGGGTCTCTAATATTCAGATACAAGAAAAATCAATCCCTTTTGCAAAAAAAAAAAAAAAAAAAACTACTGTGGACCAGGAGTGGTTCTGTCTGTGTCATACCTCCTCCTGTTGCAGCTTGCTGTTTGATTTGGATGAAAGAGTGGGTGTTGCTGAGAAATAGAAGGCTTTTGGAGTTAGAAGGACATGACCTGAGATTTGGGTTGGCATGGATATCTCAGGTACAATAAAGTTAAGGTTAATGTGAATTTTAAAAATCATTATGTTAGATGTGCCATATTGAGAATACGGAATAGATACAAACCCAGGTTGTGCCTAAAAACAACTTTGTGGATCTCAGCACAAGAAGCATTTTATAGATGAGAAATAATAGGCAAACACAAATGGCTAACTTATCATGAGATACTAGAATTTTGTCAAAGGGAATGTAAAATAAAATCAAGAGAAAAACTGGTGGCACAGGTTTATAGTTGTCAATGGTTCTCTTATTTACAATTGTTAGAAAGATTTAAAGTAGACAAAAGAATTTATGGTTTTGAACATTGTAAGACTGAATTTGAAATAGTATTGTGTAGAAACGATGAACATGTAATTGCTAAAATGTATAAACTTTTATTGCAGTTTGAAACAGAAGAAGAACAAGTAAAAGAACGTATGATAAAGTGGGCTTAAAATTTTGGTTATAATGTACAGATGGAACAATGGGAAAATATGTGGCTGAAAGGACTGAAATTTGCACTATGTTATAATCTTAAAGAGATCTTTTATAAAATGGTGTACCATTGGTATATGACACCAGAGAAATTGTCTAGAATGTATAAAGGCACTTCAGATTTATGTTGGAAATGCAAACAACAAGAAAGGTCATTTTATCAGGTTTGGTGGATATGTAAAAAAGCTAGAAAATTTTGGATTCAAATACACACACTGATTCAGAGGATTTTAAATATTAATATTCAACTGAGACCAGAGGTTTTTCTTTTGGGACTGATGGACAAACAGTTGGAAAAAAGTCATGGAACTTTTGTATATGATAACTGCAGTGAGATTATTGTATGCACAAAGATGGAAAGATTCAGCATTACCCATAATGGAGGAATGGTTCGTGAAGATGATGAAACTTGCTAAGATGGCTAAATTGACTTTTTTTATCAGAGAAAAGACATTATATACGTTTATTGCTAACTGGAAACCCCTTACAGACCTTTTGCATGAAACAGAAAAAAATGAACTTATGATTTATGGTTTTGATGATTAAACAGGATAGATTATAGAAAGAAGAGAGTTACGTTGTAACCATAAAGGAAGAGGTAAATTTATAATTTTACTTATAACTGCTGGAAAGAAGATCAGAAACCACTTCTTTGTATCTTTTTTCTTTCTTTTCTATTGTTCTTTTACTTTTTTCCCTTTCTTGCACTTCTAGCTTTCTCTTTGATTTCTTTCTTTCTTTTTCTTTTCTTTTTTCTTACTTCATATTAGTTTGTATTAGTTTTTATCTTCCTTTTTAAAAAATCTTTAACAAAAGTTTTATATATATATATATATATATATATATATATATATAGGAGATAAGATTAGTATCATAAGAATTGCTTGACAAATCTACACTGACTTCTGATTATCACTACATTGTTTCCAAAGTGCTTATTGATCACTTACTCTAGACTGATTGATTTGAGAGATAATGATATATTAGTCATCAACACTTCAACGATTTCCAAGGTTTCTCAGAGACAATACATAATGGTTAAAAGGGATAATTTTCATGTTCCTTCAAAATCCTAGAATGCACTTCATCTTGTCTGGGAGCTCTAAATATAGAGTTAAATTGGTATTCTGTTACCATGTTTTTATCAGTCTGAAATGTCAGTCCTGCACCCCGCTCTTCACAAGCCTTATGGAATACATATTGTCTTCTCAGAGAAGGCAGCCCAAAATAGGAACTGAATAGTTCTGTCTTTGTGTATGTATGAGACTTCTTAGTATTTTGCCTAATATATGGTTTCTTTTCTTTTTATTTTGATAATATCTGAAAAATACATTTGTTGTGCAAACATCATTCACCAACGTCAACACATTCTGAGATTTAGTTTTTCTGATACGTATCTACAATCCCAGGCTACCTGTATGTACTTTTGCTTAGAGACATGTCCTGTTCTCATCTCCTGTGTGTGCCGTATCTTCACTCATTTTTTTGTTCAGCCGCATTGGTTCCCCTGCTTTTGTCCATCATTTTTTCCTCATTGGAATTATTTGCAATTGTGCCTTTATATCTTCTTTTCAGGAGCTCTCTTCTGTCTTGAGCTCCTTTTCTCCTTAGCTTCTTCTGCCATGGAATCCTGCTTATTACTCTGAATTCATTACAATCTGCTTTTGTGAAATCCAAGATTACATTCAATTACATTTGGCTTTCTCTCTCTTAAAATCAAGAATTCTGCCATTATATGGTTATTTTTCCCATGTTTCTGTTACTTCCGCCTTTCCATCTAGTGGTTGGTATCAATCAAAAATAGCTGTTTCCTCCTGTGATTTTATATTCATTATATTTACCTTCCTCTTGTTTAATCTCCTGTTTCTGAGTTCTCATTCTCTGAACATTAGCAAGAAAACCTATGTTCTATGTTTTATTTTACTGATGGTTTAATAAGCCCCACTTTGGCAATGCTTCCATTTCTTTCTACAGCACACAAGCCTTACATCAGAGTTTTCATTTCCAACCTCCATAGGATTGTTTAAATACCTCATAATCAAAGCAAACACATTTTTGCCAGTTCTTGTGAAGTGGAATGAATCCCAGCCATTCATTCCAGATGTCTCAGAACATAGACCCAGAAACAAATCTCTCCTATCCAACATGACTTCATAGCCAGTTATTTACCAGAGTGTTTTTCTGTCCCTTTCTGATCCTCTTCTGTGTAACGGTTGAGAATACCAACTGAACCCCCAGGGTCTTCAGCTTCCTTCCTAGTTCTTCAATGCCCATAGTGATATGACTGTAGTTGCTTCTCTAGTATTATTTGTCCCCACAAGGAAAGGATAATCATCAGTGGACTTAATAAATCTTTGATGTTCTTTTGCCACTTCCCTGATCCATACCTAGTAAATACCACATTTCACAGCCAGTGGTTTTGGCTGACACAATTTGTTTCAGTTCCTCATAGTAGTGAATCACTAACTGCTGCAACTTTATTCTTTGTCTTCTTGCAGAGTGTAGCTCCATCTTCTCTATTCTTTCCCTTGTTCAACAATGTGTCTTTTTCTTCTCCTGAAGACAATGGTAATTGCCAGCTCTCAGGACACTCACCCATTGCAAACAGAGTTCTTCAGAATACAACCTTTTCTTCCTACACAATTGAGCTCAATTGTTCAGAACACAGTTCCCTATCACTCATCTTGCTTCTTGACTCTTCTTCCCATTGAATTTGCCACCAAAGTCCTGTTCATTCTGTTTGTTTTTTCAGAAGGCCTGTTGCTGGGAAATAGCATGAATTTGAGTATTTTTATATACATTTCCCCCTAACATAATACTTTTTAATTTTAGTGAAGTTCACTGAAGAATCTAGAGAACTATGTATCTTGCTTATGAATTGGTTTAAAATACAACATTAAGCACATTCCCATTAAATGTAAATTAAATGAATTTCTCCTGATTTCTATTATACAAAGTCTATAACTGTAGTCACATTTATTGTTGCTTAAATAATACAGATGCCACATTTCATGTTTTGTACATTACCAATGTAAATTGCACGCTTCAGTTCCTGTCCTCCCATGCTCTCACCAAACTAACAAAAGGAATTCTTGATGTTTAAAAGTAACTATACAGAACCCAAACAAGGAAGCCTATACAGTGAGTGCATGCTTCAGAGCCTCTTAGCAATATCTTCCTCCCCATTGTTTAAATTTTCTGTATGCATAATGAAAATTCAGAAATAGCTTTCCAAGAAAATGGTTCATGAAATGATTATATGACCATCAAAAGCATCTATATTGTTCGTTTAGCACCAAATGACCATGAATTTCAAAAAGATGCTATTGTCTGGGTTGCACAGGCACAGCGTCCAAGTATAAAAAGCAAATCAAACATAAAATGTTACTTATCCATAACCTGCTCATCACAACTTTTATTTCTCTTTTACTACACCAGCATCAAAGAGAATAGTCCTTCTTTATCACAGAATAGAACGGAATCCACCGATAGACTTCTTGATGATTTGCAGTTGATCCAGGGGTTAGATTTCTGTAGTACAGCCTTTCTCAACCTTTTTATCCCGGAGGAATCCTTGAAGTAATTTTCAGGTCTCAGGGACCACCCGCATAAAAATTGCAAAAAAAAAAAACACTTCACAACACAATTCACTTCTAAATTACGGAGTCTGTGATTTACAACATTTATAACAACAGCAAAGTGGCAGGCCAGCAGCTGAGTTGCAATGCATAAAAATTCTCACCATTGTGTTAGCATCACATTGTGCATCAAGTTCCAAAAACAATGGATTGGGTTGGGTTGGGTTGGGTTGGGTTGGGTTGGGTTGGGTTTGGTTTGGTTTGGTTTGGTTTGTTGACCTCATGCAGAATCCCTAGCAACCTCCCATGGATCCTTAGGATACTATGGAACCCCAACTAAGAAAGGCTTCTGTGATAGAATCCCCAATCTATCTCAACCACTGATTTTTCATTTCTATATCACATTGAATGAATCATGAATGTAACTGGCTCTAGCCCCTGAGCCACACTACTTTTTATCATTTTAATCAGAATTATCATCCTCTGGAGATTGAATTAAAAAACTGAGATCCATTTTAGTAGTTCCTCAGTATATTTAATGCTGCTTTAAGATTAGAAGCTGCTTTATTTATCATCTTAATTTTGGGGCTAAAAGTGATTTATTTTCCATCAAGATTAACTCCACTAGTATTCTGGATACCACAGACTCCAAACAGAATAAAACTCTTACCAAGGAGCTGAGTTATCCACTGAAGAGCTGCTATGAATGCAACATGAACATGCTAATTCTGATAAAACAACAATTCCAGGATTAGATTTGCAGCAGAAGCAGGACCAGGTTTACAAATATAAGCCCTACGAAATCCAGCATTCAGGCTGAAACCAATTAAATCAATGTCTCTCATTTTGCCCATATTTTCATAAAAATAATTCGTTGTGGTTATATTGCAAACCTGCATACTATCTTCTGTTGAATGTGCAGTATTTATTTCCTTTGGTTCTATACAGCAGCTGTGAATCATTAAAGTTGTTTGCATCATTAACCAGGACCTGAAGATTTGGACTTATATGTAAATGTATATATATAAAACTTATATATAAAGTGACATATGCATGTGAAAACTTTTGTAGTGTAGTGGTAGAGATGAATTTAGAGACAAAGACATTTAATTATGTCCCATAACTGTGATTCCAGAGATTACAGTGAACTGCAATCTGAATTGTGTGGCCCACCTGACCTGGCAGAATTACAAAAAAAGAAAAAAAGACGACGCTTATATTCCTGCATAAAATGAGACTCACATTTAGAATATACAGAGACTTACAAGACTTATGAATAATGCTTAGGCCTTTTGTTCAACCTAAGTTCCAAGACAACTCTAATTGTGGTCTGGATCCAATGCCAACTCTTATCTTACCTGGAGGAATGGCTCCCATGTTTCTCCAACTTGCCAAGAATTTTTAGGCATACAATTTCCTGTTGTCACCTTTATTCTAAATAACTTCACTTATTGCATCTTGGCAGGTGTTTAGCGTATATCAGAAGTGAAAACTCTTCTGAACCCAGCTTGCTGAGCAAGCATCTTCCTTTGCTGTTCTTAGCATTTCTGTTGAGGATTGTACGTTTGGCTTGATTACTTTTCTGACTACTCACCATTATTAAGCCCATTTTCATTCTGATTATTTTTATGCTTTCTGCCAGGATAAATTAGCCTCATACATCTAAATAAAAGCCAATCCTTATTTTATTTTTAAAAGGAAATGTTTTTACTTATAATAAACAACATAGTTCATATGTTCTTCTTCTTACTTTACTTTAGAAACATAGAGTGAAAAGGAATTTACAAGAGTTATAGTCCCCTTCTTTGTACAGAAACAGATAACTCGCTTCTTGATCTTTGGGTAAGATCAAGTGTAGTAGATTGGTCTTTCCCCCACCATCTCAGTCTTATTCTTGGCTCTAAAAACCATAAGAAAAAACTTACCACTATCCATCCTCTTTGCTGTTTCCATCCCAAGAAGCAACAGCCCAAAACAATTACACATCAGCTAAACCAGAGGTATGCAGTATTTGGATATGAACAAGGCAAAGGTGCTTCAGATCCAACATGGGAATCCTCACTGTATCTTTTGAGACTCCTCCAAGGAGCCTTTTCCTGAGTTCACACTGTAGCCACGTAGGCTCACAATACACATTTAAGAAGGTGTTAAAGAAGTAGCAAATATAGCATACCTATAATCCAAAGATTGCTTTGCTTCCAGCCATCCTCTCCCATCAGGCATCCTCTGCTGAATTGGATTCTTCTACATATGCTTGTATGTATCAACCCTTGTTAAACCTTACATTACAGTAACTGATCATATGTCTGGGATAAACGATACCCTGAACTGTATATGTCATGTGATATTGTGTATGAGAGAAAAACAAGCATCTGTGTAGTAAACCTTTGAAATGGTTGCATTCTCTTAATGGCCTTGAGACTGAGAGATACTTGCTTTCTGCTCCTACAATGGTTCTGTTTTGCCTGGAAACTGCTATTTCATATATTCATTCCTTAAAGCACAGTGGAAAAGGCAAGCCCTGCAGGAGAATGCAGTGATTCAGTAATTGAGGAAGTGGCAGATCTATCCCAACATTGTCAACACACCCTGCCTTTCTGTATCCTTAATAAGGAACAAAAAATATGGACAGAAAAGACTACTCTAGTATGTAGGCAACTTGCAGTCCAAGGGCCACTTATAGCTGCTAGAGCCATCTCTGACCATTACTGTTGAAAACTGGTTGCACAATTTCTCACCATTTTGAAGCAGAAAAAACATAAATAAATCCAACACTAGAAACAATATGCTTATTGCTCCACCCACAAATGTTAGGTATGACCCTTGCTACCAAAAGCTTGTCTATCCCTACCCCTACCCCCGTTGCATGATCATTGCTCATAGATAAATGGCCTGATGTGGATAGAGCAATGATGAAATCCCTACACAAAGGACACGCCAAACCAAAACATGTTGCTTTCTGAGATGAAAGACAAGATGCTGCTCTAGATGGTCCTCCTAGTGAAGCCAAATGGCCTGGCAGCTGTATCTCACTTCAATGCAAATAATGATCCACAGGCCTTCTTGGGACAGCAAGATGCCTAGACTACTGCCGTTTAGCAGGGGGAATGGCCAGAGATCTGGAAGTACTGACGTCTTCTCACCATGCAGCAGCAGCAGCTAAGTTAACTGCTTTTACGTCCTTAATGATAGTGCTGACCTTAGCAAGCATCTCAAATAATTCATGTGCACCACTCCAAGAAAAGCAGCAACAAGTTCATGTCTCCTGTGTTTATCTTTATCTCTATCTGTATCTTTATCTCTGTATAAAGTTCAATAATTTGCGAGTTCCTTTTATGTAAAGAAATATATATTGATTACAATAGGTACTGTGCTCAGTAGCTATTCTATAATCATATACATTCCCTTAGGTATTTTTCACTCACAGGCGGATTGCCCTATACACATAAAAATCCCCCCAAATGTCTGCATCAATATATATGAAAACCTTGAAGTTACAATTTCAATCCTATCATCTTTAACCTTGGATGGAGTAGCACTTCCCCATTTGAGGGTGGTGGGCAATCTGAGGTCTTCCTGGATCATAGCTCCTGCTTGGTGAGCAGGTGGCAGCTGTGGTCAGGAAGATGTTTGCACAGCTTCATCTGTTGCATTATTTGCACTCTTTTCTAGATTGGGAAGCCTTTCAGACAGTTGCTCACGTCTTAGTCACCTCATGGCCCAATTAGTGCAATGCCATCTACATGAGGCTGCCATTGAAGACCACCCGGAAATTTCAAATGCTCCAGAATGCAACAGCACAGGCAGTGATGGGCATGCCTTGGTATGCCCATGTGACACCCCTACTTTGCAAACTCCACTGGTGGCTTGCTGAGAACAACTCTGAATTAGAGAATCTGCACTCCAATGGACTCCTCTGCATTTTATAACCCTGAATAAAATTTAGCAGAAGACCTAACACATGTCTGCCTCAGCCTTTAAGGATGTTGCTCATGTTTTATTTGATTGTCAACTGTATGCCCCTTTTAGGCTTAGATATTTAAAATCCCTACTTGAAAAAACAGCCCACTGAGATCTGAATCACAGATTGTCCTATTTCATCCTATAAACTGATAAGTTTATAGACAAGGTAGTTCAGGTAAGAATCCATTATATTGAATAGATCGGGGTATTGTGTAAAGGTGACATATTTATTTGAACATTGATTCTTTATATTTAGCCCATATGTATTTTATTATTGTATTTTCTTTTTCCTATTTTATCCTTGCATTTTACCTTTATTTAATTTTTGGGATATGGTTATAAGACTAATCAATGAATAAACTATCTACCTAGCATGTCACTGTATTCCTACTGATAATTTTAAAATATTGCACAGTGATTAAGCATGGATTTATAATATAATTCTTTTTTGAGAACTCTGGAAGTACTTGGGTCTCTTATATAATTAACTAAAACTTCCTCCTTACAAATATAAATCCTTGCCTGAAAAATCTAGGGCAAAGATCTTGCATTCAGTGATATATAAAACCACTTGAATTCTATAGTGCTAGAAGGAAATATCCTTCAGCAAAGTATTTCTAATGCAGAAAAGATACAATAAATGTTGTGAAAGCTACAACCTCAAGGCTTCCGCAAGACTGCTGGAGACCTCTTGTATCCTATTTCTTGGAGACTGACATGGAGGCCCTAAAGGCTTCCTAATGGCACAGTGCATTTTTATGTTATTTTAAAGAAACTGTCAAAAGAGATGGAAGCATTGTCATGGAAATCTCTGAGCCTGGGAATGGGAGAGGCAGTTTGCAAAATACTGCAGGGCCATAACATTTGTTCTTTTTTTCCTTACCAGGTAAACAGGTAAAAAATTTTGCCCTGATGCAGATGGCTTAACAGAAAAAGAAACATTCTCTGAATTAATGGTGAAGGCACCAGAAGCAAATTTTGAAGCATTTGGATCCACATAGAGGCCAAAGGTGGCAGAAACTGAGTCAGAGGACTAAACAGTGTATCTTCCTGGTTGTGATGAACTGGCCACATCAATCTAGAAATCTAGATAAGGATTGTCCCCCTCTCCACAATACCCAATGATTAATCTTGGGTGCTTTATTTGGTCTTGCTGGTCATCCAAACTAGGAAAACAAGGTTAACTTAAAATCTGGTCAGATTGCACTAGACAGACTGGAGGTTAAAACTTCCCTGCAAAACTAATTCCACATATTTGCTGATTTTTCTTTCCATTCATGATCTTGTTTATTTACAAGCTGCCAATTCAGCTTGCCCTTTTTATATAATGGGTTGCTAATAAAGCAAACATAGGTGCTCCTTATATCCTTAGGTGAGATAAGATCATGCCAGATTCATTTATGTGATTCCTCAATTTACATTTCTTCTAACAAAACCGTTTTGTGCTACATAGGAGCTAGAAACAGCTTCCCAAAAGCAAAAGAATTTTGGCAGTTAGCTTCCCTGGCTGAGTGTGTCACTTCTGCGCAAAGCATCCTTTTGGGAGCAGAATATAGGTTCAATTATGGAGTTTTGTGTTATACAGGTCAAGCATCCTCAGTTAAAAGTAAACTTTGCTTACTGTGACTGCTTGGTTCAATGCTTGTCAGTTGCCATGCTCCCCATTCACCTACTTTGTATAGCAACGTTTCTTCAATGTTGCTCTATGCTCCTGGCTTTCACTATACAATGTTAACGGAGCTTAATAACTAGCACGCTTTGTAAAAAAAATAACAATTTGTATGGAGTCATTTCACCAAAAGAGAGTCTTACTGATATCCATAACTTGCATGGAGCTTACAAGGAACATCCAGTCACTTTGCAAGGAGATTTCTTCATCCAAGATTTAAAAAATCTAAGTTTTGGATACTGCCAATTAAAGCTGATCTCAAATATATATGTATATATTTATTATTGTTGTTGTGTTGTTAATTTAAACTTGTAGGCCAACTCATGACGACTCTGGGCGGCTCACAATGAAACAAAGAAATTACAATAAAATCAATCAAACATAAGAAATGAAGACAAAAGACGTCAAGCGCCATGAAGTGAGGGGTCTCCCTCTCTCTCGCCAAAGGCCTGGGTGAAGAGCCAAGGCGTTCACGCCTCTTCTAAGCAAATAATAAATATATATTTATAATAGGCAATACATAATTCATTCTATTAATTTATTATTATTACATAAGTAATCTAGAACATATTTTCATGGAGAAAATCTATCTATGCGGTCGCTGGGAGTCGAAAACGACTTGAGGGCACATAGTCAATCATGCATGTCTACTTCAAAGTAACCCCTACGACCCGGGGACAACAGATGGACCGGGAGGGGGGAGATGATGGAAGCTGAAATCCCACCCCCCTGGGGGGAACCGGGGGGGAAAGGCTGTCCCAGAAAGAAAGAGCGGGACTCCCTTCCGAAGAGCAGCACCCGAGTCAACCGCGCGGGAACGCGACGGCGCGCCCGTCGTCCGCGACGCTCGTCCCGGAGGGAGGGCGACCACTGCGGGGGGGCCGCTCTCTGTTGGCACCCGGGGCAGCAAGACATCCCCCCCCCCGCTTTGGAGAAAAGACCGGCGAGGCGGCTCAACAGAAACCCAGACACGCCCCCCCCGCCCAGCTCTGCTGTGGCTCCTCCTCCTCCCCCCCCCGGGAGAAGCGGGGTTTCCCCGCCCCGGCCAGCCCTTCGGGAGGCAGCGGCTCGGCTTTGTCATGCGCAGCTGCGCCGGCGGAGCCCCTCCTGTCCGCCGGAGGAGAGCGCTCCGGAGACGGGCGAGGAGAGGAGGCCGAAGCCAGCGGGGGGGGGTAGCGCCAGTGGCAACACCGGGCGGCTCATGGCTCCCGGAGCGACCGGAGGCTGAGGCGGCGGAGGAGGCGGAGGAGGAGGGCGGGGCGCGCGCGGGGGGGCTCTTCCTCGGCCAGGCGACGGCGAGGCCCTCCCGCTGCGGGACTCGCGACGCAACTCCGGCTCGTCCCCCCCTCCTCCTCCTCCTCCCCCCCCGCGCGGCGGTGTTATGGCCTCTTGCTGGGGCGCGGAAGGGTCCCTTGCTTGGAGGTCAGCGCAGCTCCTGCTCCTCGTCGCCTCCTGTTGCGGTAGGTGGTGCCCCCCCGCCCCCCGCTCGGTCTCCCTTTGTGTCCTCCCGGGAAGCCGGCCTGCTGGGCTGCCGCTTGAGGAAGCGCCGCTTCTCCTTCGGCGCCCCCCCCCCGCCGCCGGTCCGTCCCGCCGGCCGCCGGCAGGACGAGGCTTCCTGGCCCGGCTTTGTTTCCGAGGGAGTCTGGGACCGCGGCCCTGCCTTTGGTGCCCGGCTCTCTCCGTCTTGCCGGGCACCGGCGTCGCGGGCCGCCCCTGACTTTCCCAGGAACAGCGATTTTCGCTGAAGGAGCCAAAGCCTTCCTGGCTTAAAGCAGGGCCTGGCTGCGCTGGAGGACGCCCCTTCCTCTCTTCTCGTCCACCCCCGCTTCGAAATGGGGGGCTCGGCTGCCTAAGAGGCAAGCCGTCCATCGTTAATGCTAAGACAACGGGAGAAACCCCTTCAACTTGGGAAGGTCTCGGTGCTTCCCCTAGACCCTGTTTTCTGGGTTGATTTTTCGCTATCCACAAGCATGTTCATCCCGTTTCTATCAGCTGTGCAATTACAGTGCAGTACCAGAAATGTCTCTCTAGTGCCCGTTAAGTTCAGTGGAAGTTAAATCTAGAAGTATGCAATATCTAGGACACCAACCTTTGCAGCCTATTTTAAGATCATTTTATATAATTCCTTCTCTGAGATCTGAGGAGCCGAATTATCTCAAGATTTTGATTTTCTGTGGGGGTGGGTGTGCTCCTGAATGCCAAATCATTTGTTTGCATCCTTGATAGGTGTTTTTAGTCTGTTGTTTTGCCTGGGAGGTGTATTAATGACCTCTAGATATCTGGTTCTGCAGCCTACTTGGTTTTGAAATAGGTTATAGGTATTTGGCAGGGATAGACTTGGTGTGTTTTACAGGTTCTGCAACAGGGAGCTCTTTCACATAACTACTTAAGAGCAACATTTTCGGGGCATGTGGAGGGACTCAGGTATAACGTTCAGCACTGCACTTGGAAGAAAGTTGATATTATATTAGTGAGGGTGGTCTCAAGGGAAGAGGCCGTTCACACAACTTTGCTAAATGTTGATTTGCAGTTTTTAAGAAACACTACAATCTAATAGATTATAACAGGTAACAGCAGATATAGGTTGAAACTTTGGGAGAGGAATTGATTTCTGTTATCAGGAAGTCAAAGGAAATATGTTTCAAAGCACAATCTTTCTCTCAAGGCTGTTTTCATAGAGATTATGTGACTGAATAATATAGAAACTGCTCTTGTCTGAGTTTTGGGCATCCTGTTTGTTGTCTCCTTATGAATGATAACACATAATTTAACTTGCAGGTTTCCAGTTTGTCATTTGTGCCTTTACAGAACAGGACTGTATATTAATTGGTTGCTATAACGTTTTAGTTTTCCACTGGATAAAATCTGTATCCTTCCAGGGAATGTAATCTAAATCTTGTTACGTTTTGCTTTCTTTTGTTTTGCAACTTAATTATATCAAGATGGTAAGACAAACAACCTTGAGTGCAAAACATGGATAAAAACTGGAATGATGATGAAATTAATGGATAACTATTTTCCCTGGGTTCATGCCTCACAGTAAGCTATGGTTAGCTTTAAACATGTTTTGTTGCAGTAGAAGAGTTCACTTACTGTATTAAGCCAAAAGTAAGCTAACCACATTATGAATTAATGTGATACATGGATTCAAACTTGTCTATCACTTGCTTGAAGCCAGAAGCCACAGACTAATATATTTAATTGCTGGATTGCTGCCAAATACATAAAATCAGCTTCCTCAACATGATGCACTGAATTCAGTCCTGTAATTTCCAGGCAGCAAGTTGGGGAAATCTGGCGTAGAATTTTGAGTAAGACTGCTGCTTACTAGAATTTAAGTATACTCTAAGTATAAACTAATATTCTTTAATAGGTTGGAAATAAAATGTTCATGCTGTCTCACTGACAGCTAAAAACATTGAGTTATTGAACTATAATATTCATTAGGCTTACCTTTCTTTTAATGCTATAGATAATTTTACATTAAAATCCTTTAATATGAATTCTCAGAATCCTGTTTTGGAAGGCATTTATTTTGTTCTCAAAGAAGGAAAATTATTGTTGGTTGCACAGCCAGATGTTTAGACTGGATGTGGCATTTTTATCCACCTATTGAGTCCTTCCCAAGGAACTGGGATAGGTTTGATGGTGTTAAAGGTATCGTCGCAGGATATAAGCTGTTCCAAGTAAAGCTGTCTTTTGCAATTGACTGGTGGTGATTTTGTCAATGCCGATGGTGTTCAAGTAGCACTCCAGATGTTTTGTGATTGCACCCAAGGCACCTATTACTATTGGTACTATCTTTGCTTTCTTTTGCCACCGTCGTTCTATTTGTATCTTGTAATTTTTTCCAATTCTTTCTCTTCTATTCTGCTGTCTCCAGGTATTGCAATGTCCACTATCCAGACTTTTTTGTCTTTCTTATCAACGGTTGTTAAGCCTGGGGTGTTATGTGGCAGGTGCTTGTCTGTTTGAATTCTAAAGTCTCAGAGCACCTTAGCTTCTTCATTTTCTATTTGTCTGTTTTGTGGTCCCACCAGTTCTTGCTTGCAGGCAAGTGGTATTTCTTGCAGATATTCCAGTGCACCATTATGGGTATTTTGTCATGCTGTTGTTTGTAGTCAGTCTGTGTGATCTTCTTTTGCAGCAGCTGACTAGGTGGTCCACTGTTTCTTCAGCTTCTTTGCAGAGGCGGCATTTGCTGTCTGTTGCTGTCTTCTCAATGTTGGCTTTGTATGCATTTGTTCTTAAGGCTTGGTCTTGTGCAGCCAGAATTAGCCCCTCTGTCTCTTTCTTCAACTTTCCTGCTCTTAGCCATTGCTAGGTCTTCTTGTTATCTGCTTTGCCTGCTAGTTTTTTTGTGTACTGGCCATGTAATACTTTGCCTTGCCATGTCTCTCTTCTGTTCTTCATTTGGTCTTTCTTGTAGGCCAGTTTGGTCTCTTCAGTATTCAGTAAGCCTTCATGGTGTACTAGTTTCAGTGCATCTTCTTCACTGTCCTTCAGATATTCTTCTAATGCCCTTGCAACGTTCCACACCCACCTATGTTCCTTGGTAAGTAGAGTCTGTCAACATCGCTGCATGGATAAAGGGATTCATTGTCCTTATTTTTCTGGTCTTCCTATCCAGGGCATGTAGTTCTGCTTGAGTCCAGTCATTCTGCTTGAGTTCAGTTGAGCAGTAGTTCTGCTTGAGTCTTCCTCCTCCACCTCCTCCTCCTCCTCTTATTATTATTATTATTATTATTATTATTATTATTGTTATTCTCAATTTCCAACACTTCTGCTTTTCTTTCAAATTGTGGAGGGGGATGAACTTTTTCTGTGCTTATATTCATAAATATAACATTTTTGGCTGCCTTGAAGACATTGTTTTTATTCAGCATGTGAATATTTCTGTTACTGTAGTTTACCAAATGATTAAGAGTAAAAGGTGTGTTGTATATGGTTGGGTTTGCCCTCTGCTTTTTAGGACAGCCATCGTCTGGGGAAGTGGAAATATTGGGCCTCTTGTTTACACATTTGCAAAAGGTCTGGGGCTTATGTATTTACATGTCTAAATTGGTTTACTAGTAATTACTTCTTCCCAGGAAACACTCTTATTTATAGTCTTGCTCTCTAAAGGGCAGGGCTCTAAGTATCTCTTAATCTCTTTTTGTTTATCAAAAAGTTGAAGAAAGCATTCTTACCATTAAATCCAACCTTGCATATTTCTGCAAATGATTTTCTTCTGCAGGGAATGTATTGAGAAACACTGGTTTATTCTCCACAAAATAATTAATGTAACTGGAAGACCAAAAGAAATCTAACACCTGTATTATGCTGTTCAAGTAATGAATGATTCATAAATCATATAATTAGAAAACATATATATCTAGACAGAAGAAGGACTCAGAACAGTATGCAGACCTGTATGTCTCATATGTGACTGGCAGGATGAGAAAAATTCTGGGGGGAAAATGTTATAGGAGTAAGATTTGGGTAGAGGAACATTGTAGAACAACTGCAGCCTACTAATATAAACTCTCAAAACTAAGAATCAAAAGATCATATAAATAAATTGCCAAAGTGAGAATAGTTATGTGGGACAAAACAGATGCTCCATAGGAATCAGAAAGAAAAGATAGGGAAGCAATATTAGCCTGAAACACATACCAGTGTTTGCCGGTTACAAAGACCCAAATCACAAACTTAATCTGGAGACCATCAGTAAGTAGGTTATCTACTGTTGTCTTTCTGGAAGTCAACAATTGGTTGCAAGTGCTCTGGAGCATTGAATACAAGCAGTATATAATGGCATTTGTTGTTCAGCTGAATTTCAGTCTAACTCTGAATAAGCTAGCAGAATGACTAATGAAACAGCGGCACATATTTATTGTTTCACATGACCTTACCCAGAAGTCATTATTCTTATTCTGATATCTAGAATGCAGATATAATTGTCTAAGGTTTCCTAATTTTATACCGCTGGTATATCTGATAAGTGTACAGGCCAGTTTTTCTTCCAAAACCTTATTATCTAGGTTGCTTTTTCATTTTATTGATCCAGACATTCCTTAATACAATGAAAGCTTGTTTTATTGGACCTCAGTATAGTAAACTTCACAAGCAGTGGACCAAATTTCCATTACAATTTATTCATTTGTGTTATGATGTCATTATGCAGCTGATTAATTTGCATGATGCCTTCATTATGTGAATGTCATAAAATGACACAGATAATGTGATTTGCATGACAGCATTAGCCAGAGAACATAAATTACTATGTTCATGGTTTCACCAATTTAACAGATATTTATGAATAAACAACATCCCCTCCTTTGTTAAAACAAGGTTTAACTGTAGTATTGTTTGGTAAAATCTGATATTTTAAGTCTTTGTTTGAATATTACATTCTATGCTTCTTTTAAAAGGTTTGCTATATACACTTGAGATAAAGAAATGGGGTATATCCATAATTAATTTCTATAAACCTTTATTGCCTTTGCAGTGATAATTCTAATTTATTTAATGTATTAGATGTCCTAACAATGGTTAAGGCTAGCTCTGAGTCACTCTTTTCAAGCATTTTAGTCACCAGTATTATAAGTGACATATGCCACTTGTCAAATATGGGGGGTGGGGGGGTTGAAGAAAAACTCAACAGCTGTTTTTGCACCATGGCAACTCTAATCATGTCATGCAGTGTGGCAGAGATCACATTAAATGCCTGCTACAGCTTTTCAAGTTGTCTTGCCTTATCACTTTCAATGCTGGTCTTCTGGATGCTAAACAATGGAACAGCATGATAGCACACTTCAGGCATGGAAGTATGGGCCTAGCATTGCCTTTCTTTAATGTTCCTTGTCCTCCTCCATTTCACAACACTTAATATACACTGTACTTCTTTCAAATAATGAGCTGTGAGCCTGTGATGCTTTATCAGTTCCTTTTGGCCACCAAAGCCTGCTATAAAGACTCTGAGCCTAGGTATAAACACAGTTAACTTGAAAATTAAGCTCAGAAACTTCAGTAAAACTGCAGCTAAAGGTTCTTAGCATTAAGTTCTGTATTTCTAGTTAAGGCTTTCTACATTAGAGCAAATTTATGTTAGAGCTTGCATGGTTGTCGATCATAAAAGATTAAGATATAAAACATCTTGCTGTTCACAAATAGCCAATATTTTTGACTGTTTACAAAAGTAGTAAGCAACTTTTGGGACATAGGTAAACCTCAATCATCTGCTCATGCCTCTGGAGTATATCTGCCAGAGCACAAATGAGCATGCATACTCATGTGCACACACATACACACAAAAACATTCCTCCTATATAATCATATACATATAGACATACATTTATACAGTGATCTTTTTGGGGAGAAAGGAAGGTAAAATGTTAGTGTTTTTCTCTTAAAGGTTAGAAGAGTAAGGGCAGCAGTATTGTCCCCAAGTTTGGGTTCCATTGTTTTTTTTTTTGTTTTCCTCTACCACCTCTCTCCTTACTTACCCCACTCACGGTCCTCACAGTTTTTCCTCCTACTCTATACTTCTGCCTTCCTCATTTAAACCCCCTTCCTGTTCACCCTGGAAACATCTCTTCATGCTTGTTGCCCTAGCTAACCAAGGTTTTAACTGAAGACACCCTACTTCAAGACAGGTTGCGTTTTCCTGATCCATTGCTCCCTTGGAGGTATAACCATTTAGAACACTGGAACTTGGAGAGGCCTGCTTCAGTGTGACCCAGCCTTGCAGAGCTACTGGGGATGTGCAAGCATTTCATAGATTTGCAGGTTTGGGTGCTCAGTGGCTCTTGTTCCACCTGTACCTGAAACATGCATGTTTGCTTGGGGCAGAGACCTGGAGCACGCATGTTCTGGGCATAGAAACAATAAGGAAAAGCCAGCAAAAATAAGGAAGATGCTAGAATTATTTAAGTAAAGGGCGGGCAGGCTGGTTGGGTTATGCTCCATTTGAAATCAAGCTCAATAGCAGAAAAAAAGGAAGGGGCAGATGGGCATGGACCAGTTGGGTTTGACACACTTTGCAATAGCAAAGAGAAGGAAGGTCCTGGAAAAATTGGTGGGTGGGCTGACCCAGGAGCCAAACAGAGGAGGAGGGGAGACACATATGAGGCACATCAGATTTGCTCTACTCAGAGTTTCCTGGATTCAGTTCAGCTGGATAATGACTTGCCTGGAACAGGTCTGGTTGAACTCCTGTACCAAAGCATGCTTGTTTTGTGCATGGAACAAAACACAATTTCTGTTTTCTGCCCATCTCTAGAAGTTACAGTGCTGTGTTTTAGTTTGAGTCTTGCATACAGAAAAGGAAGCTTGTGAATGTTCATGTACCCCACATTATAATTTCATCAGTTGTATTCTTTTCTATAAATTTATCCTCAGCCTTTTTTTAAAAAAAGCCATCTGTAGACATGTGGCTGATTCCTGCTCCCACTAAGTCTAATTAAAGATTTTTGTAATCTTTCATTCAGTGAATGGAATAGCTTGTTCTTAAATGTACTTGGCCAGGATATAGCAATAGGAATTTTCACTTGGGGTGGGGGGAGAAGTCTTGGTGAATGAAGGCCAACAAAGTGCTTATAAATGGAAGTATTGGTGAAAAGACTTAGTTACAGTTTCCTATAATGAATGTGGTAGGAGTTTGCAACCTTTTGTACAGATATTCACCTAAAGACAGGAAAAAACTTAAAATACAATTGTTTTAAATAACAGGTTTTCCATTGAATCTTTAATTCTGTGTGGATGAGAGATATGCTGTTCTAGTGTTCTGGTAAAACTTAACTATATTATCTAAGTTACAAACTTTAAAACTACAAGTTTTTGGAGTCAAAACTGCTTTGATTGACATCTACTTTGTTGAACTTGATTGGTAAGTTTTTGAAGGAAGAAGTGGAAGAGGAATTTTGCAAATTGTTTGGTTTTTTTTATTTCAAAATAATCTGAAAATATTAGAAATTATTAATCATAAATCAGTTTCTTCAAACCTCTAAGAGATAATCATAAAATGAGCAGGTACATCAGAGATCACTTAGTCCAACCTTTTGCAGATATAGGTTGCCAACCTGCCTCTGCTTATGCATCGTAAGTGATTAGTGATAAAGCTATTGCTCACTGTTCACTGTTCTCTAATTTATTTTTATTTTCTCTTTTTTAAAAAAAGAAAAACCTTAAATGGCTTGCAGCTTTCTTTTTCATCTTTCTACCATTTGGCAACGCTCGTTTTCTATATAAGACTTTGTATAACTTTAGGCATGTAATGCCTCCACTTCCAATATCTAAAACTGGCATACAGAAGAATCTAGTCTATCCTTCTTGTAGAAGCCTCAGTTTTTCCTTGTTAACTGTGAATACTGTTAAGAATTTGGGCAAATACAACCCTAAACTAAAAACAGAAAAATATTTTCCACTTTTGCTTAAGTGTTCATCAGAGTTCCTAGTTTGCTATATACATAGTTTGTATGTCAATCTATAAAGTAGTTTGTTAGCCTAAAAGCTAATGTCTATGGACAGAATCTGATTTATTTTTTTATTTCAAACCTGAGAATATAATACTTCTGACCATAATGGATAATTTGTTGTTAAATTCAATAACAGTAATTTTCATTCTGCACTGTAATAGCAGTGGCTTGTTTCAGTTCTTCCCTCCATAGCAAAAGCAACTACTATAATAGAGATCAAAAGTAGCTTATTATTCTTTCTGAAAGGGAAAGTTAGGGCTTATTTGAGGGTCTGTGTACAGTGGTAGCTTTTAGTTTGATAATTACATGGGGCAAGGTGCAGAGGAAGGTTTCACTGAAATAAGTGGAGGTTGAGTCATGACAACTGGACTTCTTTTCTTTTGGTTTGATACATTTCGCTGCTTGTCCAAGCGGCTTCTTCAGTCTAGAAAGTTGGTTAGGGGGGAGCCCATAAATGTCTTCCAGGGTGGCTGTGTTTCTCACTAACATGATAGGCTCATTGAAGGGACAATAGAGATGTGATTAGTAGAGTCTTTGGGATGTGGATGTCTTACTCCTAATCCCTCACTCATCCCCACGTGGGTCATAAGAAGAACATAAGAAGAGCAATGCAGTATATGCAATCCAGTGCAGTGAGGAGTGTTCAGAGCTCTAAATTGGAGAAACCAAACAGCTTTTACACAAGAGGATGGCCCAGCAACAGGAGGAGCAATAACACAGGACCAGAATCAGCAGTTTACCTTCATCTAAAGGAAAAAGGACACTCATTTGAGGACAATAATGTTCACATTTTGGACAGAGAAGATAGGTGGTTTGAGAGAGAAGTGAAGGAATCCATTTATGCCAAAGTGGAAAATCCTTCCCTCAATAGAGGTGGAGGCCTCAGACACAACTTGTCTCCCATTTTTCATGCTGCTGTTTCATCAGTCCCCAGGAAGATTAAGACCACTTCACAAGTTCACCAGGGAGGCAGCACTTAACGACCCACTGCCACCCTGGAAGACATTTATGGGGTCCCCCCTAACCAACTTTCTAGACTGAAGAAGCTGCTTGGACAAGCAGCGAAACGTATCAAACCAAAAGAAAAGTCCAGTTGCCATGACTGGCTCTGGAGTTTTCGTTCCTATTCTCTCCTGACTTTTATGGCAGGAACAAGCAAGCGGGCCTACAATTAACCACTCTAACATTTAACCCTGTCAACTATGCATCACTATTCTACATTTTAATTATGCTTTGATTGCTAGCTTGCGCAGATCCTGACATGAGTGTGCAGACTCTGACACAACCTCCAGATAATTCCACCTGGATGACTCAGAATCTTCATCAACATGTTTCACTGAAATGCATCCCTGTCCCAACAGATGGTCTTAGATATCAATTTAAGTACACATAATTTATTTAAAAGTAGTGCCTCATTAATCTAATGTATAGTTTACTTGAAAGGGATGTACTAGGAAAGGTTAAAGATCTGAAGCATTAGAAATAAAATATGTTTGTGCATGTGTGGAAAAGAGAAAACACAGTGTAGTTCAGAAACTTAATATTAGAACAGCCATAAAAGGGAATTGGAATTAATAGCCATGTTCTATATTCACCTGAATGAAATGGGCAAAGCATAAACAAGATTTTTTTTAGAGAATATCCTGATAATGCCTTATGATGCTACATTACAAATATGACACAATTCTCAGCCATGACTAAATCTGACATTTTCAGACGTTTTCTTATAAATTACATTGAGTTTCTGAAAGGAAAAGAAATAGATACTCTGGGATCTAGAATTCTTCTTCAGCTGTGTCTGTCTGATACAGACGAGAATATGTTTTCTATCTTTAATACCTAAACACAGATTTCATATCAATATTATATGCAGTGAGTATATACTGATATATTACATAGTATGTTATGTTGGAAATGACAGACTTAGCATGCTGAGCAACATTTTAAAATGAATATAATTGTATACAGTGAATTTAGCAAGTGCAGATTTTTAAGGGTTAAAAGCATTGTAAAGACAAGGATAGAATTTTTAACAAGCTTAAACTGAAGTAGTAAAAACTGAATTTGAGAAATTGTGGAAGGAGTGCATACTAAAATATTCCCTACTTCTTTGCTTATTTAGTAAGTTGAAAAGGAAGTGAACTTTTGAAATAGTATTAGGTGGTTTTTATTATGAAATAGTTGTCAAATTATGATATCCAAAGTTTCATGAAGGTTTTTATTTTTTGGCATAATAGATAACGACAGCATTAAGACTACTGTTATCTATTAAGGCTAGTGGGAATAGCATCTTCATCTTCTGATGAATTATTACAATGAACAAGAAATTATTAAGGATTGAATTTGGGGAAAATGAGAGGTTCAGATTTGGGAGGAGAGTCATACAAAGATGTATATTCCCCCATATATGTTTAACTTAAATCAGTGAATGTATTGTAAGAATGGCAAGATTGGAAAAGGTGACAGCTGGAATCAAAATTAGAGGCTGAAACAATAACAGTCTGAAATATAGCGATGACAACACTTTGTTTGCTGAAAGCAAAGAAGACTTAGAAGAGCTCATTATGGAAGTTAAAAAATGGGTTAAATGCCTTCTTAAATATTAAGAAGACAATGTCAGCCTTCTTGCTTAGTGAATTTGATAGCAAAGAAGTGAATGTGGCAGATAGATTTGCTTTTTTGGGGCTCGGGAATAAAAATGAGCATCCTGGAGAAATAAAGAAGAAAGGAATGTATGCAAACTTAGACATGTTCACAAAGGATTAGGACAGTTGAGTGAGAGCAAAGCTGGGGATCTTCAAATTGCCAAGTTTCAGAAACACTGGTTTAAACAATGGTAATGCATAGCTGTAGAAACTAGACACATACAAAGAGAAAATAGCCTTCAAATTATCAATTTGGAGTTGATTACTAAGAATAACATGGACAGCAAGATGAACCAGTTCCTCAGTTCTGAACCAAATAAAGACCAACTGATCTCTCTCTAGAGATGCTGATGAATAAGCAGAAACTCACATATGCTCGGTATGTGATGCAAGCAGATGACTGTGCTTGCCAAGTTGGATGGAAGTAGAAAAAGGGGAAAGCAAAAGATAATTACTGGAATATCTTTGAAAGGGCTGTAAATTGTTACTGGAAACAGGTGGAAATGGCCAACTTTCATCCATGCCGTCACCATTAGTCAGATCTAAATTGGTGGCACCTACCTAAGGTTAATAAAAGCTATCATCCTATGCAGAGACAGTCCCATTAATTCACCTTTAGCATTGAAGGGATCCCACACCAATCTATGGATTTAGATTTTGAGGGGGTTTTTTTGCATATTTATGCAACTTTCCCATTCTTCATTCAGTAAGACTGTGGGGCTCAGCTGCCTTTTGACCCTGAAAAGAACTGTGAAATACAGTATAACCTCTATATCTCCTCCCCTCTCAATCTTCTGCCTTTTAACTCAATGTAAGAGTCATATAAAGATATATGAATGAATAGGGGTTACAAGCTACACCAAAATTATAAGGTGTGTTTTTAATGAGTTTTGAATTGAAAGAGAAAAATCAGTCAGCTTTAACAAGCTATATGAGTTAATTGTAGACAGCTGGATTAGGTACAGCTTTGTGGAATTAAGGTTTTGTACAAAAATAATAATTATTCCATAATTATTTTAGAATGATTATTTTAGCGCATACATTTTATGAATAATGCAGTGCAGGCCTTGCCTGACCAAGAGATGGTTTGGGCGTGTGCATATCATGGACCAGGTGAGAAAACCAAGGGCACATTTTTAGACTGAGAAAATTAGACCAAGGTCTGGAATAAAGTCTTCCTGAACTATCCATATATGGGCCATGAGAAAAATTAACAGTTTGTCTCACATTATTCTTTCTGTAAAATGGAATATTGCTGATCTGCAGGTTACAGACTTACTACTTGCATATCTAATTTGTTCTTCTTTTGGAACTATGAGAGCAGTTTATATAGGGTTCTTGGGTAGTCTCCCATCAAATCACAGTTTAGGTTTCTTTTTTTACTGTACATCTTTCAACAAGGCACATAACAAAGAATTCAGAAAATAATTAAAACATCAGAACGTAGACAGCAACCAATAATTACAAATCTTTACATATTACAATTGAAAAAGCACAACAGCTTTATTTATAAACTAATCTATAATGACTAAAACAACAAAAATACTTAACATACATGCAACCCAATATTTTAGCAAAATATACAGTAGAACAATTCAAATACATTTTTTTTTTAATTATAAATGTTTGAAAATCTCCTTTTTTCCTGCCTGGCTGACATTTAGATTTTACAGTATTGTCCAGTGCAATAGGATAAGAATTGGATAGATAACTGGGTTTTCCACCTACATTGGACTGCAGTTCCCATATACTAATTAAGGCTGATAAAGTTCAATTTCAGAACATCTGGAGGGAACCAATTTTGCTTATCTCTGGATTAGATATTTAAAGATTATTGATTTAGAAATAATTACCAGCACAAAATCTGTCAATAAACTCCAGCCATACCAATCAAAATAACTTGAAAGCATTTAGATCAGTGTTCTTCAAACTTGGCAACTTTAAGAAGTTGGCCTTCAACTCCCAGTTGTTGGTGAGGAATTCTGAGAGTTGCTGGCTGGGGAATTCTGGGAGTTGAAGGCCACACATCTTAAAGTTGTCAAGTTTGAAAAACACTGATTTAAATATACCACAGCTATTGAGGGCAGTAATAATAGTAACCTAGTCTAGCCATCATTCTGATCTTGAAGCAACTTTGTAGTTCATCATTATGTCGACATGTAATGCAGAACTAACCAGATCATCATTTGATATCACACAGCATGATACATGTTGGAAAAAGGGAGGATTTTTAAGTTGACAAAACCTGTAGTTGTAATGTTGCAGTATGTAATCTCTGGCAGGAGGAAACAAAAATCTGTTAGAAGGACTTGAACTTTCTTCTGTCTAACCAGTTTACAGTTCTAGAAGCCAAATGTCAGTGTTTGACAATCTGACTTAACTGAGGAATTTTCTATATAAATATTTATTTGGAATGCATTATCTGATTTTGGAAATTCACATTGTATAATGAATAGAAAGGCAATTGGGTAGATTCTTATGATGTAAAGCAGGAGTGAATTGTACAAAGCCAGTTGGGTGACCTTGGGCCAGTCACTCTCTCTCAGCCCTAGGAAGGAGGCAATGCAAACCACTTCTGAAAAACCTCGCCAAGAAGACTGAAGCGGCTTGTCCAGGTAGTCATCAGGAGTCAACACTGACTCAAAGGCATACACGTGCACACTCACACGCGTGCGCACACACACACTGGTTGTACAGCAGCTAGAGTTCATTGGCAAAATGGAGGTTTTTCCCACTAATCCACTGCCTCTATCAGCTTTATGGTACGTATATTTATGGGAAATTGGCATGTTTTAGGGGAAAAGCATTTTTTAAGGAAGCAGTCATAATACTGTACAGTCTTTTGCAATTGGTCTGGAATTTGGTTATATATCTAAATATCTTTCTAAACCAGCAGTCTTTCTTTTTCAAATAGAGACTCAATGCAACAAATGACATGGTACTATGCTAATAAATGTATGAAAGAAGTGAAATTCCATTGCATTTAAATTGAGATTGCTCACTTTATACATTTCTCAGGGTAATACTTAATGCAGCTTGTGAATTGCATTCAACTAATGGAAGCCATGAAATAAGATACTGAGGTGACTGTCCATGAAGATGCGCCAAGCCATAGACAGAAATATTAAAATACGGGTTCTTTTATCTACAGCACTTTTTCTTTCAGTGATAGTTCTGTGCTGTAGTTCCATCTGCATAGCCACCATTTTATAAATGGCTGAGCTCAGTGAGTTTAAAACCTTCTCAAAAAAGACTATACTGGTAGTAGTATAAGAATTCCTGTCCCAAGCGTAAGGTTTTTCTTTGTTGGTAAACCCACCTGTCAAAGAGAGCTATAATACACCTTTTTAATTAAAGACAGACAATAACTTAGTTATAGTATCAGTCAGAAACCTTTGGTAATGGAAAAGATATTTCAATGTTTATGGTTTCAGGCATTTTCTGCACATCCCATAGCATTCAGTGTTTCTCACATCTTGTATAAAATTAATGAGTGAATTTCCTTCACAGGAAAGTGGCAGGTCTATGGGAGATAAATTCTTTGGTGTGATCTATCTAACTGAAAACAGTGCTGCGTGCCCTTGACCTGCATAGCTCTGTTCTAGAGATTTTATATCTTGCTCATGTGAAAGTGTAACTAACTGTTGACAACTTTAAAAAATGCTATTATAATATAAAATAACTAGTTTTAAGTGAATATTTACTTAAAAGTTTTCCTGAGTCAGTGAGATAATGCTAGGAAGGATAGCCCTTTTCCTGTGGGTTTACAATCTAACATATACAACCCCAAAGGTGAATGAGTTGTTGAAGGAAGAAGAGAAAAAGCAGATTCGGGCCCCAGGTCTTAGAGCTGTAGGCATATTAAATAGAGTGAGAACATTTCAGCACTTGGGAAAGTCTTACTCAACTAAGATAAATTTATTTCACTAAAAATTGATAGGTAGAAGATTGCTTTTATTTGTATGTATATATGTATGTATGTATGTATCTTGCTGTTTCTCATGATAGCTCAAGGAAATGGAAAATCATTGCAGGTGGCCTGGAAGAATGATGGTATCTTCAGGATAGCTATGTTGGTTAGCATTATTAAAATCTGTATTGACATCATGGAAAGCCAAGCAACATAGCTTGAAGAAAAGGCAGCGTGCATTAATAAGACAAACACGTAATACAAAACAAAACGCAAACAGTAGTATCACTGATGTTTGAAGGGCTGGTGAACCAGATCTGTTTTGCCTGACTCTGGCTTATTTTAACCTCTGAATCTGTCCAAGGCAGCAAACCATGGTTTATTTGTGGTACAAAATCCCATTTGAACCCATGGTTTGAAATTGGTTTATCAATCCCAGCTTGTTTTAACCATGGCTTATTATGTCTGAATCCAGAATGCTGACTTATTCCAGGTCGGGATTTATGGCCTGCACAAACCCTCTCACTGAAGTACTATACAAGATAGGGCCAGACCAGCTTAGGCTTTTTCAACAAATATTTTACCCTGCTCAAGTTTGGCAGGCTTTCCCTTCACAATTCACAATTGCTGCTTTTGGCCATAGATGGCTAAAAACTCATTTAGTTGTTGCTTTCTGAAACCTATTAATCTTACTTTGATTTTTTTCCCATTTCATTTTATAGAGAGAGCTTATATAGAGTACCATTTTTATGGCCAGGATGGATTTTATTAATCCTTTTTCTTTATTCGACAATATTTGTTTCCAGTTGTATTTTTTTGTAATACTTTTGCAGTATTTTTAAATCTTCTGTTCAGTTATCCTGAATAACTTTTAGTACAGTATTGTGCAGTATGTCCTGTTTATGAGACCTTGTTTATGTAAGCCAAAGATAATACAGTATTCTCTGTGAGGGACTCAGTGAGGATTATTTGTTTTCTTTCTAGCATCTCTTCAGATGTTAGTGATCATTTTGAGTAATTGCTTCAATTTTACATTATTCTTCCAAATATTGCTGCTCATTGCTGGCTCAAAGTTCCTCCCTTTAGATCACTTATATAAAAAGCTGCTATTTTGTTATCGTTTCTGTTTATCGTGATTTATTTATGAGCAGCTAACATCATAAATAAATAATGTTAGAATTACTCATGAAAATATTTGGCAATTTATTTATTTTTGAAAGTTAACTGTGAGAATTACACTTACATATAACTAAAAGAGCCTTAGATTCCTTTAGATTTAAACAGAGTTTTTAGCCAAATTGTCTGTTTTTTCCCTATATCTGGTTTTCCCAACATAGTACTTTGAGTGAGGAACCATTACATCTGCCAACACCTCTCAAGACCTCTCACCATGTAGACGTGAGATGAGGGCAGCTATAATCCAACTCAGTTCCTTCATCATTCATCTTGCACCCTCCCCCCCCCCCAAGACAGCCCTGCTCTGGAGGGTTTTAAGTCTCTCAAGCAGATTTTGGAGGGGGGGGTAGAAGAACAAAATGCTGAAGAGGTTTAGCGGGGTATTAGATTTCATCTGTTTTACTAAGAAGTGCTTTCTTTCTGCCTCTTTTTTTTTTTTGCCATGACTTTTTAGATTTATGTGCTATACCGTGCAATAATGTTGGGCGGAAGGACTGATGTTGAGGTCCAGTTGCCAGAGGTTTTACAGGTTTCAGACTGTGTGCTTCAGAATACAGAATGTCATAATATAAATATTTGGGATGTGCTATGGGGTCCTTTTCTGGCACAAGGTAAAATGGTTGAAGCAAATGGTTTCTCCTTAACTATTTAAAGTACATCACTCCTAGTGTAACTGCTGTCTTTATATGCAAAAATCATTTTCAAAAGAACATCTCACATCCATGTATGTAATCACAAAAGAGCATTGCAAAAGGGGGAAAAGTTTAGATGGGAATCCATGGCTATGGGAACGTGGTACATTATGCAGTAGAATTACTGTAGTACCTTAAGTTCTGTTTGGATAGGACTGGATTATAGGAACCCATATTCTTGCTGTCCCTATGTGGTAAATCATTTGAAAATATGGTGCATCTCAACAAGATGTAATTTCTTGCAGCCCTGCTTTGTATCAGTGTGGATGGGGACTGCATAAATAAACATTATTATTATTGTTGTTGATTGCACAGTCAGCCAGATGTTTAGACTGGATGTGGCATTTTTATCCACCCATCGAGTCCTTCCCAAGGACCTGGGATAGGCAGATGATGTTTGATGGTGTTAAAGGTATCACTGCAGGATATAAGTTGTTCCAAGTAATGCTGCCATTTGCAATGGACTGATGGTGATTTTGTCAATGCCGAGTACTACTACTACTACTTAATTAAACTTGTAAGCTGCCTGACTCTCAATGACATAATGTACGGCAGTGTTTCTCAACCTTGGCAGCTTTAAGATGTGTGGACTTCAAGTCCCAGAATTCCCCAGCCAGAGTCCACACATCTTAAAGCTGCCAAGGTTGAGAAACACTGATCTACAGTGACATGATATACAATGCATTCGGAAAGTATTCAGACCCCCTTCACTTTTTTCAATTTTGTTATGTTGCAGCCTGATACTACAATCATTCAAATTCATTTTTTTTTCTCATTAATCTACACTCAGTACCACATAATGACAAAGTGAAAACAGAATTTTAGAAAAGTTTATAAATTTATTAAAAAGGAAAAACTGAAATATCACATTGGCATAAATATTCAGACCCTTTACTCAGTACTTTGTTAAAGCACCTTTGGCAGCAATTACAGCCTCGAGTCTTTTTCAGTATGACACAACAAGCTTTGCACACCTGGATTGGGGGATTTTTTGCCATTCTTCTTTGCAAATCCTCTCAAGCTCAGTCAGGTTGGATAAGGACCGTCAGCGGACAGCCATTTCCAGGTCTCTCCAGAGATGTTCAATAGGGTTCAAGTCAGGGCTCTGGCTGGGCCACTCTAGGACATTCACAGAGTTGTCCCTAAGCCATTCCTGTGTTGTCTTGGCTGTGTGCTTAGGATTGTTGTCATGTTGGAAGGTGAACCTTCGGCCCAGTCTGAGTTCCTGAGCACTGTGGAACAGGTTTTCATTGAGGATATCTCTGTACTTTGCTCCATTCAGCTTTCCCTCAACCCTGACCAGTCTCCCAGTCCCTGCTGCTGAAAAACACCCCCACAGCATGATGCTGCCGCCACCATGCATCACTGTTGGGATGGTATTGGGCAGGTGATGAGCAGTGCCTGGTTTCCTCCAGACATAACGTTTAGAATTGAGGCCAAACAGTTCAATCTTGGTTTCATCAGACCAGAGAATCTTGTTCCTCACAGTCTGAGAGTCCTTCAGGTGCTTTTTTGCAAACTCCAAGCAGGTGTTCATGTGTTTTGCACTGAGGAGAGGCTTCTGTCTAGCTACTCTGCCATAAAGCCCAGATCGGTAGAGGGCTGCAGTGATGGTTGTACTTCTGGAACTTTGTCCCATCTTCACACAGGATCTCTGGAGCTCAGTCAGAGTGACCATCGGGTTCTTCGTCACCTCTCTTACTATGGCTCTTCTCCCCCAATTGCTCAGTTTGGCTGGGCAACCAGCTCTTAGGAGAGTCCTGGTTGTGCCAAACTTCTTCCATTTGAGAATTATGGAGGCCACCGTGCTCTTGGGAACCTTCAGTGCAGCAGAAATTTTTTTGTAGCCTTCTGCAGATCTGTGCCTTGCAATAATCCTGTCTCTGAGCTCTGCAGGCAGTTCCTTTGACCTCATGGCTTTTGCTCTGATACAGTATGCATTGTCAGCTGTGAGGCCTTCCATAGAGAGGTGTGCGCCTTTCCAAATCATGTCCAATCAATATAATTTACCACAGGTGGACTCCAGTCAAGGTGTAGAAACAGCTCAGCAACTATCAAGAGGCACCTGAGCTAAATTTCAAGTGTTGTGGCAAAGGGTCTGAATACTTATGCCAATGTGATATTTCAGTTTTTCCTTTTTAATAAATTTACAGACATTTCTAAAATTCTGTTTTCACTTTGTCATTATGCGGTACTGAGTGTACAGGTGAAACTCGAAAAATTAGAATATCATGCAAATGTTCATTTATGTCAGTATGGCAACTCAAAAGGTGAAACCAATATATGAGATAGACACATTACATGCAAAGCGAGATATGTCAAGCCTTACTTTGGTATAATTGTGATGATTATGGCATACAGCTTATGAAAACCCCAAATTCACAATCTCAGAAAATTAGAATATTACATGACATCAATAACACAAGGATTGGAAATAGAACAATATCGGACCTCTGCAAAGTATAAGCATGCATATGTACTCAGTACCTGGTTTGGGCCCCTTTTGCAGCAATGACTGCCACAATGCGACATAGCATGGATGCTATCAGCCTGTGGCACTGCTGAGGTGTTATGGAAGACCAGGATGCTTCAATAGCGGCCTTCAGCTCCGCTGCATCGTTCGGTCTCATGTCCCTCATCTTTCTCTTGGCAGTGCCCCATAGATTCTCTATGGGGTTCAGGTCAGGCGAGTTTGCTGGCCAACCAAGCACAGTAATCCCATGGTTATTGAACCAGGTTTTGGTACATTTGGCAGTGTGGGCAGGTGCCAAGTCCTGCTGGAAAATGAAGTCAGCATCCCCATAAAGCTCGTCTGCGGAAGGAAGCATGAAGTGCTCCAAAATCTCTTGGTAGACGACTGCGTTGACCCTGGACTTAATGAAGCACAGTGGACCAACACCAGCAGATGACATGGCTCCCCAAATCAACACAGACTGTGGAAACTTCACACTGGATATCAAGCATCGTGCATTGTGTGCCTCTCCATTCTTCCTCCAGACTCTGGGTCCTTGGTTCCCAAATGAGATGCTAAAGTTGCTCTCATCAGAAAAGAGGACTGCGGACCACTGGGCAACAGACCAGTTCTTTTTTTTCTGTAGCCCAGGTAAGACGCTTCTGACATTGTCTGTTGTTCAGGAGCAGCTCGACAAGAGGAATACGACATTTGAAGCCCATGTCCAGGATCCGTCTGTGTGTGGTGGCTCTTGATGCACTAACTCCAGCCTCAGTCCACTCCTTGTGAAAGTCCCCAACACTTTTGAATGGCCTTTTCCTGACAATCCTCTCCAGGCTGCGGTCATCCCTGCTGCTTGTGCACCTTTTTCTACCACACTTTTCCCTTCCACATAACCTTCTATTGATGTGCTTTGATACAGCATTTTGGGAACATCCAACTTCTTTTGCAATTACCTTTTGGGGCTTTCCCTCATGGAGGGTGTCAATGATGATTTTCTGCACAACTGTCAGGTCAGCAGTCTTTCCCATGCTTGTGATTCCTACTGAACCAGCCTGAGAGACCATTTAAAGGCTCAGGAACCCTTTGCGGGTGTTATGGATTCATTAGCTGATTAGAGTGGGACACTTTGAGCCTAGAATATTGAACCTTTTCACACTATTCTAATTTTCTGAGATTGTGAATTTGGGGTTTTCATAAGCTGTACGCCATAATCAATTATACCAAAGTAAGGCTTGACATATCTCTCTTTGCATGTAATGCGTCTATCTCATATATTGGTTTCACCTTTTGAGTTGCCATACTGACATAAATGAACATTTGCACGATATTCTAATTTTTCGAGTTTCACCTGTAGATTAATGAGGAAAAAAATGAATTTGAATGATTATAGTATCAGGCTGCAACATAACAAAATTGAAAAAAGTGAAGGGGGTCTGAATACTTTCCGAATGCACTGTATGTTTGTTGACAGCCATCGCAGAATATGTGTAGCTGTCCATCTAGTAAATGGACCTGAGATTGAGTGTGTGCATCATCATGTCATACATACATATTATGCTATTAAAGGGCGTGGCAACATTTTTTTCAGTTGACAGATGCTACACTTACTTCAAAAGCAATCAGGGTCTGCTTGGTCAGAGTTCACATGGTGGTTCCCTATAAGAGAAAACCTGAAAGAAGTTCAACCATTGAGGTTGTTCCTTATGTTATCTCTACTAATCTCCCTTATAAGCAGGAAGGAAAATATAAAAAGTGTGAAAGAGCACTGGAAGCCAAAACTGTTAAACTAAACAGCCAAAATCCCTTGTCTGTTACAAGCTAACCAAACTCTTGGTATCTGCTAGGTTCTCTGCGTAACTTGTTCATTGTATAACCCAGATTCCTTTGGTCCTTTAATCATATCATCATTTTATTCCCACCTATCGTTTCTCCTTTAAAAAATGTAGCATAAGAGACCTAGGATCTGAAGTATTTGAAAATTAAATGTTAACGTAGTATTAAATTAGAATATTAAAGCAGTTCATTTTTTTGTTCTTTTTGTTCTCTGTAATACTGTATCTGAAATTTTTTTACAAATTTTATCTTGAAAATTAGTTTATTCATTATGTTTAATTTTAGGAAACAGTGCTCTTGCAGAACGTTCTGAAAATGTGCATATTTCAGGAAGCTCAACTGGTAAGTCTCTTTTTTTTTGGTAATGTTTAAATTTCATGCATGACTTAAATAGTAAATATTGAAAGCCACCTGGTATCTTATGAAGAGATATTTGGCTATAAAAATTATTACTGCCTTTTCCAGCATGTAATAAGGAATGAAGCAACTGGAACATGGAAAAAAATTTCATAAGATAAGTTTGATACCACTACCATGGTCACAAACAGATTATTCTTCTCTGTTTAATTTTTTTTCCATAGAAACATTTAAAAGAAAAGTTGGCTAACTTGATTTCTTATATCAAAGTTTTGTGAAATTAAATGTTTTCAGTCTTTTTAAAGTGTGTATTATACATCTTAAAACATGATGAAACATCTGAAGATGCTGTTCATTTGACTGCACTTCTCTCTACTCTACAGGGAAATTGGGTGAGGTCCTTAAGGTTTGTTCTACTCCTTTGTAGCTCAGAAGAAAAAAATATGAGGAGATCCTGAAAGCCTGTCCCGTTGCTTAGAGGTGCTCGGTTGTGTTATTCTGAGCATGTGTGTTTGTGTTTAAATGGCAAAAGCCATTCAGGCTTCTTGCATCCTAAAGAGCAAAATCAGTAAAGTAATTTAAAAGAGCAATAATAACAAACATTCCTATTTCGCACTTAAACAATTGAATGAAAACAAGAATTGCCCAATAAAACACAGTGAAGAAAAAGGAAAAAAAAAATAGAAGTGTATTCAGAGATCTTTTGAAAACCTATAATGATTGGCTTCAGGTGGGAAACTGTTGTACAGCTATGCAATGACTATAGAAAAGGCCATCCCCTGGTACTTGGTACTTTGATTGCCTCAAATCTAGACAAGCAAGAAGGGCCTCCACTACCAAGTGGAGTATAAGCAGGGTGAAAGCAGCAGTTGAAATAATTTGCTTTAAAGCCAATCAGTACAGGTTTTCAAGAAAATTTTGAATGCACATCCATTTTCTTTGACTTTTTCTTGCTTGTTTGCCTCCTAGATAAATAGCATAGACATCTGCAGCTCCAGCTGGTTTTGTCCAAACAACAAAAGCAGAGTCGGAGATGGATATGGATGTACAAAAGGGGCAGGGCTTGTGACAACACACTGTTGTGTTTGTCAGACTGACTGGTTTGACCCCACCCCATACACCACTTGCACGGTTGCAGCTGATAGGGAGGAATTGCTTAATGTTTTAAAGGCTAAAATCAGCCCTTGGAAATGCACTGGTAAAGATATTGCTGTATCTAACATATCCAAGCATAGTTGGGTTGTTATGAATAGAATCTGAGTTAAGAGTAGTCTTGTATAGGGAATTATTTCACCTAAATTCTAACTAGAGAGCCAGGTTAGTGTAGTGGTTAAGGCACCAGGCTAGAAACCAGGAGACTGAGTTCTAGTCCTGCCTTAGGCATGAAAGCTGGGTGACTTTGGGCCAGTCACTCTCTCTCAGCTCTAGGAAGAAGAAGGCAATGGCAAACCACTTCTGAAAAACCTTGCCAAAAAAACTGCAGGGACTTGTCCAGGCAGTCACCAGGAGTCAAAAACTGACTCAAAGGCACAAAAACAAACACATTCTAACTATTATATATAAGAAGTAAGATACTGATGCACTTAAAAAAAGCTTGGGGCTTGTAGCAATGCAAGTGTCTTTAAAAGAGAATATAAATAAATGGAGGATACAGCAAAAACAATTATGCAAGGACATGCCTGGACATCAGATAGGAAGAAGTAACACACATCTTCGAGAGGAAATGGAGTGGAGGGTGCTAGAAAAGGGTAGATGAGTGACTGTCCCTTTAATCACAAGCTTTCTACATTGAAACTTTGTATGTGTATCCATAAAAATAATAATAATAATAATAACAACAACAACAACTTTATTAAATGTATATGTCATCCAACTCCCAGCAACTCTGTAAAGATTTTAAATATATAAATGTCTGCAAATAGTTTTCTCAGTAAGGTAATTGGACAATGTTGATTTTTTTTCACCATAGTAAAATGGGACACTGTAAGATGACTAATTGAATTTCAAGGAAGTATGATCATTTTTTAAACCTCTTTTACTTTTCTAAACAAAGAATGCAGTGGCATGGTAAATCACTTACATAGGAAACAATAATAAAATACATCTTCTTAGCTGATTTTATACAAATTAGGTAAAAGGTAGCAATTATGGTGATAAAGGAGGAAGCTATGGGCTTGTTCCAAATTCCCATCATTTCCTGAAATGGAACCATTTCACTTTTGGTTTTGTCAGAACCTGGAACACTTGAAGCATTTTTGAGTTTTGTACTCAGAAAGTTCCAACAAAATGTTTCAAGCCAAGCTATTTTGTTCTCAGAAGAAAACATATTTTGTGTTTCTTGCAGATCAGTAATTGGAATTAAAAAGACCTAATAAAATTTTCTGCTTAAATGCTAGAGGGAACAATCCTAGAATCCTATACGTTTTCTATACCCTGACCGTTTTTTTAGATAGTGAGCAAGCTTGGGGAAAATTATATCATTTTTTAAAACACATAAACTCTTAGCTTTCTTTGCTTCAGAATCACTCTCAAATCTTCCAGCTGACCCAGATTCATTCATTCATTCATTCATTCATTCAGATGAATCTCTTCAAAACAGTTCTTTTTAGTTCTGGAATTAAAATTCCTCCAAACTAAATGTACACTTCTAGTTTAAAACAAAAATGTACTTTATTAATTGAATGTATTCAGTGTTCATTCACTGAATAATTTCTTTTGACACTTTTAAATTGCCAGGTATGTTGTATGACTGAAAATAATCAAGATTCTACAGAATTTAAGAGTAGACTATCCTAACTTTGTAGGGCTCTTAACTTTTTTTCTGGTAATCTTACATTTTAATTGATATAGCTGGTATTAGACTCTGCCATAAGCATTGTGCCACCAACCCTTCCCATAAGTAATATGGAGATAATAATACTGACTTAACCCACAAAGTTGTGAAAGTTAACTGAGTGAACATATGCTAAAGGCATTAACAATCTGAAATCCCAGATAAATCATCTGGGAATTGGGAATACTGGAGCCACTATTTAAATATTCTGGGCTTTAATTTTAATACAGGTAGTCCTCGCTTAACGACCACAACAGGGGCTGGAAAATTGTTTGTTAAACAGGGCAGTCATTAAGTGAGTCGCCAGGTGACCGGACCCAATATTACGACCATTTTTACAATGGTTGTTAAGCGAATCACCAGTTGTTAAAGCAAATCGCATCATTAAGCAAATCATGTGATCATTAAGCGAATCCAGCTTCCCCAATGGACTTTTTTGCCAGAATTCACTTAACGACCATGTGATTTGCTTAATGATTGTGGTGATTCGCTTAACAACTGTTGTAAAAAAGGTGGCAAATCGCAATCATGTGACTGCAGGGGATGGTGCAATGGTTTGCAACAGTCATAAGTCCAAGTACAGGTTGTAAAGCACTTTTTCCAAGGTCGTTGTAACCGAACTGTCATTAAAGGAACAGTCGTTAAACGAGGACTATCTGTAAAGATGGAAAGGCGATCCTATAAGTGTTTTGCAAATATTATTCAAAACAAAGAACAGCCATTAATAGGAAAGTCCAGAATGTATTTTTTCTTTGTCTTTTTCTTTCTAACAAAAGTATGAGCCAGGCAAAACAGTATGCTAAAGAACTAGAAATGGATCAGTGTCGTTGCTTGAAAGTACTATAACTGGCTTCCGGGGAACCAATTTTCAAGATATGAAAGTTTTAAAGACTGAATGGAACAAGGAATTGGAGATCCCCATTGTGTCAAACAATGGGAAACTGTCTTAATACCTTTATCAAAAAATGCTGTAAATCTTAGTCTATAGCATATTTAACAACAAAATAATAATAATAATATTTCTGAGTTATTTGGATTCCATTGCACTTGTATGGAAAAAGAATGAGTAGTTCATGTTGCTGGAGATGCAATGAAAATAATACTGAATTAAAATATGTTTTAGTGTCCTACAATTATTATATTCTGGAGAAAATTCAATAGACATACTAATTTGACTTTGAGACAGGGTTTAATATTTTCAGACGTCCATATTCTTTTGAACTACAAAGCTAATATATGGAAATTGAGAGATGGACAATCAAAATGAATTCTCTGTGTCCTTCCTATCTCTAAGAGACTTGTCTTTCAACATTGGAAAGACATATTTATGGCCCCAGTTGCTCACTGGATTGAAGATCTGATACTACTTGTGACATATGAACAACTTGCTTACCTATATACATTATGTATGGATTGTTGTAATGAAATATAATCATCCTTTATTGAAATTATATGCATTTATACATGCGTGAGAAACTCTCATGTATATATAATAATTTATTGTTGTTTTGCTTTCTTTCCCCCTTTTTCATCTTTGTGTTCTATTTAATTAAGTAAATAATGGCATATATATATGCCTTTTTAAATTACTATAAAGTACTGACATTTCATCCAAATTTTTAAAAAAAAATTTAGCTTGTATGTATGTTACAGCAAGGGTTTTGCATTTTCATTTGTATGAAAATCCAAAATGACCTTGTAAATATTTATGAGTTTTATTCAGTAGCAATAATAGTGGAAGGTGCCCACCAGGGGACAAAAATGGTATTTTTTGGTGTCTTTCTTCCTCCCTGTGGCATTCTGCAACCCATTCTCGAATCTCTGCTCCTGGTGGCTTCCCATTCTATATAACAGATTTGGAGATACATGTTTGGCCTCAGGTGGCAGGATGGTCGCCTGGGAGGACCATTATTGGGTGCGGCTCCAAATGTTCTTCCATTTACGCTTAAGTAACAGAATGCAGGGATACCTTACAACCAGTAACATCAACTTTACATTTTTTCCAGGTTGTGGAGACATTCCAGAACAAATTAGAGGGCCAAGTGGGATAATCACAAGCCCAGGCTGGCCTCTTGAATATCCTGCTAGATTGAATTGTAGCTGGTACATCCAGGCAAACCCAGGAGAAATTATTACAATAAGGTAACTCAGGTATTTTATGAATATAATGTGAAAAGTATAAATTAAAATTGTTTGTGTTAAATGGTTCTCTACTGAAAATTAAGAACTTACAAATGTTTTGATTAATTGCTTTTATCTTCAAATGTGTTGGTACTTCTTGATTATAAAAAAAATCCTTATATTAAACTCTCAGATACAGAGCATTCCATTGTTAGGACAGAATGTCAAATCCTAACGTAAAAATGAAGTCCAGTAGCATTTTCCATAATTTCACATATTGGGTTCTGTAGCAGAGTTTATTAAGTCAGGAAGTAAATACTTATGAGTTTAACATTTTGAAAAAGGTCAGGTAAAACTGCTCATTAACCGTGTACTTGTTTTGCTTTTTCTCCATGTCCTATCACAGCTTTGTTTTGAAAGCAGTTTGCTTTGTGGCAAGGAGTCTATTTGTTGAAAGTAACAAAATCTTTTGAGTAACTACTTCATTAGGCAAAAATACCTTCCTTATGCTAAAGATATTTTCCATTCTTGGATATGCTCATTCCTATTTCTCACTGTAACATTGTATAAGTTTTTAACTTGCTGAGGAGGGATGTGACAGGTTTTCAAAAATTCCAAAATAGACCAAAAGTGAAACAAAACTGAAAAGTATTTCCATTTCAGCTACCTTTTGCTCAAGAAGAACTGTAAAATTTGCTGTAGTTCTTATAGTAGGATATCCAGTCTCTGACATAATTACAGATTGCTTGCTTAGGATGGATAAAAGATAGAAAGGACTTTTCTGTCTGATATGTCCTGTCTTTAGTGATGAGTTAATTTCCCTCAATAGCTCTGTATTGAATTAAACCAGAGAAGTGGAATAACCCACATTTTCATGATGGAAGAAAAAGCTCATGCAGATGATCTTTAGGTATTACTAGACAACCTGTGACCCATTGGGTCCACATTTCAGAGATATTTCCTTACTTAAACAGAGAAACAGAATGACCACAGGCGGGCAAAAAAGCAGTGGGAGCGGGAGCAACTTCTAACTTCTTACTGGCTTCCCCATTGACTTTCCTCGTGCGAAGCTGGCAGGAAGCATCAGAAATCACCCTTCTTCCCTCCCTCCCTCCTCCTTCCTCCCTTCCTTCCTTCCTTCATTTCTTCCTTCCTTCATCCCTCCTTCTTCCTTCCTTCCTTCCTTTCTTCCCTCCCTCCATCCCTTGTGGGAAGCTGGCAGGAAGCATCAAAAATCTCCCTCCCTCCCTTTTCTTTCCTTCCTTCCTCCCTTCCTCCCTCCCTCGCACACCCGCACGCACCCTTCCTGACCCGTGCTGCACCCTCCCCAACCTGTATCACACCATGTACCCTCCTCGATTCAGTCCTTGTGCACCCTCCCCAACCATCTCCCATTGGGGGGAGATGGGTGGGGGACAAATTTAATAAATAAGTGAAACCTGCGCTGCATCCTAGCACACCCTCCCTGACCCTCACCGCATCTCTCAGGTACTTTCTCACACCCTCCCTGACCTGCACTGTGTCTCTCATGCACCCCTGCACAACCTCCCTGATGATCCCACATCTTCCCTTGTTCCCTCTCCCACCCAGCAGCAGTCACTTACCTGCCTGCTGGCCTGGGACCTGCAACTTCCTGCCGGCTTCCCCACTGACTTTGCTTGTGGGAAGCTGGCAAGGAGCATCATCAATCCCAATTGAACTTAGATTTTCCTGCCGGCTTCCCCATTGGCTTGTGGGAAGCTGGCAGGGAGCATTGGAAATGACAGTCTCATGACTGTGGCTAACCATGGCAGCGTGGTGGTGCTGACGCAGCCACAACTTTGCCAAATTTCAATCCCACTGGAGTAATGGGTCCTGGATTTTGGACGCATTCTGTAAATTAGCCCATTTGAGGTACCTTGGTTCAAAAACTGTTGGCCTATGATGCAGCGTTTTGCCCAGTTGAAGGTTACAAACAGACAAGAGAATTTTAGTAGTATATAGTTAGCATGTAATTCTCTGTTTAGTTTAAAACTAATAGGGCTTTTAAAAGTTTCCCTCCTCCCCCCCAAAAAATAGGCAAAAAATTAAGATGCAGTTTGTATAAGATAAATGTATTAATTTATTGTATAGAATATATGAAAACCATGATCTTGTGATAATGTAACAAATACTGCTTTAAGCCTTGTTAAATTTTGTCATGTCAAAAATGCTTCTAACGTATGTATGAAATCACCACTTTTTAAATAGTGATGGTAATTCTTAAAAGAAATTTTTTTTTTCATAGTTTTCAGGATTTTGATGTTCAGGGATCACGGCGATGCAGTTCAGATTCCTTAACAATAGGGACCTACAAAAATATGGAAAATTACAGAGTATGTGGATCCTCTGTTCCATCTCCATATATCTCTTCACAAGACCACGTTTGGATCAGATTTCATTCAGATGATATCATATCCCGGAAAGGCTTCAGATTGACTTATTTTGCTGGTATGTTTAAATTTAAGAATGGTATAGTCAATATGTTACATGCTGCTTAGATTGTGGGGTCATTATAGTTTCACATGGAAAGCATAATGACTGGGTTCACACAACTCGCTAGGCCATCATTTTGTTTAACCTGAGTTTACCAAGCAAACCACAATTATCTGGATTTGTACAACATACAAATTCATAAATTGTGATTTACAAGCCAAAATGGTTAACATAAGCTGCTAAGTCCAAACCCAATGAATTTAGTTATCATTGGCTTTAGTCTACATATGAGCACTCTTTATGATGGAAACTTATAATTTTTCCATTTTTTAAATTGAAAAATTGCTGACAGATAATTATTATTTTTTATATTAATTTTAGAAACATTTGAGGATTGTTAGACATTTTCAGCTAACTTAAATATGTCAGTAGTTGATTTAGAGCTCAGGAAAAGGGCCCAATCTTGGCAATGTCTCTTTGGAGACATTCACGGGAAAATACCTATTGCCTTTCTGAAATTTGCAGTTTTCTTAAACACGAACAGGCAAACTAAAGCACAAAATAAAGCAATTGAAATTGTGTTATGTATCAATAGCCAGGACTATCAAATTGTGGAAGATAAGTTGATATAATACAGTTTCCAGATAACTTATTCTCATATTAATTAGTGAAAACTTTAATAGTTGTAGGGCTCACAGGCAATGGTGATTTCCAACCCCTCCATTTGGCTGAGAGTCATAAAAAGGGTTCTGATTTTTTATTTTTTTATCATGCATGCAAGAGTTTGGGGGAACCTAGCTATTTTAAATCTAGACATCTGGACTTCCAAACCTCAGATATCCATAGAAATGTGAGTGAGCTGAAAGAAAACATTTTCCATTGGGAGCAGGCCATAGTCCTGCAGTTCCTTTTTCTACAGTTTCCGTTACATGTAAATGGGACTAATGTAAAATCAGAAAGTGGTAAGTTTAAGTAAATAAATAAACATTTCTTAAATATATTGGTTTCAGGGAAATCCAGTGAATTGAGCTGCGACTGTAACCAGTTCCACTGCGCTAATGGGAAATGTGTTCCAGAATCTTGGAAATGTAATGACATGGATGAATGTGGAGACAATTCTGATGAAGAAATCTGTTCCAAAGCTAATCCTCCAACTGCTGCTTCCTTCCAACCATGTGCATACAATCAGTTCCAGTGTCTCTCTCGTTTCAATGTTTATACGTGCATTCCAGAATCTTCAAGATGTGATGGAAACCTTGACTGTCTTGACTTAGGAGATGAAATAGACTGTGGCCTGCCAACCTGTGGGCAATTACTAAAATATTTTTATGGTACTTTCAATTCTCCTAATTATCCAGACTTTTACCCCCCAGGGAGCAATTGTACTTGGCTGATAGATACAGGAGATCACCGCAAAGTTATTTTGCGTTTCACTGACTTTAAACTTGATGGTACTGGTTACGGGGATTATGTCAAAATATATGACGGATTAGAAGAAAACCCACACAAGCTATTGCGTGTTTTAACTGCCTTTGACTCTCATGCACCTCTTACAGTTGTTTCATCTTCTGGTCAAATCAGAGTGCATTTTTGTGCTGACAAAGTAAATGCTGCAAGAGGGTTTAATGCTACATATCAAGTAGATGGTTTTTGTCTGCCCTGGGAAATTCCCTGTGGTGGAAATTGGGGATGTTACACAGAGCAACAGCGTTGTGATGGCTACTGGCATTGTCCAAATGGAAGGGATGAAACTAACTGCACCATGTGTCAGAAGGAAGAATTCCCATGCTCTCGCAATGGTGCCTGTTACCCACGCTCGGACCGCTGCAACTACCAGAATCATTGTCCCAATGGTTCTGATGAAAAGAATTGCTTCTTTTGCCAGCCAGGGAACTTCCACTGCAAAAATAATCGCTGTGTGTTTGAGAGCTGGGTGTGTGATTCTCAAGATGACTGTGGTGATGGTAGTGATGAAGAGAACTGTCCCGTGATTGTACCCACCAGAGTAATTACAGCTGCTGTCATTGGAAGCCTTATCTGTGGGTTGCTTCTTGTCATTGCATTGGGATGTACTTGTAAACTGTATTCATTAAGAATGTTTGAACGAAGGTAAGCAACCTGCTGGTTTGTTCTCATTTGTCTGAGAATATGGTAGTGTATACATGGAATAATAGCTTTGGTTATTGATGAATTCTACCAGTGTTTTTCATTTGTCAAAGAAAAAGTAAAATCTAATTTTGACTGCTTGAAATACATGAAAAATAGAGATTGAAATTTGATAGGCTTATGCAAACTCAATTCTTCCTTTGATGAAATTATTATTGTTCTTATAATTAACTTTGCACCATCAGTGGGCAGATGTGTCTTAGATTTAAAAAGGACAGGTCCCTGTCCTAGCACAAAGGTACTATATAACACAAAATATTGTTGCTGTTATATATGACTTGGATTCCATATAGCATTCCTGTATTTTTGTACAGGTCATTTGAGACACAGCTGTCAAGGGTTGAGGCAGAGTTATTGAGAAGAGAAGCACCTCCTTCTTACGGACAGTTGATTGCACAAGGTCTAATTCCACCAGTTGAAGATTTCCCAGTTTGTTCACCAAATCAGGTAAGAACCTCCATGGTAACTCTAAATAGGTTGCTCTGAAAAATCAAACATTACTTTATTTAGTTCAGCTCCTTACTACAAGAGGATTCTCTAGACTCAAACTATCTTACCAGATATATCATTTCTGACACACTAACTTTCACTCTTTGGATCCAGCCCAGCATCTCTCTCATCCTGTCTTTCCCTCACTCCCCAAATAAGGCAATTAGATTGGGAATACTTCTTTTGCTAAATCTAATGGCCATGAGATTAGGATTTTTACAGTCTGATACAAAGTGGTCAAACAATTTTTGTCATAAAACTCAGGCTGCTTCAGTTTAATGTGTTGAAATGCTGTGAAATACTTACATTTCATGGGTTCTTGAAATATTTCTGATTTAAGTCTTAAAAATATTTCAGACTCACAAACTGCATTTAGTAAACATCTGGACGCTACCTTGTGAATGATTCTTTCTCTTATGTATACGCTACATATATGAGTGACAGTTCTGCTTATTATACACAGACAGTTAATTCTTGATTACTCACATTTCATGAGTGCTTGCTTATTGTCTTTCAGTTTCCATTGAACATTCTTTCTGTTTTCCAAAGAAACACACCGAGCTCCTGAAAGCATATTGAAATACTTCTTTTTCTCTGAATACCAGTCGCAGTGTAAATTCTGTGGAGTCTTTGAGGGAAAAAACTATAAAAAGCAGAAATCTATTACACGTTAGTTTTATATTTCAGCTCTGTAACTGCTTAACAATCTTTCTGTGCAAAAGTCCTTAATTCTTAAAATTAAGTGATCTGTGTCCTTCAGAAAGCCAAAGGACAATGATATTTTTTCTGTTTCAGTCACTTCAATACATGTGTAAATGTACAATGTATGCAAAGTGGATAAAGATAAAGCCAATGGAACTGTCATGTAATCATGTGGCTTTTTCATATGCATAGTACTTATATTATCACTGTAATAATTTAGTTGGGTGCACGTTACTCTTAGCAAAGTATTCCATCAAATGAAGTTCTTTAAATATCACCAGAAAGCCGGGTCAGTAATGCCTAAATGTGGAAAATAATAACAACTGCACCATTAATTAATTTAATCCACTATCATTTTTAAATCTCCCACTGCGTGTATGTTGAACTAAAGAACTGAAATAATAATTAAGCCTGGGATGAGTCCATCTACCTTCTTTCCTCTTCCTCACACAATATTTAGTGGGTCTGTACTCTGACTTTGGAGATTGCCCAGTACCTTGAAATACTGGTGGGTCTGTCTCAAAGTTCTTAAGAGTTCTACTTGACACCTTGGGGATCTCATCTAAAATTCTCTTTGGGGGCCCACACTGAGTCTCTAAGAGTTCCACTCAGTACTTTGGCCATGCCTCACTCATACACCCCCTTTGTTCTTTAAAATAGGTGGTATGCAGAGATTCAGGAAACAGGAGTGGTGTTCAAGCTGCATTAGTCTTATTATTATCTGCAAGATGTAATAAGGGATGGAAGGGGGAGGAGGGGAGGGAGTTGAAAGTACCTAGTAATGGGCTGAGGATCTGTACTTTTGAAAGACTATATTTAGATGAAGCAGAGGATCAAGCTCCAGCATGACTTCAATGCTTTTACTCATGGCATCTTTAGCAAAAGCAGGCTTCTTGGCCTTTTCTCTTTTCTGCTCAGATTCAGTAAGTCATTAGTTCTGTGTTAGCTGTAAAGTGAATAATGAGACTTACAGAAAAAATAAAATGGAACCAATATTACATTCATTTTTACCTTTTTCTTTATAACACTGGACTTACCTGTGTTTGTTTTTCAGGCTTCGGTTTTAGAAAATTTGAGACTAGCAGTGAGATCTCAGCTTGGATTTACCTCTATTAGATTTCCAATTGCTGGCCGGTCAAGTAATATTTGGAACCGAATCTTTAATTTTGCAAGATCTCGTCATTCTGCATCCATGGCGTTGGTGTCATCAGATGGAGATGACCTTACCAGCCAGAACAGTAACAGAGAAACAGAAAGAAATAGTTCACACCGAAGCCTCTTTTCAGTGGAATCTGATGATACTGATACAGAAACTGAACGAAGAGACACAACAGGTGCAGTTGGTGGTGTTGCTGCTACTTTGCCTCAAAAGGTCCCTCCTGCAACAGCTGTGGAAGCAACTGTACTCTGTGGAACTTCCTCAACACAGAATACTAGCAGTAGTACAGACAGTGGAAGAGAACCAGCAAGCATGGATCCTCCAAGTTCTAGTCCAGGACGCCATCAGTTTTCTAATGCGTTAAGTCGTATGACTCAAGGGTTACGCTGGGTACGCTTCACCTTAGGAAGATCAAGTCCAGTTAATCAAAACCAAAGCCCTTTGAGACAGCTTGATAATGGAGTAGGTGGAGGAAGAGATGAAGATGATGATGTTGAAATGCTAATTCCAGTTTCTGATGTAGCATCAGACTTTGATGTGAATGATTGTTCACAACCTCTGCTTGATCTCACTTCGGATCAAGGACAAGGGCTTAGACAGCCATACAGTGCAACACATAATGGAGTACGGTGCTGTAACCGAGATGGCCCCTGTGAGCGCTGTGGAATAGTACACACTGCTCAGATACCTGACTCATGCTTAGAAGCTCTGTTGAAAAATGAAATTAGTGATGATGAGGCTTTGCTACTCTGCTAAGTATTGGTTGAATGAGTGGAAATGTCTGCAAGTTGGAGCAATATGGTGATTGTTTTTGTACTTCACCCTTAAGGAAAAAAATAGATTTTTGTTTCAAAAAGAACCCAGGGCAACTCATGTGACTTCCAAATTTGATTGTGCATGACTGAATGAATCTGTCGCAAGAGGAACTAAAAAAAGATTGTTACCAGTCTACATATGTAATGTATGTTTGTTGCTAGGGTGGTTGTTTTTGTTGTTGTTCTTGTTATTATTATTACCCTTTAAGGGTCCTTTTCCTGAGAGCTTTTCCTAGAGCTGCTTTTTCTGTTAGAGTCCTTAAAGCCTGGGCAAGGTGTTGACGGAGGATGGGTTGTCTCTGTAATTTTTGAAACACATAACCAGTGGGTGAACTTGGTGGAATTGTGCAACATGCGTGTTTCTGGCATACCAGGACATGTGCATTTTCAGTGTTGTAGAGGCATGCATCCATCGCCAGATCCTTACTCATGCTTTTGGGAAGAAAGAAGAATAGAGTAATCTAGGAAGTAGTCCTCAGTTTCCAATAGTTTAACATTGTGTAATTTACAGTAGGAACATGGCTGCTCACCCACACTTTTGGCTGCCTACCATTCACTCCCATTTGTCAGACTGTTTTGTATGTAATATTTATTTCATGTCAAAATCAAATCCAGTGTAAATTGCCAATATAATTTACTACAATATACTAAATGCTAATTATTGCTGAAAGTATTCTTTTTTTTTTCCTCTTGTGGTTTATATTGTCAAATTACTGAATGTTCTCTAGTGAACTTTTTTCCAAAGGATGGACTTTCTCCAGTACACTGTATTTTTTTTCCTTTTAAATGTTGAAATGGCAGAAACTGATGGCAAAAAAAAAAAAAATGTTTTGTAGCTTTTATAACATTAACTTTAATAAGTTGGTCTAGAATGGTACAACCAAATAAGGTGTAAAAATTCAAAGAAATTTTTCATCTATCTTTCTAGATAGATACTTAAAGCAGTTAAATATGCATTTGATTCTTGTATATAATGTGTTTTTTAAGAAGCTGAAATAGGTACGCATAACTTTAGAAAACTGTAATGGATCTTTCCCTAATAGAGTTTAAATTTGTTCAGTCTAAAGGGATTTGCACTAAACCTATATTAAGGTCTCTAAAGAGCTTAGTGCATATGCACTATAACTTTAAATATTAGTCTCTAATGCAACAATGAATATCTATTATATTTCCATAGCTCTGTTCTTGGGTTCTCACTTTCTTGTGTTTGTTGCTGCAATTGAATTTGCTTTACTAATTTCCTATTTATTCACTGTATTTAAAAGCTAGTTTACCTGGTATCAGTTTGTGCTTTAAAACAACAACAAAAAATTCAAGGTTTTTATTTTATTACATCCCATTGTTAGTGCAAAATATATCAGCAAGAGAAAAAAAAAATAATTGTTTCCAGTTTAATGGCCAGCTGGTGGTTGTTACTTCTTGATGATACCAAGAAATGCATCTTTTGAGAAGGTAAAGATTGTGAATTGCTGTTATATTTATACTTGGGCAGTCTAAGTAGGCTTAATGATTTATTATGAAAAATGTATTTGTGTATGACTGTGACCTATTTATTAAATTTTACATACATTGCTGAATGTCATTTTAAAGCATGTTTAAAGTCTTGTGGAATTCTTGTTATGCTGTCAAAAAAACCCCTAATGTTTTAAGATATATCAAATTAAAAAAAGTATTATGTATTGAGATACTTTTTAAAGAAAAAACAAAATATCTATTTGTTTTCTGTTTGTGTTTTTTAAGAAAACACAAGTAGAAAGCGTTATATATATATAAAATTAAATTGAAGGTGTGATCATTTTTCACAAAGTTGAAAAATTGGATGTTACCTTACTATTGAATCATATGTTTTCTCAGTAAATGAGTAAATTTAGAAAATGCAGTGTTCACTTTTACCAAAAGTATAGAGGTACGGCTCAAACAAGAGGCTATCAGTTTAATTCCATGCTCTAAAATAGCCAGCAAAAGATTCTATCTCAGTCTTTAAATATGAACAAGATATAGAGAACTTAGTATGCTTCATACTTTTTATTCTGGGGCGGGGAGGTGATCTCTTGAACCAAATTCAAGGTTACTAATTGCAAAATTGTCTGCTAGGATTCAAATATTTTTTTTATCTTCCAAGCTAACGATCATGTTGTTTTTCTTTAAACTTAACATAGAATTAGGCTAAAGTATCTTAAAAACATTCAAACCTGTTGCAATAGGGGAATGCCTAGAATTAAAACATTTCATTTTCATTGATTTCAAGAAAGTGATCAAACTATTGGCTTGAATATACTGTGACTTTTGTTTCTAAGAATAAGAGATTTGTTTTATCCTGTATGGCAAACAATTAAGTTTTTCAGTGCAATCCTATACATGGAAGTCCCTTTGTGTTCACGCAGCTTCATGCATAAGATTGCAACTTTAGACACAATCACACATTCTAGATGTGGAAAAATAATTTTCCATCAAATTTTATGGAGAAAGAAGCAAGCCAGCAGCTCTCCTTCCTCCATCAGACCTGTAGTGATCTCAGTTTAATCTGATTTTGCAGTAGCAGATCCATCACATTTTGGCCTTTCTCTTGCATTGGCTTGGCTCTTTCTTAAGTAGAAGCATATCTTGCAGGCATCTTCTTTTTTTTTTTTCCCTTCTGTCATTAGACTCTTTTTTCTAACTTGCAAATAAAGCATTTCATGAAAGACCTAGCATGCCTCTATCCTCCAGTGTCCCCACCACTGCTGGCTGGAGGTTCTTTCTTGTACTATTTTAATGTTGAAATCCTTTGAATTTGTGGCTACCATATCAAACCTACAAAATGGAAATGCCATTTTTAATCTAACTGGCTAGTTGAGCTGGAGAACTCTGCTCATTACAAAGCTCTTCATCCAAATATTTCTTTCCTTCCAAAGTTGGTCTTAACCTTCCATCTGAATTATGACATATTTTTGCCAACTCCTTAACACTAATGGAAACGTTGCTTCATTCCCTGAATGTCTGTTGAGTTCCTGCCTTTTACTTGGATTGTATGGTATCATTTTGCCAGGACTATATTTTACTACTCACCAGTGTATGTTAATCACAGAAATGATTATGAAATTTCAAAAGCAGTATTAGAGAGTCTCCTTTAACAGGCTCAAAAATGTACAGGCAACATTCTATACTTAACTATGATTAGCCAAGAAGTGAGATAACGAACTGTATTTCATGAGGTCTTTGAATGGTCATCTGTGAATTCACACAGTCTATAAGTCTAACCCATTTAGTCTCAAGTGACCTAATAGTTTCCTCAAATTGGTTGTGTTGATTTTAAAAACTGACAATGTTTAGCAAAAGCTGACTATAACTTGATGGTGTGCTTGGATGGCAGGGCTCCTGCCATATAATTTTGTAAGGTTTCAAATGGGGCTTTGTGCAGATGCATCACCCATAAGCATGAATTCCAAGATGACCACTTGAAGAACTGCAGCGCATTTATCTGAAATTACACATGGGTTGTGTGCTGATTCATTTATAGCCTTATAGCAGAGGCTACTTCAGAGAGGGAACCATAATCTCTCTGATGGATTCTTCATCCACCCTTCCATGCTATGTTCAGAGCAGCTGTGGTGTCAGAATCATCCATTACGTGCTTAACTGCAAACTTCTCCATAATGTGGATTATGTACAGTAGCATGAAGAATTATATTTTTCTATGCATAACATATATGTAATAAGTAAAAGGGGAATGTGTCTTGTCCAAAGCAGACCATTTTTGTGTACTGAAGAAATTGGAAAGAATAGAAGTTAATTTTCCTGCAAAGGAATTGACAGATTTGTCAGAAAGAGCAAAGTACTTTGCAGGCAAAGGTAAGATTTGCCAAGCTAGTGCAATCTTTTGGATGACCTTAATAGTCCAGTGATATGAAGAAAGAGGGAAAATGACTATACTATAGCCATAGTTAGCACAATATTTAACACAACACTGCAACACTCAGTTTATTCTAACAATTTATTCTCTTGTTAATGAGCTCAAGGATAATACAGTTAACATAATACTTAACGTTTCCATTTTAAACAAGCTAAGTTCTAATATTAATTTGAGTTGTGAAATTGCATAAACTAATCCCAAAGGGAACAGCTGTCTGTTTTGGCTATCCTCCTTTAACAGAACCATGTCTGTAGAAGGGCTTGTTGATTCATTAGCTCACTTCTTGGCCAATCATACTTATATGTAGAATATTGCTTACACTGTTTTTGGCTTGTCAATAATGGAGACTCTCTAATACTGTTTTAGATGCATATAGTGCTATAATGGCAGCATCCTTGTTCCAGAGGTCTCTACTTTGCTTTCAGATATGCCTTTTAAATCCTACCTCCTTCATTTACATTCTTTCATTTCCCTGTCTCACCAGCCAAGACCTGTTCTGCAGTATGGAGGCACCTTACCTTAAATACCCATACAGTATGTATGACTTGGTTGCAATTATAGTCCAGGGAGGGAGACTGAAGTATTGTGGATTACCATAATTTTTGAAATATTACACAAAAGGCTGTTTTAAACAGATCTGTAAGAAACTTAACATTTGGAAAAATGTACTGCTAATTGAGAATAATTTTTGAACTGATTCCAAAGGGGTAACCCTGTTTGTCTCTTGCAGCAAAAACAAAATGTCTTCTGGCATATTCAACTAATTTGTTTACAATTGACATAGAAAAGCCACCCTTCTAAGAAGATATGTATAGGTGGGCCTTCTTACCATCACAATGAAATTGTTAGAGATTTTGCTGTATTCTGTTTTTTTATCTGGTAGACAATAGGCCACTCTAACCTGGTAGAGCAAAAATTGGTATGATTTAGTAGATGTTAAGTTGCAATTAACCTGTAGAAAATCAAATTCAAATTTGTTGGCCAATTCGGTAAGAATACCATAATTCTATTAATGAAAAACTGCTTACATTCTGGCCATTGTTAAATAACCTCAGGGTAGTCTTACACCATCTTATAAAATTATGTTAAATAAAATTAGCAGGGGAGGCAATAGAGAGCATCACTGCAAGTGGAGAAGACTAGAGGCAATGGTAGCAGGTAGCATTATGGTAAATGGATGTTTATGGTATATTGTTTGGGGTATTAGAGCAGCAGGATTGGGGGGACTAGGTTCAGGTCCTCCCCTTAGCCACTGAAATCACTGGGGACTTTGGATCAATCACTTCACAATTTCATTGTTGAGGTACAGTGAAAGGAATTATTGCTATTAGTCACACAGCCAGATGTTTTGACTGGATTTAGCATTTTTATCCACCTATTGAGTCCTTCCCAAGGACCTGGGATAGGCAGATGTTTGATGGTGTTAAAGGTATCATGGCAGGATGTAAGCTGTTTCAAGTAAAGCTGCCTTTTGCAATTGACTGATGGTGATTTTGTCAGTGCCAATGGTCTTCAAGTGGTATTCCAGATGTTTTGGGATTGCACCCAAGGTGGTGGCAGCTGCTATTATACTACTACTACTACTACTACTACTACTACTACTTATTATTATTATTATTATTATTATTATTATTATTATTATTCCTTTTTATGTATAAACAATTCAATCCCCATGTAAATTATCTTGAGCTCATCAAAGAAAGCTGGGATATAAATCTAGCACATAACTCATTCATGATAGCTATTTTGTGAATAGGCAGTCCCCTTCCTCAGCTCTACTGTTACTTCTCAAAAACATCCATGCATTTTCAGAATTCCAACTGCCCACCAGGACTGCCTCTCACCCCCCAAAAACGTTGTGGGATCCCCATATGGCCCACTTTGCATGTATCTGGTCAACCACAGTCCTATATGCTGACATATCTGCTCCCTTTATCATTTTTTAAAATCCGTTATTACCTAAGAGAGAACTGTGTTTGAGCTCAAGGCCACTGTGAGTTGTTTGCAAGCCAAAGACTGAAGTGCTGAACTTGACCACTCTTATCAGCAGTGTAAGCAAGCAAACAAAAAAAAAAAGGACAAAGTTCATTGCCTCCGCAGATGGCTAACCATGTGTGGGATGGAGAGTTAGGACTGGGCCTGGTTAGTTTTGGGACTGTTCCTCCAGGGAATAACAGAGCAGTGCACAAGGCTGAGAAGCTGAAAATCTTCTCAGAAGCAAGCAATTCCAAATCACTCTGATGCTCTTGCCGAGACAATGAAATGGAAGTGTCTACAAGTCACTGGGAATCAAACCTGACTGAAAGGAGGGTCTACATTAAAAAGGTTTCATAGCCTAAAACATAGCCTTCCCCAGAGTTGTTTCACTTCAACCTCTGTCACCCCAAGTGTAGGGCTACCTCATCTGGATCACCACCAGCTGGCAGTAAGGAGAGAATAGCCTTTGCCGCCATTTAGTGGTAACCCAACCCTAGTTAGCAAGCCTGGCTAGCAATTATGGAGTTAGAATCCCGCACCACAGTAGGAAAGCTAACTTTTTGTAAAAGGAGTATCTTCATACTAAACGGTCCGTTCTGGGGGGAAAAAAAATTATCCGTGGCTTCCTCCGCCTAAAAGCTCCCAGTCTGGTTAAGGAATTACTGCGCAGTAATGTTAATTATTTGACGGGTATACAATCCTCCTTTATTCTTATCTCACAATAATTTAGTCGTGGATTTAGTAGAATGGGGCGTCCATTACCGCCAGCGCACCATCAACTAACGTCGCGGGGTCGGTTTGCACTTCGAGAGGCCATCCCCACTTGTGGCGCAAGAAAGCGCCGAGTGGCTTTGGCGAGGACGCAGCGGCGACTCTGAGTCACTTCTTCAGAAAAGGCCGCCGAGGAGGGGAGGGGAGGGGACGGGAGGTCGCGGGGGGCCCTCGGGGCGGTGCCGACTCAGGAGGGAACCTTCAAAGCGCGGCGCCGCTGAGCTCCGCGCGCGGCGGCTGAGCGAGCGATTCCTGCAGAGGCGTCGATCATGCAGAAGCTCCTGATCCGAGGCGGGAAGGTGGTGAACGCGGACTGCTCCCAAGTGGCCGATGTGTACATCGAGGACGGGGTCGTGAAGGCGGTGGGGCCGCACCTCCAGCCTTCTCCCCTCGACGGAGTCCAGGCGCTGGATGCCACGGGCAAGCTGGTCCTCCCAGGCGGGATCGACACGCACACGCACATGCAGTTCCCCTTCATGGGGACGCAGTCAAAAGACGACTTTTATCAAGGCACGAAGGTAACGCATTCGAGGCAGCCTCCCCCGCCCCCCATGCGCAGCTGGTGCAGAGGCCACTAGTGCGAGGTGCGCCCCTTCCCCGCTTCATTTTCCAGGGTCCTGCAAATCGGCAACAGCAGGGCTTTCCTACACTGACTGGGTTGGGCGAGTGGGCATTTCCAGCTTCCTGAGGTGGGCTAACAAGAACTCTCCCCCCCCCCCAACCACCAGCTTCTTCAAACAACTGATAAATTGTGTAAATAGTGAAACAGTGCAAAACATGTTCTTAAAGCTCTCCTTTAAAGCATAGGAGCAACTAAGGCAGCACTCTTTTAAAGGAGAAGAAAGTCTTATTACAGCAATACCCGCGCCCTGTTACCTCCATGTCTAGTGGCTGCATCTGTCCCTTGGGGAGAATCTGCTGGGAAGCTTTGGGTCATTCCAGTATTGACCACTAGGGAAGACAACCCTAACCCTAACTCCCTTTCCCTTCCTTATTCAACGGTGGGACAGAAATATAGGACCCAGCCAAGCTGCCCCAGGGAAAATATTTGAAATCTGGGTAGAGTGGAGGAAGAAATTGCTGTGATAAGCCCATATCAATCCAAGATCATCTACAGCAGAAGCAGGCAAAGCAGGTGGTGGCTTCCAGAGAAAGGTGGCCCATTGGCAAGACTTGGGATGGTCTTACCTTTGGCCTGAATGCTTTGAAGAGAACAACTGCTGTGGTCCTAGGGCAGATGTTCCAGGAACCCATCTTCCCTCCCTCCCGTTCCTTCCTCAGCTGCCACCAGCCATGTCTTTGGCTTTTTCCCCTTCTTACCCCCACCCCCACCATACATGCACACCCTTCTTTTCAGAACGACTGTGTTTTGGTGTGTATCAAGAACAAAATGGCCCCTTTTCATTCCATGCATAACCCAAAACTTCTAAAACATGTTTCTTTCCATTTTTGTGCACCAAAAGCCACTGAATACTTTGGGCTGAATACTTTGGGCAGCACCTACAGCCACCTAAAGAAGTATTTAATATAGCTGGCATAAAGTGTTGCTGTCAAAGTGCTTTTCCTTCCACAGCTAAATTATGAAATATAATTCCCATTCTGCATGAATTAAGACAAACCAAACAAATTGTCTTGAGTTCAAAAATATAATTCCAATTCAGGCATATTGCTCACAGTGCCTGTAATGACCCAGGGCTGTGAATAATGCTTATATCATCATAGCCACTCTTTGAAAGGGGCAGTGAATGCTCAGTTCTGCAGATACTGTTAGACTGCAACTGTCATCATTGTTGGCTACTGATTATGTTCACTAGGGTTAATGAAAGTTGGAATTTCACAATCAGGAGAGTTGACTGGCCAAGGTGAAGAGGACAGAGCTACCCTATTCTGTTCCACCTAGAAAAGGTGACAGAGTTAGGTTAATCTACACCAGTGTTTCTCAACCTTGGCAGCTTGAAGATGTGTGGACCTCAACTCCCAGAATTCTCCCAGGCTGGGGAATTCTGGGAATTGAAGTCCACACATCTTCAAGATGCCAAGGTTGAGAAACATAGATCTACACTGTCACCTGGGGACAACAGTTGTTTTAGGAGTGCAGTGCAGGTCTGGAACCCAAGTCTGTCCTCTAACACCTTACCCCTCCCGAAAACTGAAACTCTTTTTAATGGTTAGATGACCTCTACCCCCAACTTCTAGACAGCCAGAAGATAAAACCTCATAATCAGGCTTTATCTTTAATTTATTAAGGAGGAATGCTCACTCATTTGACACTTTTATTTGGAAAGTGGGTCTGTGATCTTCTTGACTGAGACTCCTACTCCAAGTAAACCATTACCATTTTATCACATGTCCCTGAGAATATGTTCAAAAACAATGCAATATTTTAATTCAGAGGTTTATAGAATATAACTGCCTGAAAGAATGACAATGACTACGTTGATTGTAACAATTCTGTTTTTTAATTGTAAGTTGCATGGAATTTTACTGAAGATCAGATGTGATAAGCACATACACACATTTATGAATTAAACAAAGACCCTTATGCTATTTTTAGGCTGCTCATTATTTTCAAATTTGAATGGATAACAGTATAGAAATAATTATTTCAATTCCTGCTTGTGTATGTGAGACAAGGTGAAAAGTAAATTAAATAGCACTTCACTCATTCTTGCTCTTAATAGATGCAATCAATTCTATTCTATTTTTAGGCTGTTTTTTAAAAGCACCCTCAAAAGTAACTTTAAAATTAAGAGATCATATCTATCTAACTAACTAACTAACTAACTAACTAATAACTATTCTATAACCAATGAGGACAAAAGCAAAGTATCAGTTGGTTTCTAACATATACCGTATGAGCACCAACATTTCAGTTCTCCTTCTTTTCTCCTACAAAGTAGTTTAATCAGAAAAATGCCATGATCACTCAGTGCCCCCACTGTTCCTGGAGGGATGCATGCCATTAAGAAAGCAATTGTCCTTTTCATCTGTGTACATTATTCAGCATTCATGAACTGCAAGCTTCGTCTCCCTTTGCATCTTATTCACTCCACCGCCTTGCTTTTCTCGGACCCTTATGTTCTTGAGTCTTGCCTGCCCAAATTAATGCTAGGGTCTACTTGCAATCTACCTCCCCTCCCCTGGTTCTTCAACTGATATATTTCCCTGAGACTTGACAAAGGCATTTCACATGAAACCCTCAGAGTCCCTGAAGGACTTGACTTTACTCTTCTGGGTCACAACTGCCATATTTCAAAGTCATCATTTCCACTTCTGTTATTGTTCTGTTGAGACACAGATTTATTTTTCCAGCTCAGCAGCCACTTGGAAAATGGTTCCCACTAATTGTGTGCCTTAGGTGCTTCTGGCTCCCTTCTTCCTCATCTGCAGACCATCTGGCCTGGTGAGCTGGTGAGGCTCAGTAACACATAAATGCTGCAGAAATTCCCAGGCAAAGCCTTTGGTGCTGCACACAGCCTTGGACAAGTACATGTGCACTCAAATAGAAGCATTCCTAGGTTTGGAGCATTGCTTCCTACCTGGTGCACCTTTAAAATGCACTTAGCTAAGGAGATGCTTCTGCCCTTGAAGACCATTTCATAGCCACATCTGGTCCAGAATGCAGTAGCTCAGGTAGTGATGGGTGTATCTCAAGGGCCCACACAATACCTTAATTCTCAAAGATGCCCTTTTGGCCAGTCAGCTTCTGAGTACCATTCAAGGTGCTGATTGTCACCCTTAGACACCTTTATGTTTTGTGGCCTGGATATTTGTATGACTGCCCTCTGCCTGTGGCATCTACCCACCCAGTGAGATGTAGGGTGGACTTGCTAAGCATTCCCTCAATGAGAGACTGTCATCTTCAGGGTCCACATAAGCACATCTTTTCAGTCACTGCCCCCTCCTCTGGAATAGTAGCCCCCAGATGTGTGATGGGTCCCTTTCCAGCTTTTAGAAAGTTAGTGAAAAATGGGTTATTCCCTCAAGCCAGGGAGGTTGGCTTGCTATAATTGTCTCACAGTCATGAGACTGGGTCTTGGTATTATGGTTAATGTTTCATACGTGACCACTGGTTCCAGCAAAATGTCTTCTAGTTGCTGTTTTTTTAACTGATTGCATGTATGATTTTAATCCCAACTATGTACTGGAAAGCTAGTGGCTGCTCAGAATCAACAGCAGCAGCCAATAAGCCCCATAAGTAGGTAAGTAAATACAGATATTTGAAGAAGTTGTCTCCCCCACTACTTATACGGTTCCCAGGTGTGGAGGGAATAGGGAATGGCCTTGAAGGACAGGAGAAAGAGCTGTTACCGAGGCAATGGTCAGATAAGTGGGGCTTAAGCCTGGGCCAAGAAAATAACTTGAGGAAACATCTCAGACAAGCCCCTCCCCAGCTCACATGAAGATACAGTATATTTTCTTAATACATTTGTATTATAATCCCTTCATAATGCATGAGATTTTCATGTTTTCTGCAGCAGCCTATAAAACCCACCAGAAACTGGCTACCAGTAAAAACGATTATATCAGATAAAGACCATATCCATGTATTTATATTTTAGAATAGCATAATTTAGACCACTTTGTCTTATACTCTACTCTACTGTATATTAGGTTTACATAGTTTTAATGTTAATATTATGATTTTTACATTAAAATTTTAGTTATATGGGGATTTCATATTGTGCTAGGAATTCTGATTTTTAATTATCTTTCCATAGCTTTCATATATTAACATATTTACCTCACAATTTTATATTGCATTATATTATAATAATTATATTACATATTCTTAACATTAACATTAATCATAATCTTTATATATAGATTTTAGTGATACAGTGATTTTATAGCTTTGTGTTATTAATTCTGTTATTGTTCCATAGCTTAAGGACTGGTTCCTTTCATGTTGGAATGGTCCTAAACTGTTGTAGTTCTGATGTTATTTTATATTGCTCGGTGGCAAAATAAACATTTGATTTCATTGCAACTTCTCCTTTTCAGGCTGCCCTTGCAGGAGGTACCACGATGATAATGGATTTTGCAATCCCTCAGAAAGGCTGTTCCCTCATTGAAGCCTATGAGCAATGGAGAAGCTGGGCAGATCCTAAAGTCTGCTGTGATTATGCACTACATGTGGGAGTCACATGGTGGAGTGAGCAGGTATGGTAGGCAGAACATCAGTAGTACATGCATTCCTTTAAGGCAGTCCAGCATGCAGCATGGATGGTACCACTGGCTCAGAAACAAAAGGCTTTCCATTTTCCTGGGCAAAAGTATCAAGTACCAATAGAGGCAATTATGTGTAGCTCAGGGTTGAACTGTGGAGTCCTTGGGGTTCTCTGAGCTTGGTTCTTTTCTTGCAAACATCTCATTACCCAGCTAGGTAACATCTTCAGTGCTGGAATGGGATGGGGTTTGCTCTCTGTTTATATACTGTGGCATGCCCTGGCAGTGTTGGTGGGGGTGGGGGTTTTGTTTTGTTCCGCTGGTAGTTCCTTGATTAGGGTATTGTTTACTGCTTGCTTGTGTGCCTGGTGGTACCAGCAAGCAGTAAACAATGCCCTAATCAAGGAACTACCAGAGGAAAAAATAAAACAAAACAAAACCCCCACCCCCACCAACACTGCTAGGACATGCCACAGTATATAAACAGAGAGCAAATCCCATCCCATTCCAGCACTGAAGATGTTACCTAGCTGGGTAATGAGACGTTTGCAAGAAAAGAACCAAGCTCAGAGAACCCCAAGGACTCCACAAAAGTATCAAGACCCGTGGGCCTGACTCAAGCATATTGAGAACTGGAGTGTAGAGGTGAAATCCTCTCAACCTTGAGGACAATTTATTGAGTGTAGGGGAATAGCATATGGAGGACCCTGTGCATTTTTATGCTTAATTAACATTTATTTTAATTTTTAAAAATTAATATTGCAGTAGTTCATCATTGTTCTACTAAAAGAAGTCTCAGTACGGCACCCTCATTCCTAGTTGGCTGGGATATGATGGGTTAACCACATTAGATGCTACCAACCAACATTTCTGAGGAATAGCAGATTGGGGAGGGCTCTCACTGACAATTCAAAATAGCCCATCTCTCTGTCAGGCTGGAGTCCCTTTGCAAGCAAGTCAGACCTGCCCGTTCAGTGCCCTCTAGTGCATAGTGGGGGGCAGCTCTCACCATGGAACTGAGCTGTTGGCTGCAACCAGAGTTTGGGGCTCATGGCATGACCAGAGGATTGAGGTTGTGCAAACACTGAGCAAAATTTGGAGGCACAATTTGGGGAGGGGGAACGAACAACATAACAGTACAGTTGCCAAGAATCCCCAGCACATTATAGCAAATTGTGGGAAATGTTTTAAGATGCACCCTCAATTTAGTATGGGAGGCAGCCGGACCCACTTGTCACACTATGACAGGAGTAAGTAACATGCTGGATGAAAATGCCTCCAACCTGTCTAGAAAAAAATTAAACTAGGTAATCCAGAGCGGTAAAGAGCATTCTGCGGATGGCTTAGAAGTGATACAGAGTGCAATTTTAACAATCTGCTTTCCGGTAAATGGGAGTTTTGTTATTGGCCATATCCTCTGGCCACTCTTTTTATTAGAATACCCACAACACTATATCAGAAATGCCAATGTACCCAAAAGTCCAAAATATCCTAAACACTATAGATTGATTGATCGACTGATTTCTCTATCAGCTTTTCATAGGTTCTTTGATACACTTATTTTTTCCTATTTCTGTAGCAATATGCAATTTGAAACAAAGTAGGAAGAATAGGCAGAGCATAACATCTGGAATTCTATCCTGCCCCTCAATCACAGCTTGGCTGTGGGTCACAGGACTGGGGGAGGAGAAAGGAAGGTTTAGAATGGGGAAGTGGGCAACGCTCTTGGCAACAGCCCAACTGCCTCCCCAATAGGGATGGGGGAGTTAAAAAAATGTTTTCTCCACAGCCCACATCCAAAGCAACAGCTTTATTTTGTCAGCTTCTCTCCCCACACCAGATTTGGTCCCATTCTATTCAATTGCTGGAGAGTTAATATGCTGATGGTTAGTCAGGGCCGTGAGCCCTTTGGGGCAACTATTTTCAACATTCTGTTGGGTTAGAAAGAATAAAAAGGATCCAAAATTCTTTCTTCTTCTTCCTCTTCTTTTTTTTTTTTCCCATACAAGAACCTTTTTTGCATGCATTTTATTCTCAGGATATTTCTACCTGAAATGCACATTTTGGGACACATTCTAGGATAGTTTGAGGACTGAAAAGTACATTGCAACATTCGAAGAGCTGCAGAAAACAAAAGGAATTTAGGATTTGCATATTAGTCTGCGAGTGTGGATTGCTTATCAGTGTGGACAAAATCCAGTCTTTAAACTAGCCTTTCCTAATCGGGCATTCTCCTGATGGTTTATGCCCACATCTACTAGGATTGTTCAGCCAGCAATCCCTGGAAACTCATACACAGATAAATGGGGACAGAGCTTTGATCATCTGATCCCATCTGCCTCTTTGATATCATTGAAGGCCTGCCTGGATTGCAGGGGATGTTGCAATCCCCAAACATCTGGAACACACCCATTTGGAAATAGCTAAATAGGTTTCCCTAACTGTTGTTTGAAATTAAGATATGATCTGTCCTGGAAATATCTGTTGCAAGTTGGCAGTATGTCTTTCATGAAAACTTTCAAGCTTTTATGGATTTTCAGATGGATAACCCCAGATAATCTACCAAGAAATATGAGGGATTTCTGCAATCATCTATGGAAATAATCAACTTCACTATAAGGCATCCTTCTATAAAGAAGAATTGTCCTCTGGTTCAATGGGAGTATTCCTTCCAATCCTTCTTTATAGAAGGATTGATATAGAGGACAATGCTTAATTATACAAATGTTTTAGGAAATGTTTCAGCAAATATTGTATCTATTCCTCTTAAATTTGGCTAATCCTTCTTTAAAGCCATTTTAGCTTATAGCCATCAACATACCTTCTGGCGATTAATTGCATCTAAGATACTAATAATTGGTTGAGTATTTCCAACTTTCTTATTTACCGTATGAGGAATGACATGTCCCATGTGACTTTTTTCTTATAATTAAAACTCAATTTCTCAGTAATTACAATTTTAATACCTCTTGGAAGCCTTTTCTACAATCAGTGTAGCAGTCTTTCTTTTCCCCACATTATTAAGGAGAATTACAACTATATGTTATTAGATGATTTTTAAAATAAAAAATTAATATTACAGAAATGATTATGAGAATCATGATAAAACAGGAATGATTGTAGCTATATGTGTTATATATGTTTTAATTTCCAGCACTATGCATAGAACAAATTGAGGATTTGAATGTCAGAGACATTTAATATTTTTATTACTTTTATTCAGGTCAAAGAAGAAATGAAAATTCTTACTCAGGAAAAGGGTGTCAATTCCTTTAAGATGTTTATGGCATATAAAAATCTCTATATGGTTGGAGATCCAGAATTACACATGGCCTTCAGTCAATGCAAACGAATTGGTGCAATTGCTCTAGTTCACGCAGAGAACGGGGATTTGATTGCAGAGGTAATTCCCATGTTAAAGATGAACTCTTCAATAGCTTGCAATCATAATATATGCATGAAATATTCAGTAGTTAATGGGCCTGTGGGAGGTGGCTTGGATTCCTCTTGCTAAAGGACATTGTTCCATGGGGTGGTATAACTCTTTTTGTCAAAAAAGGGCATCTGGGGCGGGGTGTATGTTAAAAAGTCAAGATGGTGGCTGCAACTGCATGATTAGAGCCCACAAGTTGCCCTGATAAGGCATTGGCCTCACTTCACAGTCTTGCCTTGGCAACTCACAGTGACAACTGAGGCAGTCAGAGAAGGTAAAATAAAGCAATCTGATCATTTTACTCTTGGAAATGTGACCTCCATCAAAGTAGAGCCTCCAAGATTTCCACAGCCCTAATAGTACCTTCTCATAGGTGCACACACTTATGTTAAGACATGGAAGGGGAAAGTTACCTGATGCGTTGGACACTCCATTGTGCCCAAGTTCCTCCTTATTCCCATTTGGAGCATCTGTGTCTGCTTGAGGAAAGCAGTCCAGTTTCTATCTGTAGTTTGCCTTATTTTATCACACTGCCTGCACAGAGCAATGGCTGCAGTTTGCCCTGCAATTTCTCAAGACCTCTTCTTCTGCTGCAGAACTTCTGTTGTTCTGCCTTACACTCAGGTTGCTTGAGAATTTCTTTTGAATTTCTTAGGTGGTATTTCCAAGCCTGTTTTATTGTCGGAGCCAGGCCTGATGATATGTTTTTCTATATTACACATCTATTATACATCTTGCCATCACTCTGAAGCCTTCTTGGATGTCCACATTTGCCAATCTAAAAAAAATCCAGTGGATAGGGTTTCCTGACAATGTATTTCCTCGGATTTGATCAAAACATGGGAAGCCAAGGAGAAGAGCAAAATACATAGACACACTTACTCCTTAGCCACCCCTAATTACATTCATTTTGAAAGAAAATTTAAATGCAAATTCTCTTTCATCAGGAATCTGGTAGAAAAAAGTACAGGACAGTCCAGATTTCTAATCTAGCTACTTCCCAAGTGGTAAGGTCTCTAATTTTTTGTGGTAGCCCCTCTCTTAGAAGACACAGGGGGGCATGTTATATCTAAAATTAGATGCAGGGATCAAGCTTGTGGATTTCATTAAATGTCTCATCTTTCTCAGAATCATTCTCAGTCCTGGGTCTCAATTCATTTTGCCCTCTTTTTGCAAAGTTTTCAACCTCTATTGTGGTTCTCAGGTGACAGATATGTTTACCATTACCATAAACCCTGATTTTTTCTACTACTGCTGTGACGTTCCTGTTACACAGGTGTAGGCAAACTAATCACTCAACAGTTACAAGTGTGCCCATCATGTTCATGCTTTGCAAAGATTTGGAGGCAGTGTTTAGGATCATGAGAAAGGGCACTTCATCTCTGCCAACCATTAAAGCAGCCCATCTTTTTCCAGTTGTCCATCACAGCCTGAAAAAAAGAGATGCCGCTGCTTTAAGGAGCCCTTTCATTAAAGTCATTGTAGTTTTAATTTTTACGTATTTCCTTTTACATCAATAATTAATTTTTCATCCTTTACTTACATCCAGGAAGAACCAAACAAAACATAAAGCTAATCACATAATTTGCCCTTAATAGGGAATTTTTCTCTTCAGAAATAGCCAGTAGAAATAGTCTTTGCTCTAGACTGGAATGCTGAATGGGTCGTAGGTGCTCCCATTGAGCCAGAGGACAATTCTTCTTCAGTACCAACTGGAGGCAGAGACTTTTTAAATTAATGTCGGGAGTGCAGTGGGGAGCATATATCTAAAGCAGTGTTGTCCAAACTTGGCCACTTGAAGATGAGTGGACTTCAACTCCCAGAATTCCCCAGCCAGCATGGGGAACTCAATTCTGGGAGTTGAAGTCCACTCATCTTAAAATGGCCAAGTTTGGACAACACTGATCTAAAGCCACGAGCACCTGCACGACCAGACTGCTGTTGTCAAAATAATGAAAGCAGTGTCATGCTGCAAGCTCTGCCATTTTGGGATGTGCATGTGACAGCATAACACACATACAAAAGAGGTAGGGTTTGCATCACACCAGTGCAACACTGCTTTTCTCAGACCTACTCATTTGACACATACACATTCTCTGTACACATCCCTAGCTAAAGTTCATTCTGACTTTTTGCCAGAAAAATTCTGTAAAGAATTGTTGATGTTACATGTAGTTTGACCCAAAGCCTCTCATCTAGTGGTTGAATATAATCCAACTGGTTCCCTGGATTCTCAGTATCATGAGGTAATCAATTTGCTTGTTAGGAAACATGGAGCAAAACTTCCCTCTCCCAGGGCAAGCGAATTAATGGGATTGTAACATTTACAGCCATTTCTTGACTGAATCTCACTTCTTAGTTTTGCTGTTGGTAACACTGGCATGTATCCACCATGACTGGCCTGCAGGGTGAAAAGAAGATGCTGGCTCTAGGAATAATTGGTCCAGAGGGACATGAAATGGCCCGACCAGAAGAAGTGGAAGCAGAAGCCACGTTGAGAGCAATTACCATTGCAAACTCAGTGAACTGCCCTCTCTATGTTGTACATGTGATGAGTAAATCTGCAGCCAAGGTAGTGGCAGATGCCCGCAGGCAAGGTAGGTTCCTTGCTAAACATGCTTGAATATTCTTATTTTGTCAGATCTGGGATCCCAAATATGGTTCCGCAGTCATCTCCACTGGAGCCTGTCCAGCTGATTGCCCTACAAGTTTTAATTCCCCGCACCCCCACTCCTTATAGCGTCTTTAATTAAAATGAAGTGGACATGTGGCAGAGTGAAGTCCCAACTTCTAGCATTATCTTTATTTACAAAGATGCCCTCAGGCTCTACATAAGACCTGCAGACATTCTTACAAAATGAAAATGGTGGATTTTGTAGGACTGGAAACTGTGACGAAGGGCCACATCACCACTTTGTCCTCTGATAAATGGGTGTTCTGTGACCGGCCATGCGCCTCACTGGCAGCCATTTTGTCTGAGTACTCAGAACATGCTCTCAGATTTGTCTTAGATTTATATTCAGGAGCTCAAGTTCTTTATTAAAAGCTTGACAGGATTTGGGGACCAGGTTAGGTGAAGATATGACTGAAATATTACATTCTCTTACAAATGAAACTGCAAGTTCTCAGTGGTTATGTTAACCCTTCAGCTAAATGGAGGCAGCCTCCGGGTTTGAAGAACATTTTCTAGTTACTTTTGCAATCTAAGCTTCAGTTCTTTTTCCTGTAACTAATAAATATTTAATTAACCTAAACATAAGGCTGATCTGTCTCTCTTTTTCTATTACAATTAGGCTGATTTTTGCCCTCTAGATATCCACAAGATGTCACTGTTGACAATACAATGAATTCATTTTGCAGTTGGGATTGCCCTCCACTTTTTGTGAAAGATGATGTAGTTTCAGAATCAAGTGTAATAAACTGTAAAATCAGCTAAAATATGTAGGTCAGAGCAAAATTTCCCAAGGCTATCCAGAAGCTTCCAAACTAGAAGGATTAGAGTGTTCGTGCTGCATCACATAGACCCACTATCAATTCTATGCTGATACATTCTGTACAGAACTCACCTGCAAAAATGTAGTCTTTTTTCCTAAATTCTGTACATGTTATCATATTTACACACTACAGGTCATGCTTCCCCAGAGAGTGTCCTTGCAGGGAGATGATCGAACAATTGGAAGAGATCAGACTGAGTAATGTGGTTTAAAAGAGCAAGTATTCTCCCATCCATCTTACCACCTGGTGGCCGCATAGACATGTCCATGGCTTAACAGTAAAGAAGATTTGCTATTGCCTTTTCCCAGAATGATTTTTGGACATTCCAGATGACTGTCTGAGTCTGGGAGCACTAGACAGTTCTTAAACCATGTCCATTCTTGAATAGCATGTTTGAGATTGGACAGGGCAAGCTAGATGCTGTTGTTCATCACCCCTGTTCAGTTAGGTATAGGACCGGGCAGATGGAAGATATTTACTGTGTGTCTCTTAACACCAACAGATAAACAAGAATTCTCAAAGATAGGAAAGATTTGTGGTGTAAAGACCTAACTGGCACTTTCATCTGATCACACAAATGCATATTCTTATAAATTCTTATACAGCATTATAGGGCTGTTAATCAATTAAGCCAGTGATTCCCAACCTTCTCCTTAATGTGAACCATTAATCATCATCCCATGTTTTTGCAGACACCACATAAGCAAATTTAGCTGAGAGGAGTCAGACTTGTACATTAAGAGGCATTAAACTGCAGCTATTTCTAAGCATTTATTATGGCCACTTGCAAACATATTGTATTCAGTGCAGTACATTCACCTGCAATTTGTAGGAAAAATTGCCCTGAGCTTAATATAACCTCAGGCATTGGCAGCCCCGCTACATGAGCCAGACTAGGAAATCAACTCCAAGGAAGGCTAAAACTACGTTTATTGAGATTGACTATAATAACAGAATCTTGCAAGTCTGATTGTGCTGGACGTCCTCCTTCTTACAGTTCAGTGAATTAGGGAGGCGTCTGCCTGATCTGCTTCTGAATGCTTTCTTGCTGTTCTGGACTTTAAAAAATGTTTCAGCCCCTTTTGTGTAGGTAATGATTCTGCACATCTCCATCAAGTTCATCTTCCTTACTAAACTGCAAGTATGATACGTAAGAGGCCCACTGGATTCTATTATTATTTCCTACCCCACCCCCAGCCACTTGCAGTACCCTTGCCAGATATCACCATTTGGGAATGGCTGAACTAGGCTATCCAATGTGAAACAATAGGAGGAATCTCTCTTTTAAGACAAAAGCTGCAGATGGCAAGAATTATAACATCTTACATTCAGGTTTTCAAGTTCTATAAAATCTCACCGGCTTTTGAAGTAATTGGGAGGGCACATTTCTCATTAAAAATACTATATAGATATAGATACAGATATAGATGATATAGATATAGGTATAGATATAGATATAGATATAGATATAGATAGATATAGATAGAAATATAGATATATAGATCTGTTCCTAGTTAACAGAAAAGACAAATTATTTGAATGTACCCTTGATTAAGATACTGAAATCTGAAAGATCCACTTCCCATTATTCCGTGATCTAGCTTTTTGATATGCAGTGTAGATATCTTCACTGACAATATTTTAAGATTAACTCATGGTTAAAGTTGTTTATCCGTTCAACCTCAACAACAAAAGATTGATTAGTGTGTTGCATAAAAAAATAAGGTGATGTCATTTTATGGCTTTCTCATGTCATCAGTTTTCCCAAATTTGATGCCCACCAGATGTCCTGTCATTGCCACTCCCAGAATTCCCCACCAGATTGCTGAAGTTGCATTATAAGCTAAGCAATTCAAAATAAACCATGCTTACTCAGAAGTCAACAATACTGAATTCTGTAGGCTGATTTCCACTAAGATTGGTTTCAAACATCTATGCTAATGGAGTGGAGATTAATATACAGTAGAATCCCAATGTTATATAATTTATGCAAATGATATAAATGACATAAATTCTTGTTTAACAGTTTGGTTCCACTGGACACACCTTCCCCCTTAATCTGTAAACCATGTTTTTTCTGTACTACATCTGGGTTGCAAAAATTCAGACTACCAGGAGTTAGCTTTCTGTGTCTCTCTGCTGCCAACTAATGGTCCGTGCAGCCTGGGTATGGTAGCCCTACACTGTAATCTGTTGTGCCTGCATCTGGAACTGATGTCAGCTGTAGTTCAAAATATAGCAGTCAAAATTTAACTGAGTTGGTTCTCTTGGAAACTATGCTGCCAATTTTGCAAAATCTCTGTAGGATAGATTCGCTTTTCAATTTTCCTAGCCTTAAATAGCTTGGGATTCAACTATCAAGTTTCAAATGGCTGTTTTAATTCAAATTTACATTCTTTTTCTGCTTTTATTTTTTTGTGGTAAATATTATTGTTTTGTTTAGTTTCAGTTTGCATGGTAAGCAGCCCTGGGATAAATATTATGAAATGCGGTTGGCAAAGGTCTTAAATAAGTATCAACTAACATATTATTTATTCTTAGCTTTTCCCTCTAAACCCATAAAACACCATCATCCTCAGCTGGCCCAAAAGCTTTTGCCCTTATATCCTCAATGGTAGTTCTGTTTGCTTGATCTCTCTGTCAAAAGTAGATGGGCAGAGAGGCTTCAAGAACATTCATTTAAGGGCTCTGCACATGGGTGGGTGGCTGCACCCACACAGGTAATGTTAAGTTTTATTGCATAGTTGCAGCCAGTAGCCTGAACATTGCTTAGAACAAAAATACAGAATTTTCTGTGTCATTAATATAAAGGTCACTCAGGAGGCAAGGAAGAATAGGAGTGTTCATACTTAAGGTCAATGGTAAGTTGGAATAGTTCCCCTGTAATTAACAGCCAGCTCTGCAGCCCGGTTAAACAGATTCTGCAGTAGTAGAATACTGTAATTTCAGCCTCCTTTCCTCGAGAGATTGACTGGGAATGAACAAACTTCAGTTCATGGTTCTATGTTTCAGTAAAGTTATGCAGCACAGGGTGGGGCTATACAGACAGCCTGGGATGTCCACAGGGGTGCAGTCAAACTACTCTAAGATAGTGGCCAAAATTGAAGCTCCACCGTTTTTTTTATGTACCTCACATCAACCAAACAGCAACAAAGTGCTTTTGATTTCTTTTCCAAATTCCTTTCCATCTTAGCAGCATTCATCCAGTATTCCCAAAGTGTAGGAGGTGCAAATCCATTGGGAAAACACCCCAGAGTTCTGAAGAATTTCCGCTTTATAAGTTAATGGTGGATGTCCTGTAAGATGAACTTATCTGTTTTTAGAATCTGAGCTATGTAATCGTCATGGAGAAAATCTATCTAGGTGGTTGCTAGGAGTCAAAACAACTTGATGGTACATAATCAATCAATCAATTGTTCCCAAAATGCTGTATTTCTGTATGTGCTGCCAGGCTCCAGTTGTTTTTACACAAACAAAAATTGCTATATTCTAAGCTAACATTAGACTGCAATGCCCAAATCTCATTTTCCATGGAATAAATGCCACTGAATGCATAGGACACAACAACATACCAAATAATTTCCCCTGAAGAGATTCTATTTGTGTGTTACAATTGCTTTATCATACTTTGTGGATTATTTTGGGCTGTGTGACTAAGAAATGTGGTAATTCAGATGTATCCTTCTTGACTTTCCACAAACAATTTCTATGATTGTTGAGAAACTGGAGTTTATAGGCAAAAATATATGGGGTTTTTTACTCATGACAGTTTCCAGAGAAATGAAGTGAGAAAGAAGTGGAGGAGGAATGACTAAGAAGAAACATGGGGGAAAGACAATTGACTATCAAAAGATGTATTCCATGGTCTACCGTATTTATTGGCACTTTGCTGCTATATGTTGGTCTATCTGGTCTTTTTTCTTTTCTCCATTATTATATTTAAAAGGGCAGACATCAATCCTTTTTCTGAATTATCTGAACCACAACATAATATTTAACTTCCTGTAATCTTTTCTAAACCTTCATCATCAGAATAATTTTGCTTCTCAGATCTCTGTTTCTGCATGGGCTGGTTCCAACACATACATACATATTTTGATTTTACGTATACACATAATTGGAAGACCAGTCTGCACCTAAAATTATTGAGATGACTTACAATAACAAATAGTTTCAGTGACCACAGAAAAGCATCACTGCGGAGGGCGTGTCCCATAAGCTGCCCACCCCCAAAAATTAGTTTTTTCCCAAAGATCTGTTCATCTGTCATTGAGTTGGTCATAGGGTAGATACATTGTCTATATCATACCTGATCCAATCCACTGATGTGGAATTGCAAGCTAGTATTACTAGCTTTAGTTCCTCTTACCTTTAATTTGCTTCATTCTCTCCTCCACAGGCAAAGTCGTGTATGGTGAGCCTATAGCTGCAAGCCTTGGTACAGATGGCACTCATTATTGGCAAAAAGACTGGCCTCATGCAGCAGCTCACGTCATGGGTCCTCCACTAAGGCCTGATCCTTCCACTCCAGACTTCCTCATGAATCTTCTAGCAAAGTAAGGAAGTTCATGTTCACAAGGGCCCTTTAATAGATGTACCCTAAGTGGCTATTAAAGCCAGCATAGACAAAACTGCAAAATACAATAATGTGTTTCAATGGATTTTGAAGGAAAAATGTAAAATAATGAGGAGAGGAATTTTAGTGTTCCTTTTTGGTTGTTTGGTCAAGAAAAGTATACAGTATTTGGGGAAATAATTAAGGTTCTGATGTATGTATTATCTGTCATATGCAGTATGGTTTTCCCTGTTTGCTTGGAAATAGCTAAATACTGAATAAAAGTCATGCTGCTTATTTTGGAATTTTGAGAGAATATCATGGACCTTCTCAGAAAATAGCTGACTTTGGAAGGGAAACATAACCAGTCACAAAGATAAAAAGGAGAATGTCCTGTGAGTCAAGCTCGACTCCTGGTGACCTCAGAGACATGTCCATGTTGTTTACCTGGCAAAACTACAGAGATGGTTTGCCACTGCTACATTCTGAGATGTTTTTCAACTTCCCATCTAGCCTGCAATTCAGGTATTTCTTTGTGGTCTTCCATTCAAGTATTAACCAAGTCTGACTCTGCTTAGCTTTTCAACATCAACCCCCTGGCTAGGTGTTGCCCTCTTGGTGGTCATATTGTAACAAACCCCTATTTAGTAGAAGCCAATTTCAATAGGTTGCTTTCTCCACCCTTCTAGCCTCTCCTAGACCAACTTTAGCATCCTCTTGACTTGTCAAGTTTATCTTGGTCAGTTTCCAAATATTTGGAACACTTCCAAAGAAAGCATGGGACTGCAGCCACCCACCATTTTTATTTCCTAAAAGGATTAACTGGGTCCAAGGCACTGATACCCTTCATATTGCCGCATTCCAGCTTCCTTTCATTGGTTAATGAAAGGAATCTAAGCCTGCCCCACCACCCCAACCCCCCAAAATAGCACTTCCAGAATCTACAGTGGAATGATGACTGTAGCATCACTAGGAAGCAATATCATCATTGGGAAGCAATCAATGAGGGCTATCAAGGTTTTGTGAACTTCCTGAGTACTTTTGGCTAACACAGAGTGGTTGAATAGAACATTTGCTTTGATCTAGCAGGACTTTATTTTCACTGCTCTTATGGCACCTTTCCATCTAATTCAGGGTATGGCTGAATCCAAGCCAACATCTTCACAAAATGTCAGCATTCACCAGGGTTTTGGTCTTACCTAGAGGTGATATTATTTCTTTATAGGTCATTAATTCTTTATCTCCTTACCTTTCTTCAGCAGATTTTTTTCTTTAATGGTTTTAAGATTTAAACAATGAACCAAGTAGGATGTATAATTCTGAAATGAAAAGTGGGATGTGGTACATAAAAAAATTTAGTCCTTTATGCCACCTCAGTAGTAGTATTTCTTTTACCTTATTTTTTTTAAGTGGTGACTTGACTTTGACTGGAACAGATAACTGCACATTTGACATCTGCCAGAAGGCTTTGGGAAAAAATAACTTCACAAAGATCCCAAATGGAGTGAATGGAGTGGAAGATAGGATGTCAGTGATCTGGGAAAAAGGAGTGGTAAGTGGGGTTTCAATTCATTCTCTAACACAATGGTGAAAACAATAACAAAAAGTCCTCATTTTTTGCATAGGAGGAGGTATATACTATGACTGTACAATGCTTTGAATTCAAAAAGAAAGAGGTGCTTTAAAGCATGTAACACCTGATCACAACTCCTTAAAGCAGCTGTATCTTTTCCTAGGATTGCATGCTTTCCCTCTCAGCTATGATGAAGTCCCAGGAAAAGACATGCTTAATCTCAGGAGTTGTGGAAAGGTGCTTTGTGAGCACCCTCTGTGTGTGCCAAAACATTTTCCCTTTAAATCTAAAGCATGCACATGCACTCTCAAAAAGTTGTTATTCCTTTCCCTAGCTTACTGACCTGAACTAAATCCTTTCAAAGGTATGGCTTGAACGGATATATTACCAATGATTTCTCTTGCCTGGAAGATAAAAGTCTTGTTACTGTACTTATCTTGGTAATATTTCTGATTTGACTACATAAAATGCTCTAGATTGCCCTTGATACTGTATGGAGGCTGCAAATGATCCAGAGTATGACAGGTTAATTTCTAACATTAGCTGCCTGGAAGGATAATTATAACTCCAACATTATATGAACCCCATTGTTGAAAAAAAAAGTAAGTTGTGGCTAAATTCAAGGAAGTGAGGCTTAATATAAGTTTTTGTCTTAGATACTTGAGAGGGTATATTTCCATCATAAGTCCTTTCTTAATCCTTAACATCTAGCATAGGTCAAGCTAAGCCACTTTAAATGCCTTTTAAGAAGACAAGAAGGATAAAATATTTTAAATAAATAGATGAGTGTCTACTAGGGCTATTCAAAGTATAGGATTTGAGCAAGGACATGCAAAGGATTTTAAAAAGAGGCATAGGATCTCATTCTGGATTGGGACCTTTGTGGGGGTTAAAGAGGATTCAATTATTTGTCTTAACTCTGACCCCATCATCAATAGGAATCTCATCTTTCTTTGCACCAAAAGCGAATATCTCATTTGTTCTGCTGAAAGTTATTCTTCAAATACAGTTAATAGTTATAAGAAACCAAATCAGGCCTGTAATGGAAGAGTAAAAATCTTACCAGCTCTGAGTTGAGCTCCTATGTCTGTTGTCTACTTTAAATATGCATAGGATTGCTAGATTTGTGAATAATCAAACATTTGATTTGCCCCTAAGTTCCATCTTTTAACAAATGGTGACCACTGAGAGTTTTCTTGACAATACACACAAAATTATGGAAGCAATTTATATTAATATCCATCCAATTTTGAACCTTAGCAATTCATTTAGGCAAGCTTTCTATTCAGGCAGGGATTTTATTTGTATCGAATATCTACGTATTCAGTTTTGCTGATTGCTGCCATTCTTCTCTCTATATTCTCTCCAATTTATTGCCACCTTTGAAAAGATTTTTTTGATTTTAATTTTTTGTTCTCCCACTTCAGAATTATTGCTTTATGAATTTTAAGAATGTGCACCAGTTTCATTTATTAGCCTGTTTGATGTCCCTGAAGCCATTATTTTAATCTATCAAGGTTATAAATTTGGAGCTGTTTCCAAACTATGTCTTTCTCTTACAGAATTATTACTTTGGTGCTATGTTTTTGTTGTTTGATTAGCTGTTGGGAAATGTTTGAAATTTTCAGTGTTGAAACATTCTGTCCAGGACTGGAGCATCCACTTAGGGGGAGGTGTCAAAAATGTCAGAATGGCAGCCACAGATATGTAGTTAAAACTCTGATTTTTTTTTTTAATGCACATAAAAATGAGTGGGGCTTGATTGCATGGTCACGGCTGCGATCTTGACTTTTTTGATACCCCTATTTCACTATGAAAGCCCTGGTACAGTACCTTTGTAACATAGGCATTATTTCCCCCCAGCTGGGAATGGGGTTCCCTTGCAATAAATTTATGAATATTTTTTCCTTCTTCAAATGTTTTTTATTAAAAATTCACCCATACTGTTTTACAGCACAGTGGCAAAATGGATGAAAACAGATTTGTAGCTGTTACTAGCACAAATGCAGCTAAAATCTTTAACCTATACCCAAAGAAGGGAAGAATAGCTGTGGGCTCTGATGCTGACATTGTCATTTGGGACCCCAAAGCTACAAGGTATGGCCTAAGCAATCAAACCTGATTTGTCCCTCATGTCTGGGCAAAGCAAGAATATATTTTTAAGATATAAATCCTGGTGAGCAGAAGACATTTGATCTGAATTATTTGCAGGATGGTCCTAGGCACAGCACAGAGGATTATGTCTAGTTGGAATATTTTTTAAAGAAATCTGTCTGAACTGTTAATCAAATAGGAAAATAACAAGGCTTGTACCTTTGTACTACTTGCTATTTTCTTGAAGATAGTCAATTATTAATAATAGTCCCTAGGCAACTGCATTTATATGGTCTCTTATGCCCACATTGTGGTGTCTTAAAAATACCTTAATGACATGCCAAGTATTATCACATATTTATTGAGAATATATCAGGCAAATTTACTGCATTGTAGCCAGCTATTTCTTTACCCAGGAAAGCTCTCAGCATTCCTGGAAATTTCACCACTAAATAGAAGCCATGACAATCACAATCTAGTCCAGGAATTTGTAATGTAATATACATTGTTATGCAATTGTGTTATAAATGGAAAGTATAAAATAGTTTTTTTCTTCTGTCACGTTAAAAATTAAAAGTTAGTATTTACTTTTTGGGAGAGCCAATTTGATGTAGTGGTTAAAGCACTAGGCTAGAAACCAGGAGACCAGGAGTTCTAGTCCCACTTTAGGCACAAAGCCAGTTGGGTGACTTTGGGCCAGTCACTCTCTCTGAGCCCTAGGAAGGAGGCGAGGCCAAACTACTTCTGAAAAACCTTGTCAAGGAAACTGCAGGGACTTGTCCAATCAGTTGCAGGAGTCAACACTGACTCAAAGGCACACACACACAAAATTACTTTTGGAGGATTTGGGGGGGTGTTGCATTTAATATCTATTGCTATTGCTATCTATGTCTGTCTGTCTGTCTGTCTGTCTGTCTGTCTGTCTGTCTGTCTGTCTATCTATCTATCTATCTATCTATCTATCTATCTATCTATCTATCATCTCTGAGTTTATGTGCCACTCCAGTCCAGGAGGACTCTGTGCAGTTTACATTCTTAGAATAAGATAATTAAAATGATAAAGCAACTTCACAAAATAATAGAACTTCAACAGCAAAAATAATAGCAACAATTACCAAAAAGTCTAAGGCTAAGAAGAACAATAAACATCCAAATTCAACAGGGGGTTGGGGGCTCCACCTTATACTGGATGTCTTCTCAGGGTTTTCTTTAAAAGCCAGGGATCAACAGCTGTCCTAAGACAGAATAGGATGGGGGGAAGTCAGATCTTGGGCAGTAAACTACTCCAAAGAAGCAGGGCTGCAACTGAGAAGCCGCAGCTCCATGGGACCTGTAGATGACAATCCTTAGAGAAGGGATCCAGAGGAAGTCTGTCTTACTCAATCATACTGGACAGGCAGAATTCACTGGCAGTAGAAAGCCTTGGAGAGAATCATGCCCTGGACCATGAAGGACTTGCAAGGTGGGTATCAGCACCTTAAATTGCACCTGGAAGTTGACCAGCAGCCAGTGTGGCTCTCAGAGTAAGAAACCTTCTGTATTTCCATCCCATTTGGGACATAGCATGGTATATTCCCTGATATAAATAGATCTGAATTTTGCAGGCTTAAATGTGTATCTTACACTTTATCCACAGTACCTTTGTATACTACCATATTTCATATCATTATGATTATATATAATTATAATATTTATTTATATTTACAGTATATATAATTATAATATCATTAAATTATTCTGATGTTTAAACAGCAGTACACAATTATTTTCACTCACCCAGCTCTTGGTTTATCTTCTTAAATAGAATAATTCCCTTTATATATAATTGATTAATAAATGAAATAAATAAATAAATAATGACAACAGCCTGTAATTAGCATTAATATATGCTACTGATAAGATGCAAATGTTACTGCATTAATAATTCCATCATTTTTAAAACAATTATTTGCCTTTGTGCCAATACAGAGAGCTAATTATTGTTTCCTTTTACATCTGTCTTAATTTATGTGTGATAATACTGTGAAGGAGGTTTCTGTGATGCCCAGCTGCTTTTGCACATGAGCAAAGTTTATATATTTTCCGACAGTGTGACATTTTAATTTAGATAAAGGGAAGAACAAAGTTAGAAGCAAAGTCAGTTCAGTTTATACATGTGCCCATCTCTGTACAGAGAACACCTTAATCACTAAAACACCGTGCCATCATTTTACTATCAACCTAACACAGTTTTCTGCTTCAGAGACTCATGATTCTAATTCCTTGATACAGGGCCACCCTCTGGGGAAGTAAGATAACCAGGATGGTGTTTGCCAGCATGTGATCAAAGTGTGCCCTTTTTTAACATGCAACACACAAAACAGGGTCAAGACTTTGACCATGCTATTTATTCTCCACCCTGTTACCTGCTCAGGTATGGAAGAGGGGAGTGGCAGTAGATGAGGACAAATGCTACCTTGAGAAGTAATCACATGATTTCCTATGATCAACCCCTGCCGTTTCCATTGAAAGAACTCACAGCAGATGGTGATATTAATCTATTTTGGTGTAATGGACCTTTGAATGCAGCTGATATTCAGAAGCAGAAATGAAGTTTTTTCTTTGTGGGGAGCTTCTATTAACTAGCCTCAAATAGCATTGCCAACTATTAAATTGCCTTCACCAACTTGATGCCCTTAGTATGCATTGGGATTTCTAGAATTCATTGGGATTCAAAGAACTGAACATATACTCAGTGTGGTAGGCAAATCAGAGGAAGATGTACTCAATTAATCTTTTTATTAATTAATTAATTTGTTTATTTATTTCCATTTCAATTTATTTGTCTATTTCTATTTCAATTTCATTGAAATAATTTGAATTGGAAATAAATAATGTTTCCAAGTAATGTTTTAGAAATAGCCCTACTATATTATTTCATGAAAATAGCAGAAGGATTTAACCAACATGGGCCATATTTTTGAATGAGTCTGAGCTTTAATGATGATCAGCTCTTGCTAACATTAGTAATTGTAATGAATTATGGACAAAGAAGAAGCAATAGTTGTTTTTTAATCTTGGACTCTTTTTTGTCATAAGATGAGGAAGCTACCTTTCAATCACATAATTTATATGTGATTCCTCTGAGTAATCTAAGGATATAATCCTGGCCATGCTAAAATAGCTTGAGTTGAGTTATTGATATTGTTCTACCAAAGGAATGAAAAGGTATCTGGCCAGACAGTACTTGGTCTGCTGAAGGTGACATTCCTTCCTTTCATATACTTATGGAAAGCTCAGCAGATGTAAATAGCCCATCAGTGATCATTCTCCCATGGTGGTGGTAGGCAAGGTATGTTGGACAGCCCCTACTTGCTCTGAAAGCTCAACTTGAGCCTGGAAGTAATTAGTTTCCTCTTTTTGCAATTGGAGAGGGTGATGAAAAAATGAAAAGAATGAGCCACCCATTTCTCTTCTGCTTGCTAGAGCAAGCCAACTAGACTCAGTAAGTACCAGTAGCTCCATCAAAGGCACCCAGTCCACCTGCTCAGCCAGAAAGCTGTAGACCAAGAGCAGTTATCTTGATGAAGTAATTTATGAAATCCATTTTGGTTTTTGTAAACTTTGCTATCTGACCCACAACTCCTTCCTCCTCTGTGATGGTCAAGATGATCAAAACTGGTGTTTGCATATTATCAATGGGCAGATGCTACCCAGAAGCTTTGGCCATTAGATGTGTAATCAATTCCAGTCAGGCATTCAGTGCACTTGCAGGAACTTTCAGAAGCTTCCTGGTAATGTCTTTAGCAATGAATTTGCCAGTGAGACTAGAAAACAGATGGGAAAAATTTATCGAGCTCAGTTCTCTGGAGCCATCAGCAATTTTGCTTTGTTTCTCCTCCTAGGAAAATGTTATGCCTTTGTTGGCCGAGAAAGGCAAGCTTAAAGTGTGAAAAAGGAAACAAAAGGAGGGTTGATGGTGTATTTCACCTTCTTCAAGGTGTTTGGGTACAGTGGGAGCTCCAGTCTAACCAAATCTTCTCACATCTCAACAGGAAGGCAGCTTTAGGCTACTGATGTCTCCTGTTGACTAAAAATCAACTAAAAACTGATTTTAAAAAATAACATTATAGTTGAAAGATTAGTAGAGCTGAATCAAGTTATCTACCTTCTGCAGATTTATTTTAAGAGTATGGATCTTGCCTTGATTTTTTTTGGGGGGGGGAGCAATTCTAATTAATATGGTGTACTATAATGGTAGTACTTCACTGCAGTAGCCCCCGCTCTTTGGAACATTCTGCCCCCGGAGGTGCGATTGGCCCCCTCACTCCTGGCCTTCCAAAGGACCTTGAAGACCTGGCTCTGTCACTTGGCCTGGGGCAGGGAGGGAATATCTCAAGCAGGGAGATGGCTAGCCCCATAGTGGCCAGCTGTCCCCGGCCCGATTTTCTATCTTCTTGGATTTTCCTTTTTTAGTATTGTTTTAATTCTATATATATTATGTATTTTATATATATTTATAGTTTTAATGTCTTTGTAAGCCGCCCAGAGTCCCCTGTTGTGGGGGAGATGGGCGGGGGAGAAATCCAATAAATAATAATAATAATAATAATAATAATAATAATAATAATAATAGTACATACTGAAGGATTTTGAACACATGATGTTCTATTATATTGAGCTAGATCAATGCTGTCCATTAAATTGGGAAGTTCAAAACAATAATAATAACTCTAGATGTGTATTTCTAACTCGTAAAAAAAAGCTTGAACCTATGAAGCAAAAGGAAGGGTTGATGAGATGCTCACCATCTCCTCAGCTACACTTAGATAAGATTTTTACCCTAAGAAGTCATGAGGTGGATTACATAACTGTCAAGGAAACAACCCTTTCCTAAAAGTATGATGTTTACTTTCCTACTATATCAGGATTGAGAATGTTATGAGTTTCATAGAATCAAAGAGGCACAGAGTTAGAAGGGGCCTCGGAGATCATCTGGTTCAACTTCTTCTCAGTGCAAGATCTCCTAAAGCATTTTGGACAGATAACTATCCAGACTCTGAAGACCTCCAGTGAAGAAGGGCATGAGGCAATCTATTCCATTGCTTGACAGCTCTTACTGTCATGCAATTCCTCCGAATATCTAACCGGCATCTATTTTACTGTAGTTTCAACCCATTTGTTCTGATCCTGGGCAATTGGAGACCATTTCTATATGACAACCTTTAGATATCTAAGGATTATTATCATAACTCCCCTCTGTTTTCTCTCCCAAACCCTCACAGATCCTTTAATTATTCCTTGTTCCAATTCCCTCACCATTTTGGTAGCCTTTCTCTGAACTTGTTCCAGTTTGTCAATGTCTTTTTTAGATTCTGTTGATAAGTCCTGGAATGTTTCAAATCCAGCCTGACCAAAGCAGAAGACAGTGGGACAACTACTTCTTGCAATTTTAACCCCTTATTTATTTATTTATTTATTTATTTATTTATTTTTCAAATTTGTCACCGCGCATCTCACTGCAAAAGGAAAATCTTTCTTTTAATACAACCCAAAATAACATGTCTTTTTAGCAGCTTCATCACTTTGTTGACTCATGTTCAACTTCTGATCTATTAGAACATTCAGCTCCTTTTCACATGCTAAGCCAGGTCTCCCCCTTCCCATATTTATGCTTTCATTTTTTTTTCTTCCTAGGCTTTACATTTCTCCCTGTTAAATTTCAATCTGTTCATTTTGTCCTACAGTTCAGGCCTCTGCAGATATTTTGAATCTTCTCTTTTTCTTCAGAGTGTTAGTTTTCAGTCATCTGCACATTTGACAGTCTTCTTCTCAACCCCTTCATCCAAGTCATTAATTTAAAAAATTGAACAGCTCAGGGTCCAAGATAGAGCCCTGTGGCCCTCCACTGAATATTGCTCTCCAATCTGATGTGGAACCATTTATGAATATTCTTTGAGCAAGCCATCAGCCAATTAGGAATCTAACAGTTCTTACTATCTAGTTCATATTTCACTACTATATTAATGATATCGTGACAGACTTCATTGAATACTTTGTTATACTAGACTATGCCCATGACATTTCTCCCGATCTGTTAAGCTAGTAACTTAAAAACTCAAAAAAGGAGGTAAAATTAGCCTGTCATGACTTGTTTGTTATGAACTCAAGCTGTCCTATCTAAATATTCACAAACATACTGTTTAAGAATGTGTTTGAGAAGCCTGCCCAGGGTGTAATTTGTCTGTCCCTGGAAATTTGAATTCATTTAAATCAGCTCAGCATTCTTTTACCATCTCCTTGTCTATCCTGAGCTAAGCTCCTCCTTCAACTATAGTGGCTCTTCTATGGCCAGCTAAGACTTCATTCCTCTTCTGAGAGAAAACAGACGTAAAATATAAGTTAAGACATTCTGCCTTCTCACTCTCACACACTACCACTTCACCCCTTTTTCCTCACAACACACCTACAACCTCTTTGCCGTTCCTTTTGTTTAGCCTTTCTGACACAATCCTTAGTTTCTGGCAACTGCTTTGCATCCTTTTGATGATATGCCCTTCCTTCCATTTCCTATACATGTCCTTTTTTTCTTTTCAACCTCTTTTTGTAACCCCATTTATCTTTTGGGATGTCTTTCATTTCTCCTTTTAGTAGGTTTTTTTTATGGACACACCTTCAATATCTTGTTTTGCAGAATGTCCCCTCCTTCCCAAACTGTTTACTCCAGAGTTTTAGGCCACTGGATTTGACCTAACTCCTGAGTCATCAACATTCAATCTTCTGAAATCCCAGTATACAAACCTGATTGTTCTTGATTTCTCTTCCCCTTGATATCATAAACTCCAGGATAACATGATCACTTTCTTCCAAGGTTCCAGACATCTTCACTTCTTCAATCAGTTCCACTCTGTTGGTAAGGATTAGGCTTTCTTACTCATTTGCCAAGTATGTAAGCCATCCAAGATTCCCACTATTCAGTTGCACAGCTGGAATGTTCTTTGTTCTTTTTCTGGGCGTAATATTTAGGGGTAAATGAAATATTATTCAAAAATATGGTAACTTGTCCATTCTATTCTAGTCTATTTTAATAGTTATAATAAAAAAGAGGCCTGCAGCATGTTAGAGCTAGATAACATGTGGTGAAAAGGACCTAGTCCTACTATATTTTATTGTTCCCCATTTTTAGGGAATTTTGAGTTATACTAGTTAGGGAATTTTGGAAGCCTTTCTAAAGGCATGAGGTTGAGAAAGGCTGGGCCATGGCCTCAGTTCTGCATCTGAAGGACCCGTGACATAAAGCAGTTTTCTACAATGACCATCCTAAGACATTCTGGGAATCATTGATTCAATACAGCAGGAGGGCACCAGGTTGCGGAGGGCTGACACAATGCCTCAGTTATTTATCCAGGCATACTGTAAATTGGTCTATAAGCCCTGTTTTGCATTTCAGAATCAGCTTGTAAGTCAAAGTAGTTTAACTCTCCCAACTTTTCAACAATACACTCAAGGTTTATTTGTTTTTTGGACTCATTTTGTATCTTTTCTGAATCCATAAATTTAACATGCCAGTGCTCTCTTCCCTGAGGATGTAGCAGATAATTATACTTTCCTCCTTAAATTCTAGCATTATTCACTGTTGTGACAACAGCAAGCAGTCTGGATGAATTTCATAGTCATAGTGATCCAGCCTTCTTCCACCTGGCACCATCCAGATCAGGTAGTCTAATTCCCATATTTACAGCAAGCATGGCCACTTGGAATGAGTGGAGAGCTTCATCTGGGAGAAGCCTGGTTTTTCCTGCTTTCTTCACTTTTTATGAAGAACAACATTTTGACATCGTGTACCAGATGGCAGGTGACAGCCCCAGGCTGACCTTATCTGCACTCAAAAATTAATCATGGTTGGACTTTTTTATTACTTAGTTTCAAACTACAGTATTAGGGAGTTCTGGGATTGCAAGGTAGACCAAATCGTCATCCAGTAGGACAATTTTTGTTACAGCTCAACTTAAATTGTTTAGGTTTCATTAGCAAGTGGACCTATCATCAGGCAATATTTTATGAGTTGTTTTTATTAACTTTTAGTTGTTGATAAGCTACGTTTCAGGCTAGCTTCCTTTTCAGCATCACTGTGATGCCATGTTTTACTTCTGTAACAGCATAAAACAAAAACAACATCGTATGATGATGTTGTAGCCCTTTCTCTTTTAAAAATAATTTACAATAATGAAAAAAGCAGTACAAGGCTATCATGCTCATTCTGTTGATTTGAAAAGGGTCTGAAATAACTTTCTAGACTCGTTTTAATACAACATAACAAGTTGAGTATTTTTTTAAAGTTACCATCATAGCATGATGATGTTAAAGTGCTATCACAGTATTATTTTGGTTTGACTTTAATTCTTGCTGGAAATCTGTTTTAGTGATAAGTGGAATGATTGATGAAAAATAATAAAAGGGTGTCATGAAAGGATGTCCATCACAAAAGTCTTACCAAGTGTATGCTGAACACCAAATGGTCTCATTCACAACAGCTAGTTAATCATCACAGCTATAGATGAAACAATATTGGATGTATTTCTGTTTATTTTTTAATTTATTACAGGAGGTCTGGGAGGGCAGGGGCAGGGACAGGCCAAAAAGTCAAGATACAGCTGCAACCATATAATCAAAGTCCCACCCTATTTTTTTACATGTGCTGCCATCTTGCCTTTTTTATTCATCCTGATGATGCCCCTGATTTATTACATTTGTAACCTGTCTTTTCTCCAAAGAAATCTAGACAACATGGACAACCTTTTCACCCTACATTTTCACAATATTTCAGTGGGATGGCTTATAAGGGCCTCTCATTTGGATACTGTGCTAGCTGCATTCAAGTTTCCACTTTGCTTCTGTAGAAACATTCTGGGGTCTGCTCTGTGCTGATTAGGTTTCAACTGAAGCTGTACCTGCCAGGATCCTTGTAGGTAGGCTGCAGTCTGAAGGGAAGGGGAAGGAAGAGAGAATCTGTGCGGGAGGCATATGTTGTCAAAGGTGAAGCTCTGTGTTGTGACATTTAAAAGGAAATTGTTGCATAAACTTGTGTTCTAGGAATGTGGGTGTGCTGGGAAGGGAAGGGAAGGGTACATCATGCCCCAAAGAAAAATACAGCTTGCTCTTGGCAAAAGCTGTAGCTATTTAGTCTGCTACCCAAAATCCATATCTTCCAGAGCATGAGTGAGCTTAAGATAGAGCAGAATTCAAGGGCCTTCTGGAGGGTATGGTTAAAATCTGCAAGATAGAAGGTGTAGCATTAAATTGGTGGTAGATTGGTAAGACTGTTAACTATGGCAAAACTAAAGCAGCTTCTACTTTTCTAAATTGAGTTATTAGAATTCCTGCTCTTCAACCCAAATAACAGATCTGTACTGGTGTATGGAAGTCATCTTTTCAGTTAATTGAGGAAGATGTATCTGCCCTCACCTACCCTACCCCAAGCCCTGAATCTTCTGTTTTGTGTTGAATTCTGTAGTACCTTGTTCCAGGTGGGGAACCTGGCATTACTGTGACCTTCAACCTGCCTTTGAAGCACCCCATTTGATCTGGGCATGCTCCTAGTGCTGAGAGTAAATTAGTTTTGCTCAGGGAAATTGCATTTTAGAGCTACTGCATTTTTTATTTGTTTTGTTTTGTTTCATTTTATTGAGCTGGCTTGGAACTGCTGTCAGGTTTGATGGATATAAGAGAAGACCGTTCATGTTCTTTTACCTCTTTAGGCCTGAAGGAGTATATAAGTGGTGTTCCAAGAGATTATTCTGACCCTGAATGCTGATTGTTTGTGAAACTATGATCATCTCTATAAAAAGAGTTTCTACTTCTGCTTTACTAAATGAAGGGGGAATGTATCACCAAAGAAAAGAAAACAAACAGTGGCATAAAACTTTCAAATTTGATAGATAGATAGACAGACAGACAGATAGACAGACAGACGCTAATTAGGAAAGAATGTACTACTATAATTTTAAATGTATCCTAAGTCTCATTACAGCAGGGAAATCTCAGTTTCTGTAAATCTCAGATCTACGGTTCTCTGTGGTGGTAGTTTTCCAAAATGCAGTATCTGATTTGAAGGTACATTTACTTATAAAATTCATTTTAAAGATTTATATGGCCGCCCAACTCACAAAAGTGCAGCTCTAGGTGAAGTACAACAATAAAAGCAAATTTTCAATACACCAAAACTCGACAGAAAACACAACCAAACACACAGTCGAGGACACCAACATATACTCCACCTCGTGGGACAAGCTTCTGTAGCATCCTAGTCCTAATGCAGTGTTTCTCAATCTTGGCAACTTTCAGATGTGTGGACTTCATCTCCCAGAAGGCTGGCTGGGGAATTCTGGGAGTTGAAGTCCACACATCTGAAAGTTGCCAAGGTTGAGAAACACTGCCCTAATGCCTGAGGGAACAGCCAGGTCTTCAAGGCCTTCCTGAAGGCTAAATGGGTGATATCTGCGATATTTTTAACATGCAATGAAGCATAGCTGGCAACTGTGGAAGAAGTAGTAGTTGCAAGAAAGCCAGGCATTTGGGCAATCAATATGCAGCTTCCTGGTCCTGTTGAGGGTTTTGTCCAGCTTTTGTTTGCAAATTGTACAGGTTCAAGCAAACGGTCCTTTATTGCTGCATGTTTGATATAGTTAAAAGAAAGGAGCCAGGCTTTTCCTGATTACCAATATCCTTTGAGAGAAGATCTTGGGGATGCTGTCTGTCCCCTGCCCCCATCTTGGGAAGTTCCCTCTTTCTACTTGATTTCACAAGCTGATCATGTACTGAGTCATCTGTGCTAATTGTTTCTCAATTCCTCTAAAACTCCTAAACTGGATTTTTCCCTACTTACGTAAGTAGCAAGAACCTTTCCAAAGCATTATCCGATAATGAAACTGAGGATACCACAACTTTGAACTACATTGTACTCAACAGGACCAGGAAGCTGCATTTGTCTGAAAAATCTGTCTTGGAAGCAGTGAGGGTGCAGATTTGTGAGGGACAACACCATTGGAAGAGAAGAGGTGTCATGAGTTCTGTGTCTGAGGGAGCTGATACACTTGTAGAATATAACACCTATGTATAACCCCTTGGATACCCATGTGTCTGTTCCATTTGTTGCACGGATGCTAACTATGAAATGGAGATTAGGCATCCATCTGTTCAGGATGCTTTCATTTGGATTCCTGCATTGAGCAGCGGGTTGGGCCCAGTGGCCTTAATTACCCTTTCCAACCCTATAATTTTATTTCAAAGACCTCTCTTTACTTAATTGGAAGAGCCTGGATAAGCTAGAGCATCCAGTATTGTGCTAGACTAATTCCTTTTTTCACTGATTTATTTACAGTAGTGCTTCAGTATTTTAGATCTGTGTACTTTGGGATCATGGCTTTATGTCACATTTAACATTTGCTGATTTTAGATATGTATTATTATTAATACGAGTTGTATTTTATCCTCCTTTTTCTGAAAAATCAAGGCAAGTTACACAGGGGTCTCCTCAATTATGTCTTCTCACCACAAACACAGGTATGCGACAATGTTTGAAATCTGAAATTTTCCAAGTTTGAGATGGCTGTTTCAACCATTTAGGAAGTGTTTCTAGCTCAAAATACTTTCAGAATGGTCAAAACAAGCAGGGCCACATGCTGAATGTTTTGCATTGACATCAGTCACGTAATTTAGGTTGAAACTAATCCAAAAGCATGCACTGAGTTGAATCGCCACAGGAATACAGCCAAAAAGCATTTTCAAAATGTCTTATAGAAATCAATGAAATGAACTTGAAGTCAAAAATATCTGAAGGGAAAATTCACAGATGGAAAATTTCAAGTGGTGTTTGCAACAGGAGTTATATGAAACAAGTCTATTAACACTCCTATATTCTCTAAGAGCCTCCTCCTCCCTCTCTCTGTATTATTGTATGTTGAGTAATTTCCTGGTAGTTGTTCAATCAATCTGTGCCTTCCTTCTCTGTTTCTGAGTTATTCTCCCTGTCAGCTTTCTTAACTCTTACTTAGTTCCACTAGCATTGATTTAAGGAGCTTCAGGCAAATAGTTCCTTAGCCATTTTTCAGTCTCTTTCTTTGGGTGTGTTGAAGCTTTTCCATTTGAATATTTTCAGTTATTCAGTGAACTATATTACTTTTTCAGAGTTTCCTTCCTTCTAAACTCTTGTCTAAAGAGGACAAAATGAAAAGTTCTTCTACAGAAACCTCACTGATGTTCATCGGACATACTGTGCAGCTTCAAAATGGGGAGAGATGTCCCCTTCGTAGGAAAACATTCCTAATAGGTTGTGCCTGAAAACTATAACTTACTTAAAACTCTGTCCACTTCGGTGGAACTTCTAAAAGAGTATTTTTGAAATTGCTTCTCTGTTGTTGTCGTTTAACACCCTTGAAAAGTTCTCAGGAGGTTTAAATTCTGGATTAAAACAGAAAAGCCATAGTAACAGTTGGTATCACTTTGTTCTTCTCTCAAATTCAGGACAATCTCAGCAAAGACACATCACCAGGCCAATGATTTTAATATATTTGAAGGAATGATCTGCCATGGAGTACCCCTTGTGACCATTTCACGGGGCAAAGTGGCTTTTCAAAGTGGAGTCTTTCATGTCAAAGCAGGAGAGGGGAGATACATTCCTTGTGACCCTTTCCCTGAATATGTTTACAAACGGATCTGGCAACGGGATCAGGTGTGTACTTATATATTGTTTCTTTTGTTGATTAAAGAAAATATTTAAGGCTTTGTACAGTATGTGTCATGAAATGGCTAGAACAAATGATCAAACTATAACAAATTTTGTTAAGCCTCTTAACTGAACCCACTGTTCTCATGGCTTTGAATCATATATCTGAAGATTCCCTAATTTGGGTTAAGAAAATATAGAGGATATAGGGAAGTTATACCTAAAGATAAAATTAAGTATTGTTGTACAATACTGGGAGATCTTCAAACAGAGGTTGGATGGTCATCTGTCAGAGATGCCCTAGTGGATCCCATACTCATTATGTATGTCTTGTACTGTTCCAATAATTCTTTATTTTCAGCTAAGAGATTCTGTTAGAGTAATTCTGTGTATGCAGTTAATGCTGTCAATACATCCACTTGAGAAGTCTGTGACAATGGAACCAATTAACTGGATAAATGTTGGGCTCCCCTTCACTGAATTTTTCAGACAAGGGCTAGACTGCCATCTCTTGGGAGTATTTTAATTTGGATTTCTGCACAGAACAGGGAGTTTGATTATAAGCTTAAATGGCTTCTTCCACTTCTATGATTCTATGAAAACAACTCCAGACCTCTGTGTATGATGTCAGCAATACACAGAGCTCGATTTATCTCAGCTCAATGTTATATAGCTGAAAAGTCTGCAGAGCTAGGATTTGGGAGCGGGGAGATGTTATGATTCTGTATGGTCCTGTAAAGGAGATACTACCTTGATGGCCTTGCAGGTCTCCCTCAGTAGTCCAGACAAGTACAGGTAAAATTGACAAGAGTTTTGTCAGTTTCCTCCTCCTTTTCAATATTTAGGCCTGGCTTGCAAAGCACCAAGCTGCTTGGGTATTTTATTTACATTCTTCCTCGCCATTAAGAAAAGAAAAACAAATTAAGATTAAAAAATTAAATATGTCATTGCAGGAATGTCAGCCTGTTGCTGTCAAGCGAGCACCATATATGGGAAAAGTGATCACACTTGGCACTGAACCAAACTGATACAGTTGATGTTCTTCAGGTAACTGTCTCATTTATTCAGAGGAAACTGCTTGAGTCCAAACCAGTTTTATCTGCAGACAGGAATGAATAGGCTCAGATCTTTACCAAATAATTCCTTTACTGGACTGAAAGTATGTTGAATGATGCACTGAGATCAATTTCATATCTTTTGAACTGTGAACTATCTTAACTAGATAGTTAAGAAGTAAGAATATGTAAGTCAGATAAAATGCAGAAGATAACTCAAGACCTTCCAGAAATGACACTTATGATTTGGGAGCCCATCATAGAAAAGCCAAAATCAAAATATTTTTGTATTAGTATTATGTCTCATGGGATTCCAAGAATTCTTTCTCTAGGGTTTGTACAAACCTGAAGTACATATTCTCTTCCCTCCTCCCCCAAAAGATTTTGATTGTTTTGACAAACTGGAAGATGGTTTGGTATCAGTGAGGTTCTTCTCATTTCCATTTGTGTATGCTCCTGAAATTTCTGACTGCCAAACTATGATACTATGACATTGTTGTTGTTGTTGTTCACATAGACTTGTATTAATCATCCATTTCACAAATGCAATTTAAATACTGCTCCCCACCTTCAGGGTTAAGTACTCAGTTCTCCTTGTTCTCTAGAGACTCTGACCTAATTAATTTAGTCACATAAGTTCTGAGCCCTGTAAATCATTTCAGCAGTAATTGTTCTTGATTATTCTAAAGCATTTTTTAAAATCTCTCCTGGTTTTGGATCTGCTGCCTCTTCCCACTCAGGAGATGCCAGCAAGAGATATGTTCTTACTTATGCCCTTATGAGGATAATGTTGAGAAACAGCTGGCCTAGCCCTTCCTCTTGCGCACAATGGTCATGATCCCACTTAGGTCCCTCGGTGACCTTGGGTAATACATGTACCAGGCAGCAACCCTACAATTTTACTTTCTAGCATTATAAGCAGATGGTCCCTGATATGGATCAGAACCAATGCATATTGCTCTGGAAGGGGTAACCTTCTCCACCCTTTTGCTGCCACTGGAGTGCCCTTCCCCTTTAGCCCATGGGGTTCGCAAGGGGATTTTAGCATAAATGGCTAGAGAGGGAAATCTTAACCCGCCTCAGTGTGGATACAGCAGAATATGCAATTTGATATTTAATTGAAACTATTTCACAAGATTGGTATGAGGATAAAATAGGGTAATCCTACCATTATGAGCTTCTTTGAAGAAAGATAAAGATTTCTTTGAGTTGAATGGTGACTTCATGGACTTGTGCATGTAGTTTTCTTGGCAATAATATAGTAAGTGGCTAGTCAACTGCCTTTTTCTAAGATTTTTTCCCCCCAACCTTTTTAATTTAGCCTATAACCTCGTGATTTCCTAACGGTCTCCCATCCAGTTACTAAGCTGATTTGATCACACTTAGCTTTTTGAAATGAGCTAAGGTTTCATGGGTTGAGAGAGGAAAAATGAGTTACAAATTACAGGAAGGGAAAGCCAAACTAGACAGGTATTGGCTGCAGATCCTGTACATAACCTACAGTAGGATGTTCAATAAAAACCTGATTACACAATCAACATTTTTTGAAGAGGCAATAGGAAGGAAGACCTGACTTCCATATGTCTAAGGTTGACTGGGGAATTCTGGGAGTTGAAGTCCACACATCTGAAAATTGCCAAAGTTGAGAAACACTGCTATACATATTGGCCTATTGATTATTGCACTTTATTCAGGGTGAAGGTTTCTGAGCCTCCGGGTAACACCACTGCCCTCTCCCCCAACACTTTTCTTCAGCTACTTCAGTAGTGGGGACCCTTTCAGATGTGGACTGCAGTTTTTCAGAAGAGCTAGTGCAATGGGTTAGACGAAAAGAATCATCCAATCACATTTAGTGTTGTTTTAACAGTGTTGTAGAGTTTGTGCTACTTAGAACGGGAGGTGTTTGAAACACAGAAAGAAGGTTGCAAAATGACCCACCCACCCACCCACCCCCGCCGCCCAGTCTTCTTTGAGGACAAGGGTGGAGTTTCAACCAGAACATGACTGGGATAAACTCCTGGAATTACAGAGATGGAAAGATGAAAAATGTTAGTGGGAGCAATATTTTTCCCCTTTATCGTTAGAGAAGGTCCAGTTCTAACCAAGAAAGGAGGTCTAAAGCTGCAGAGTCTGAGAAAACTATTATCATCCTTAGAGGGTTTTTTTTTTCTTTTTTCTTTTTCTTTTATGTGCTGTAATTCTGTTATTGCCTCACTAGGTGACAAATTGCCAAGCAGAAGACTGATTTCTTTTGAAGATTTATATCATATCATTTCCCCCTTTCTCTGTAGGTCAAAACAGGTGAAAACTATTCTGTGACCTGGTTATGCAATCTGTTTTGGAATCGTATTAGCCTGCACTTCCTGATTTGAATGCCTGAAGATTTCTGGATGATATACCAATCTGATGAAACTGTTCTGCACTCCCCATTGGTGTTTCAATCCTTGCTATCTCTTGGAAAATTGCAGCAAGATCCTCTCTCTGTTCATGTACTTTGACTTCTAGAGAAATCACTGTGGCTTTTCCAGCACATGATAATCTAGTTCTCGAGTCTTCTTTTAGTGTCTGATTTAGAGCAATTAGAGCTATCCGGTTAGATGACTTAGAGCACCTGCCATGATTGTCTGTTAGAAGCAAACCTGGACAGGATGAATTATTATTTGATTTGAAGAGGATGCAGCTTCTTAACTGCTGTTAACTCAGCAGTCTTTGGAAGAAATGTTCACAGCTTTAAGGCATGAGTTAATCCTAACAGTGAAAACAATCATGATTAAACTGGGGATGTCACTTAGGACATGCCTGTCCTTGAAAGCTAAGTGATGGCCTCCCAGTATTTAGGTCCCCCTACTGCACTCTCTTTCAGGGTGTGTCCATTCAACACCTTTCCAGAAGCAGATTCCAGAAGCAGATCTGGTTCTATCTGTTCACATGCATGGAATCAGCTTTTTAGCTCTCTTCATATGTATTTAATAAGATTTTGGGGTCTATTCTGGTTTACTGAGCCTGGAGCAAAGCTGGATCATCCCTAAGCAGTTTTTGCAATGCTTACTGGTGACCTGTTTTTCGGTTGGCATAGCTCTTGCCTTGCCATCTGAAGACAGCTGGACCAGACTTTTAAATTTTTTTAAAAACGCAGTGGATCTGACTTGAGGAATTTTCCACAATAAGATAAATGTCTTTTTTCCTTGCTTCAAAGAAGGAAGGAAGGGAGGGAGGAAGGGAGGAGTGCTTTTTAGAATGTGCATTTTGTCATTATTGGATATGTGTAGAGAGAGGGGTGACTGAGGTCTAATTTTAACTGGCTTGGAATAACTAAACCCCTTCATTTCATTAGGTCTTTCATCTGTGGAAAACAGAACAAGAAATGGAAAGCAGGTAGAGGAACTGAAGACACTTGGTGATAATATATCAGGAAAGAAAATACCCATCTGCACAACAGAACAGGGCAAAGTGAAGGAGAAGAGATTGGGCAAATTTTTTAGAAGGCATAAGGAAGCAAACTGAAAACAGTATTGAAAGAAATTGGGGGAGGAGCATATACATTTAATATATTATTACATCATCATCATCATCATCATTAAATACATGGAAAGGAACTAACACTTTGACAGGGTGTCAGGAAATAGTCTGCTCAACTGAGTAACCTCAAGCTGAATGGCACAATTTTGTAGGGAAAAGTGAACAAATATAAGGGAAAAAAAGCAAATGTTTTTGATACATTTTTCGCTCACAGAGCCATCGATTTCTTTAATGGTTTTCAGTCAGTGTTTTGCAAAACAGGCACAAACTTTTGAAGTTCCAGGAGCTCTTCACCAGGCAAAATAGTTTAAGAGCCTGTGGCTAATGCTGTGAAACAGGGTTTTCTTTTTCCACATCTGTTTCTTTCTTCCTGGCACTTCCCAGTGCCTGGAGGATAGGAAGCCAAAAATGTAACTGCAAAAGAAGAAGAAGGAGAGGGAGGAGGAGGAGAAGGAGAAGGATTAGTTTTACTTATTCCAAAATAAGGGTTTTTTATTTGGTATCTGTCTCCTGAGCAGGATTGAAAAGCTAATGAAGAAAGAAAAGGAAAATTATGAGTGGTTTTGCACCCATTTCAAGCAGATGAATACTAAGCATTTCTTCTCCTTCATCATTCTGGCCAGGTATTATTGATGGAGGAAGAGGGAAGATTAACTCTAGGCCCATGTGCAGTGCAACAATGGCTACAGGTATTTTGTACAGAGACAATATCTATGCGAGTCAAAACATCACTTCTGTACAGAAATATTACCAGAGCAATGTGGGTCTAGTACCTAAGTGACTTCCATATGAACATTCCCTTTAGGGCATTCGTGGGGAAAGAAATATTGATCCCAGATAAGGCTTAGATGACGCTTATTTTTGGTGGATTCTGAATAGTGCTGCCCCAACCAGCACTGCATTTCATGTTATTTACAGTTTACCTTTGCAAATGAATTGAGTTTCCTTTTCACATTTTTCTTGGAGAACTTGGATCTTCTGTTTAATAATTTTGTGTGTAGATATTTTATCCGATTCATGTCTGTGCTTGGAAAGAATGCTGTCGCCACTAATATTTTAAGTTGTGTGAGTGTAGAAGTCAGTAGTCCCAGCACTATTAGAAAGAACAGGATGACGCCAAGCTGGATCCATGTAGCAGAGAGGGAAATCTTTGGTTTGGGAATGCAGGCTTCCTCAAAAAGAGGAGTCTTAAAGGAAATAGTTTTGTCAACAAGCTCCCCATTGTTCAAGATGAACTTAGCTGTGTTTTTCTGTATAAGAGAAAATGGGTGATAAATATTATGCCAAAATCCACGCTGATCTCTAAAATGGCTGTTACATAATAATTCTGAATAAATTACAATGCAATGATGAAATTTCTCCAAAGGTTGTCTGTGTTTATTTTCCTGCAACAGGATATTAACAGTCTCTTAACTGTCTGGCCTAGACCTTAAGCCATTAGTGTATCTTTCACATTTGGCAGTAGATCCAAGATTTGGCAATGCTAAAAGCATCATCTGCATTATGGCCCTAAATAAAACAGAATAAGCACACTGAGGGATGGGATTAAGGATCCCACTATCTTGGCCCCCGTGATTCAGCAGTGGTCAGCTATGTTCTTTTTGGATGCATACAACAGGGCAAGAAAATGTGAGACAAGCTCAAATGGTTTCAGGGAAGAGCAATTAAGATTATTGGGGGCTAAAAACAGTGTTTCCTAAATGAAGATTGAGGGAAAGGAGTATATTTAGCCTTCCGAAAAAGACAGGGAAAACCTGAAGGCATCACACAGAAGAAGACCACAATCTTTCCTCTATAGTTCCAGAATACAGGACATAGACTACTGGTCTTGCCACAGGAAGACATTTCCCTATTGACTATTAGGGGGAAAAAAATTCCTCACAGGAGGACTGTGAAACCAGTTACCGAGAGGGGTGGTTGTCTCCTTCAGATAAGTCAAAGCAGAGGCTAGATTGTCTCCTAGTGATGCTGCTTTGGCACTGCCAAATCCTACACTGAACTGGTGGAAGGGAGGCTTAAATTGCTTATTCTCTCACACAGCCCACCTCAGTAAATATTTGCTGTCATATTAACTCAGTCAGATGCTCTATTCTGTGATTAGAAGCAGGATCTCCATAAATTTGTAAAAGGGTTCTACATGACTCCCTAAATTAAGTTGGCCGGCTAACCATTTTTGAAGGAGTCTTCCACAGAGGACATCCTTTCTGTTATCCCAAGCCCATGGCAGAAGCCAGCCAATTTGTTCTTTTAGAACTGAAACTGAACTGATGTTTTCCCCTTTTTCTCTGCAGAAGCCTAGCTATTTGTGCAGTGTCCCACTTGGGCCAATGACCTAATAGAGGTTGAGGTCTGTCTTGCTCCTATCAGTCATATCAACAATATGACTACCTGTCCATACGCCATGCAGGATGTTCTCCCAATTTAGCCAACACTGTTGCTGACACATTTCTGGCAAGGAAGGGAGAACACTCCAACTTCAGCCAGAACTGTCCCCCACCCACCAACATGGTGGTGACATGCCACATAGGTGATCTATGCAATTCCTCAGGTAATGACTGTTGGCTGCATTGAAAGGTGCTATAGGACAGTGTTTCCCAACCTTGGCAACTTTAAGATGTGTGGACTTCAACTCCCAAAATTCCCCAGCCAGCAAGCTGGGAGAGAGAGGCATCCTCACTAATAGCCAGTAAAGTAAATGGTTATAACTTGAGCCCCAGAAAACAAACATTAAAAAGCCAAGCGGAGTGTGACCAAAAAATAAATAAATGGTGATTTAATTATTCCTTGCCAGTGAAAAACAGATCATGCCAGCAGAAAACAAGAGGAAATTAGGGAAGCTAGCCTGCTTTTTTTTCTGGCAAGCAAAGAACACAATCTGATTTCACAGAGTTTGAACATCTGCAAGGATGTTGTGATGCAAGCCCTGCCCACAGTGACATCATGAAATAGGCACTTAAAGGAGGGGCTTGTGCAGTGCCATCACTGGAGGGTGGAGCTTGCCATACCTTGTCCCCCTTTGCAGCAGATACCTCTAAGAACTTCTCCTGCTTCACTGTGAGCTCACCCAGATCAGATTCTGTCAGATGGCTAAATCCCCCACTCGAGCCATCTGTCAGACCTTGTCTCCTCCCCCAGTTTTACCCCACATGAAGGAGAGCAACTGGGGGAGGTTTTTCCCACTGGCACAAAGGGAGTCTACCAAGGACTGCATCTTAACTGAGTGGTGAATAGATATCTGTAGGAAGCCAAATCTCTTGGACAAGAGCATCATTTTATTCTCCTTGAATGCTGTACTGCCCTGTTGAAACCCTCGTCTGAATGTATGAGGATTGGAAAGAAGGCCCAGCACATTTCTCCAATCTTGTGCCCTGCAGATGCCTTGGACAGCAACTCACAGCGTGCAAATTGAGAATTGTGGGAACTGTTGTCCAACATGCCTGAAGGCATCAGCTTGGGGAAGTGCTATTTGGACTGAAGGGCTGACGAAGTGGCATAAGCATTTGGATTAATAGTGTGGATTTCCCTCGGATAACTATGATTTATATCATTTTCTAGCATCACCCAACCATAGTTGTGCTAATATAACAGTAATGAGGGCAGGTAGCTTGTGGGGTGGGCATGGTGTCTATAAGGTCCCGAGTGAAGAGGAGGAACTGTACTAAGATATGAAAATAGAAAATAGCATTCTAGCAAAAGAAAAGAAAAGAAAAGAAAGGAAGAGAAAAGAGAAAAAGAGAAAAAGAGAAAAAGAGAAAAAGAGAAAAAGAGAAAAAGAGAAAAAGAAGAAGAGAAGAGAAGAGAAGAGAAGAGAAGAGAAGAGAAGAGAAGAGAAGAGAAGAGAAGAGAAGAGAAGAGAAGAGAAGAGAAGAGAAGGCAGCTGCCAGGAGAGATGGATATTCCTTCCCCATCTTCTCCCAACTGCTGTGAAACAGTAATGGCTGGTACTTACAATGAAGTATCATATCTGCTAAGAGCCAAAGGTTTGCTTTCTTTATATATAGTATTATTTCCAGTGTCTGGGATTCAGAGGTTGGGATGATGATATCATGCAGAGCTGAAGTTTTTTCCTTACTTAATTTTTTAAAGCTTACTGAGGTTTTTGCTATTTTATGTGTGCAAAGGCTCTCTGAAAGCTTCCCAGACCTTATTTCTTTGGCTTTCTGTCAGAAATGAATGGGAAATTATGCCATCAATATTTCATGATTTGCTGACCAATTTATATAGCAGAGTCTGGATGAAGTGAGGTTCGAGCGCTTCCGCCTCCCGCACGCAAAAGGCAGACTGTACGGCTGAAGTTCCTGTGTCTGAGCTGTCCTGATTAGGAGAGACTGTTCTCTGTCTCCAGGCTTCTCAAGAGATCCATTTAAGTGGAACTAGCTAAGAAATAAGAAGCAAACAGTGCACAGAGGGTTGAGTCTGGAGTAAGGCACCAAGTGTAGCATGAGTGGGCCTCTTAAAGATTTAATGCAAATATAACCCAAATTTGAACAGGAACTATTAACCTTTCAGTAATTGGTATTTGAAAGAACTAACAGTTTTCAACTTACTAATTATATGTCATTGGGTGAACAAGCAACTCAGGCTGGTTAATGACATACTTTTGTTGCTGATGATGATCCCCTCAGCAATTCTCACCTTGCAATTCTAGGAGGCAGGCATTTAAAAAATCACCCTATTAAGAAACATTTTTTCTGTTTTGGTGGGGATATAATTGAGCCCTTCAATATTCCTCTTTTTCTAAGGATCTTTGCAACACTTTGTTACATCCTATGATTTCCAAAATTGTGGGTAGCTCAGATGATTACTACTTGTGGACCAAGATTTCAGAATGAGTTGGCCAGAGGCCAAATTCTGCCTTGACTCTTATGGGCTTAGGGAAGAATGAGGTACAGTCAAACAAAATAGTTTATATTGTTATTTAGGGATATGTTACCTAACTTGATTGAATTTTATATATTTGTGTTTGTGTCTGTGTGTCTGTGTATGTGTTGTCTATTGGGTATATGAATGTGCTGAGCATTGGGCAGTGACTACAGCACAATTTATTAAATGGAAACAAACTGAAGAGCTTCAGCAGGTTAGCACGAGCCAGGTGAGGGGAATCAGGAATGGTAGATCTCCTATAATCCCACCATCACCACCACCATCACTGCATACATACACTGTCATTATCTGATCAAAGTGATGGTCATTGAATGTTGCAATACCTTAGCATTTCCTTCTTCACTGTACCATATAATTCAGTGTATAATTAAATGTTCAATTTAATGGAGGATGTTAATGTGGTCACTTAGTTTGGGCTACAGCTCCACTCATTTCCAACAGCACAGCCATACTGGCTGACCTAGTTCAACATCTCAAGATTGCCATATTGGAGAAGACTTTAAATAAATACCTAAGCAAAGAGTTTAGTTCAGTGCTTAATTGTTAAAAGCAGGATTATTCTCTCTGTAACATAAACCTGGCAACCAGCCACTGTTCCCACTCATTGTAGGCATTCAAAGATTGTTTGTGATTTATCAGTGAAAAGAAGCAAATACTTGCTTAGGCTCAATAATTGGCCCTCAAGGGATGTTTGCCTATATGCTCCTCTCCTCTAGCTATATATACGGTGTTCCAAAATCTACCATACAATGTCTAAAAGAAAATCTTGGAAAGAAGCGTTTGTTTTTCTGTCTTGAATAGGTGTTGGTAAACTTATTTCAAATGTCTCTGGGTGGTGTTTTGAGCTTAATTTTTTGTTGGAAGCATGCTATTTCTCTTATTGCTATTTTCTGGTACATTTCTCTGAAGTCTCCTTCATTCTCAAAAAAGCCCACTGGGAGCTAGGAAATCCAGAGAGCTGCTGGAGAGGTCATTCTATAATGAAAGTTAAGGTATTCACACACATCCCTTGGCTATTCATAATTAACCGCAGGAATGGCACACTTTATCTTTGAGAATTTCAGAGATATCCACAGGGTGTGGTCAATAAAGTTCAAGATGGCATCTGCGATGGTGCAATTGAAGCTTTGCCTGTTTTTTATGAGCATCACACAGTCACCATCTTCATTCTTTTGACCACACCCTGCAGACACCCCTGAAAAGTCTTTATTTTCCCTCTGGAGAGAAAATTAATTGACATATACATGGAATGGGAGACATGAAGTTGCATTATCCTACCATAAGGCAACAGTTATTACATTCCTTCCTGTGTTATTGTAATTGGAAGATAAGCACCAGTTATATTGGTGAACCCAAATGACCTGTTCTCTGGAACACTTAAGTTTTTCATAATTGCTTCTTGTAAAATAATTTCTTCAAGGGTGAGAGGAAAAATGATTGTTCAGTGCTAATTCCTTTTTTTGCTGTTTCATGAAGTGCTTCAATATTTTAAATCTGTGTACCTTTGGATCATGGCTTTATGCCAAATTCAACATTTGTTAATTTTATAAATGTTATTAATATTAATTGCATTTTATCCTATTTTTTCTGAGAAATCAAGGCAACTTACAACAAACATAAGTATGCAAAAAATTTCCAACTTTGAGATGGTTGTTCCAACCATTTGGGAAGTGTTTCTAGCTCAAAATACAATGGTCAAAACAAGCAGGGATATGTGCTGAATGTTTTGCACCGCTATCAGTCACAACGTCATTTACGTTGAAACTAATCCTAAAGCATGCACTGAGTTGAATCGCCACAGGAATATAGCCAAAAAGCATTTTCAAAATGTCTTATGGAAGTCTATGAAATGAACTTGAAGTCAAAAGTACCTGAAGGGAAAATTCACAGATGAAAAATTTCAAGTGGTGTTTGCAACAGGAGTTATATAAAACAAGTCTATTTAAAACAAGTCCTATAAAACAAGTCCTTTTAAAAAGAAGGAATGTGCTGAGAAGCAAAGCAGGGATCTTGTTCAAAAAGAAAAGCTCTTAGGCTATGCCATTGTATCAGACAAACATTTTGATGCCTGCTGAGATTTGTTTAGCTTCCAGAGTTATGAAGGGATTGTGTCTTTAATATAAAGGGTTGTTCAACATTCCGGTTTGCCCAATAATTGGCAGGAAGTGCAGGCCCATAAATCTGCTGACGTGCTGAGTCACTGATCACTAGCAAGCCGATCTGAAAACCTCGGCTGAAAAAGAACATCTTCAAGACTCGTTTTCCCATTACCTTTTTGAGGCTAGCAAAAGCGAGATGCATTTCTCCTTCCAGCAGCTTCCAGTAGCTCATGGGAATTAAAAGTTATCTGGTAACAAATCTACTGGGACTGACTCTAATTTAATATGAGAAAGATATTCTCCTTATGCTCAGACACAATTGCAGAAAAAGCCAGAATTAGCAAATGCTTTATATGTGAGACTTAGATGCAGTTAATGTTGCCTGCAGTTAATACAGTTTCAGCTTCCCTGTCTCTGCATTTTACGGTTATGGCCTCTCTCTCACGGGCAAGGAGTTTATGTAGGCCACTTCACTGACAATGCCGTTACCAACATAAGCGTGGCATAGTGGTTAAGGACGTTGGACTGGGACTGGGGGATCCAGATTCTAGTCCACCCTCAGCCATGGAGACTTAGTGGGAGCCATTCAGTTCATCACTCAGCCTTCCTTACTGTGGGGTTGGGATAAAGTGAAGGACACATGCCACTTTAAACTGGATAAATTATAAGTTTTAAGAAATAAATAAATATAGGGGAAGAACTCTAAACAGGGAGTCTTTTATCCCAGTGAATCTCCATATTTGGGCAATTTAAGGAGTCATTTATTGGAAGAAACTTGGAATATGCAAAGTGCCTTTATATTGGCTGAGTTCATAGACCAGTGTTGGCTGGGGAATTCTGGGAGTTGAAGTCCACATATCTTAAAGTTGCTAAGGTTGAGAAACACTGTTATAGACCATGCTTAAGCAAGTTGGTTAAAGGCCAGCCCATTGCATTTTCCAGACCTTCTAAAATTGAGCTTCTTATATTTTTCACCCCTCGGGCACATCCTACATTCTTTATGACAAAGCAGCAGGTGCTTTAAGCTGCCTTAAACATCCAGCATGGTGCTCTCTTTGCTTTTGTTTAATATTCAGGCTCTTCAAACCTTGGGTTTTCTGTGCCATGCCTACCCACTTCCAGGTTTTCTGTCCTATTTCTTAGCATAATTTTATTTGGTAGAAAACTTGCATCTGAAGCAATAAAAACCAGCCAAAAGTGCTGTGCTGTAGCTAAGATACTTACATGGTAATACAATTTGAAGTGGACCTCTAGCTCAGGGAAATCTTGGAGATGCTTGCTCACGGAAAAAATGAGCCAGTAAAGCAAATAATCTACCACTGCAAAGAGGACCCAAATGCAAAGGTTAGCAACCACAGGAAGAAAAAAGCGTGCTGTGCATTTCCTTTCTTTAGGTGTTTGGCAAAAAGACGGCACCAGTGAGTACACATTTCTTTCTTCTTTACTTAGGGGAAGGGCTGAGAGTTTTTGCTGCTGCCACACTTGCTCATTGTATTTAATGAACCCTTGTGTAATGTATGTGTTCTTAAACTTGAAGTTCTGTGGGCTCAGGAAGTTTCGGATGAAGAGATATGTCCCAAGGAGAACCAAAATTGTCCCCAAAAGAGGTAGCACTTTCTTGCCCAAAAAGGACTGTAGAGCTATTATGGAGGAGATCTGGCTGGTGATGTTGTGAATGCCCAGTCTTGTTTTTTCCAGCTGCAGCTTCAGGTCTTCATCTGAAACCAAGAAAGACACGTTTAAGCTGTCACGCACCACAAGCAGAGGTCCTGAAATCTTGATCTGATTGTATATCCACCGAATGGCTTTAAGATAGGTGAAGTCAAGGAAAGCCCAATTCTGGGAATCAAGAGTGCAAGGCACACTGTCTGCCAGCTGCTTCAGGTTAAAAAAAATATTTTGGATGTTGCCAGCAACCACCATAGCAGTCCCAGCAGCAATGAGAGTGTTTCTGCCTTCGCGCAGTCCACAAGAAAGGAAGAATACCACAACAAAGCAGCGGAAGGACCTGAAAAAGTACAGATTTACAGAAAGGAGAATCCATAAAATACTGACTGTGATGATAGAAAGCATTGGATAGTCCCGCAGGAAGGAATACCCAGGTAGAAGCAGGAACACACTTGCTATGAAACTGATAGAGCTGCAGAGAGCAAAGAGGACCATCTTATTATTCCAGCTCAGCTTCCCCTCAGTCACAAAGAGTTTCCATGATTGCCGGAGAAATGTGGCAAAATCCATTTTCTTTATACTCCAGAGATCCAGTGCATTCACTTGGTGGAAATAAAACAAAAAAGGAAATTAATTCTTCAATACATTAATCCTTCAAATCCTTCAATTCTTTGTTCAGGCCTGAAAGGCCCATAATAAGCAAGTAGCCAAACTACCCACATTCTTGGCATGAAGAACAAGCCAAGCAGCTCATCTGTGTAGCCTCTACCTTGAAGCAGGAAAATGACCCCAATTTCCATGGGCTCTATTGTGATTCCATTGGCTTAGGGCAGTGTTTCTCAACCTTGGCAACCTTAAGATATCTGGACTTCAACTCCCGGAATTTCTCAGCCAGCATGTGTGGACCCCAGCCAGCATGTACAGAATTCTGGGAGTTGATGTCCAGACATCTTAAAGTTGCCGAGGTTGAGAAGCACTGGCTTAGGGTATTTCTGCCTAGGGCCTACCATGAAAATACATCGATATGTGAAAAGGAATTATTGCACAAATACACAAGGGCATGGGAAAAGTGATTATTTGATTGCTCTGCAATTTATCTAGGCTGGTATTCAATACAAAAGGGATAAATGAAAGCAAATATATAATTCAACTCAGACATAACCAGTAGTCCTCGTTTTTAGTTATATTTCCCACTCCCAAATACTCTTTCCTTTTCTTTTATTTTAAAAATTAAAAAATGCCAGCATTTAAGAGTGATTTCCTCCATGATTTATATACAGGTGAAACTCGAAAAATTAGAATATCATGCAAATGTTCATTTATGTCAGTATGGCAACTCAAAAGGTGAAACCAATATATGAGATAGACGCACTACATGCAAAGCGAGATATGTCAAGCCTTACTTTGGTATAATTGTGATGATTATGGCATACAGCTTATGAAAACCCCAAATTCACAATCTCAGAAAATTAGAATATTACATGACATCAATAACAGAAGAATTGGAAATAGAACAATATCGGACCTCTGCAAAGTATAAGCATGCATATGTACTCAGTACTTGGTTTGGGCCCCTTTTGCAGCAATGAATGCCGCAATGCGGCGTGGCATGGATGCTATCAGCCTGTGGCACTGCTGAGGTGTTATGGAAGACCAGGATGCTTCAATAGTGGCCTTCAGCTCCGCTGCATTGTTCGGTCTCATGTCCTTCATCTTTCTCTTGGCAGTGCCCCATAGATTCTCTATGGGGTTCAGGTCAGGCGGGTTTGCTGGCCAATCAAGCACAGTAATCCCATGGTCATTGAACCAGGTTTTGGTACTTTTGGCAGTGTGGGAGGTGCCAAGTCCTGCTGGAAAATGAAGTCAGCATCCCCATAAAGCTCGTCTGTGGAAGGAAGCATGAAGTGCTCCAAAATCTCCTGGTAGACGGCTGTGTTGACCCTGGACTTAATGAAGCACAGTGGACCAACACCAGCAGATGACATGGCTCCCCAAATCAACACAGACTGTGGAAACTTCACACTGGACTTCAAGCATCGTGCATTGTGTGCCTCTCCATTCGTCCTCCAGACTCTGGGTCCTTGGTTCCCAAATGAGATGCAAAAGTTGCTCTCATCAGAAAAGAGGACTTTGGACCACTGGCAACAGACCAGTTCTTTTTTTCTGTAGCCCAGGTAAGACGCTTCTGACGTTGTTTGTTGTTCAGGAGCGGCTTGACAAGAGGAATACGACATTTGAAGCCCCTATCCAGGATCCGTCTGTGGGTGGTGGCTCTTGATGCACTAACTCCAGCCTCAGTCCACTCCTTGTGAAAGTCCCCAACACTTTGGAATGGCCTTTTCCTGACAATCCTCTCCAGGCTGCGGTCATCCCTGCTGCTTGTGCACCTTTTTCTACCACACTTTTCCCTTCCACATAACCTTCTATTGATGTGCTTTGATACAGCACTTTGGGAACATCCAACTTCTTTTGCAATTACCTTTTGGGGCTTTCCCTCCTTATGGAGGGTGTCAATGATGGTTTTCTGCACAACTGTCAGGTCAGCAGTCTTTCCCATGCTTGTGATTCCTACTGAACCAGCCTGAGAGACCATTGAAAGGCTCAGGAACCCTTTGCAGGTGTTATGGATTCATTAGCTGATTAGAGGGGGACACTTTGAGCCTAGAATATTGAACCTTTTCACACTATTCTAATTTTCTGAGATTGTGAATTTGGGGTTTTCATAAGCTGTACGCCATAATCATCACAATTATACCAAAGTAAGGCTTGACATATCTCGCTTTGCATGTAATGCGTCTATCTCATATATTGGTTTCACCTTTTGAGTTGCCATACTGACATAAATGAACATTTGCACGATATTCTAATTTTTCGAGTTTCACCTGTATTACCTGAAAATAAAGCTTTACAATTCTGACCTGTTACTTGGTTCTTCTATTGTTTCATTAGAACAGGATTACTTTATAAAGAAACACAGCTGATTTAAGTGCATATTTGATTCCTTAACACAACAACCAATCAACTTCTAATCATATAAAACAAATGTTTCCAATGTTATTCTCTAATGAGAGTCTAGTCCCTTACAAATATCATTTTAATTCTGTAACATTATATTCTGCTTTTAGCTAGAACACAGCAGGTCGCCTGGAATTGGGGTACATATTTATACAGAAACTCTTCTCAAGGTTACTAAGGCACTTCTTATTCCCTCTTTCATTATTATTCTTGTAGCTGTATTATATCTATTCTTGTTCCAAAGCAGATGCCCAGTAAGGAAGGGAACAACTTTTACAAAACATTGCACCTCGGATTCCAACATATCTCAAATACATTATTTCTCCACACAAACATGTTCGGCCTCCTATCTGAACCAATTCGGTTTCCACAATAGGGTTAAACTGTAGAACATATGACCTCCAAGATGTGTTGGAGGACAACTGGCATAATGTAGCCATTTTCAGATTGCCAGGATGGGGAAGAGTGCTATAAAATGCCCTCTCAGCAGGTCAAGCCATTTCTGTTTCAAGAAATTTAACAACTTCAAAGGCTCAGCTACAGCTTAATGCAGCATCACAGTATGTAGAAAGGGGTACCTGCTTCAGCCATTCAATGAATCAAATTTGATTTCAGTCAGTCCATCAAATATAAAATAGATGGTTGATTACTGAAAGTCAATCCATGTTGGTCTTTGTCTACCAATTGCTGGCTGCATCATGCCTTGGTCAAAGCAATACTGCAGAAATGCTGCTGCTGTTCTAAATACAGTGGAAGATTGTGTGTTTTCCCAACTACCTGCAAGTGGGGAAATGGCCACATGAGTCAAAACTAATACAATACAGAAAATTGTATGCATCTTTCCTCGAAAGTAACTCATACTGCTCACAGTGGACCTTGTTTCCATGTAAACATGCAAAGACAGATTGTGTGATGGAGATTAAAAGAAGAATCAAAACGTTATACATCAGCAAGGATCTTCAAGCAAAGCCATTAAGTCTAATGTCCTATTGAATACAGGATCTACAATGTAGGATTTTTTTTTTTCTGAAACACCTCAAGTGAAGGAAATCCTCATAGTCTCCCAAGACAGCCTACTCCATTTTTTAATACCTCCATTTTTTAATACCATTTTTAATACCATTTTTTAATACCTTTTTAATACAATAAGGAAGTTTTTCCTAAACTTTAATTGAAAATTAGGCTTCTTGCAATATTTATCTACTACTATGAGGTTTTTTTCTTCTAAGGCCACAGTCACAGCCCTTAGATGAAGAGGTGGCATGCTTGCATTTGCCAGACATCCAAATATGGCTTCTCTTCATCTTTTTTCCCCAGACTAATATAACCAATTCTCATAACTATTCCACATAGATTTGGGGTTTGGCCCCTTCACCATCCTGGTTGCCTCCTCTGAATGCTGCCAGGTGTACCAGTGTTGCTTTTAAAATATGGTTCCCAAAACTAGATAAATATCCCATACAGCCTGATCAAAACAGAGGAATACAATTTCCCATATACTTCTAGAAGAACCTTACATCTAGCAAATACATTATACTTATCCAAGTAATTCTAAAGCTTACTCACAAATTTCTCTGCTGCAAACATCCCATTAATTTTTTTCATGTAGTATTTCTTGATTCTGGTGAGAAATACTAATGGGTGCCAGTAAAAGAGTTCATTATGAATCACTCGACATGGAATCCACCCATCGAATGAGTGGGACAAATGACAAAGCAGCCAGAATGGTTCTGTTTTTGAAGGTGATTAAATGTGGAACTGTTTGCAAGAAGAGTTACTAATGATCTGAGCACAACAGTAAATATTGTTATACAAAGATTAGCTACAGACTCTTTAGGGTCCAGCTAGATGCAGCATTAATCATACAAGTAGCCCTCATTTGTTCTGTACAAGCAGAGAGGGGAGGGTTGGTGCAGATTGCAGAATGATTTGGGGAAAGCAGGTGCAGACCCAGGCTCTTCTGCAGCCTCAGCTTGGATCAGAGCCCAGGGTGCTTTCTGTCCACCGGGGAGAGAAGCTGATGGTGGTGCTAATAGTTTCTCTCCTGTGGTAACAGCAAGTTGCAGGATTGGAACAGCGTCAACGGTCCTTCACACTCACCACCAGGTTAATGAAAAAGTTGCCCATGAGGATGAAAGCAAACTGAAGATCTGAAATCTTCAGATCTGTACTAAAACTAATCTTGGGACTTAAAAAAAAGGGGGGTCAATGTAATGTAAGGCTTGTAGAGAGCCAGTTTGGAATAGTGGTTAAGGCATCTGGCTAGAAACTAGGAGACTGTGAGTTCTAGTCCCACCTGAGGCACAAAGCCAGCTGGGTGACCTTGGGCCAGTCGCTCTCTCTCGCTCTGCCCTAGGAAGCAGGCAATGGCAAATCACTTCTGAAATCTTGCCAAGAAAACTGCAGGGACTAGTCCACGCAAACACCAGGAGTCAAAAACTGACTTGAAGGCACAAACGCACACCCAAAAGTATGGCTTAAGGTATTCCATATGTGCCTGCCCTGAGGGATTCTGCTCAAAATGTCCTCACATACTGAGGTTTTAAAAAGATCCAAGTGAGTCAAATGGGCTTTTTCGGTGGTCGTCCCCAGTTGCAGCAGGTCCTTCCTAGAGAGTTTGTCTAGCAGGCAAGCCCTTGACCTTTATTGCAGGCAGCTCTTTTTGAATTATCTCAAGGATTTCAAATACGGCCCATTTTATATTTCCATCACCCAATTTTGCATTTCATACCTTACCCTTTGGAACTGTGTTTGGCAGGGCTGTGCAAAGCATTTGCAAGTGGCTCTTTGCAAAACACTCCTCCTCAAAGCAAGAAAGCAACCGGATCCTTCGAAAATTTGGGGCAGCTGCTTCAGAGGCTGCTCCCGCAAGCACAGCCACGTTGCTGGCGGCTCCAGCAAAAACAAGCATGCACGAGGGTGCATCTCCCACTTGCCAGTCCTGCCCCAGAGGGAGACCCACGGTTTATGAGGAACATTTCGTAACACGAAGGTCAGAGTGAATGGTAAAAAAAGGGAAGTGCAACCACTTCGCAATGGTTTGCAGTGCTGTTGAAATTTGTCTAAAGGAACGAATTCAACCAAAATCATAAAGAGATGCAGTAAAATAATTATCTGAGAATTAATCCTCACATTTTAGCAGGATAATCAGATATTCCTTTCCCACTGAGGGCAGCAGCCAAAGCTTAGGAGCATTCCTGCTGAAAATGTGTGTCTCGTTGCATGTTTACGTCTGCACTTAAAAAAAAGAAATGCTAGATGTAAACCCCAAAAATGTTCTGTAATTGCTGAAATCTAACTTGATTTTAAAGGTACCAGAATGCACCTGACTGTGTACCAGATCGCAGCTATTGATGAAGTGCCTTGAAAAAGTGCTTATTTTTTATTCATTATTATTCATTTATTTGTTTTAGTCTACCACATTCCATCAGAATTCTCTGGCTCGATTACAAGATATCTGCAACCTTGAAAAGCAAGCACAACAAAAAGGTCAAAATAGAAAGGTGAAACGGGTAGGGTGCATTAAGAAACGGTAAGGAAAGATTATGAACATACAAAATTTAAATTGAACATCCATAACAGTCACTATGCCACTGTAATATAGATAGTTAAATGGGATTTTAAAATGCCTGGAGGAAGAGAAATAGCTTGGTTCTGAAAATACATCAATGTAGGTTCAAGGCGGGCCTCTCTAAGGAAGCGAATGCCACCCAGGGAGGTCCTAAACATTCTCCACAAAGTAGGGAAAAAATGCAAACAAAAATATTTGCAATGCTTTAAAAGTGTCATGTTAATAAATCTCATGCTCATGATACAGTGTGTGTGGAAAATGGATACCTGGGGTGGTCCCCTGGGACAGAAACTAACTCCATTTTCTCTTTAAATGAGAAACTCACAGCTTACTCACAGGCAGAAGACTAAGATACCCTGTAGGTGCCAGGATGTGGCTAACATTGGGGCCAAGTGCTAATTCCTCAGAAGCCAAGTGCTAACTGCCATAACCGTAAGTAAAATCCTTCCTGGTTTCTTAGTAGCGCAGGAAAGAATGAAACTAACTCGATGCCTGTAATAAATTATTTTTCTGTACTTCTTTGCATCTGAACCATCTCTAACAATATGCTGGACCATGTGTTTGGGGTCTTGCCCAAGGAAACGTTCTTTGTGTGCCTGACCAAACTCTACAGACTCTTAATAAAGGTATTGGGGACTTCACAGATTGTCTCCTGACTGAGTAGAGGGATGGGTCTAAACTTTGTCACAGGGTGACTGAGAAGGGAGAAGAGTGTTGAAGGAACTCAGAAACTTTTCTCCGTCGCATGAAATATTCAATTTATAGAGTAACGTACACATATCATATCCACTTACACTGCAGATAATCTAGCCTCCAACTCAGTCTGTATTTCCCTTACACATATTCTGGCCCATACACAGGAATATTCAACCTGCATCTTTTCTTCACCAATCTCCCATCTATGCACGCACAGCTATGCACACTGAATAATATGTCTAGTGGATCAGACTGGCTGATTAAGGCATTGGATGAGGACTGGGGAGACCCAGATTGAACCCCACCCTCAGCCATGGAAGTCCATGAGGTAACTCTGGGCCAGGCCTTCTCTTTCAACAGTTTCGGGGGGGGGGGATGGAGGGAGGGAAACAAAGGGGGAGAGAATAATGCTAAGTTCCCTTCCTTGAGCTCTTGAAAAAAAGTGGGATATAAATCTAAAAAAAAACAAAACAGATCTATGTTAAGAGTTTTCTGGAGATCATTTATAATATACTATGAAATGCATTATTATTTTGTGATGTTGCGATTATCAGTCCATAAATATGAGTCAATTATTTACCATTTTTTTTTGACATTAAAAGGCTTAATGTTTTAAAAAAACAACCTCAAAATACAAGTAATTAAGCAGCAGTGCAGAAGGATCTATTAAATTATAGCACTTTACTAATGAGTTAGGAGGAGATATATATATAATATTGACAATAATGCCAACACTTTGGAGAATAAGAGAAAGTCTGATAAACTAGAGAACTAATTTACTTCGTAATGCACTTCCAAGACAAAGTGAATGAATTCAGGCCATAGAATGTTTTTGGCTCTTAAGACCCGCAGAAATCAATAGCTCGTGTGAAATGATTAAAACACTGACATAGCATTCTTCGCTAACAGCCATCCTAGCTGAGACTGTTGACCATTGTGGGCAGCAGAATCCTACTCCATCCTGAAGCACAGAAATTGAACCCAGTCAGCTACAGTCACAGAGCAATGCTGGCTGGGGAATTCTGGGAGTTGAAGTCCACTCATCTTAAAGTGGCTGGGGCTGAGGAACCCTGCTCTAGATGATCAGTGCTACTCCCAAAGCAGTGCCAAGCAATCACATTCAGAAGTTCCAGTTATAAAATATAAAGCAGTAGCCAACATTTTTTAATAATACTGTCCAATCTTTCAAAATAATATGGCCTTGTGAGTTCCCAGTAACTCAGTGGATATTGGAGGGCAAAACCGGCCAGTAAAACTTTCTCAGGAGTGACTGTGGCACAGTGATTGGAGACGCCAACTCACTGCCCCAATTACAGCTTCCATAAATGCTTACACACACACACACACACACACACACACACACTTGCTGGTGCAGTGCAGATCTATTTGCGTGGCCTGAAAGGGCTCTCATAAGGGCTCTGCATTTTGTTCATCCTTTCCTCTCATTCAATTCTTTAAATTCCCTGCCTAGCATAATTATGGCATATCTCCCAGTTGCAGAGCTATGCTGTATGTCCTCTAAACAGTCAAATTTTGATTTATGGAAGATTTTCAATTCATGCGCAACTGATACAAGGCGAGGTTTTAACTCTCTTGTCATACTATGCAGCGTGGATTGCTTTCAGCGATGTTCCACTTTGTCCCTGGGAAGGTTTTGCGGCGCGTCTCGCAGAGTATCAGAAACAAATAGCAGTAACTCGCCCAAGACCGTCTATTCTCTTCCAAGCAATTACATTTATTGTTGTTATCCGCATGGGTCCGTCTGAGCAAAGTCAGCTAACTGTCAATCTCCTTTTTCAGCATTCTGCTTTCTGGGAGTAAACACAGCCAAAAGATCTGCTTTGGGAATAGCAATCGTTGGCATTTGGAAACACAGCTCTTTTTTGCCACCACGGAGGAGGGTGCCCTGGAAAAGAAGCAGGATGGACTCAAAATGTTCGTCTTCCTGAGGACCAAGTAAAGCCACCATGCACGGAGAGGGATTGAAAACAAAGGGTACACGTTAGACTTCATGCTCTGAATGGACAGAGGTCCTGATACAGATAACAACATTATCGATTTATAATTAGGTGTATAGGATTAGAAACTGGCACAGGACAACACGCAAAACACTGCGGTCAGGGGCGACTGCAGAAAGGGCTCAGAAAGGTAAATATGGTGGCCACAGCCATGGAATCAAAGCCCTGCCCCCTTTTTAATGTGTGTTGCAATGCACATAAAAAGGGACAGGGCTTTGATCCTATGGCTGTGGCCACCGTCTGGACTTTCTTGACCCCTCTCTTTGGACAACCCTGAGTACTATCTAGTTTAGACCTGAAATCAATAAGTGGGCTCTCTGTTCCCCAAGACAAGGCCAGTCAAGTGAGAAGGGAAGGAAAGGAAACTCAGGTACTTTTCTGCTTCCCTAGGAGTAAAAATAGAAAAACAACGAACTATCTTACTAACAATTTGTCACATTTTCAGAAGATCCCAATCTTTCTCCTGGTAATCACTTTTCTTGGCCTATGGCTGAGAACTTGTCAGGTTTTGATTTATGCACCTCGATACTTCAGAGATAAAAATAGGATATTTTGTTGAAGTATTAGCAAAATTGTTTAATAGCAGTTATTATTAGAGATGGTTACATCACAGTTCAGATGACTGGAGTCTGGTCAAAGGAACATAATTCACTTAGGTACAGTTTAAAAAATCATGTAACTAAAATTACATCTCTCTGGAGAAAATGGGGGGTGGGGTCTTTGGGGTTTCTCTAATTTCTCCCTAATATGAGCGTTCACTTATGTATGACCAGAATAAAGCAGAGCTAGCTAAATAAGATTTTTTTTTGCTATGTTTGCTACTCTACCCTGAACGTGTAGTATTTTATCGCTACTCTTTCAGTTCTTAGCTGTTGCTATTGTTCTGATTCAGTAAACTATAAATGGCTTCATTCATTCAAGCAAAATAATCATAAAACTCCTAGTAGAAAAACTAGTCTTTTTTCTTTCATCTTTCTTCCCACATACCAGAAGGAGGAATGTATCTTTCCCATGCTCCATTCATTCTGGTTTTCCCCAAAATGCTGGAGCCCTGTTAAACAGACTCCTTTTCTTCAAGGGAGGATGCAAAAGACAAGAGTTTCAGGTGTGAGCAATGCCTCTTTACATTGGGCAGAAGGTCTTGGATGGCAACATGTAATGCCACCTTTCCACATGGGGCATCAGTGATCAGTTCTTTAAAGTCATAAGGTGCATTAAAATAACTTTCCATCTGATGTCATTGGAAACAGAATCAATGTAAAAGACATTAACATTTGGAATAGTCAATGATTCATAATTTCATCCACATTTTCTATTGGTGGCTTTGCCTGAAATAAGTAAAATCAACTTATGAGACAAAACATTTCTAGACCATTATCTTGGTCCCCAGAGTCCATCAGTGCAATGGATTCAAAAGCCTAAGAAATATAATCTCCCTGAAGTAGTTGACTGCAGTCTCTGGATTAATTCAAGCACTTCCCTTCACTAAACTAAAGCAGGATGGTGAATCTTATTTCCTGACCTAATCGTGGGAATAAAAAAGATAGTTGTAAATTACTATAGATAGACTGAAAAACAAGCTGCTGACTTCTGCGTGCTAAATTGGGATGTGGCCAGAATATTTTTAAGTGGTGCAAACTGTAAACTTGGAAGTAGATGCAAATAAGCAAGCCATTTATTTAGTTAGTGATTTTATGCAGTTACAGTAACTGAATGTTCTTAAACGGCCCATATATGGTTGGATGTCTCATTCTCCACATTGTCAGAATTGCTACCGTTATGTTGTTAGTGATCTTGGAAGTCAGTGTGCATCCCAACCATGACTCTGCTGAACAGGGAAATGGGAATTTTCCTGCAATTCTGAAGCTATTAGAGGGTGGTGGGGGTGGTGTGGACCTTGGTTCACAAGATTGTACTTGCATCTAATGGAGGAAGGAAGCACCTTTGAGTATTGTGACTTCCAGGTAAACACACACAGGATTACTCCATAAGACAGTTCTTTTCACAAATAACAAGCAGCCCTTCTCTAACATTTGTCAAGTAACTTCTTTTAATCTCTACAAGCTAGAGCTGGTCAACAGCCCTAGTGATTCTATTAGGTCTTAATAATTACATTTGATATGCAGTTACTGAAGATACGTGGGGCTGTTTTTCTGCATGGTCTTCTGGAAGAATCTTGCAGTTAACTCGTCATACTGAATTCCCAATATGAATCTAAGTGGGACGTTCAAAAATGTGTAAAACGTTTTGCGGTGACCTGATAGCTCTCCAATAAGTGAGTGCCATTTTTTATGGAAATGTTACACACCCAGTTCAGAGCTCCGTAACAGTAGGAAACTTTTTGAAAAGAAGTTTCAACAGAAGGCAAAGATATGCAGGTTAGTTTCCTATTGGAATTTAGGGTAAGACTTTCAGAGAAGGAGCAATCCACTTCTATTATTACACAAGTCAAAATACAAAAATCTGCCTTTTGCCTGAGCTAATCCTGTGCCTGGTTATAAACCGTTTCTATGAATAATTCAAAACTTGGTACTTTGTAGAAATAAAGCATTTGCTGACAATGAATGGAAATGTCAAAGTGAGTAATTAAGCAGCAAAGGCTAAAAATACTTTTTGTTTCCAAGGGATTATAATGTCTGGTTCTGAACCATCATATCAAGACTTCTGTTTTTCTTTTTCTTTTTTTAATGGGAACTATCATAAAAGGAAGCTCACTTAAGGAACTGTGACATTACCAGTGATCTTTCATAATATCAGCTATTACAAAACTTTGACAGACTTAAAAGACCAGAAACTGTCATGCTTTCATAGCCAAGGTGCTGGTCTGGGCCAGAACGCATAAGACTGGATAAATGCACATGTCAGAGAAACAAATCACCTTGGCTCTGTTTCTTGTCAAAGACAAGCCAGCATTCAGTTAAAACTAATTGTTGCTTGAACAATTCCAAGAGAAAAAGGTGACCAAAGCTATGACACGTGTGCAGCTTGGCCCAGTACATGTATTTTATCTTTTCTGGACCCTTTGAGATCTTCAGACTAATAGAATCCCATATTGTCAGCTATGTAGTCCAAGCTAAGGGTCCTTGTTTTTAGAATAAAAAGGATATTCCACTTCATCTGACTCCTTTCCCCTTTGTTCTACAGAAATGTAAAATGTTGAGTGTTATTTATTCTTAACAGTTCTGTATCATTTTCCTAAAGCAGGTTATTCATCATTATTTTCAATATATTTATGAAGGAACTTGGAAATACAGGAATACAGAGGTACCTCGGGTTACGAATGCCCCTCCTTACGAATTTTTCGTGATACGATCAGCTCCGGCCCCAAAAATTTACCTCGCCGTGCAACCTCCGCCCCGCGCTACGAACCGGATCCGCGGCCATTTGCCCTGCTGCCACGCAGTCGCGGCTTCCTGTGGGCGAGATCGCGGTAGCAAGGAGACGTTCGGTGAGGCTTGTGGTGTGTTTTGTGGCGTTTGGAAGGTTTTTGGTGTGCTTGTCAGCATGGCTCCAAAGAAAATGCAGAGCCGTATGTATTTACATTGAACCTTATGGGGAAATTTGCCTCGCAGCGCAACCAAATTCAGAGGGCGGATTAGCCGTATTTACATTGAACCTTATGGGGAAATTTGCCTCGCGGTGCGACCAAATCAAGTTGCGATCAGAGTCACGGAACAGATTAAGTTCGTAACGCGAGGTACCACTGTATAATAGGATATAAATTTAATACATAATGCATATTCAGTGCTGGTAAACCAGTGTCATGAAAACACCAACAGTAAAAGATAAAGAAGGATAAATCCCTGTCTTGCTGGTTGTGAGGAGATGATGGAGGACTGGAAGGATACTTTAGTTCTCTCATGAGATGGGGAAGTTAGCCAGGGTGAAATTCCCAGAAAGCACGAACTGCAATTTCCTGAGGGGCCATCAGAGGCAGACTCAGCTTTGGAAGTGGCTGACAATCTTTTCTTTGTCACCTAACTCCAATTAGGATTATCCAGGCCATTGTAGATTCATACCTGGTCTGTACAAGTCATCGCAGATTATGACTCATGGCAGACAGGTGGCTCTACCTGTTGAGGCACCGTGCTGAACCTCTGTCTAGATGGTCTGCCTCAAAGTTCTAGAAAAAAAATGGATTCCTCAAGACTGAGAATAAAAGAGTCAAGACACTGGTTTCAAGGGAGAACTGAAGTTTTAGCTCATTGATGCAAATAACAAAATATAAACAGTAGAGAAAACAACACCCAACTTAAGTTTTTAGACACAGCCAGAATGATATGGAAAAATATATAGATCTTTCTGTTTGTTGGTAATAAAATGCATAGTTAATGTGCCTCTGAGAAACTGATCTCTTCCATTACCTGTCATTAATACAGCTACTTGATTGTCCTGAAATATTATTTCCAGAAAGCACTGTCTGGAACATCCAAGGTTCTCAGCCACTTCACATTTTCCATTATTTGTGCTGCAATGCCAGTGCAGACTTTTCTGGCCTGCTCTGAAGAGTCCTCAGTTAGCAAAGTGCATCAATTCTGCTAACCTCCAGCTAATTAATATATGTTTTAGTTTAACTGCTAAGGCTCTGGTTTTTAAATGAGGGGGTCTGCAGTTTGATTGCCAGCCACTATAAACCATTCCCATCTCCTGTCTGAGTTTTTTTCTTTTTTAAGAGGAAAAAACAGTGCCCATTGACACCAAAGCTTCTTTTGCATAAGGTCAAGTCTCCTCTGAGCTGAGCTTATCTCGTCGTGAGGACAAGGAAGTGGTTTTCTATTGCCTTCTTGAGGGATGTTTCCAACTTCCCAGGCTAGCCTACAGCTCTAGTATTTCTGGTGGTTTCCCATTAATGCACTAAGTGCACCCCTGGTGAGCTTTTGGGGTTCAGTCAAAATTGTTTAAGTAGCTATACCCACTGAGCCCTTCAGCAGCACTGCAGGATTTTACTACTTTCATTAAAATGAGAAAAGCAGTGTTGCGCACCACACCACAAACTCCCCGCCCTTCTGGGGAGGCTTGCAACATTGCATGGGACATAGGTCACAAGACTGCTTTTGTCACTCTGACCCCTTTTGCCCCATCTCATAGATGCCACTAGGCTCTTTTAGTTGGAATATTCCTTCTGAAATACAATTGCCGTGCCTCTCCACCAAAAAGCCCATCCTGCCTCTGGTTCATTGACAACATAGCACATACGATATCTATCAAATCATCTGAGGACCAAATCACTCTTACCACCACCACCCTTGACCATGTGAGAGAAGATGCTGACAAGGACAACTTGTTCAGTTCTACTTTCTGTGATAGGAACAGGGATATATATATATTTTTTACTTGTGTGCACAAATGTGAGAATCCCTGCTGTACACCCAATGATTGTTTTGTTAATGGCCCTGCTTTTAAACAATCCTCTTTGTAGCTTATGCATTTTTTCTCGTGGTGGCGCCACCACTTCTAGTTCCCAACAGGTCTTCCACAAGGTTGGCAGGCCTTCTGGGGGTCCTCTTTCTTGCTTGTGTCCCCACTGCCCCTTTTATCCCCTCCTGCTTTTGTCTGTTGGTTCTGCTGTGACTGGCAATGGCAGCCACTTCTGCCACCTTCAGCAGTGGGACCAGCTGTGTTGACCAGTCAGGTCATGCCATAGTAGCCCTGAGTGATCTTAAATAAAATATTTCACATCAAAGGGCAGACAAATAAACTAATCAGATACCACTTTGCAAGATGCACCACAGTACGCATCATGGTGTTGCCAGGAGACAGGCCGTGACTGATTTTCTTGGTTGCATCCATTCAGAAGAAGAATTTCAAGGCTTCAGCTATCTAGCACTCCCACACTGAGTCATTCTTTCTTTTTCAATGAGGTTCTCCTCCTGACTATAACACCTCATCAACACCAGTGTCAGCTATAGGTATTACAGAGGGGGGAACCAGCTTATACCCCAGGGCAGACTCCAGTAATTCCTAGTAACTGCAGCACCATAGATGCATATAGACTTCTAACCCAGGGTACCACTAGGAGGCTCTGATGAAGTCAGTTGTGATGTGATAACATTGTTAGTCTTTAAGGCACCACAAGAATTCTGTGTGTGTGTGTGTGTGTGTGTGTGTGTGTTGTTTATTTTCATCTCCCAAGAGTATTTTGGATTCTTAATGTCACTCCATTGAGCATGAAATTGAGCAAACTCAGGGAGGCAGTGAAAGATAGGAAGGCCTGGCGCAATATGGTTCATGGGGTCACAAAGAGTCGGACACGACTTAACGACTAAACAACAACAAAAATGTCACTCCATGGAGCTTCTCTTCCAGTCACTTGGAGTTGGCCTGCAAAAGACTTCCAGAACAAGGCACCGCAGCCTTCTCATTAATCTTGTTTTGGCTGTTCCTGTTTTTGTTGTCCAGCCATGTTATAAACAATGGTTTAATTTATTACTGTACTACGTGACACTTATTATTTTAGTATATTATTCTGTATTAAAATTTGTTTTATTCTTACTTTGAACTTCATTGATACTGAATTTAAAATCTTTTTGATGATGCTCATTACAAATGGCCTTGGAAAGCTTTTGTTTTGAAAAAAGGCAATATTTTAAATAGAAATGTGTATTTTAAAATCCTGTCACTCTCCAACCCCTATGCCAATGTTTCTCAACCTTGGCAACTTGAAAAGGTTGCCCCATGCTGGCTGGGGAATTCTGGGGGTTGAAGTCCACACCTCTTCAAGCTGCCAAGGTTGAGAAACACTGCCCTATGCCTTCAGCCAGGAAGTCTGAATAAGTATATTTGCATCCAGAGCCATCTGCAACAGGGCAAGGAAATGGGCCCCAAGTGGTGGGCGCGGCTGCAGATCCTAGTCCCAACCCTGTGTGTAGTGTGTTTTGGGGTGGGGTTTTGATCCATGGTCATGCTACTATTTTGAATCCCTTTGCATCTGCTGGAACACAGCCCTCAATGCCTAAGAAATCTGGGTCCTTGGATCTGGCAGAAAGTGAAGCTGCACTCCTCTGGTTGGGGCAACGATGGAATGCTGAGTAAGTAGAATTTCACCTTGGAGATATTTTTGATTTAATTTTTTTTTTTTTAATTTTTAAAGATCTTTTAAGCCTATTCTTGGGCTTAAACCGCACTGCCAATTTCCATCCAGAAGCAAGCAGATTTTGGCAGCATGTGGAAATACCAACAAAACAACTATTCAGGTGGCTCACTGGGCAACCCCAACCAATATCTCATCTTATGAGAAGTTTCAAAGGAAGAATGATTTTTGGCTTGCATTTGGAAGAAGACATCATACTGGAATTTCATGGTGAGTTTTTAATGTTCCAATTTATTAAAAAAAGGAAAAATTGAGCATAGATTTCAACACTTTCAGCATTTCATTTCTAGATAAAATAAATCTATTGCCCTATGTTAGAGTCAGAGAAGGCATCCTGTGTGGAGTTCAGAGCACCCTTTTGTCTAATTCCCAAATGTCTGTTTTCCTATGTTGCTGTCCCAACTCTATTGTTCTATTGCTTCTTTCAAATCCATACTTCACAACCAATATGTCATTTAACCATTTAACAATCTCCTTCCCATAACGAAGGTGTAAGCCAAAATAGCTCTTCAGACCAAGATGAAGTTATCTTAGTCTATCTAGTCCAGCCTTCTATTTCATGTCCTTCAGACATGTTGGTTATCAGGTTGGGATCTCACCAATAGAACTGCTCACCAATAGAACAAGTTGAGCCTTTCTCAACTTATTACCCCACAAATGTAGTGTATTAGAGTGCAACTCCCATTATTAACATCATCTACTGGCTGAGAATTCTGGGAGTTGTAGCCCAACACCTCTGAAGACCATTAAGTAGGAAACACCTGAGCTAATCCAATCCTGTTTATACTGACTGGCTACAGCTCTTCATGGATTTCAGCATCTGTTTTTGCCACAGAGATGAATCCTAAGCAGAATATGGGGAAGAGAACATTCACACACATAGACACATCCCTGCAGATCTAAAGGCTGATTGATCCCAGGCATTGGAAAAGATCTAAAAAGTCTTCACTATTACGATATTCCACCTAGACATCTGCGTCTTGTAATTTCTTTCTGCTGAAGTCAGTGTTCAACAGCCTTTTTCCAGAGCAAATCAGGAAGTTGTTAAAGAAATGGAACACAGTGTGTTGCTAGTCAGCACAGTCCTAAAAGGTGAGTCATACCATGAGAACATTTGCAATTGTTTTGCAGGGAAATAGGAATATGCTTTTACATTCTTTAGTAGATTGTCTTTGCAAAGAAGATCAAAATAAGAAGGTGGCTCCAGCTGTCATGATTTCTGTGTGATACAGAGGATTTTTGTCTAATTTTTTTCTGTAATGCAAAGACCTTTTCAGTTTCTGCTGTAGATGCCCAGAACTCCTCAATGCCTATTATCATCCCCAGTAGGAACAATCTTAATGCAATTGAAATAACCCTTCTTCAGCAACCAAGTATATTTGGGAGCATCCCAAAAGCCTGTTTTTGTTTTGTTTTGTTTTTCTTTTAGGCTGAATTTCTCCAACTTATCCATGTGAATGCCCAGCCCTTGAAGTCCAAAAGATTAATTGCTCCTAATATATTGTATGTTGTGGCTTATGGAACCCCAGAAGCTTTGGCTACTAAGCACACTTGGAATATCAAGATCATGTAATGGACATTGTCACAATATGGCTGCCATAGTGATCATGGCAAGTGATGAGGTTGCCAGAAAGGAACACTGATGAGGTTTCTCCCCATCACCCCCTGTAGTTTTTCATTTGGGCTCCACCACTTCTTTTTACTTTTTGTTTATTTTCCCAGGACAGATTTCCAAACAGCACAAAACACACCTCCCAGCAGTTGGATGCAATGGTCAAGCTGCTGCCGCCTGGGTAATCAATAGAGATAAGGCTTTTGTAATGTCTAGAAGTTTTGTTGGTATTCCTCTGATATAAAAGCTTGTGGGATACTAGACAGTTCATGTAGAAAATGGGTGGAACTATTCCCCAAACAGTAATTTCTAACCCAGTTTATGTGACTGTGTGTTGCCAATCCCCCCAGCAAAAAGATTTAATTGAGTTAGTGGTTAACTGGGTTAAGTGTGTTTGGGACCAAGGTCAACACTGGATGCTTAACAAAAGTAATATTATAAGAAATTAAGCTACCCATATGGGGGAAGGAATATGGAGATATTATGCTAGCATTTAGGACATTCAGATATATTACAAAATTAGACAGATGAGCAGTAGATGAAGCAATTATTTGGTAAGCCCAGCTATTCCCAGCACAACAGTTTCCAGAAGTGTAAAACTTCTACAGCGATTGTACTCAGCATTTCTGGCATATAGTCCAACACAACCTACAGAGGAGGTCTGAGATGGGAGAGAACAGCTTACAAGTGGTGGAGGGGGGATGACTGAACAAATCCTAGATGAGGAGGGAAGCAGAAGCCAGATACATGGAGGTAGAGTGTTACTTGGTTGGAGCAAAGAACTGAAATGCCAATATGACTAGCTGCTTAGAAGAACTAAGAATAGCAGCCTAGACAAGTGAACACATTAGGAAGAAAGTGAAATGGGAATATAATTATTGTGTATGCCAGAGATGAACAGTCCATGGCCTACTGACCACATGTGGCCCTCTCATAGGCCTCAGATTATGTTGCTGAAATTTAACAGCAAAATAACTTTACTTCAGCAACATAGTTTTGGTCTATTTTTGCTTTCTACCTCAAATATAAATCTCAAACTTTCAATCTCAGAATATAAGAAGTGTGAAAAAAATTAGTTTGTCCATCTGATAACATCACAGAGCCACCTGCACACTGCCTGGAAGATCTGGAGGCCAAATTATGGTTGGGGACCATTTCTGACCAATCCCAAGGCAGATAAAAAGGATTGGAAATCAATTCTACAAAAGGTCGACAGCAGGGCTCAACTTCAGTGTTTGAACCAAAGCATTAGAACTACATGAATTCTTCTTTGTGGCTAGATTCACCCAATAGTTGAATCTGGTTACTTGAATTAACCTATTCTCTAGGGTTACATGTTGAATCAGAAACTAACCAATATGAACCCACACAAATGAAACAAAGTTAACACAAACCAACTTTAGCATGTTGTATGACTATAGCCGCTAAGTCTTTCACTGAGCTGGTTAAATGTGAGATATGAACCAGACAAAGTATGAGTTAATGTTACAAGACTGCCAAGCTAGAGACAGTGATAGGATGAATGACCACTCTATGAGTAACAAAGATACCTTACTCAATAATCTGTTTGTAGGATATACTGACTGAATTTTAATTCTATCTCTACTAGTCCTTATGTGAAGGGGATGACCTGCAAGCCAGAAATGTGGCTTCAGAAGTATCAATATCTTCACGTAGGAGCATGGGGCATTATTAATGAAAAGCTGATGGCTTACACCCAGCAAATACTTAGGTAGCAAACCCATCACCACAGTTTCCCCTGAGAAAGAACACTGGCTCTGGTTAATGCTTTCTATGAGTAGCTAGAGAGAGAATGTTCTTCTTCAAGAAGATATTAAACATCTCCAGTGAAAAATAGTGCAAGAATACCAAGTACAACATTTAATACTAATGAGAATTGCATTTAAGGCTCCATCAAAACTCTGGATTGACTCCATCAAATGCACAAACTGTCGATAGGGTACCATTGGATTACAGTCGGAAGTATGGAGAGAAGTCCCCTAAAATAATATCTTAACAATTTTGTCCATTTAGCTACACAAATACACACATAGACACATCACCTTTACAATCTGGTAGCCTAATTCTTTGGTCAATAAGAATTCTAATACTGCAAGAATTTTATCCAAATATTATTTATTTTATTTTTTGGTATCAGCTAGAGAAACGTAAGCCATTTTCATGAAATAAAGTTAATAATAATTTGCAATTAAGTTGACTGATTCACCATTCTACTTTATCTACATCTTGTCTTCTCTCCATCTTTCAGTACAAACTGTATCTGTTTCAAAGACAAAACTCTCAGCCTGTTTAGAAAATGCTTGATGACATTATCACTTGCAACAAGAAGGAACTGAGTCCTGAATTCCCAAAAGACTCTGTCCTTCCATTAGAGTCCTTCTGCACAGAGAATGCTCCTGAATGAAAATATGGTACTTTATCTGACAAAGCCACACCTTCCAAATATGCTGGATATGTCAGAGTCTGCACAATCATTTCCCAAGTTCAGTAAATCCTCTGGACTCTAATTAGTTCCATTCAAGATTTCTTTATTGAGAGAATTGCACAGCATCTATAGATTGTTGAGTCTAAGCATTTCTAAGCAAAACCCTTCCTTTTAACCCCTTTTTCCCCCCTTCTACTTTCTTTTCCCGCTTGAAATTCCTCGCGCCTTTCTCCTAGTCTCACGGTTGCTTGACCTTGTTGGCGCCTCTGCAGAGATAACGGTAGCACCTGGCCTGGGCAGCTTCCTCCCCCTTCTTTCCTAACTTTGATGGCAGGAACACGCAAGCGGGCCTCCAATTAACAATTCTAACATTTAACCCTGTCAACTATGCATCACTAGTCTACATTTAATTAAGCTTCTATTTCCAGCTTGCGTAGATCCTGACAGGATAAGCCCCACAATCAGCATAGTATGGCTGTTATGGCTGAGTGAAGGAAGATATAGCTCGGCATACAGTATCTGGAGGACATCACATAAGAATATAGAATATATTGAATATGTTTCAACAGTTGTGCTGTTATCCAGAACCCAGTTTTACAACCATAGGATTGATGAAAAGGAAAGAATGTTATATGCAGCTCAACCACCTGCATTGCTCCATCTCTGATCCTTGCAGTTCTTGAAAGGGAAAAGGAAGTAACAGAGGAAAAGACCAGAAATTGTGGAGTTTGAAGAGAATTTGAGGATAAAGAGTACAGACGCCCTGTTTATTTTCTGGAAGGCAGCCAAGTTTATGGACAGCAGGAGGAAAAGAATAAAGTTATTTGGGGACTGGAGGTGGTAAGGAAGAGCAGTGTGCAAACCTGGATGAGCAAAGAGGAGAGAAAAAGAGGGATAAATTTATGCCACACTAAATGGGTTATTAGTTCCCACTGTCTAGGTCTTCATTTGAGCAAAACTTTGAAAGAAAACTCAAGTAAAGTGAATATAAACTTAATATTTATAGAATATACTACCTAACATTAAATATAGACCCACCCCCTAATATAAATCTCCATGATCAGGACATTCAGAATAAACGTGGTCCCCTCTAATAAGTACAGTTAGTAGTCCCTTATAACAAAAGGAAGCAATTAATGCAGGAATTGAGACTTTGTTGTGGTTTCAGGAAGGTGAAACATAATCTGAGCAATGAGAGAAGCAAACTGTGTTGTCCTAAGAGCAAGTGGGAAAGTACTTCTGTGCTACAAAGCACTGTTAGGACACTCCTACTATAAATTGCAATAAGGAATGTAAAGCAACTGGGAAAAGGCCATTATGAGTATGTGAGATTGGTTCTTCCTCTAAACCCTGAACATTCACAGTGTACCTGTGATTACTGTTGGGGCTGGAAAAAGAGAATTGCTAAGAAAGTAATAACCAAACAAGTCTGGTGAAGCTCTGCATTGGGGCAGCCATTACGTCTCCTCTACCTGGGACTGAGACTCTTGCGCATGGCATGGCGCGCATAAAAAACAGGCAGAGCTTCAATCAGACCACTGTGGCCACTGTCTTGACCTTCTTGACCACACCCTATGAACACCCCTGCCACAGACTTAGTCAGGGAAAGAACATGTTATAAACGGGTGGTGGCTGGCTGCATCAATGTTAGGGAGTGTAAGGTAAGCAAGCAGTCAGGGTGTTGTGGTTGTTTTTTTCTCCCCACAATGCAGCACATCCCAATGAGCAATAGCATCAGTTATTCCCTGGTGCAGAATGCTGGCCTCCAGAAGGACAAGTGAAAGAAGCAGAACTCTTTCCATGCAGGCAGAACAGAACACCCAGCCCTGTGTTATGGAAAGGAAGGAGAAAGAGGTGCCACCTCCCACCTGTTGCCCTCTTCTGTTTCCATTCTAAACTGCTAAAAAAAGGAGGCATGCCTACTATGCCATAATTTCATGTGAGAAACCATGTTTACATTCCCATCCACAGCAAAATCATGCATGCTGAGCAGGGGAGAGGTGTGGTGGAGAGATGACCTCTCAAGTCTTTGCAAAGATAGCTAAATGTTTGCGGGGACTCTACTCATTCAGCCAAAATACTTCTTCCATTGATCTCTGGATGAGATCTGTGTCTCCAGTTCTGGGATGAGGCTTTGCGCAAACATTACACTGAATGCTCGTGCATTCTCCTTCCGTTCGCATCCTCTCGGAGATGGAGGAGACTCCCTTAAAGGTGCCACGATAATGCATTCTTCTTAGTTCATTCATGATGCAATCTGGGGATTGGTAGAGCAGGACATCTGGCATAGGACTGTTACACATCTGACACAGAAGGGCACTTCCTCCTTGCTGCTCTCTCGCTGATTTGCTATGCAAAGAAATAGGGATTCAGTTCACTGACAGTCCAAAGTACTAAGCACAAATTATGGCTGGATAAAATTTGTCACGGGTGTCTTAATTTGGATTCCAAACTGGTCTTTCCAATTTTTGGATTGTAAAAAAAATCAGACTCAATCAAGGAGAAGCAAGGTGCCTGCCTGATTTGGGTATATGAATAGGGTAATGTTATTAGTCATTGTCTTGCTTAAGTCTGATGCCTGAGAGGAGTTTCTAACACAATGAGATGGAACTCACCTTCTATGTCAGAAGTAGATGGACTGGGGTGTTAGCTGACAAGGAATGAGCAAGTAGTTCTTAGCAACAAGCCATGATGACACCTACAGTGTTACAGGAAAGATACCTGCTTTACTACTTTTCAGCACAGAACACCATGAGCTTTAATCTAGTATGGAGATATATTAACATAAATGCAGGCTTTCTCCATACCTTTAGGTACGCAGTTGTTTAACATCCCATATCGTGTGCTCTAGGCAGCAAAACATTCATTTCATTTCATTTCATCATTTCACTTCATTTCTACTGTGTGGTCCTGTTTGGGTGGCATGCTAAACAGGGTGAGGGAAGGCGTTAGTGTGTCCACTAATGCTGGAAACCAAAGTATCAGCTCTGGGATGTTGGGGGTTTAAGCCAGCTCCCCTTTTCATCCAAACAGGAACAGGAGAGTTACCCTCCTAGCTGCCCACCAACCTGTAGATAATTGACAGCAACAGGATGAAGGGCTTTTTCAGTTGGGGCACTCAGTTCTGACCCAAGAGGAACCCCCTTGGACCAGAAATAAAGCAGGTGCTGACTTTGGCACAATTTAGGTGCATGCTGAAAATATTTTTATTCACCTCAGCATATGAGGTACAATGGTGCTGCTAAACCATTTGAAGCTATTCATGTATTATGATCTTTACTGTATTCTCTATACTTTTATTCTATACCTATATACAATATAGATTGTGTATTTATTTATTTAAGCAATTTATATGGCCGCCCAACTCACTCACAGTGACTCCGGGCGGCTTACAGAAATAAAAACCCCAAATACAAAACCTATCACACACACCCCACACCCCTGGTGACAACAGCACATTTATACTAGTCATTTGATGGGCTCTGTATCGACTTGGGATCCCCAGGCCCGCTAGCAGAACCATGTCTTCAGGGCCTTGCAGAAGAGTATCATGGTGAGGGCCAGTCTTATCTCTGTGGGGATGATGTTCCACAGGGAGGGAGCCACCTCGGAGAAGGCCCTTCTTCTCAGTCCCACTAGGTATGTATTTATTTATTTATTTAAGCAATTTATATGACCACCCAACTCACTCACAATGACTCTGGGCAGCTTACAGAAATAAAAAAAACCCAAATACAAAACCTAATACGCCCCCCACCCCCTTGATATGATACTAGTATTGCATTTTATGGTGCTTAAATATATTCTGGGGTATTAGACTGGGACCAAGAAATCCAGTTTCAAGCCTCTCTTGACCATGGATCATGTGTGGGGCCTGTAAGCATCACTCAACCTAACTTACATTACAAGACTCTTATGAGGATAAAAGTGAGAGTTATGCTGTAGAAAGCTCTTTAAATAAAAGGTAGAATTTAAATATAAGAAATAAACATGTAGAATAATACTAATGCATCTCTGTGCTACCTAGAAATCATTGCATGGCAGTTGGTACAAGTGGTACAAAACTACTTCAAATAAAATAGAATAAATATCAGAATCTCTATTGCTCTGATAGAAAATAGACAAGCTCCAAGGTCTACCAGCTTTGAGTAACTTAGGGCAGCTCTGAGAGCACCTGGTTTACACCATGCACATGTCCCTGTAGACCAGTTAGTTCTGATCAGTGATTGGTAATACATTTGCTTGTTTTTGCTTGCCAAGATGATCCTCATCATCATTATCATGACCACTAATTTTTATTTACTATACTAAACTGATGGCAGGAAGCCCATGTACCAGGCAGTTAGGTGGTATCCATCTCTTTTTCTTGTAGACTTGTAAGCCAAGCCATAAATTAGATTGCTAGAAGATTGTATCTTATACTTGGCTGTTGACTGATGTGTGACAGGCCTCCTACCCCCAAAAACACATTAGCTAATGGATTTTAGTTGTACTATAAGACACTTAAAAGCCATCTCTAACATTTTCCTTTTCTCACTCCCCTGCTGCATTACTGCCTACACAGTTATTTCACAGAGATATTCCTCAGCTCTAGACAAAAGAATAAAGTCAGGTAATAAAACAAATAACTGTAAAATGGAGACCTAGCAAACTTCTCAAGGTACAGACTTGTAATGATGAATCATATAAATGGAGATTCATATAAAAGTAGATAAGGATTGTTGAGAGCCTCTCTCTTCAGCTATTTTCAAAAAGCAGTACAAACTTTTGTTCTAATTCCTGAGTCCACAGTCCAGTTGCAACAAAGACTAAGCTTTTAATTTTATCTGAGAAAAAGTCTATGGGACATAATGGGTCCTACATCTAAGTCAGGGGTCCCCAAACTCTTAAACACATCGACCCCTTCAATACTGGCCACTTTGGGGAGCCCTGGTCTAAGTCAATAGAACTGTGCTGCACGGCCCTAGAATTTAAGAGAGGAAGAACAGCTATATCTACCAAAGGCCTCCAGGGCCAGCAGGGTCTTTCCATAGTGGCCAATCAGAAACCAATGGAAAACTCATATACAACCCGGACTCCACTGAATCTGGGAAATGATGTCTGTTAACCTCTTTACTTCAGAGGTTAACCTAAGTGAACATAAATGAAAGTGATATGAATTCCACAATAATTAATTTGTGCATATATCTCCTTTAAAGCATGTTTATGTGGCTGGAGAAGCCCATTCTCTTGTATTAGCAGGGGTCTACATTCTAACTAATGGCCCTTGGAAATTATTTTTGTTTAACTGTAACATGAAGCTTACATTCCAGCATAAGAGATATATTTGTTGCTGGAAAACACTGGGCAAGTTGACCTCTTGATGAAGAAAAAAAAACCAGGATTTTCATCAAGAGAAAAATAGCTTTGCTTTTTGATTACTTGTTATTTTTGGGTAGATTTTTGTCTTGAAGCTCAGGGCCACTGGGAAAACTAAAGAATGAAGATATTGGGGAGATCTCTCCTTTAGTTCATTTTGTCCTGTTTTATGAAACCACAGGTGAAACTCGAAAAATTAGAATATCGTGCAAATGTTCATTTATGTCAGTATGGCAACTCAAAAGGTGAAACCAATATATGAGATAGACGCATTACATGCAAAGCAAGATATGTCTAGCCTTACTTTGGTATAATTGTGATGATTATGGCGTACAGCTTATGAAAACCCCAAATTCACAATCTCAGAAAATTAGAATATTACATGGCATCAATAACACAAGGATTGGAAATAGAACAATATCGGACCTCTGCAAAGTATAAGCATGCATATGTACTCAGTACTTGGTTTGGGCCCCTTTTGCAGCAATGACTGCTGCAATGCGGTGTGGCATGGATGCTATCAGCCTGTGGCACTGCTGAGGTGTTATGGAAGACCAGGATGCTTCAATAGCGGCCTTCAGCTCCGCTGCATTGTTCGGTCTCATGTCCCTCATCTTTCTCTTGGCAATGCCCCATAGATTCTCTATGGGGTTCAGGTCAGGCGAGTTTGCTGGCCAATCAAGCACAGTAATCCCATGGTCATTGAACCAGGTTTTGGTACTTTTGGCAGTGTGGGCAGGTGCCAAGTCCTGCTGGAAAATAAAGTCAGCATCCCCATAAAGCTCATCTGCAGAAGGAAGCATGAAGTGCTCCAAAATCTCCTGGTAGACGGTTGTGTTGACCCTGGACTTAATGAAGCACAGTGGACCAACACCAGCAGATGACATGGCTCCCCAAATCAACACAGACTGTGGAAACTTCACACTGGACTTCAAGCATCGTGCATTGTGTGCCTCTCCATTCGTCCTCCAGACTCTGGGTCCTTGGTTCCCAAATGAGATGCAAAAGTTGCTCTCATCAGAAAAGAGGACTTTGGACCACTGGGCAACAGACCAGTTCTTTTTTTTTTTCTGTAGCCCAGGTAAGACGCTTCTGACGTTGTTTGTTGTTCAGGAGCGGCTTGACAAGAGGAATACGACATTTGAAGCCCCTATCCAGGATCCGTCTGTGGGTGGTGGCTCTTGATGCACTAACTCCAGCCTCAGTCCACTCCTTGTGAAAGTCCCCAACACTTTGGAATGGCCTTTTCCTGACAATCCTCTCCAGGCTGCGGTCATCCCTGCTGTTTGTGCACCTTTTTCTACCATACTTTTCCCTTCCACATAACCTTCTATTGATGTGCTTTGATACAGCACTTTGGGAACATCCAACTTCTTTTGCAATTACTTTCTGGGGCTTTCCCTCCTTATGGAGGGTGTCAATGATGGTTTTCTGCACAACTGTCAGGTCAGCAGTCTTTCCCATGCTTGTGATTCCTACTGAACCAGCCTGAGAGACCATTGAAAGGCTCAGGAACCCTTTTCAGGTGTTATGGATTCATTAGCTGATTAGAGGGGGACACTTTGAGCCTAGAATATTGAACCTTTTCACACTATTCTAATTTTCTGAGATTGTGAATTTGGGGTTTTCATAAGCTGTACGCCATAATCATCACAATTATACCAAAGTAAAGCTTGACATATCTCGCTTTGCATGTAATGCGTCTATCTCATATATTGGTTTCACCTTTTGAGTTGCCATACTGACATAAATGAACATTTGCATGATATTCTAATTTTTCGAGTTTCACCTGTAGTTATCTGTTGGAATGTTTTAATAAAAAGCTGACAAAGATAAGGTGTTATGTGTGTAAACAAAGCAAAAATTAATTCATTTCTGGAAAGGGCTTATTTCTCAAAAAGTTTCTGCCAGTAAAATAAAGCTAAAATCCTTTCAAATTCTAGGATTAAAATAATTAGATATATGGATCTATTTCAGTTTTGCAACAATGTCTACAGAAACATCATCCAATTTAAGTTTAGCATGACATTTTCATATAGGCACATAGTGTGATTCGTAATAATTAACATCCTCCTCATCCTTCTCATCCATTCTTAAAAATCTGTATCATTTTAACTCAAAGGTCATTCTCTCTAACAACAACATATAGAGGTACCAGTTTTATTCAGACATGGGCCTTCTTTCAACCTCCAGATGGCAGAGTTACTTAGCTTGATTTCCAAACATGCAGCATCCTTGAGTGAAATATATCACTCACTGTGATGCAAAAATAACAGCCAGCACATTTCATGAAGTACTTTTTGTAATACTGTTTTTCTGTTCAAAATTGCCCTGTACATAAATACACAAACTCTAAACCAAACCTTCCTCCCTCCCTCCCTCCCTCCCTTCCTTCCTTCCTTTGTCAGTATGTCCAGAGGATGTGGAAAGCTGCTTTTAGAATATACAGTGTGGTTTATGCAGATATTGTTGTTGCTGAAGATAAGAAAATAAATCAAAGAGTTCCTTTTTGTGCACTGTACCTAATTGGTTTTTCTTTTCATTTGGCCCATCAATCAGATTTTGTCGGGATGTGTTGAGTCCACCCATCAGTTAATTGGTTTTCTCCTGCACGCACACACACGCTCAATTTGATATAATGATTCTTACACCAAATTACTAGCACACAAAGCTTTGTACAAAACCTCTGACTGCTGGAGTGTGTCTGCTGGAGTTGCTTCACTGCTGATTTGTTTTGAATTTTGACATTCTCTGACATTAGTTGGCTCCATGTTTTCTCTTAACTTCTTTCAAAATAAGCAAGTTGGTAAAGCATTACAAGGCCTCTTACAATCTGTTGCCTGAAGTAGGCTCACAAATTGAAAAGGACAGTCTTTAATGTATGTGTGTCTGTGAGATCAATTCTTTACTCAACTACTGTGGCCAAGTGGCAATCACTCTTCAGATGTGACATTTCTATTGTGTAACTCAATTTATCAGTAACTCTCCAGTGAGGAGTATACACGTTCCTCGTCTAGCAACCGAATTCTGTTCCAACAATCAGGTTGTCAAGCAAAATGTCATTAAGTGAACCAGGACTGGGGGGGGGGGGGGGGGGGAGAGAGAGAGAGAGAGAGAGAGAGAGAGAGAGGGAGAAGGAGAGAGAGAGAGAGAGAGAGAGAGAGAGAGAGATTGCTGGTTGCTGCCATTTCATTCAAATAAAGTTCTCTCATACAGCTATGCCAGTGTTACTCTCACTCTGTCATGCATTGTCAGGCACATTAAATTGGGTAGTAAATGCATGCATTGGTTGGAAAATTATTCTTTTATTACTGTGTAATACTGTCCTATTTGTGAGTGGTCACTAACCAAGGTAGTTACTAAATGAGGAGCGGGTGTACTTTTTGCTTCCAGGTTCCTCATTTGTCATGACACAGTGGATGACACATTCAGCCAAGGTTTCTTCTCTTGCTAAGTTAGACGCAGTGGAAACAATAGTGGATACTTTGGCAGGACTCATTTACCTACAGGTTCCATGGCTTGATAACAAGTCCTTAGAGCATTACCAGGTGTGATTCCAATCATCTAAGGGAGCAAACTGGGGCTCCCACCGATCAGTCATCACCACTGTTGTGTCCTTTCCATTCTATTTGGCACTCTCTTCCAGTTGCTGCAAAGAGGAAACTAGAATACAGAATTGCCATACCACCATTGTGGCTAGACAAGATGCTTTCAATTTACTTTATTTTACTGTGGGGAAGAAGAAAGTTTGTTTTTTGGCATGAAACTGCAGGCTGAGTCACTTTGTTATTGGACTATAGCTGAGCATTGATTAGCTGAGATATCTCTACTCACCTATTAGCCAGAAAGAACATGTTCTGATTAGCTTTTGGATCTTAAGGAGCATTGCAGACTTGCAATACATTAGTGTCTATAGCGTCCCAGTAACTAAACTGGCAGGAACAGCCTAATCAAGCCCTGCTTCCTTTCAGTTCATAACATTTAGGAATGGCTGATTTTTGGGGAGGTGTCCTTATGCTTCTACAGCCTGACCTCTTAGTGACTATAACTGGCATGTGACTTTTAATAATATTCCTAGTAATCAGATATAATTACACAGTTCTTCAAGAAACAAACTTATATAAGCTGGAAATCAGACCCTTTCTGATCAACCCGTAACCTAAAGCATAAAGCAGGCCATGAACTGCAAGATTCCTGAAAATCAAACCAACGGCACTTGAATGCAAATATAAATGAGATAAGAACCAACTTGTTCAAACCCTGACAAACATTTTCCCGCTAAGTTTGCAAGTGGCAGAAAAGAAACATCAGCTTGGCACTTCAAATAATGTTTTCTTCCTTACTTAGCACTTTTATGTTCACACTTATTTTCCCTTAATAGCTATGTTCTTTCTGCACAGCTTCAAGCTTTATTTTACCAGTCAGGAGTAATATGGCAGTATACAAAATATGTTAATGCCATTGGTAGGTGTGGGGGGGACTGTTTGAAATTCAGTCAGAACTCCATCATTTTGTCCACTTTGCAGTTCTTAAAGAGTTGGCTAAGAAACAACATGGGCACATACCGTATAATAAAAGCTGATTTGGCTATTGAGAAAGACCAGTTGGGGGAAGGGGAGCAACCATGCTTTGGCAGGCCCACATCCAGTGAAATGAAGCAGGAGCGTATGTGCTCCAGAAGCCACCTCCTGTTTGTGGAACCCACTGAGTGACTTATTGCTTTAAAAACCAATGTTTAGCAATATATATTTTTCATCCTTGTGAAAATCCCAGCTTTGATCAAAGATTCAACTGTGCTTCATATGATGATTATATGCCATCAAATTGGTTTTGACTCTTAGCAACCACATAGATTTTTCTCCATGACATTCCATCCCTAACCTGTTCTTTCAAGTTGTTGGGAAACAGGTGCTCTCATTGCCAGCATAACTGAGTCCATCCTTGCCGCTGGTCATCCTCTTCTCTTTCCTTCCACCTATCCCAGCATTAGAGCCTTTTCCAGAGAGCTGGGTCTTCACATAATGTGTCTAGGATAATTTGAGCCTGGTCATAAAAAAATCCTTGGTTTTTAGTGATTCATCCTTTAAGCCTATCTGTACTGCATAAAGGACGAATCACTAAAAACCAAGGATTTTTTTCCCCTTTCATAATAAATGAGAATATCTCAAGAATTTGTGTTTCCATTACATGGATTTACATAAGGAATTGTCTCGCCAAAAGATACATTTGTCCATTATCTTATGGAAACATTTTCTGGACTTAGGCTGTGTGGGATAACACTGCAGCTTCACTAGTTCATATATCTGGGACTTGAGATAGTATGGTGATCACAGAGGTAAAATGAGCCCTGTAACAGGAAAACTGGGAAAAAAAAAAAGTGGAGAAACTAACTATGACTATTCAATGTCCTTCTAGTCTGTTGAATAAATTCCCACAATCCCCAATCAGCATGAATGTTGAAATCAACTATATATACAGACAACCATCTTGGGGAAGTTTTCTTTAAAAAAGGCTTTAAAGGAGTCCGGTGGAAAATAATTTTAAAAATTGTGCTTAAAATAATTGTTTAACCAAACCAAAGCTATTCCAACAGCAAAAAGATCCAGGACAAGCGGAGATCTCTACTTGGTCTGTCAAATAATCATGTAGCACACACTTCAATACATCACATTGGCTTTCAGGAATACATGTTGAGGCTAGACCTGCCCCTTGCTGGTTATCTGGTTTTTTAAGGTTAGCCATATTAGTACACTAGAAAGCATTTTAGTGTGTTTAGTACTAATAATCCAGGCACTAAGATCATGAGTAACCATCATCATCCCAAACCAGTACACAGCAGATTGAAGGCCTGTTCACTGAAGTTACAGACAGGTTGGTAGATGTTTTTCAATGTCAACAGATGGTTTTTGTCCAGAGCTAGGAGAGCGCAATTGGGCCATATCACCCAGTCACCTAGGTGAGGCCTGGATCTCCCTGTTCCTACTCCAGCACCTTAACTACTACACCATGCTGGCTCTCAATTATTATTTTTATAAAATCATGTATAAATATATACATATATATACATGATAAAAAGAACCACAAATTCTGTAAAGAAAAATGTTTTATTTAAAGTCTTAAATACCATCACCAGAATGAATTTGATTTACATTGATTGGTATTCATCAAAAGGCCTAGTCTGCCTTTTCACTCCCAACCTTGATTCCCTTTACTTTTAAAACAGACTATGTACAAGACAGCTGTGGTCACTGGAAGTATGCTATTTACATGACTAAATTATAAGCAGCGCTGCAGACATGTGAATATTAAAAAAATACAATCAAAAATAAATACTGCATAATGACCAGGTATGTACACACTTTCCCTATGGTCATGTCTGAATTAGAAATAATTTTATAGGAATATGCATAAAGTGTGCACCCACTGCATATCACAGTATCAGGAAAGGAGTCATACACTTTAAAAATGTTTTTATTTTTAGGGATTAATGCATGTATTAGTAGTCATTGATTGCTCATACACAGGTGATTAAATTATTTCAGTCAATACATTTTTACCAATTGTCATTAACCTATACATAATCTTGTAAAAGAACAAGTATCCTTCTGATCTAGGTAATTCTTTTATGAATGCAAAAGGGTCTGGTACATAAATCAAACTCCTGTCAACCAGAATTTCCCTTCGGGTGCAGGTGCTGTTTGAGATCACTGCATGGGTACTATTCACCAAGCATTTTGACTTGTATAATTCCATTCACATTCAATGGTACTCATGCACGGTACATGGGCAAACCTGAAAGCGTCTGCTCATAGTCCTGTTTTAAAATTGCACCATATAAAAGAAATGGCAGTATACCCATTTTTCCTTTTGCCCTCCTATAATTCATGTCCATACAGGGATATGTAAATACAAAATTAAGATATTCATGAGTATGGCCTTAAATTAATAGTTGTACATATTAAAATATTATTGCAATGCCTCATCATTAAACAATAGGTCTGTAAGGCATCTAAAGATACAGGAAAAAAGGATGATGTACTTCAACATTAACAAGTTACATATCCTTTCATCAGGAGAAAATGAGATCTCGGCTTAAAATTATCCACCTTTCCAGTGACTCAAAATTACCTGATATAGGAAGCGGGTTGGTTGCTTCAAATACCTGCAGCATTTGCATTTTAGGTTCTTGGTGATGGGTGTCAAAATTAGTAAATGTTATGTGTATTGTTTAAGGCGTTTAAGAATTAAAAAAAAACCCTGCAATCTCTTCAGGTGTGTAATTACCACTAATAGAAAGATTAAATAGATACAGGACTGTAGCTCAAATTATGACTTGAATGTCAAGTTCATATTCACTGATTTCCCATCCCAGTTTATGAAAACTGAACAGAATAGTTTAATAGGTAGCAATTTATTTGGCTCAATGGAAGTGATAAGATGCTGATATTTACCAAGACTGTTCCATGTTATTTATCTAGAAATGATAGTTCAACCTCTGAATGAATGATGCTGGTGCTGAAAACAAATTTATTGAAGACATTTTACAAATGGCCACATGATTCCAGTATTTTGCTGTAGAATTCAATTTGAAGGTGAGAGGGAAAAGTTTTCATGCACTGTACAATAAACAGCAAAAAGTTCAATTTGTTATCAAATACATGCTGAATTATTGTAATGTACTCCCCAAGCCATGTTGCAAAATTCTTTTCAACATGCTTGAAAAAAGTTCTTAAACAATTTTTTCCTCAAAGATTTCAGAAATGCAGAATCAGTCTGTATCCCTGAATCAAATAGGGAGCTTGAGAGTAGTAAGTCAAAAAGTAGCAATTTCGAAGGATAATGATCGTCCTGGGAGTCAGGACAGCAACGAGAGGGCAAAAGGAGGATGGGGGAAACAAGAAGGGAAAGAAGTGTACAATTTGCACATATTGTTGAACTTTACAAGGCTTGTACCTTTTACATTTAAATAAATTTAATATATTACATTTAATTTCTTGTCACATAAACATAATTTGAGTATTTGCTAGAAATTATTAATTTTCATTGTTGTCTGCAAAAACACAGACCATGATTGGTTTAAAGAATGATAACTTGGTGTGTCTATCACCCTGTTGCATTCTCTCCCTTTTAAAACCATGCACTAGTGAAATTTATTTTTAAAAATAATATAAATTGTTGAAAATGGCTGATTTATTCTTTTTTTTTTTTTTTTGCAAGTTGCAGCCCCAAGAAAATAATTTTAAATGTTCAGCATAATTTGTGTCCATGCAAAAAAGTGTCTTTAATTCATACAGTACAGTATAGCCACAGAATTTTACTTTTCACTTAGTCCACGCTGGATTTGACTCTATAGTAGCCGGAGTTACAAAGCCTGCCACTCTAAGTCTTCAAGCTTTCTGATAAGGCAAGTTTCCTCTGCCGTTAATGAATGCAATGACAGCTCGCTTCTCTTTTCTCTTCTTCTAATGATCTGCGGCATGACTTCTTTGGGTAGCTCCATATTTCTGTGGCATAACCAGGCTTGGAAGGGTGCGGGCAGAAAAGGGCCAATAAAGAAAAGGGAACAAGAAAATAGACGTGCCATTGAAAGGGATTCTAGTTGCATGAGACAACTTGATTCTTTAGTTTAATCCATGGCTTCAAATTGGATTAAAAGTTGAGTGTCACTGAACTCCAAACCATTCAGTTCTTCCAGTTCCACTCCTTCACCTGAGGACTTCCTTTAGAGCACAATGTGTGCAACTTCCTCTGAGAATACAGGATCGCTTTCTAGCCCTAGAAACAGGCTCCAAAGACGCAACATTAAGCATGCAGTGTTACCAGAGCTTGCGACCTGTTAATATTTTTTGTAACGCTGGTTGCTATGATAAAGTTCACAGCTGCTATGAGCGAGCGTACGACGGTCCTGTTGAACTTTCAAGAGATGATTGGGAAGCCCTTCTCGTAAGAGGGGCCAAAGTTGGATCTACTAGGGACGAAGGAGGGAAAAGTTTGAACCAGCCAATCACCATATTGGACAGGTCCAGTTCTTCTAAAAGTATCTGTGCTACTCCCATAAACGATTTATGATCCATACGTCCATAGTCTCCCCATACAATAATCTGTTGGATTAAAAAGAAAGAATACCTTTTAAGGAAGTGGCAGAGGTAATGCAATATTTTATCTAGAATAGCTCTAAGATGAATAGATTGATACGTGCTGGTTTAACAAGAAAAACATGAGCTGGAAATACTGTTTGGGATCCAAATTACTTTAGCTCAAGTTCATTTCAAGTATCCTGGGTCTTTCCCAATTTCATCTTCTGTCTGAGCCATATTATGATGCACCAAATGTTCCTCTAAACAGTTCCCTTAACATTTGGAGAATAGAATGGTCTTAGATAGCTAATGTTACATTTTATCTCAGATGAAGACTAGAATTTAGGTTCTAATAGAGGTAAATCCAAACAGAATTCTCTTCGTAATTTAAAATATAGATTGATGCATTTGCTTACATCAAAAAGACTTGCAAAGTACATTTGCAAATGCAAAAGGATATCCCAAAAATACAATTAACACTATCCAGGGTTTAACTCTAAAATCCTAAAAATGCAATTCATTATCAAATCAAAGCACATTCATTTGATTTTACCAGCAAGCTGGCATGTGGAGCAAGCAATAACTCAAAACCTAGCTACCCTACTGGAACGCTCGGAATATGTCTGATAATAACTCCCTTCCTGGCAAACTTTGTAGCAGGGTAGCAATCAAAGGTGCACAAATATCTCTACAAAAATAAGACTTCAAAAAGAACATGAGTCACTGATCCCATTTTGTATCTATAGCAAGAGGTAAATAGAACAAAAATAGTGCTACAATAAGGTAAAGACTCCAACTCCAAGCTAAACCTCTGATGTTTTCCTGGACAAGTTCATGTACTTTTCTTGGCAAGAATTCCGAAGTAGTTTGCCACAGCATTCTTCTGAAGTGTTCTTCTTTCCACTCCAACCTTCAGGCCTGGAGTCTCCTGGTCATCTCCTATCCAGCAAAGGTTGGTTGACATTACAATATCTGTCCCTTGATAGTTCTCAAGCTAGTACCCTAAATTGGACCAGTGTAAAGACTTGAAGATAGTTCAGTACTGTAATACTGGATACATAAAAGGTAGGATATTATCTGAATTTAGGTCCTCTCATATCGGAATGACTGGTAATATGGCTTGAATCTCTTTACAGATCTATCTCCTACATTTCTTGTTTAATAAACTCTGAGATTTTCAGGACCTGACACAAAATGATAAATGTAAAAAATAAATTAAGTTGGAAGGTGTTTATCCATTCTCTTCCAAAATAGATTTAAATTTATTATCCCAAATAATTGTTTAAAATTTAAAATATGGTCATATGAATGATAATCTGAAAGCAACTCCCATTAACTTCAGCATTAAGTTTTCACCAATTACGTTATGCAGACTTTTAATCTGCAGTCTTGGATTTAATTTTTATTTGCTGCAGTTTCCAATCATATTGTTATATTGTACTTCTATTTAGGTCACAGCAGGAGGGAGCATCTAGCTGACCTTGGCTAATTTTGGAAAAATTAATCAGGGTTGGTCCTGATTAGCACAAGAATGGGAGACCACCATTAAATCTCAAGGCTAGACAGTGTTTGACTACAAGAATAATGCTGTTTTGTTCCCTTCTACAAAGGGAAAGATAGCAAGAGTGAATATAAAAACTACAGAGAATTCATTTCTGAAGTGTGTCTAGGAAGGTGTTCGGCAGAATTCTGATAGAAAAGGTACAATAAGCAACAATGGCCAAAATTTAGGAAATGCAGTGCAGCTTTATACCATGTAGTGATGCACATATTATATTTTTGCACTTCAAATTATCATTAAGAACCACATGAATGTAGCAAGAAAATTATGTTTGCTGATTTAGTGAAAGTGTATGATAAAATAAAAAGGCTGGAATTATGGAATGTTTTAGATGACTGTGGAGATGAAGGCTGGTTGCTGAACGCCATAAGAGTGATAATATGATAGAAAGAAAGCATGGGTGAGAATAAATGGAATGCTTAGCAAATGGTTGGATATTGAGCAGGGAGTAAGATGAGAATGTGTGTTGCCCCCTTAGTTATTTAATGTATTGATAAATAAATGTATAAGAATACTAGTGATGTCATTAGCAGTGAGTTGGTTGGGATGTGAATTTTGTGTAACTTTGTATGAAGATGATACTGTGTTGTTGGCTGAGAACCCAAATGATCTGCAGTGAATGTATGGCTGTATGATGCAACAAGGAATAAGGATCTGAAAATGAATGTATCCAAGATAAAGGTAGTTGTGTATAACAAGAAAATTGAGTCAACTCTGGCAAGCTATATATAAATGGCAAAAGACTAGAGCAAGTAGATAAGTTGTGTACTTTGGTAGATGAAAAAATGGATTAAGAAATGTTCAGATGTGCAAAGATAACAGGCAGCAGATAGTATATGGTATGTTATGAGAAATAAATATTTGAAAGAAAAGCAAGAATGTCTGTGTTTCTCTCCAGTTTGTTATATGAAAGTGGAAGTTGATATGCCAGGAGAAATAGAAAAATAAGTTGAATGCAGAGCGAATGGGTTACTTAAAAGTGGGTGGTAAACAAGAAGGTAGAATAAAAAAATGATTGGTTGCTAAATGAATGTAGATCGAATACAAAACAAAGTAACCGGTATGAAATTCTTATTCTTACTAGTTTTGGGCACATAGAGAGGATGAATGAGGAGAAATTCCAAAACCAATATAGATAGTCCTCACTTAATTACCACAATTGGGACCAGAATTTAGGTTACTAAGTGATGTAGTTGTTAAGCGAATCATCATGTGACCAGACCCAATTTTACAACCTTTTTTGCAGTGGTTGTTAAGCAAATCACAGTGATCAATAAGCAAATCACCTGGTCGTTAAGTGAATCATATGGTAGTTAAGTTCCCCATTGATTTTGCTTGCTGGCAGCTGGCTGGGAAGGTTGCAAGTGGCAATCACATGACCCCTGGACACTGCAATTGTCATAAGTGCAAGCTGATTGCCAAGTGCCCAGATCATGATCATGAGACCCTTGGGGCACTGCGATGGTCATAACTTTGGGCACTGTTCATAAGTTACTTTTTTAGCACTGTCATAACTTCGAGCAGTTGCTAAATAAATGATAGTTAAGCGAGGGCTACCTGTATATGAAAGAAGAGTGAATAGGTTGAAAGAAAGGGAAAGGCTGAGGCTGGATGGAGTTGATGAGATCCTCAAAGAGAGGTGAGAAGTTGAAAGAACAGAAAGAAATGCATGAAATAGGGAATGGAAGTGGTTGGAACTAGGTTACAACCTATCCTTTGCAAAGACAGAAAGCTTTGGGGAAGCACAGTAAACTGCAATAGTGTAAACTAGTTTCCTTTTCTTTTTCTTATCTCATGCCTTTAATTTCTTTAGTTTATTATTTCTTTCTCCTTTTCTGCACTCTGCATAAAACTGTTTATCTCAAATGGGAATAGCAGGATGGATATGTATATATTTATGTTAAATATTTATGTGAAAGCAAGGTAGGATATTATTCGTTTTTAAGGTTGAAAGTGGATTAGCATAACACAGAGCTTAAAACATTATTATGCCATAAAACAGCTGGGAGGGTGGGCAAGGGAGGTTACCCTTAGATAAATTAAATTAATATCCTAAAGCAGGCTAGGCCATAACCAGCCAAGAAAAACTACTTGCAATTGAGGCAGAAAAGAATTGAAGGACAAGTGAAAGGCATGTTGCCTAAGTGGAACTAAGCAGCTAGCAGCAGCTACTCCCCCTTGCCTACCCACCCCCACCTCAAACTCTGCTTGAAACTCAGGCTGTTCTTTTCTTGCAGGGCTGCATGGGGGGTTGCCTAAGGAAATCACCTATTCAGGGGCTTCTTTCTAGTTTTATGGGGAGCAACCAGAGACGAAACATTATCAGCATAAGTAGTGCAACACATCTTGAGAAGCTCAGTGGGTAAGCACACAGCTATGCCAATTGCATGATGGTGAGTGATGTAAAAAGAGGCTTAATTTGCAACTTTAATAATGCCTCAGGTAGCCATCCAGCAAACCTTCTACACCACTTCGTGCCAAGATGTACATTGCTTTTGTTGCAGTAGCTAGTGAGGTGTTCAGTCCACCATATGGTTCATTACAATATGTAGAATTAATTTAAATGTTTAAGGCCAAGATGGTGAAGAAGAGTTTCGCTGCTATACTGCCTACAATGTTCCCTCTTGACCCTTGCTCATCTTAATTTTTTTGAGCTAGCTGAAGCAGATGGTGAAGCTCTTTGCATGATGGAGTGGTGTCGCTACCTTAAAAGGGATGATGGTGTTCCACTCCTGTAAAAACTCTCCATTTAGAAGTTTATGGTAAATAATTCGCAGATGCTTCTACAGTTATCACTGTAACTAGAGGCCTAACTGTCTTCTGTAGCTAGGGATGCCTGTTACCAATCTTAGCTGACTGAGCAGCTGTGCCCTTCCTGAAGAGGAATAGTCTAACCACAGTTGTCCAAGTGCTAATGATCTATCATGTCTAGATATGAGTGGGGCAGTCATGCATATATTACATCTGTGCTGAAACAACTGATGTTTCGTTTTGGTGTGCTTTTTGTGCCTTCAAGTCAGTGTTGATTCCTGGTGACTGCCTGGACTAGTCCCTGGCAACATTGTCGGAAGTGGTTTGCCACTGCATTTTTTTCTAGGGCTGAGAGAGAGTGACTGGCCCAAGGTCACCCAGCTGGCTTTGTGCCGAAGGCAGGACTAGAATTCATAGTCTCCTGGTTTTTTGCCTGGTACTTTAACCACAACCCCAAACGGGCTTTTGAAACAATTGTACTAGCCGCAAATTAGCTCCAATTGCTGGCTTATTAGCTACTATGCCTGGCTACTAATTAGCTTCCAAGCCATCACCAGCATGTGAAAACTCTGAACAGCTCGGGAAAAGAAATCTAGTAATGCTTTCTGCACAGCAGGTGTTGGAAGGCAAATACAGGAAAATCCCCTTTGCTGAACAAAGATGCCTCTCTGATATAGGTACAACAGAAACCACAGCCCATGTTTTGATATACTGCCAGTACTACAGAGACTCTCTTTGTAGCTGATTTCCCCACTCCCTTCTAAATTCCCAGGACAATTCTGTGTTCCTAAACAATGCTAAGTTTTGTTATACCATGTAAACTCTGCCCTGCTATGAGTAGTCATAATAAGGTCTATTCATCCCCAACCGTAACATTTAGTAGAATCCCTTCTCTATTATACACTTGTTTAACCACTGAGCTTCTCTAGGGAGGCCCTATTAACAGTGCCATTAATTGTCATCTTATGATCACTTGCAGATGGGCCTCCTTGATGGCGCTGCCTTCTCTTTGGAATGGTTTTCCCCCACGTTAGAGGGCGCTTGCCTTTATATTGGCTACAAAGTCCTATCTTTTCAGGGAGGTCTTCCCTGTATAAATAGTAGAGACAAATGTTTATTTATTTGTATTAATTTACTTATTCCTTTTCCATTCATTTTAATATGCATATTTTATATTAACTGTTGAACAGGTTTTTTTTTTTCAGTTTGACTGAAATATTTTATGGGAAACAGTATATAAATTTTAAAAAATAAACAAATAAATACAATTAATCTGCATGGTAATGATGCAAATTACCTGCAAAACTTTCCCTTGGGGGTTCTCTTCGAATGACAATAGCTGCTGGTAAAGAGGTTCCAGCGTTTTTCTTGCCACCTTTGTTTTCTTTTTGGCTATACAGACTCCATTTTCTAACAGATACACCTTTACATATGGTGCTTTGGAGGGGAAAATATAAAGAACTGTTAAGAAGACAATTTCCACATTAGCTACACCCTTGAGCAATGAATAATATTTAGCCAAGAAGTGCTTCAACTGAATATATCTTCACACAGTATGGTGCATTTATGAGTCACCAAAATGAATTACTTGTGCAAGCTTTTCTTTCCTTCCTTTGTCCCCCTTTCCTAGCACTGGGGATAAGCAAATACTAGTAGTATTGCTTCAGGGTTCAATAGATGAGGTCTCCTGTACTAAGCAAAGCAGAAGGGCAATTCACAGTTGTAGCTCTGGATCCCAAGAATGCTAAGACTTTTCATGCATATGTCCATGTAGCATTACTGACGTTCTTAAAACAGTTTTATGATTTAATATATTAATTTCATATATCAAAACTGGAACAGAATTAAGCAAGTTGAATTCAAAAAAGTAATACTCTGTATTATTGCAGATGTCATCTCTAAACAAGACAGCCTTACAGGGAAGTTCAGTAGTGTAAAGCCTAGGCTACTATAACTAAAGTAGGTAGTAGTTTTTTACAAGTAGGTATAAAAAACAGATTGCTCATATGCTATCACAGCATTCATCATTCTGGGAGCTAAGCATACGTCTCTTACCTGGCAGTGTCTTTGAACCTGGTTTTACAACAAGGCCTCGTGCTCTTATTATTTCCACTTCCAATTGTCCCTTTTTGTCCATCATTCCAACCTGGATATCACCTAAGGAGACAAAAAATGCAAGTACTTAAATGAAAAGCAGATACAATTATATGAAAACATATACATTATTCAAAGTAAATCCCTGTTGCCTATTACACACACACACACACACACACACAGAGCGCCTGTGGTCATATAAATAGACCTTAAAGTAAATACTTAAATAATTAATCTGTACCTCATCATTAACTCACTTAGTTTAACTGAAATTATATCTGATCACTCCTGATTTTGCATTAGATTCTTACTTACATATTATAATTAATGGACTGAACAATAGATTTTAAATTTCTACAGTAAGCAATTTATAGCATGGACAGCGGTTCTCAACTGGAGGCCCTAGGATATTTCAAGGGGGACACAGTTGAAAAACATATAATGGAGGGCCATGGCATGTGTCAAAGGGGCCACAGAACAGCAATGTGTATTATACTGCAAATACTGTCCAGTAGACACCAGAAAAGGGACCAGTCATTGACCCATGTCTGTATCCATAACAGGACCTGGACAGGGGGCCACAGGAGAAAAACAAGTTGGAAGGGGGCCATGGGAGCAAAAAGGATGAGAACCACTGCTATAGGATACATTTTCCCAAAATAAAGCCTGATCAACAAGCTAATGGCGAAAATAACTCCACTGGTTTTCCTTAATATGCAATATATATTGTTAAAATATTTACCAGTTATTATATTTATATATATAGTTGAATTTCATATCATATGAGAACACTGGCAATTAATAATTGTTTTTGTGCAAGGAGATTGCCCGGAGTGGACTCTGGACAGCATACAAAACTAGAGAAAACATAAAAACAGCTAAAAACATTAAATCAAATAGCCCAGGCTAAAATAATCTAACAGACAGCAAAATCAACATAACAAAATAGAGGCCATTGAACAAATAATAAACATCAAACCAGGTCTGGGACTAAAGCCAGGTTTTCAAAGCTTTCCAGAATCACAGGAGAGAGGGCACTGTTTTTATCTCTGGGGGGATGCTGTTCCAGAGGGCGGGGGCCACAACAGAGAAGACACGCTTCCGAGGTTCCACAAGATGACAGTGTTTAATGGAGGGGACCTGGCGTACACCCACTCCGCTGGAATGTACTGGGCAGGCAAAAATAATTGGAGACAAGTGGTCCCTCAGATATAGGAGTGCCTTTAAAAAAAAAATGAATAGATACTTGCTATGAGAAAGTTGGAAAATAGAAAAGGTGGGAAAACAGATCAAGCAGATTATTGATCAAGAGCAATTATTAATTGCCAATGCACTCATAAGTGATGAAATTCAGCCATATATGGGCGGCATACAAGCCGAATAAATAAATAAATAAATAAATAAATCTAATTATAATTGTCCATAAAAGCACTGTTACGTTTTCTAGATGTTAGATACTCACAACTGCAACAGTTGTCATATGCAACTGTGTTAAGGTGGTGGATTAGGAGAGAGAAGACCCAGGTTTTAGTCCTCCCTTAGACACAGAAGCCACTTTGTGTCAGCCTCTCTTTCTTAGCCCTAATGAGCTAATGAACTAGTCGAAAGAAAATCCCTTGTCAGTTTGTGCACTGATAGTTTTGCTGTAAGAACTAGGTAAGCATGATGCAAAAACAAATGGAACTTGTGACCATCCAGGGCAAATGCTAAGAAAAACAACAACGAATGGTCATAATCACCCTGAGGTGGGATTTTGTGTGTGTGTGTATGTATAGTTGGTGTTTGCCTTCCTCTTCAAATGTAATCTAACTCAAAACTATTCCAATAAATCTAAGGTGAATATAGCTGGTTGACCAAGCAATTCAATTTGAATTTAACTATTCACATGTCAAAATTTCTTACCCATTGCCGGAGTAGCCAGAGTCTGGCGCCCAACAAGCTGTGCAGGGCCAAGTCCATCCAGAAAATCACTGAATTGGCTATCTGCTGCCAACCGCACACCAGGAAAGATCAAACTAACAGAAAGCACATTTCTTTTTAATACTATGGTTCTACCACAAAGATCCACAAATTATATTATAAACCTGGGCAACAATAGTTATGTTCCATTCCATATATATTGTACATTTCCAAATAAATAAATGGCATTTTATGGCACAACAAGACATTTATTATTGAATATGCTGTCTTTTCTTATTTTATTTGATATCAAAAATATTTGTGATCATATTACTTGGCTTTTGGAGTCTGATCTGGGACCAAAAGATTCTAATTTGCTTATATGAAAAAATTATTACATTCTGAAAGCTGGTGTACATTTCTCACATTGTTTATTGTATGTTACAATGTTGTAAATGTGCTTTAAATTGATAATACAATTGATTAAAAGAGTTGCCCTATAGTTTCTGAAAAGAACCAAACTGGACAGAACACATTTCCTGCCTATATTTTCAGTCAAATACTGAATTTAAATGTTGCCAATTAAAGGTTTGTCATGTATGCTGTTCCTCTACTCTGAACAGTATTTCATCTTCAAGAGTTACTGTAAGCCTCTTTCAAATTATAAGTGTGAAGAATGACACTGAGTGAAAACAAGAGTTTGCCTTTACCTAAGCATATTCTGTAGAATATTACGAAATGCCCTGCATTTCCGGATGGAACAGAGCTACTATGATGTCTTCCTTATTTTTTAAGTAATCTGCCATTTTGACTGGCTGAAAAGATAGTTGACTCAACGTAAAGTATTTCTTTCTCACTATCATTGTCATTGGCTTGCTTTATCTCCTGTTTATCTCCCGACTCTTCAAATGTATATTGCTCAAGGCAGCTAACTTCATACATATATAACAATGTCTAAACAGAGGCAGCAAAAGTTAAGATGGCAGTCATGGTGGTGCAACAGAAGCCCTGCCCCTTTTGTGCAGGTATGTGACACTGATGCAGGTACAAAAGGTGTGGGCTTTGATTGCACTGCAGCAACCGTCTTCTTGACTTTTTGATCCTCCTGCAGATGCCACTGTCCTTCTGTAACAGCCTTTTCCTACTTGGTGCCTTCCAAATGGGTTGAACTGGAATTCCCATCATTCCCTTCTATCATGTCTATTGGGCACGATAATGGCTTGGCATGCCAGGAACTGTTGTTGAGGAAAAAGGATAGGCTAAATTCCGTGTCTCACTAAATACAGTGGTATGCATGCCCTTCTTTTCTGATGTTACACTTGTAAAGAATGTGACAGCCTTATCTATTTGGCAGCCAGTCCAAAAAGCTGGTCCTGCAATTAGCATTGTAGGATGTAGGAAAATTCAGCAGGGAGAAGGGTAGCTGGTAGAAATCTGGGTACTCTCATCATCACCATCTGATAGCAAAAGTATCAACCACTCAGGTGATGAACTCTGCTGACTAAGATCCATGAAAATAATATAACTGACCAAAATGATGTACTTGTCTATATAAATTCTTGTTGGAGATGAAGCCCTGCATGCAGATAGATAGATAGCACATTTATGTACTGCCACAAAATGGTTATAAGGATTATTTTTTAAAAAATTATATTCCATATTCAATTAACATCGCCAACATTTAGAGTGATGTATGTTCATGTGCAATGGTGTGATCTTAAACCCCATTAAATCAATGACATTTGTTTTAAAGAGATTTACTTACAGTTACAATCATGACTTACTTTCCCTCAGAGCTATAACTGTTCATGCTGCCATCTGTAGACTCTCTGCTGGCCTGACGTGTCATCCAATTCCTCATCTCCACAGCCAACCCAGTTTCTGTGCTTCTCTGTACTGTACTCTTCAACTTTTTACCACCTGCTTCTAAAAAAAAAAGTTAAAATGCTTAGCTGTATCAAGTATTCAAATAAATAGAAATATATTTAAGTAGCCAATATAAACACAGAAATTCAGAGCTGTACTATTCTGCAATAACATCAAAAATGCTTAGAATACACAACAAGAATACACTATTTTAATAATGCTTCTTATAGTAATCATATATGTATGATTTTCAAACTTAAACGTGCACAGTCAACCAGATCTTCATTGTATGCCTGAAAATAATTTTGCCTGGGTAATTAGATTTTCCACCTAGCAATAAAATTGGAAAATATAAAGCTCTCGTGGCAGTTATTGTAATAACCATTGCATTAATGGAAAGAACATTATACAGAGTAGCCTTATAGTGTAAACTGGTTTAGGCATAAATAATTATATTTGGACTAAGAATTATTCTTTTACCTAGTCAATAGAAACTACAAAAAGATAGTGAAACAAGATATGGTATATGTACTTTGCATTTGTTGCTTAAATTCTTCATGTGCATTTATTTATTAGATTTCTTTCTCACCTTTCATTCAAGAACTCAAGGAGGTATATATAGCATTCTCTCCTCCTATTTTCTTGAACAACTTCTAAATCTAGTTAAGTTAAACAATGGGCACTGGAAGAATACTATTGTCAGAACATATTCTCTCTTTCTTGCAGCCTTTGTGTACACAGAGTCCCTATATACCCCCTACTTCAGCATCAGATATTGCTTAATCTAATGTTCTCAGGAATTTTCAGAAGCTAGAATCAGGTAAGATATTGAAACAAATTTCTGTACAACAAAACTTGTATTATAATGTTCATGTCTGCAAAGTGAAAATGACATTTCTTTTCCTTTCTATTGATAGAAGAGCAATGTTTTAATCATCCCTTTCTCTGAATTTAGCAGTTAAAGTCTGCTAAATTTGACCATAACATGAAACTTGTATAATAGCAGCAATATTCTGCTAATTCAAATGTTTCCTATAAACAAAACACTCTGAACAGTGTGTAATATTTAAATGCTGAATATTATTATGAGTTTTAAATTGAGTGGAACTAAAATCCAGTTTAACACTCAATCTCTAAATTTATTTATTTATTGGATTCATCAACTATCCCAATCCTGAAGGATTCTGGGCAATGTACTAAACAAAACATAGTAACAAAGTTGTATATCTGCGTGTGTTAATAGTTATTCAACAGTTGAAATAATATACTTTTAATTATGAAGAATGGAATGAGTGTTAAATCCTGAGTAACTTACTCAGCTAAGAAGAAGCAAAGCATGCACAGAATTTCTATAATGTATATCTTAATAGGTTTTGATGCATATCCAAACTGATGCATCTGCCATTTTTCAGATCCTGCAGCATAAAGTACAATGCCGGAGAAAGTTGTGACTGTATTTAGTTAGGAAACAGTTCATTATAGAAAGCATGCTAAATTTCAACATGTAAGATGTCAGGACATAGTCTATTATATGCAAGAATGATGACAAGGCAACATGATTTTTAATATTTTGCACACTTGTGATTCAACAGCTAAACTTTCAATGCCATGATAGTCTCACCTCTGCAGCTTTACAAGGTACGAACCACAGGAATAGAGTTAGTTTATTCTTCAGTAAAATACTTGTGTTGCTTTTCCTCAAAGTATAAGGAAAAGGTGCTTAATCTCTATCCTCTAAAAATGTATTTTGGCAGGTACAAATTTTCCAGCACCTCAAAACTTTTTTTAAAGTTACAGGTTCATATTGTTGGATGTCAACCTTCTAGGTCAATTTTCAAAAAAAGAATTTGAGTAAATAAGTAAATCTCTACCAGTCCTGAGGATTCTTCCCCCTACCTAATAAATGTTTCTGTGTGGCAAATTTTTAATGTGTATGCATATATTTAAGTATGTTTTGTCTATCTGCCAAAAACCACACTGCAAAAAAGACGCAGCCAGGACACACCAAATTATTAATTACATATAAATTACATATTTATATGTAATTGATATCTACTAATTAAAATTAATTGCGTGTAAAATAAGGTACTGTACTTAGAAAATGGAATCGTTCTAACAGAAACCACTTGGAAGTATACAAGAACGACAAGTACATACAGTTATGTATAGATATAATTCCCTTCTTCCTTCCAGCAGTAGCAGTGAGAGAAGGAGGAGGAACAACAACAATGACAACAATAAAATAACAAGAACAGACTGAATATGGAATAAGAGGAAGGCTAGCCCCATTGGGCAGGGAAGGAACTTAGAAAGGAAGAAAGGGGACGATATAACCAGTCAAGGAAGGGAAAAAATGAGAAATAATCCCTATTTAGGTTTCACAAAAAGATTTAAATTCACCCAGTTAGCAGTCCTCCAAGTAACAATTGATCTTCAGATGAACCTTCAAAGGCATCCAAACATTTCAGCAGCTATGGCTGCAGTTATTTGCCTTTCCTCCCACTTGCTTACTTTTTATCATGCCTTCTGTAGTTTGCAGCCAGATGCACCAGTCTCCCCCCAAATTTTAGTCAACTATTTTGTAATGTTTAGAAACACTATTCCTCTAAACACTGGTTGTCGGGACACTTAAGCAGGAACGAATTGAAGTTCTGTCTGGTATCCATGGTGCAAAATAGGTTGCTGGACTAGATAGGCATTTTCTTAAAAGATCAAACTTCTTCCATCCTAATCACAGATAGGATAATCATGTAGCTAGCAATTCAATGGCGCATACAACAAAATTCATAGTCACATAATAATGGGCAGGTAACATTGGCAATGAGTAAGTGGGTAATACAGATGACATATTTTAAGAAAATTATATTATTTTGGAGAAGAGGTATATTTCAGATTGGATAAACAATGAATAAAGCATCAAGGCAATATATCAATGATATAAATGTTACGGATCTAAAAGAAGAAGATATCTGTAAGTGCAGGGGAAAGAAGATATGGTGGAAAGACAAAGGTGGGTCATTACTGTATATGGAGAGGCAGTACAACAGACCATTATTCCTCCCAAACTGTGTCTCAGTTCAGAAGAGCCTGACTCAGTCAGGCTTTGGGGACAGGCTTGAATGATTGCTGCTTAATGAAAGGCAGTTGAATGATTGCTGCTTAATGAAAGACAGTTCACAAGGAAACAGTGATCTAGAGCTCATTCTGCATTAAAAAGCCAATCTGACTTGTACAAAATATAACTGGACAAAACTGAGACATCTATCAGTCTCTCACTGGTTTGCCCCCATGGATTACCCATGCAGTAGCATGTAACACCTCAGAGATGGGGAACTGCAATAGTTTACCATACTTCTATCTCCCTAACAGTATGTCTTCTGGCCTTGAGTATAATATTCTAAATGTGGGAGGTTTTTAAAATTTGTTTATCTAGCAAGTTTCTGAACCGCTCTCAATGGTTGAAGAACTCATAGATTCAAGTGTACAAACAAAAATGAATGAATATTCCAAAGGACTGACTCATAAAGTGCAAAGAAGACAGCTAACCTCATGTGGAATGGCTATGAGATTCAGCCCTTAATGTAACTAACAGAAACAAATTCAATTAATTTCTAAGTGCTCAACTTAGAGCTCTAAAACATAAAATTCCAATTTGAAACTAAAGCTACATAATTAACTGAAGATCTCACCTGAGACAGACTACAATTTAGCATGAACAAAAATATTGTTGCCCTGTATTCAATATACAGAATTATACAACATTATGTACACTTAATATGCAATGCTATATTTTTTAATAAACATGCATGTTTTGTACGTGATTAGGTATGCTGAACATTGCAATATAAAAAACTAAACGGAAAAACAAAGTCTAATAAATGATAAGCAACTTTAAATAGATACTGCCACTGAGATTATAAATCCTCAGTTTAAATTCTTCGTATCTTAACTCTACTATCAAATATGCATCGTCCTTTGGACCAGAAACATTTCCATAATTGAATATTATACAGCAATAGTCATGTCCTTAGGTGACTATGGACTACTTGCATACTGTCAAAATGGCTGCCACTCACATAGCCAATCCAAAAGCATTTATTTATCAAAACAAAACAACAAAACAAACACTCAAAGTGGCAAGGATGATCCCCATCACCACCTCTGCCCCTCAAGATACTATCATCAAACTTTTGTTTTCTTTTCAAAGCATGTGAGCACACTTTCAGACAAAAAAGTGAACTACAGTCACCCTCCAGTATTATTTTTTTTTTAAACAATCGCTAGTTGGTTTACATGAGGACTAAATATATTTTTATAAAAATGATTTGCTTTACGGCATGCCACCTTTCCTTTAAAAAAAAAATTGGAATTGGACATGACAGGAACCGAGAGAGATTTCGGTGGGCTCCATGTTATCGATCTCTAAATATTTAAGTTCGTATTCTGAACGTTCTATAACTCATTTGAAGGTCTGTGTACCAGCCACAAAAATAGGGCAAACATCTTGAAGTACTAATCCAGATCACATGATGCACTGACATACTGCAATAGTATGTTTGGTGAATGGCCACCTGCATATATACACATAAAACACAGAGGCAGGCACCTTTTGTTGGCCAGGGGCTTCATTTAATTTAACTTTATTTTTTGAGGTTCAGTAGCCACAGCACATAAGGAGAGAACTTGGGGTGATGGTTGTCTAGTTTTTTGGAACAGCAGTTGGGGGGGTTAATTTTTAAAAAACTGCACTCAGTATATTTGGAGGTATAAGCAGGAGTTTTTCTTAATAGCTAAAAATGGCACAAAATTATGTCACCAGTTTTCAGAAATTCTGGTGAAAAGCGTCTCTGAGGACCACAAAAGGGGATTCAGAGGTTCCATATGGCTTTGAGGACTCTCTATTTCATGGATCTACATTTGTGTATTAACATCGGTTCTATTCAATGCCAGCCATTATATATGGGTGGGAGATAATTAGACCTGAAAAAGCAAGTATGAAGGTGTGCAACATTTAAAAAATTATATGCAATTAAATAATTTCCCAATATTTGTTAGGAATATTTTATTATAATATATAATACTTAAAATAAATTGTCAAGTATACTTGAAATAAGTGTCAAGTCTATATAATAACAAAACTGAACATATCTGACCCAGTTAAAGGCCTATTTTTACCCAGGCACCTAAGAAATGTCAGTAAGCTCTTCCCTGTCTTCTAAATTTAGCTTTGATTTGTCACAGTTGAAGTTATGTGTTAAAAGACTCCAGATTTTAGAAACCTCATAGCATATTTAAAAACCACAACTTCTCTGCTATGGTGTTCATATGATGGATGTGTGTGTGACTGACTGATTAATTGACTGAGAGAGAGAGAAATGAGTAAAACTGCAGTTGGGAGTGATACACTGTCTTTAGGCAAATTACGGAGCACCAAACACTAGCTAACTTTTAGGTAGCACAGCACTTTTTAATTTGTAATTCAGCTATTTTTATAGAGGAAGCAAAGCTGATTAGCATTTTATACTAGCTGAAAAATATTTGCTGCTTTTAAATAGCATTTTGTTAAAGCATTTTGCAGTTGCAGGACATTAGTTGGGAAGAGGGCATGTGAATTAGATGGACATACTTCCACACATCTGATCGCGATGCAGGCATCTATAGAGAGAAATCAGGAAAAAATAGGAAAAATATTGAAAAGACATCACAGCTGAGAGTAATCCTGGATATTGCACATGTAATATAAAAAGTCACAAACAATACAGCAATACAGCATAAACAATACAAAAAGTCACAAACAAAGACTTGCCGGTAAAAAGGATCAGATTCGGAAAACCTTCATGAAATCTTTATATGTTTTATCTGAGTATGGGAATCAATATCAATATCCTCTGCACGTGACAAAGACGACATTTCTGTTGAAAGAAAGGATCAAGCTACATGCTCCTGTTTACCTGCAGGACAGCTGGGCCATATTCTGGAATAAGTTTTTGGCTGAGCTGGACAGTTTTTCTCTATGATCATGTCAGTTGTGAACCACGATATATCTTTCACTCCTGTCCAACTAAAATTGCAAAGAATGTTTGATTTTGTAACTAGTGCAATACTGAAGAACAGAAGGTTATACTGACTCTGGAATATGGGGGGAAAAGATATAATTCATGGACACATCAGTAGAATTGCCCTTGACCTTTTGTTAGAAATGCTTACCTAATGCTTAAGTGCACGCACGCGTGCACACACACACAGACAATTATATGTTTTAAACTATAAAACAGAAACTAGCGAGAGAGAGCACTTTTAATCCTGGCCTGTATTATCACATATCACATATAATCATATATAATAATAATAATCATGATATACATTTCAAACTTAAATGTCTGCAAAGCAAGCATTGACAGGGAAACTATCCAAAGATAAGCTGTTTTTAGCTTTAAGTTTCAACAATGAAACAATATTGCCTTTTGCCGAAATGTTGGTTAATTACTAGCTGGACAGCTGCAATCCAGTACCTATTTATCTGAGTGTTAGCCTGAATAGGCAGAATTAAAATGCACCTTTTATAAGTTATACTAACAGCTGCAGGTGAAGAAACATCTTTTAGGTTTGCTTCTACCAGTCACAGATGTAATGCAGCCTTGGCCAATAACCCCTCTACACAGTTAAATATAATTCCTCTCTATATAAAAGCCAATTCCATCCACAATACTTCTGCCACATGCCATGGAATAAAAATGGAAGAAAGTTTTTTAGATGATTGTATATGCAAGCTAATTTTCAAATGCTTTTTATAAAACTTGCCTGTACATTTCAATAAAAACTAAATTACTATATAAATATAAATACTGTATATATGATTTCTACATCGTACTCTATATGGGACTGACTTTGAAGAAGCTGATAGAAAATACAGAAGACCACTCGTTGGCAGGTGAGTCATGCTACTCACACATAACACCAGTGTTATGGACTCTACAGTGGTTACCAATAGGCTTCTGGGTATAATTCAAAGTTCTGATTTTGAGCTATAATGCCCTGTCTCACTCTGCATTCCCATATCTGTACAGCTGCTTATTCCAAGTAGAATTCACTGATACAGTCTGTGTACTGAGTGAAAACGCAGAGGGTTCATCCCGCTTGTGGCATTCAAGGCGGAGCTAGAACTAGTACTTTTCAACAGTAGCGCTAACCCTCTGGAATTACTTGCCTCCAGAAATCTGTAAGGCACTCTCTTTCCTAATATTTAGGAAGGCGGTGAAAATACAACTTTCTAAGAGTTTTTAATGTTTAGAATCATAATGGAATCCCTAATATTAATTATACTGTATGATGAAGGGAATGGTAATTTTAATAATAATTTTAATAGTATTTTTAGCTTGTGTAACATTGTTTTTTTTTTTTGAAATGGTTTTGTTATTATATTGTAAACCATCATTAGTTCTTAGAAAGTATGGCAATATAAAAATACAGTAAGTAAGTAAAGGATTATTTCTATTTTAATAAAATATATAAAGAGCTTTAAAATCATGGAGCACATTTATGCAACATGCTCAAATCTGAGTTCAGTGAATCTTATGCTTGTCACACATATTAATATTGCATTATATTCCAGGTATTTAAGATAATTTCCATTACTTTCTCACAAAGAGAACAGATCTGAATGAATTTTTATATTTACTGGAACAGATAAGTAATCATTAATGTAATTATTTAGAAACCAATTCATATGTTCTGACTCCCCCTCTCTTTTCCAGTCAATCCAGTTTAAACACTTTCTGAAGGAAGAGCATGATGGGAGGACATGACATATTTCAGAGCTCATACTCTGCATGTGAATAACTCCAAGTAGAGTCTGTTGCATTTCATGATGGAAAAAACATCTGACTGAAACACAGGAGGAAAATACTGATCTAAATGATCAGCTTGCAAACCCATAGACTTTTAACTTTTGGTGCTAATTTTGGTGCTAATTTTTCATGGAACTATTTTGTATCAAAAATGTAAAAATATGGGTGTACTCTCTCTATAGGAGAGAGCCAGTTTGATGTAGTGGTTAAAAACACTGGGCTAGAAATTGGAAAACTGGAAGACGGTGAGTTCTAGTTCTGCCTTAGACATGAAGCCATTTGGGTGACTTTGGGCCAGCCATTCTCTCTCAGCTCTCATTCTCAAGGAGGCAATGGCAAAAAGTAGCCCCTCCCTGGTATTGATGAGCCACGGATATCAGTCAATATAAGACAGTTTCCTATGTTCCTAATGTACAGTTTAATAAATTAAGTTTGTGTAACTGATTATATAAACATACAGTGTTTAATATTTTCCTTTTAATTATCACAAAAAGCATGGAAATGTACACACAAATAATGTGTACACATGCAAAAAGCACACAAATGTACACACCAGTTTTAATCTCACTGATTAAAACTGGTCTTTATAAATTAATTAGCTTGAGTTTTTGCTGATTAATATACCACATTAAACTAACTGAAGGCTACAGCTTCCAATTTAACAGACTTGACAGATTCACTTTCTTGGAAACCAATTCAAACAGTAGGAAAATGATATAAGTAAGTTGCACGGATTCATTTTAGTTATAAACTCAACAGGTAACTCATAGGAATTCAATCTTCTGCAACATCACTCTTCAGTCACTTCACATCTTCAGCCCTTTAGCCACTGCATGATTTACTAAAATTATCCAAACATTCAACAAGCACTATATAATATGTAGGGTTTCATCTTCATCAGTTGAAAAATTTGTAATTGCTAGCCTCAGTGTAAGTAGTAGGAGACAATACTATACTCTCCTCAATGCAAGTTAAGTGTATCCATGCCAGGTCTGTATTAATGCTTACCAAAAAATTTCAGAGTTGCACTTTAAATAACTAGCCTACCATTAAAACAGAAGAGATGATAATTTCTTAAATTAAAATCAATGTAGTTGTGCTTAACTTGGAGTTCTGTAATATACAGTAGTTTTAATTAAGGACATTTATTTCTTTATCATCATTTTTAAGCTGCTATTTTCACAACACTGTTCATATTAACGCATTCCTAAGACTTGGTGAAAGCAGTATGAACAGAAAGTATTACCACCTTTACCGGCCCACCTTTGGTATTAGTATATCATCTTTCAGAAAAGAAACACACCCAAGGGTCTCCACAAACAATGGCCCTTCTTAGCGTGCCACTCACGATAGCGGCAATCGCCTCATCCACCAGAAGTTCACACCATCCAAACTTGCGAGATTCGCAGAACAAGCCACGGTCCTCTTAGGCTGCTAGATGCTGGGGAGCCTGTCTTCCTGCCCGCTTTACTGAAATGTCGAACAGCATCTTCTGGGCAGCATGAAAGAAGAACTGCTGCCCGTTCACCCACACCTCCCCTAAGCCACTGCTCTTCATCTCCTCCAGGGAGTTCCTACAGGGAAGTAAAAGGTGGGCACTTTGAAAGAGTAGGAGAGGCTGCTCCGGCTATGTGCTCACTGCATGCTGCGTCCCCAGCTGGACTTTTTCCTCCCACTGCTTTCAGAGTGGCATAGGAAGCAAAGCTTCTGCAAGGCAGATGCTCTTCGGGAGATGGTGCCTGGGGCAAGGCGGACACTGGAACCAGCGACAGACCCCAGCTTTTCTATCCTGCAACTTAGTCAAAACTGTAAGATGTCCCTTTGCCCACCCGCCTCGATCTTGCAGCTGCCAATCAGCTATCCATCCCATTCTTGAAATTGAACAGCTCCCTTCGCAACAGCCTGCGTGGGCTGACATGCCACCATGCCTGGCAGGATGGGCGAGTGTTAAAAAGGGGAGGTCACTTGTGTTTTGTCTCCAGATGACTGTAATACCTACTGACCTGTCCCTGTAATCAGATGAAGCAGTAATAACTACTTTGGCAAAAGGTTTGCAAATGTTGTTTGCCTGCACACTGTTAAATCTATTTTACCTCTGTTATTAACCAGAGCTCTACAATTTTTGAATAGCCAAGCTCATTAAAGGGAAGTATCACCAGTTCATATCCACACACAGCACAATTTGACTCTTCTGCAGAAGCCTATTTTTTTTTTATCCGCTTTCAATCATGACCAATTCTATGGAGACTGCCTGGACGAGTCCCTGCAGTTTTCCTGGCAAGGTTTTTTCGGAAGTCGTTTGCCTTTGCCTCCTTCCTAGGGCAGAGCCCAGCTGGCGGTCGCAGGAAATCAAGTCTCTTCCATTGCGTTGCATTCAGCAACCGGCAACCGATTCCCGTTTTCCCATGCAAGGCGCCGCCAGTGTTTTTCCTCCCACCAGGGTGAGAGTACCTATTTATCTACTCACTTATGCTTTCGAGCTGCTAGGTGGGCAGGAGCTAAGGGCGCATGATGGGAGCTCACCCTGCTGCGCAGAGCTTGGGCTCGAACTGCTGAAGTTTTTACCATTTTTGGCTGGCAACTTCCAGCGTCATTTCCCACTGTGCCACTGTGTCCCTCTTGAAGCCTCCTAAGGGGCTTCTTAATCGATAGTAACCACTATTCCATGGATAAACCTGGTTCTTCCGAAGAGAAAAGATGGCAGCAAGGAGCCAGATTGGCACCTTAAGCAGCATGACCCAAACCTCTCTGACTTTCTCAGAGTGTTCAGGCACTGATTTCCAGCACTAGTCCCTGCATCCCCCTTTCTCAAAATGCTGCGTGTCCCTTCAAGCAGCCGTACAAACAATGGCTTGTAGCAGGGAAAGTCAGCAGGGTTGAGAGCTTTTTGCCAGAGTGGTCAAGGCAATATAGCTAACAGAGCTGCCCAACAATTTCCAGCCTTCCTCCCAAAGTTGGATCGCTATACACTTCCCAAGTGCCCAGCATCGCAACCTCAAAGCTGGGAGAAAAGACGGCTGTGATCCCATGCTCACAAGGCTGACCCCACACTTGTCATGGCGCAGTGGCTCTCAGGAGAGGCCTTTGCAAAAGAGGTCCAGGGCCACTCTTAGCTGAATGAACTGAAGGGAGTCCTAAGGAGTGGAACTGCTGAAGCCGGGCGCCAATAATTACCAGACGTTTCAAAGGAAAAACTCCTGTGTAAAAAAGCAAACTGGCTCTACCTTTTTTTTCCTTGTCTCCCCACCTATGTTTGTTTATACATACGTACATACATACTCCCATAATGATACGAAACTATGGTTGTGTTGGTAGACACAATATCTTAAACCATCCTGACATACACATACACGAACACACACTGAATCTATTAACATATTATTTTTTCATTCTGCTTCAAAGAAACATTTTAAAACAAAAAGTTGCCAACTTTTTAATAAATGAAAACATCCTTGTTGCTATATAAACTATGTTTTACTTTCCGTGGTAATCTCTTGTGGATTTAAACAAGAAATGTTATCCGATTTTCAGTATTATCAATTAGATTTTCCATATTATCAATTAGATTTTCCATATTATCAATTAGATTTTCAGTATTATCAATTAGATTTTGCATAGCCTTTGTCAAAAAGCCAGTATATAGTTATTAATAAAAGTACATTATGAGTCACTATTTTTACATTTCATTTACAGATGGAGAATTAACTATATTTCAATAGTATGCCTTATTTATGAATTTCTGAGTCTGTAAAGATAAGATTTTGGTACTTTATACATCAGTACTTTGTAAAAGACATAATAGGCAATTTTCCATTCTCTCTTTAAAACAATCAGAAGTAAACTATGGGTTCATTAATAACTTATCCCACTATTCCCTTATCTTTCCCTGTTCCTCTGAATGCTCAGATGGATTGTTTAGTGGTGGAGACAGAACCATAATGTCATTCAGACAAGATGAAATATCAGAAAGGGCTGCTCACGTGTTTGTTCCTTGCTGTTCACTACTTCAAGCTGTTTCAAGTGAATGTCTGAATGACTCAAAAAGATGAGATCTCGGAGTAATCAACTGAGCCTCCCTGAAGGTCTATATGAATCCCATGATTTGATGGAAGGCCTACAATTTCCTTGAATCAAACGTTCAAAACAAACAAATCTTTAGGGAAGAAAGTTATGCAAGGAGTTTATCACCTATATATGAGAAGGTATGAGACCACTCAAAGACGACCTCAGGGAGGTATTTTCTTTCTTCTGTACTTAATTGTTGATATTTGTTGTTGTTCAGTCGTTAAGTCGTGTCCGACTCTTCGTGACCCTATGAACCATATTGCGCCAGGCCTTCCTATCTTTCACTGCCTCCCTGAGTTTGCTCAATTTCATGCTCATTGCTTCAGTGATGCTATCTAGCCATCTCATCCTCTGCCGTCCTCTTCTCCTTTTGCCTTCCATCTTTCCCAGCAAATTGTTGATAATATATACTCAATTATGATTATAGTTCTTTAATAACCAGATTTGCAAAAGTACTGGTTTACAAATTGCTGGATTGCCTGTAGACTCTTTGATAGCGTTGGATTACACTCAGGCCAAAAAGCTAGTGCTACAAAAGTTGAGTGGTACTGAATATCATCCTGAAGTCAGCTCACTCTGAGCTCTAGAATCCTACTAGATACTGGTTCCTGGGAACCAGCAAACTTCTCGTTCACTCTCACTTCCTCTAAGTTGAGGAAAATATTTTTAGGACTAAGCACAATGTGCCCCCATTGAGGCTTCTACTGTATATGGCAGGTATGCCAACATCCCCGTATCCCAGTATACATGTTCTTGTGACTCCATGGAAATCAAAACAAACACATCCTCCTTTACTTAACTTCTACAAGGACCTATAAAACAATACAAAAATTCTCCTTTTACTGCAAGTGCCAGTGAAAATGGATGATTTCTATACCCACTACCTCCTTTCGGATTCAAATGGTGACATCACTCGCATGGTAGCTAAATTTATCACTGCAGCAGTCAGAACCAGGTAAGTTAACTTCAGACTCAACCTGATAACTTAACATAGATATTGAGTAAGCATCATTAGTTATACTCAAAGTATTCCAGGTAGAACCTTATTATTTTAATGTATACTTAATGTATTTTATCACCACATTTTTAATTATCTAAATTTCTTAATATATGGTATTAGTATTTTAATACTCTACTAGATTGTCATACAGCAGTATAGCTTTATACCATATGACAATCTAGTAGAGTATTAAAATAGGTATGTTAGAAGTTAAAAAGATATGTTAAGATGGGAGAAACTACAACTGTCATTGCTGGGGAGAGTTTCTGTGATAAAAATGAATGTCTTGCCTAGAATGGTGTTTTTATTTCAGACAATACCTGTTTTGACAACTTAAACTGTGGCAAAAAAGCACGAGTTAAATATAAGGTGTTATAAGATGCAAAGGAAAGAGGAGGATTGAGTTTACCTGATTTGAAATTGTATTGCTGTTTGGTTTGGATGAAAGAGTCAGTGCTGCTGAGAAATAGAAGGCTTTTGGAGTTGAAGGACATGACCCGAGATTTGGGTGGCATGGATATTTGTGGCATGATAAAGTCAAGGTTAGACAGCCAGTTTGGTGTAGTGGTTAAGACATCAGACTAGAAACCAGGTGAGTTCTAATCCTGACTAGAAACAAAGCCAGCTGAGTAACCTTGGGCCAGTCACTTTCTCTCAGCCCTAAAAAGGAGGAAATGACAAAGCATTTCTGAAAAACCTTGCCCAAAAAACTGCAGAGACTTGTTCAGGCAGTCTCCAAGAATTGGACATGATTGAACGGATTTAAAAAAAAAAAAAAGCCAAGGTTAATGAGGATTTTAAAAATCATTATGTTTTTAAAGATGCGCCATACTGAGAACATGGAATAGATACAAGTCCAGGTTGCGTCCAAAAACTCCTTTGTGACTCTCAGCACAAGAAGCATTTTATACATGAGAAATAATAGGCAAACACAAATGGCTTAACATATCGTGAGTTACTCGAACTTTGTCATGGGGAATACAAAATAAAATCAAGAGAACAATTGGTGGCAGAGGGATATAGTTGCCAATGGTTTTCTTATTTACAGTTATCAGGAAGCTTTAAAGTAGACAAAAGAGTTTATGGCATTAAACATTGTAAGACTAATTTTGAAACAGAATTGTGTACAAATGATTAACATGTGACTGCTAAAATGTATAAACTTTTATTGAAATTTGAAACAGAAGAAGAACAAGTGAAAGAATGTATATTAAAGTGGGCTAAAATTTTTGGTTATAATATACAGACTGAACAATGAAAAAATATGTGATTGAAAGAACTGGAATTTACACTGTGTTATAATCTTAAAAAGAATTTTGTAAAATTATGTACAGTTGGTACAGGGCACGAGAGAAATTGTCTAGAATGTATAAAGTTTATGTTGAAAATGTGAACAAGAAGAAGGGTAATTTTATCACGCTTGCTGGATGTGTAAAAAAGCTAGAAAATTTTGGATTCAAATACATACACTGATTCAGAGGATTTTAAAGATTAATATTCAGTTGAGACCAGAATTGGGACTGATGGGCAAACAGTTGGAAAAAAGTCATGGAACTTTATTTTTGTATATGACTAGACAACCCATAACCCATTGGGTCATCATTTCAGAGATATTTCCTTACCTAAATAGAGAAACATAATGATCAAGGGCAAAAAAAAAAAAAAAAACAGTGGGAGTGTGAGCGACTTATGACTTGTTGCCAGCTTCCCATTTTCTTTGCTTGTGGAAAGCTGGCAGGGAGTGTCAGAAGTCTCCCTCCCTCCCTCCTTCTATAACATAGGATTGTGCCATTTGCCCTCCTTTCACAAACCCTCAGGAGAGACCCAGTGAAGCCCCCTCCTCGGCTGACCTGCTGAACTGCCTGCCACTTTGCTCAGGGGAGGTGGTACAAAGGGAGCCACAAACCGCAAGGAAAAAACTGCACCCCGCTCCTCATTCTGGCATGTCCCCAAGGGCCCCCTCCCTTGAGGGAGGAAGAGGGCTCACCTGTCAACCACCAGCAACCCCCAGCCAGCCCTACCTCACCAGTAGGCATCCTAGTCACTCCCTCATCCTTCCCTCAAGCCCACTGCCATTAACAGATTTAAAATTTAAGCCTTGGTTCCAAAGCAGCCAACTGCCGTTTACCCATCAGGCCTTGCCGCCAGCCAATTGGGCGCAGGGGACAGAGAGAGGTGGGAAAGAGGTTGGGGATACACCCATGACGATCATATGACTTGGGCTGACCGTGGCAGTGCAGAAGTGCTGAAGCGGCCACAAATTTCAATCCAACGGGAGTAATGGGTCCCAGATTTTGGATGTATTCTGTAAGTTAGCTCATTTGAGGTACCTTGGTTCACAAATTGTTGCCCTATGATGCACCATTTTGCCCAGTTGAAGCTTACAGACACAAGTGTTTTAGCAGTATATAGATAACTGCAGAGATTATTGCATGCACAGAGATGGAAATATTTGATATAATGAAGGAATGGTTGGTCAAGATGATAGAGCTTGCTGAGATGGCTAAATTGACTTGTTTGATTAGAGAAAAGACAATATCTATCTTTATTGCTGACTGGAAACCCCTTATGGACTTTTTGCATGAAACAGAAAAGAAATGAACATATGATCTGATGATTAGATAGGACAGATTATAGAAGGAAGAGAGGCGTGATGTAACTTTAGAGAGAGAGGTAAATTTATAATTGTACTTATAACTGTTCTAAAGATCTGAAGCCACTTTTTTGTACCTTTTTTCCTTCTTGTACTTTTAGCTCTCTGCTTTTTCTTTTTTCTTCCTTACTCTATATTGTATTCGTTTTTACCTTTGTTTTTAAAACTTTCAATAAAATTTTATATATATAGTACTGTGCAAAAGTTTTAGGCAGGTGTGAAAAAATGCTGTAAAGTAAGAATGCTTTCAAAAATATATATTGTAATTGTTTATCAATTTACAAAATGCAACAAACAGAAGAAAAACCCAAATCAAATCAATATTTGGTGTGACTACCCTTTGCCTTCAAAACAGCATCAATTCTTCTTGCACAGTTTTTGAAGGAACTCGGCAGGTAGGTTGTTCCAAACATCTTAGAGAACTAACCACAGATCTCCGTGGATGTAGGCTGCCTCAAATCCTTCTGTCTCTTCATGTAATCTCAGACAGACTCAATGATGTTGAGATCAGGGCTCTGTGGGGGCAAAAGCATCACTTCCAGGACTTCTTATTCTTCTTTACACTGAAGATAGTTCTTAATGACACTGGCTGTATGTTTGGGGTCATTGTCCTGCTGCAGAATAAATTTGGGGTCAATCACACATCTCCCTGATGGTATGGCATGATGGATAAGTATCTGCCTGTGTTTCTCAGCATTGAGGACACCATTGATCCTGACCAAATCTCCATCTCCATTTGCAGGAAAGCAGCCCCAAAGTTGCAAGGCACCTCCACCATGCTTCACTGTTGCCTGCAGACACTCATTATTGTACCGCTCTCCAGCACTTCAGTGAACAAACTGCCTCCTGCTACAGCCAAATATTTCAAATTTTGACTCACCAGTCTAGAGCACCTGCTGTCATTTTTCTGCACTCCAGTTCCTATATTTTCATACATAGTTGAGTCGCTTAGCCTTTTTTCCACATCAGAGGTATGGCTTTTTGGCTGCAATTCTTCCATGAAGACCCCTTCTGGACAGACTTCTCCAGAGAGTAGATGGGTGTACCTGGGTCCCACTGGTTTCCACCAGTTCTGTGCTGATGGCACTGCTGGACATCTTCCGATGTCAAAGGGAGGTAAGTGTGATGTGTCTTTCATCTGCTGCATTAAGTTTCCTTGGCCGACCACTGCATCTACGGTCCTCAGCATTGCCAGTTTCTTTGTGCTTCTTCAAAAGAGCTTGAACAGCACATCTTGAAACCCCAGTCTGCTTTGAAATTTTTGCCTGGGAGGAACCTTTCTGATGCAGTAGAACTACCTTGTGTCTTGTTGCAGTGCTCAGTCTTGCCATGGTGTATGACCTGTGACATGAAACTGTCTTCCACAATCTCACCTTAGTAGCAGAGTTTGGCTGTTCCTCACCCAGTTTTAAGCCTCCTACACAGCTGTTTCTGTTTCAGTTAATGACTGTGTTTCAGCCTACATATGAAATTGATGATCATTAGCAACTGCATGGTATAACTGGTTAATCATACACCTGACTCTAATCCTACAAGATCCCTGTCTTTGTGCAAATGTACAAAGTGTGCAAGTGTAAGAATTGATGCTGTTTTGAAGGCAAAGGGTAGTCACACCAAATATTGATTTGCTTTAGATTTTTCTTCTGTTTGCTCACTTTGCATTTTGTAAATTGATAAACAGTTACAATATATATTTTTGAAAGCATTCTTACTTTACAGCATTTTTTCACACCTGCCTAAAACTTTTGCACAGTACTGTATGTGTGTGTGTGTGTGTGTGTGTGTGTGTGTGTGTATATCCACTACGCTGTAAATGCTTGGCTACACAATCAAGAAGAACAGCAGTACATACCCACCCTGGAAAATGAGATTGGAGGCTAAGATCAAGGCAACTCGGAGAGAAGTCAGTCAGCTGGTGGAACTACAGAAGCGTGTGGAGATTAAGGATGAGACTCGGCTACCGGAAAAATACATGGGCCTGACTCCATCTGAAGCCCTAGAGACTGCTAAACAAAGGCTCACAGCACTGGCTACCAGGCTAAGGAGATACACTAGAGAAGTAGAAGCCAAGAAGATAAATGCCCTGTTCTCCAAAGAACCATCCAAAGTGTACTCCCAACTGCAGTGCAACCACAGAGTAGCAGCTGAGACATCAGCAGTGGAAACTGAACAGTACTGGAAGAACATATGGGAGAAAGAGAAGACACATAACACCAGTGCAAAGTGGCTGCAGGACCTGAAAGCAGACCACAGCAATCTCCCAGAACAGGAACCAGTCACCATCACAGTAGCAGACATCCAACAGCAGGTCAAGAACATGAAAAGCTGGACAGCACCTGGCCCGGACATGATCCACACCTACTGGCTAAAGAAACTAACAGCAGTGCATGAACACCTAGCAGCACAGATGAACCAACTGCTAGCAGCAGGCTCCCACCCAGACTGGCTAACACAAGGAAGGACAGTGCTGATCATGAAAGACCCTCACAAAGGAACAGCACCATCCAACTACCAGCCAATAACCTGCCTCCCCACAACATGGAAAGTTCTATCAGGCATCATAGCTGCCAAGCTATAAGACCATATGGGCCAGTACATGAGCACAGCTCAGAAGGGCATTGGGAACAACACCAGAGGCTCAAAACACCAGTTACTCATAGATAGGGCAGTCGCCCAAGACTCAAGGTCTAGGCAGACCAATCTGAGCACAGCCTGGATTGACTACAGGAAACCCTATGACTCAATGCCGCACACATGGATCTGTGAATGCCTGGCACTATACAAAGTCAACAGGACACTAAGGACCTTCCTCAAGCACTCAATGGGACTGTGGAAGACAACACTGGAAGTGAACTCAAGACAGCTCGCACAAGTGGCCATCAAGTGCGGCATATACCAAGGTGATGCACTGTCCTCACTGCTGTTCTGCATAGGCTTAAACCCCCTCAGCCAGATAATCACAAGGTCTGGATATGGGTAAAAGTTCAAGAGTGGAATCACCATCAGCCACCTCCTCTACATGGATGACATCAAACTGTATGCTAAGAGTGAACGAGACATCGACTCACTGATCCACCTGACACGGATCTACAGTGAGGACATTGGGATGTCATTCGGACTGGAGAAGTGTGGCAGGATGATAGTAAAGAGAGGGAAGGTAGTTAAGACCGATGGAGTGGAACTACCAGTGGGCCATATAGCAGACATAGAGACCAGCTATAAATACCTTGGTGTCCCACAGTCACACGGGAACCATGAGGAGGAGGCAAGAAAGACCGCAACATCCAAGTACCACCAAAGGATAAGACAGGTCCTGAAGAGCCAGCTCAATGGGAAGAACAAGATCCATGCCATCAACATGTATGCCCTGCCAGTCATCAGATAACCTGCAGGTATAGTGAGCTGGCCAAAGGAAGACATGGAGGCTGCTGATGTGAAGACCCGGAAGCTCCTCACAACGTATGGAGGTTTCCACCCCAAGTCCAACACCCAGAGACTGTACACCAGGCCCCAAGAGGGCGGGCAGGGTCTGATGAGTGTCAAAGCCACTGTACTGGACGAAACCCGAAGTATCCAGGAATATATCAGTAAGATGGCACCCAAAGATGAGCTGCTGAGAGAATGCCTCAGGCAGCAGCAGACAAGGCAGGAGGTTCAAGCAGAGGAAGTGCCATGGCAAGACAAGCCCCTGCATGGGATGTACCATCGACAGATAGCTGAGGTGGCTGACATTGGGAAATCCTATCAGTGGCTGGAAAGGGCTGGACTAAAAGGCAGCACTGAGGCACTGATCATAGCAGCACAAGAACAGGCACTAAGCACCAGATCCATAGAAGCAGGGGTCTACCACACTAGACAGGATCCAAGGTGCAGATTGTGCAAAGAGGCCTCAGAGACAGTCCAACACATAGTGGCAGGGTGTAAGATGCAGGCAGGAACAGCATACACTGAATGGCACAACCAAGTAGCTGGCATTGTGTACAGGAACATCTGCACAGCGTATGGGCTGGACCCCCCCAAGTCCAGATGGGAGATTCCACAGAAGGTCGTGGAGAATAACAGGGCTAAGATCCTGTGGGACTTCCAGATCCAGACGGACAGGCAGGTATTGGCTAATCAACCAGACATCATGGTAGAAGACAAAGACCAGAAGACGGCGGTAGTGATAGATGTAGCAGTGCCAAGTGACAGCAGCATCAGGAAGAAGGAGCATGAGAAGCTGGAGAAGTACCAGGTCCTGAAGGAGGAAATCGAGAGGATGTGGAAAGTAAAGGCCAAAGTGGTCCCAGTGGTGGTAGGAGCTCTTGGGGCCATGACTCCTAAGCTGGGAGAATGGCTCAAACAGATCCCAGGAACAACATCAGAGCTCTCTGTGCAGAAGAGTGCAGTGCTAGGAACAGCTAAGATACTGCACAGAACCCTCAAACTCCCAGGCCTCTGGTAGAGGACCTGAGATTGAGGAAGACACATACCACCCATAGGGGTGAGAGGGGATTTTTTTTATATATAAAAGCAATATAGCTTTATACTTAGCAGTTAAACGTTTCTTGCAATTCTTGCTGCATTACACACTTTAAATATGGTTTGGTACTCTTGTTCTTACCTGTTGCTTTTATTTTTCCTCTTCTTTCTTTTGTGTAAATTGCTCACCTGCCATTATCCCACTCCCCTTTCCCATTCCCCTTTAATACTGTTGCTGAATTGTACCTACATGTGATCATTGACCATTATAAAGGATTTGATTACTGGTTTTAAAGTAACTATCCAATTTAGAAAGTATTTTTCTCTCTGCAGAGCACTTTCAGTTTCAGTTTTAAATAATTGCTAGTTGCTGGACTTTTTCTTCAAGGACTTAAAAAAACACAGTTCTTATTTTAAGTGAGCCTGCAGTTTATAACTTTTAAGTTACTCTAGTTGCCTAATCTAATGTAGAATAGATTTGTCTACTAGGGGAAGACAGCAAAAACAGCAAGGTCCAGGCTTATTTCTTAGAATATACATGGTCTGGTGATTAAGGTGCTAGACTAGGAGCAGGAAAACCTGAGTTCTGGCATGAAAGCCTACTGGGTGACTTTGGACCAGTCAGTCCCTCTCAGCCCTAAGAAGAAGGCAACAGCAAAACATTTCCAGAAGTGCTGCCTGGAAGCCTTGCTTTGGTTTCATTCCAGCAACACTGTTTAAAGCATGGATTCTCTATAAATTTGAGCAGGGTCACACTCACTCTGGCTCTACCTAGATGTAGGCAGCCTTCCCTGAGTTGCTGGCACTGGAGTGGGCCATGTGTGGGATCCAGACACTGAGGCTCATTGAAGAAGAACTCCAGGAGCAAATTTAAAGAGCAACCAGCCAGCTTGTCTGGACAAAGCAGGAGGCCTATCTGTATATGGTCTGATCATTTTATTAATGGGGGTGAGGATTTGTTTGAAATTTGTGTCCCAACAAATGTATTATTTTAGAGAGTCACAGCAACACAAAGTTTAAAAATGATGATTTAGAAAATAAGAGGTGGAGAATCCCATTGGATCCCAGTGAACAGTGGACATAGATGGAAGTCCTGATATAACTAATGGTTACAACAAATCCTATATGTGAAGCCAGAAGTTGTCAGAAGACAACATTCCCAGAATGATAATATTCCATTCATTGCACAAACTGACAGCACACTGCATTTAATTGTTACAATTTACAGGGACAACCAAGGAAAGAAAAAGTGGTCCAATGTGTAGAATATTTTTACTACAGAAGGTGATTTTATGTTTTTAAAATTTGCCGTTGTATGACATAACCATTATTCAAACAGATTTTTGTGCTGCAAAGCTGTCATCATCTGGTAGTACCTCAATTTATTAACCGTAACAACAGTGTTTCCACAGAAGTCATGTCCTTCCTATTATTTATGAGCAAAATAGAATCAAGTAACTGCTTGAATGACAAACAAGAATCTGGATCCTTTTGTCCAGGCCAATAAAATAAATATTTTTGAAGTCAGTCATAGTAAGGAAAAAAAACCCCCTAAAGCAAAAGGCATTCCCCATCTAATTTGCTTTGAGCTTCTGGAGAAAAGATGGGAATATAAATCAATGAAATATGCAAAAGAATATATTCAACTTCTGGAGAATCTCCAGTGATTCTCAGGATGCATTTGAAAAAGCTGAATTTTTACTCTTAAAAATTGGAAATAAATGGAAGTATGTGGATTATACATCATAAAGTTTCTGCAGGTAGATTATACAGTGCATTCCACTTGACATCAGCAGGACTTTGTCATCTTGCATCTCCCTTACCTCTCCCTGTCAATAACAGAAGCAGAAGGAAAAGTATAAAAGAGAAAAAAATATATTTGAATAATTTTTATATGAGACATTTTTTCTTAGCTCGGCATTTGAAAATAAAGACATCTATTCAAGCCATTACAACTGTGAATGCAAATCAACAGATGCTGATAGTTGAAGCTGCTTCATGTATGACCATTTTCTTTCCCAAATCAAAGCTAAGTTTGCCAGCAACAACTTTGGGTTTAACACTCCTAGTGCTAACAGACTTTTCAGAAGCTGCTCCAGGCCAAGAATGGTTTGTCTGAATTGTTTCTCATAATGTTCTGGTTCCTTCAGGAAAAAAAAAAAAGCAATATCTGTCTCAGACATGCAGTCATTCTGAATCTGCTTATATCATTTCTATTCTGACACAATCCAAGCAACTCTTGGCAACTTACATGACATGGAAACATTAAAACATCGATGTTAAATCTTAAAACACAGTAAACATTTTATAACAAAATAAACCACAAAGTTCAAGTAAACGAAGATAAAAGTAAGTAGTAAGAAATTACAATAGCATAATAGAGACAAAAGATAGCTAAATCACCCCAGCTAGTTAGAATGCTCTCTGAAATAATTTGGTTTTCAGCATCCTCAAGAAGGAGGCCAGTCTGATCTCTACCAGGAAACTGTTCCAGAGGACCGGTACTGCTATTGAGAAGTAGCACCTCTTGCCTTCACTTCCCAGAATTGGGAACTAGGGACAGTTTTTACCTGTATGACCTAACATGTTGGGGGACTTCAGTGTTCCTGGAGGTACTCGGGTGCCAAGCCATAACCAGGTTTATAGATCAAGCACTTTAATTGTACCTAGAAACCACCTGGTAGCCCACACATATCCTATAGCATAGGTATAGCATGCTCACAGCATCCAGTGCTGCATCCTGGACTAATTGTAGTTTCTGAGTAGTCTTTAAAGGCAACCCTTTGTGGGCTGCATTGCAGTAGTCTAACCAGGTGATAATGTGACTGTTCCTGCAGTCAGGTAAAGTTGCATCCAGCACATAAATGGAAACTGTGCAAATGTCCTTGTAACCACTGCTTCCACCTGCTGCTCAAAAAGGTGTGAATCCAGAAGGTCCCCCAGATCACAAATCTGCTCCTTCAGAAGTAGTACTTGCCTGTCCAGAGATAACATTGGTGTTAATGGAAAATTTCAATGTATGAACAGTAACTCTGTCTTGCTTGTGTTCAACTTCAGCCTATTCATTTCCATCCAGACCTTTGTAGCCTCCCCCCAGGATAAGATGTCAACAGCATCTTGAAGCCAGGTGGCAATGCTTAGTTGGGTATCAGCAACACAGAGATGATATCACACCCCAGACTATCAGACAACCCCTCCTAGTGGCTTCATATGGATGTTAAAAAGTAGAGCAGAGAGGACTGAGCCTTGAAGCGCTCCACAAGATAGGGGCTGCTGAGCCAACTTCTGCTCCCTCACTACTCCTGGCTGAAACCACCTGCTTTAATTCTCTCGTTTGTTCTCTCTGCATTTCTACTGCTGGGGTTATCTTTTAGTCAATACAAGTTCTTTTATTTCTCCTATTAGACTTTCAAATGATTTTGCTCTGGATCTTCACAATTGTCTATAGTAATCACCTTTGCAAGGTGATTTTTCTGCTGCTGCTGATCTTGTTTCACTTCCTCTAATGTTATGCCCTAACAGCTTTGATGAAGTTACCAAGTTATTATTATAGAAAGGGAATGTTTTTCAACTTATATCCAAAGGGCCCTATTAAATGTGTAATATTTGAAATTTCAAGAGAGAACACTCTAGGACATCCTTGAATAAAATCTTGACAAATAATTATTTTACTGTAAATCAAATAATTTGTTTTAATGTGATTTCTTAGTAGAGAAGTTTTTAAAAGTACAGCTAGATAGCTTTCCTTTTAAGCCCCCAAGCCTCTCTCAGTATGTGTAGGAGAAAAAAATTAGATGCTTTATTTTTTTGTAAGGCAGTTTCGCATTTTAAGGGGCAATAACTTAAGTTTTGCAGATGCTTAAGAAACCTATCTCACCCCATAAAACTCCAGAAATCCCTCCCAAAATGGTCCTGTACACTTTTGGAACAAGATACATAATTGTTACATTGCAGTGTTCTAATTTATTATTTAAAACATATGGACAGTATATTTAAACACCTATTTTATATATATATTATTTATCCATTGTCTTAGATGTAATGATTTTCTTTTAATTATTGCTAGGAAAATTGCAAGCTATATAATTTTCATTTCAGACCTATATGGCTAAGGTTAAGGTATGTATAAGACCATGTATTTATCTCAACTATATCAATTCACTTCTTCAAACTCGCAATTTGTCACAGAATTTTTTGCCTGCAGATTTGTCATTAAAAACTATAGTAAAGAAAATACTCAAAAATTCTCATACCTAGAGAAATCCTCAATAATGTCTCGAGAAATCCTCAATATCTGCTCTCAGTGGTAGAGCATTAATTATATTACTATATGTAACTGAAAGGAAGACAAGTCTCAATTTAAGAGAATCCCCAACCAAAAAACAGGAAGATTAAAAAGAAAATATCATCTACCTGCCCTATCGTATTCCTACTAAATCTAAGACAATCCTCCACCACCCAGTTTTAAAGTTAAATTATTTGGGGGAAAAGTCCTTTTAGGCAAATACAATACTTAATGAACCATTACAATAAACTCAGGTACAAATATAAGAACTAAGTATCAGAAAACTAAAGCAAGCTAACTTATTTCTCTAAGACACAAAGGAAATAAATTTCTGAATTAAAGGCATTTAAATATAAAGATTCTGGAATCTTTCAACAAAACTATCTTATCATCCTAAGATTCATAAACTAAAATTCTAAATAAGAGTTTTAAAAGAGATCCACAATTCTACTACCATTCTCTATAAAAGACTGCCAAACTTTTTAGCAAAGATGATAATAATTAATCCTCCCATTCCATCTGGTATAAACAAAACAGAACACAGTATGTAATATTAAAGTTGAATGACGGGTTCCTCCATTATATTCCTATGTGTATGATAAACTAACTCCATGATATAAACATGCAGATCACACAAGGTGCTTACTATAGCTGCTGTTACAAACTCATAAAAGAGAATGGATCTTTTCAATCCTTCTTTGCTAGGGATGACAGAGAATTTCATTCACTTCACATTCTGATACAGGCTTGTAAATAATGCATGTTATGAATCAATATTTGATGTGAACAGGAATGCTGCCATTCTTCAGTACTAGCACTTCTCAGAATTTGTGATGGAATTCTCTAAAATCGCATAACAATGTATACAGAATGTTTATATTAAGAATACATGGGACAAAATCCATGAATTAGTAGAAAAGAAGCATTAGAAAAGGAAAAGTCTAAAATGTGCGTATTAGGAGATACATGCATAAACTTACATACAAAGTTTTAGACAGATACAGAAAAAGGATAGAAGGAACTAATAACTGGAGAAAATAAAACATTTTGAAAATTTGACAAGTACACACATTCTGTGCTTTATCTGTACAATGTGATTATTACCACCTTTTTCTCTGCACTATGTGTTTTTCTTATGTATATTTTATTTACATTATTTATTTATTTACATAATTTTTAAATACCTGATTGATTGATTTAATCCATTTTAGGCACTGCTCCACTCCAAACCAACTCTGACTCATATTAAATATCAAAAATATAATTCTAAAAAAAGCCATGAAAAAATCATCTAAAAATAGCTAGCATTATTAAAAAACAGTTTAACATACCCAGCAACTTGAACTCATTAAATCCAGTAAAACCATAGTGTCTTTATTGCCTTTTGAACTGAGTTTTTCCAACATTAAATTCTAAATGCATTAACCCCATTTACACTAATTCTCACTTTTGATCTTGAATCTAGAAAATTTGCAACAGAATGAATGATATAAAATACTATTCTAAAACAATACTTTAAAGTATTTTATTTATTGTTTAAGAGACAAAATATTGCAATTTATTTATTTATTTATTTACTTACTTACTTACTTATTATTAAACTTGTATGCCACCCATCTCCCCCAACGGGTGACTCTGGGCGGCTCACAATAATAAAAAGGAAAAAACACGAGTCCCTCCAACAATGGGTAAAATCCATAAATAATTAAAAAGAAACATGTATTAAAATTTACTTAACATTTTCCATCTTAACACTCAGATCTAATTGATATTAAAACAGACTGACACTACACTACAAGAAAGATCAGTTTTAGGTATGCATGTTATGAGGTAGTTCACTTTAACTGCAAATACAGAAGTATTGGTTACTGCATTTAATATAAAATACATACAGGAAGTATAGCTTTTTTCCACATCAGCTATTATAGAAATAAACATTATGTAGCAAGTATTAAATGCTATGATGCTGCCTTTTAAAATCAATATATTAATGAAGTTTGTCAGTGCCACTGGAAACAGTAATATGTTTAGTATGCCTGATTACATGAAAGTGCATAATGCGATAACCTTACTGAATTTAGGATTGGTAAATATATGAATAGGAGATTATTCAGAAACTATATGCCCTGATACGAGAGCCTTGTTCAGGACTTACTGTCAGTCCCACTAGGTAGACAAGACCAGAAAATCAACACCACAGGAAGACCAGAACCACACTTTATTAAGATAGCCTATAATAACAGAATCTTGCAAGTCTGATTGTGCTGTACCTCCCTTCCTTCTTACACTCTAGTGAATGTGGTGAATGAGGAAGGCCTTTATCTGATCCACTTCCAAATACTGTTCTGTTTTCCAGGGCTTAAAGAATGCTTCAACCCCCTTTGCTTGTATATTTCTGTCAAGGTCACCTCCCTTACTCTCTACACTTATCTTCTGAAGTATTTATTATTCCAGATAAGCCCCATCCCCAACAATGCCAGTCAAATGACACTGATTTCTACAGATACTTGTGTTTTGAACATGAACACCTGCAGGAGAAAAATATCCATATGTACAAAAATGTATGTTCATAAATTTCCATCTGAACTTTGCATTATCATTTGGTATTATAAATTCATACATAAAAGCTGATGTCATTAGAGCAGGTAGGGTTGTCCAGAATCCTGCAGTTAGTATTTCAAAATTAAAATACCTGTTTATGTTGAGCATAAATGTAAAAACAATTCTAATAGACAGAGAAGGGACTGGGAACCATTTGTTATGTAACTTGCTAAATACATTATTTTCATCTACATTAAAAAAAGATATTATTTTATAGGCATAAACTGTAACTACAGGTAGTCCTCAAGTTACAACCATTCATTCAGCGACCATTCAAAGTTGTAGCGGAACTGAACAAATGGACTTACGCCTGGTCCCTGAAGTTAACAACCACTGCAGCACCCCCATGATCATGTGATCAAAATTTGGGCACTTAGCAACCCACCTGCACTTACGACCACAAGGGCACTGCAATTACCCCCAGCCACTTATTTCCCCCCATCTCTGCCCTTCTAGGCACCTTACATAGCAGCACTCCTCGGTGGCAGCAGTGCTGGGCTGAAGTAGAGGCCCAGAGCCTTCAACAGTCTCAGCCAGCTGTCACCATGCTTCTACTGCATCCCTACATCACCGCTGAGGAGTGTCGCCTAAAGCCCCCTGCCGCGGCCAGCCACCACAGCACTGTAGCACAAAGCCCTAGCTGCCCTGTGCTCCACTCGCCTTGCCAACCTGCCAGCCTTGCCGCCCTATGCTCCACTCACCCTGCCACTTGGCCGCCCTGGTGGCTTTGCAGCTCTGTACTCCTTCACCGTCTTCATCCTGCTGCTGATGAGGGGTGCCTGGCAAGGCCTTATGCAAGGCAACTGCTGGCTGCACCCGGCCTTCTTCCCGAGGCCATTCGCACCATTCCCCAAATAGTGAGGGCCATTCTCGTGATGTTCGGAAGGCTTCTGAGGCCTTGTAAAATCTTGTGAGAAGGCCATACCTACATGGGCCATTCTCGCAATGCTTTGGAAGGCCTCAGAGGCTTTCTGACCACAGGGCTGGCAGGGCAGCATGGCGAGCAGAGCGCAGGGTGGCAAGGCCGGCAGGGCCAACAGGGTGGCAGGATGAGCAGAGCACAGAGCAGCAGGGCCAGCAGAGTACTGCTAAGCAGTCAAAAGGAAAGAGATGGGGGGAGATAGGCGGGTGGGGGGAGTTGAAGAGAAGGCAGTCCCTTACCTTACCAAGGCTCAGGGCTGGGAGGGACCAAGCTGGGAGTGACTTAGACTGGGGTGGGTCCACGCCTAACAACAGATGGGATTCAGTTAACGATGGCAACAGGGACTTCAGGTATTGCTGTCACTAAGCAATACTGTCATGTAACATCACGCTTTACGACCACTTCACTTAGCCATGGAAATTCCGGTCCCAATTACTGTACCATCATAACTCAAGGACTACCTGTATGCTTATAGATGCTTTATATAAATGAACAGATACATTAGGAATACATCTTCAAACATAAAGTTACACTTATGTTGCAAGAACATTAAACTGAACTTGTAAGTACATATTTTACAGTACAAATATTTAGTATTTATAAATACAACAATATAGTTTTAGGGAACTGACAATTTGGAAGAACTGATAATTACTTGCCTTTTGTCTTTAGTGCTAACGTAATGCCAGATAGCACTATCCTACTATTCTCCAAGCAATTTTGGATCGTCCTTAGGATGATCTATCTCAAAGTACTGAGAACAGAATCAAATGTGTTTCCCCTAATCCATACAACCACCATGTTATATAGTTACTATATTACAGGAATTAGGACACAAGCCAAGCACTTAGTTTGAACATAAGATAAATAATGACCAAAAGCCAGATTTAGTTGTGTTTATTATAGATGAAATGCTGATTGACTGAAACCACCAAGAGGGATACATTTTGTGTTATTCATTCACAGGGGATGAGCCATGTGAAGGATGCAACTGAGAGATTAATGCACCATAACTGCATTCTGACACTTCAAAGATAAGCATTGCTATTTAAAACCCTATTTCATATTGTTATATAACTTTGCATCCGGTAGAAAAAAACCTTCAACCAAGTTTATTCCAATGATCAAGTAACACTGTCCTACAGAGACCTTTGCAGTTAAAACATTTTTTATAGTTACTTTGATGATCTAAATCAGACCATTTTATAACACTGATTTATACATTATATTATTTGCTTTGGCATCATATTTTAAAATTAAATATTAATGTTAAAAACCAACAGGAGGGCTTTTTAAAAAAAATAAGCTAACATTCTTTAATATGCAGCAGATGCTAGGTAGCACAAAATTTAACAATAAATTGGATAAAAAGGGATGATTTATAAACATCTTTCTGCTTTTGTTTATAAGCATCTTTGTTTTTGTTCATTTTTTTTTTTTCAAAATATGCTGCAAATACTCTTACAAAAGCATTCATTATAGCTATGTATTCCATCTAAAAGTGATGGCCTAAGTTTGAATACAGAACATTTCTCCCTTTTCTAGAACACTTAGACCTTTAGATTTACATATAGCCCCAATACTGTGGTAGTGCTAAAGAAATGCTGAATAATAATTTTCATAAATCTTAAACATTCTGAACTACATTAAACTTCAGTATTTTCACTAAAAATGTAGATAATAAGTTTAAGTTTCATGAACAACAATAGAATGAAAACTGGAATTTTATTCCTACCAGTTTGGCTGAGTTGCGAGGTGCTTCTGCTTTTCCGTGAAAGTCCCACAATAGCTACCATCTTTGCACCAATACTGGATCGCCGTTTTTTTCCACCTGCACCCACAGTGCCCACTGCTGTATCAGATTGGCTGCCATCATTCTTCTCTAGTGTATACATCTCCCCACTGATGCTGGTGCTTTTAGTTATATTCTGTCCTGAAGCGCCAATCTGTCTGCTTTGCATTTTAGATGTAAAAACACTGTCAGCCAGTAGATGGATATACAATGCCATAAAAGAAAAAATAAAAAGAAGAAAAGGAAGGTTTCAGACTGAAAGTTTTGGGTGACTATTGGGATAAGCAATTAATTCACACAACGGTAGGGAAATTGGTTAGTCACAGAAATTGAAAAGTTCAAATTTCTTAGTAATTGTCTGTACTTGTCTCATCACAAAACTTATTTGTAAATTCTATTGAAAAGTTCTGGTGGTATTATTATTATTATTATTATTATTATTATTATCTAAACTGTAAAGTTATAATCATATAAAAATACATCATATATGTTTGTATAGTTTATTCTTATGTTCTTATATATGAATATCAGTTATCCACTGATGGCATATGCATATTTGTCCAATCTGTCATTAAACAGGATTCTACACGCTAAGGAAAAAACAATGAATAAAAAAACAAGCCCAGCAAAGTACATTATCTATGAAAGTCATTTTCTTAGCATTATATGCACATTTAGTCATGTGCATCCTCATCTACAGTCTGAATTGGCTGGTACAGCTTAGACAAAGGTTTAATGTCTAAAGACAAAGACTTCATTCTTACAAACAGCTGAATAACTATGTATTATTTTTATTTCATTTATTTTGGCAAGTAGGTACACTTCTTAATGAGCAATCCCAGCTAAAATAGTGGTTTCATTATTGTGCTCAAATATCTTTAGTCCAAGCCCTTGGAGATGAAGATTCAATGAAGGATTGGCAAAAATGTAATTTGGTGTACATATATGGAAACTGTAAGTTATATTACATTGTTAATTAAATTGTTACTAACTTTTGTGGGGGGAAATTAGAGGAGGCTGTGTATGCTGCCTTGAACTCCTGCAAGAAAGGCAGAATCTATATCTAACAAATTAGTTAATATTCTGATTTTCTACAACAGACCTTAATTTAAAAAGTGAGTGCATAAAGATAAAAGTGATCCAAAAGATACACTCATATGAATATGTGCATGCACACCAGACCTACTTAGAAATGAATTGTTTGAATTCTGTTGTAGGTGTGCATATTTAGTATATTTAGAAGTATAAATACAAATACAGTTAAAAGGTTGATTTCCCTAACACCTCACCATATACTAGAAACAAATAATCTTTAATTCATTATCATTCTGAACTGTTATAGTGGATATTTATGTAGCCCAATTACATTTACAATTTTAGGTTACATACACATACACACACAGACACACATACATACAAACTGAAGCTTCCTGTAAGGGAAAGACTGTATCTCAAACTAAACTGAATATAAAAATTCAGCTGAACCTATGAAATTGGGCCATAAAAATGTCATACAAAATTTAAAAAATGATGTTCACTATGCTTTAGATTTAAGGCAACAAACCATAAAAAAATATATGAAATAAGAGAAATCATAATACAAGCTTAGGTAAGATAATACACTGCTGATCAATATTATTAAACTAAAAGCTTGCAGAAAAGATTTCTCTAATTAGTAACCATGCTGGAAGTTAAAAACTAATATATATACTGTTTGGAGAAACAATGATATTGATAATGGATTTAAAATAGGGCATGGAAAAGTTTTAAATAACTAGAAAAACTACTGGGAAAGTTAGTTAAATTGATGCAGTACTAACAATTAAACATCTCTTTGTTTGTCTTCTACAAATACAGCAATCTCTATTAGCAGGTTCCAGGGGTAATTTTGTATTGTTGTTTTAGGTGTACAAGAGTGCTTATTAATTGGAAAATATTGTTCATTTTTTAAGTATATTCTATTACAGACTACTTCTTTACAACATTTTATTATTTAATTTTTCTACAATGTTTTGTTATATAATGTCACCATTATGCTTTTGAAACAGAAGACTAATGCAAGAGAAGGGATTCTTAGCTCTTGTCCTTGACATCATTTTTTTTCTCAAGGAAAAATAAAAAAACATAATACATAAAAAAAGTATGTTGCATTGTGCTTGGAGAGAAAAACAGTCTATATATGCATCATATGTGAAAACACTCCTAATAAAGCTTACACTATAAGCTTTCCAGCAACAAGCAGTAGTTTCATATCAAATGCTGGACGTCCCAAAGAGGAGGCAGTATTATGCCAGGATCAGTTGAAGATACAGTGGTACCTCAAGATACGAACGCCCCATCTTACGAAAATTTCAAGATACGACCAGCTCCAGCCGCAAAAATTTACCTCAACATGCGAACTCCGCCTCAAGCTACGAACCAGATCTGCGGCCATTTGCCATGCTGCCACGTGGTTGTGGCTTCCAAGAGGAAGTGCTAATGAAATCTGAGCGGGAGGACAAAAGCCCAAGGAAAGCAATGCAGAAAGAGGAAGTGCTAATGAAATCTGAGCGTGTGGGGGGGGGGGGAAGTTCCCGCTCCCGGCTGTGTGTGCGTGCTGATATTGCTTTCACTGTGCTTTTGTCGCTATGGAGAAAGGAAAAAGGAAAAGGAAAAGCCATTTGCCCTGCTGCCACGTGGTCGCGGCTTCCTGTGGGTGAGATCGCGGTAGCAAGGAGGCGTTCGGTGAGGCTTGTGGTGTGTTTTGTGGCGTTTGGAAGGTTTTTGGTGTGCTTGTCAGCATGGCTCCAAAGAAAATGCAGAGTGGGCGTGGCAAGAAGAAGGCTTTGCAGCTAAGAGGCAAAGAAGAGAGGAAACCCCTGAAGGAGATCTCCCCGAAGTCCCTTTGGAGGGGGACTCTCCCTCCAAACAATAACTGCCTCCCCACCCCATTCTCCCTCTTCATACTGTGCTTTTTTTCATGTTTTTGTGGTTTAAAAATAAAATGCATATGTTTCAGAACTGTTTGTATTTACACTGAATCTTATGGGGAAATTTGCTCTTTCCTTTGGCCATAGCCCTTGGCCTGGTGATTGCTTTCACTGTGCTTTTGTCGCTATGGAGAAAGGAAAGAGCGCGGAGGAATCGGGGGGGGGAAGCTCCCGCTCCGCTGTGTGCGCAACATAAGCCTTCCCCCCCATTGCTTTCACTGTGCTTTTGTCACGCGCGCCAAGGGCTATGCACAGAGGAAAGAGCGCGGAATTAAGAAGAATCAGCACGGGGAGTGGGGGGGAAGCTCCCACTCCCGGCTGTGCGCGCGGGAGCCTTTCTCAGATTTCATTAGCACTTCCTTTTTCTGCGCTAGGGCTGACTAAAGCGCGCCTGGGGAATTTCGTAGCCGTGCAACGCCGGCTGACACATTGAACCTTATGGGGACATGTGCTTCAGGATGCAACCAAATTCGGAGGGCGGATTAGCCGTATTTACATTGAACCTTATGGGGAAATTTGCTTCAGGATGCGACCAAATTCAGAGGGTGGAACGGATTAACCGTATTTACATTGAACCCTATGGGAAAACGTGCTTCAGGATGCGACCAATTCGACTTGCGATCAGAGTCACGGAACGGATTAAATTCGTATCTTGAGGTACCACTGTAGATGCACATCTACTTTTCTTTTCATGCTGCTGTCTAAGCTAGTCTCAGTTATGGATATTAGAATTTAATCGCAGCTTCTCAAACTATGTAGGCTGGAACAAAATTATCCTTGAAACTTCACAGTTCTCCAGATTTTGCTCAAATCACGCATATGAATTATGATTATGGAAAGTTGCAAACAAAACCGAATAAATAAAAATGTAGAAAATAGGAAAAATAGGATACAAAACTTTTTGCACTTAAAAAAATTGTTCTGTAAATACAATGAATGAAGCATGCAAATGAAACAGAATAAATGTAACTATCTTACAGGTTCTTTTATGTGCACTGATTGAGAGATATTCCTTTTTTCTAGGTTCAAATCTTTTCTGCTCCTGCCTTCTGGATTCTGATACCTTCTATCTCCCAAGAAACATTTGGCCACGCACGCCTTGATAATTTCCTTCATACCTCCTGTCATTTCTTCTCTTTTTTATGCTATCCAATGGCCATACTCTGCTTTTAAATTCCCAGCCCAAGCATCATGCATTCCTTTCCAGATATTTCCACAGCCAATTCTTATGTCCCAGAGATTCTATTCTGAGTAAAAACAGTACAGTTAAGCCCAACTCCTTCTTTTCTACTGGAGAGGGAGAGGAAGAGGGATAAGAGAACAGCAGTCATGTTCTCTACTGCTGTTTCTCTGCTACAAATCCACACTTTCCAAACCTGGATTTCATTTTAAAATATGCCATTAGGGCTCTGTTACATGCTCCTATATGTATGTATTGTAAAGCCCCTAATGCAAATATATTTTTTCTACTTTGTTAAAAACTAGACGTATTGTATAAGGCCTTTCACACATATAGAACATAAATTATTTTAAAATGCAGATGTAATGCAGTTGTCAAACAGGACATGTTTCCCAATAGCCATAAAGAACGAGGAGAAGGTTAAACAGAAGATAGCTGTTAAGATGTCAAATTCTGCCATGATATGATTTAGAAATCAACATTCAAATTATAACTTGCATTCCAATCTTAAAATTTTAATACAAAATCCTAAACTTATATATTTGGGAATTATGCATGTGGGACACATGGTAAGTGAAATAGTTACAAAGCTGTAATGTTTGAAATGCTTACATGTCTTTTAAAAAATAATTCTGATTCCAAAATAAGCAATGTATATTATTATATGTATAAGATTAGGCATTCTCATCTTCCATTTGTATTTCCAGCATAACCAAAAGAATGATTAGCTGTTCAGTATCTACTTGTTATTTGAATTCAGCTCATATCTGCATCCTGAACAGATATTAAGATAACATTAATCTTAATGTTATGTGACATAAATCAGCTTCATAACTCATTTTGATGACTAAGTACAGTTTCCTCAGTGTGAATATCACAACATGCTATAGTTAATCTGAAACAGAAGTTTTGAAGTTCTTCCTTCTTATCAAAGAAGAGGAGATGGGAGGATTATTAATAAGTCATGGTTAAACATTATGTCCAGATGAGATTTATTCATATATTACACTCTGATCTTATATAGCAATTATTAATTGGGAAATACTACCAATTCGTGGAAATTATTTCTAAATGTTTATACATATTAAGGAAAGATATTTAATTCAGTGATAACTAGGTATATTTCTTCTCTATATTTATATAGTTTTATACATTGGAAGCAAACTCTGCCGCCAAATTTTGATGATAAACCATTTGTAAACAAACTCTGTATTTCCTAGAAGTAAATAAAGAAGAAGTGAAAGAAAAGCTTGTATTCTGCCTGTGTGATCTGAAAAAGTGCTCAAATGTGGCTCTTCATCAAACTGAAGGGAGATACCAAGCGGGTGCAACAATGTCCAGACTTGAACCCTGTATTCTACAACACTTTTACTAATGGCTTGAATAAAGAGGTGAAAGTAATATTTATCAAATCTGTAGAGGACACAAAACTGGATAGGAAAGCTAATAGCCTACAACACAGAAGTAAAATTTAAAATAATCTTGATAGGTTAGAAAAATAGGATAAAAGCAACAGAATGAGATTTAACAAAGGTCTTCACTTAGGAAAAATAAATCAAGTATAGGGCAAGAGATAGCTGGCTCATCAATAATATCTGAAAAAGATTTTGCAATTATAGTAGGATGATGCGGTTAAAAAAAAATCCAGACACAATTTTAGGTTACACCAATAAAAATCTATTTTCCAAATCACAAGTAATAATTCCACTCCATGCTTGTGCTGGTCAGTATTAGTATTGTATTTAATTCTGAGCAGTAAAAATTAAGGAAGATTCAGAGAAAAATGGAACAGGTTTAGAAAACAGCAACAAGGATGTTCCAACACTGGAAACTAAGTCCTACAAGAAGAAACTGAGGAACAAGAGAGTTACGATAACATTCTTCAAATATCTGAAAGAATGTCACCGAAGAAACTCTATTATAACAGATTGTGGGACACCAAATAATGTATTTAAGTTACAGAAAGGCAGTTTTCAACTAAAAGTTAGGGGAAAAAAACAGTAAAGTCCAGTTGAACAGTTGAACCAATTACCCAGAGAGATGGTTGGTTCACCATCAATAGATGCATTCAAACATCAACGTTATTTCAATTTTAATTACTGCATGCAACAGGGTTTTGGATTCAATGGCCTAACTGGTACCTTAGAGAATCTATGATTCTGTGGTTTTGTGAAAAAGCTCAAGTTCAGAAAACAAAACCTGTAATAATATCTCTATTTCTGAAAGTTTTAAAATGAATAAAACTAATAATAGCATTAATAGTACTTAGAATTTTTATAGCATATTCCCTCAGTTTCCACAAGACTCTGCACATACATTAAATAATGGATGGTTAAAATAACCTATTATAATCCTCACTAATAAAATTATTCCCTTGTGAGAAGAAAAAGAAAGAAAAATATATTGTATTTTCTTCATGAGATTTGTATTAATGAAATTCAAGCTCCTCAGTATCAATGTCCATTTCTATCCAAAGAATCATATCTATATAGCTCCAGAACTTTCTACCCATATATCCTGAAATACATTGGTATGACAGAATTTTGTTAATATGACAAAAATCTAACAACTAACAACACTTTTACTAATGTATTTCTAAACATATCTAATGAATTCCTGCTTAAACTTGAACCAAGATCAACCAAATGAAGACCTTAATTTCTGTACTATACAAAATGGGCAAAATGTCTGTAATTTGTTATTTCTTTTGCAAAATAATTTAACTAAATAGAGTATTGGTTGACTATTAAAATACTATGCTGAAATTTTAGAATGATGGAGACAGAAAGGGAACACAAAGAAGCTGCTGCAAATTATAACTCTCTAATAAATGGAGATCTATTTTACCTGAGATCATCTTGTGAGTATCTCCTTTGCAAATCCTCTTTATTTCTTGTTTCTGTTCCTTCCTCAGTTATCTCCTCTTGGGCCCCTTCATCCTCTTTATCTTCTTTATCTTCCTCATCACAGTTCTTTGTCACCTCCTCCCCTTCCCCCTTTTCATCATCTTGTTCATCCAATTTTTTCTCCAGTTCCTGATTCTCCTCTTCTTTCTCAAGGAATATTTCCCCATCCCCTTCCTCCCCTCCCTCTTTTCTTTCCTCATGTGATCTTCTGAGGTTAACAAAAATTGAGGAAGCATGCAAGCAAATGAAAAAAGAAGACAGAAGCTAGTTAGGAAAACTAGATAGAATCCAAACATTTACTGAGTTGAGGGGGGCAGGGGGAGGACAGCCAAAAAAAAAAAAAAGCTAAATAGCAACGATGAGTGAAAAAATATGCAGCCTGATTCTATAAACTAATTAAGATGGAGTCTATTATTTTTAAGAGCAGAAATGGGAAAATGGCATTTTGGCAAATGGTATATTAAAAATGATATTTTTAATAGCATAAATGGCAAAAACAATTTGCACAGATATTCTTTAAGTTGCAGGATAAAAATACTTATGAATCTGTGTGTACACAAACACACATCCAAATGTGTAGTTCTGTTCTATAGCTTTGTGCAATCTATAACTGTGCACCAACATCAATTAAATGATATTATCTTGTCTGCAGAAGGAGAGTTAAGGTACATACCACAGCACGCATAATGCCTCATGAACTCATGAACCCTGACCCTGCAATATTCTGGTTCACATGGAGACAATCTGGCTCTTCTACAGACACAATTAAAGCAGTATTGAGGGGGGAGGGAGTTTTTAGGAGTGGTCTATTTTAGGAACACCTTCACGAAGCTTACACTTCTATGACATAAATTTATTAAATGCAGTCATTAAGATGTATACATGACTTGCTATTATAATCCAAAAAAATTATTTTAAACTGCCCTATAGTGTTAATTTCTAGTAAACAGTTCGTTTTGAAAGTAAGTAACTTACCTACTTTCAAAGTATCTGAATGTAAATAAATACTCTAACACAGAAGGCTAACCTGACATTTCAGAAAGCGTAACTGGAAGAGATGTTACTAGGATCCAGTTCAATACATGGAAGACAAATTTAAAGCAGACTTGTAGTTTCTTACCTAATTTTCTTGTTTCCTCTTGGCCGTTCTGACTGCACAGACATATAACTAGTGCTGCTAAAACGGGATGCGCTACTGGTTCTCGAGACTGCTGATACATCACTGACATCACTGTCTGAAGACTTGTTGGAGACGTTATCAGAGCCTCGTTGAGGATCCCGCCTAGGACGATACTGTAATACAAACAAACTATGATGTTCATGATAGCCTTAAAGGAAACTTGTTTTTTAATAATTCACTATCCAAACTTTGTATAGGTCAAAAGAGGGTGCTTATTTTTTAAGCATCTCAATATTCCCCAATAACTAAGATTTAATATACTTTAAACATTTCAAATCTTTTTCTTTAATGAGCTCAAAGCAGTTTGTGTGGTGTAAAAACGCAATTAGCAGTAAACTGATAAAATAATATTACATATATATAAAAACAAAAGCTATTTTAAAAGGAATGTATGAAGCCTGCAAAATCTGTACCAATATATGTGCAAATATAAAATACTTGTTGCAAAGATTTTTCATACATTTCATAAAAACAAAGACAATATTTTAGGTTATCATTGTCATCATCCAACAGTGAGACATAACAGACGGGGAGCACACATACTTAGGTGTAACTAGGACATTACAAACCATCCCCAAAATGTTGCTGGTGTTTTGCTCTTCCTTTTAGCTATGACTTTGCACAAAATATTGCAAAATATTTTGCACAAAATATTAATTAAATAGTTGTTCCAAGGTTAACATAAAATTCTTTGGGAGCTGGATGGTTTATCTCTTGGCTTGTATGCTACTAACCAATTTAATTTATTCTATAAACCACAGTTAAACAAATGTGGTTTAACAGGACATGTAAATCCAATCAACAAAGGTTTACATTAATTTTACAGGAAATTATTGCAGTAAAGGGATATTTGCATCCAAGCTATAAATCTTAAAAAATGTATATTTTATTATTCTATGGAAATGCATTCATATACAAGCATTGGGGAATCCCTTTTGTACAAATGGCAGTACCAGGTGGCTAGGAAATTCACAAAGAGGGAACTAAGATGAACAGCATATAAATCGTCCTTCTGATAAACTAGTTTGAAACATTTGGGCTTTTTGCCAGGAAATGTATTGAGAGGGACTACTGAAATCAAGAAAACAATGGGAAACTGAGAGAGAATGCTTTCTTACCAATGGAAGGACAACCAATGACAGTAGTAACCTTGTCCTTTCCGTAATTCTTCATTTGTGGAATGGATGTCACAACATGTTTGGATGACTTTACAAGGGGAAATGATTAGACAGCAAAGATTTATGGCTGGCATATCGGCCATATTATCTAATTGGAACTTCCATGTTTACAGGCATTTTATTCGTATGTCAGATGTTAGAAATAAACAAGGAAGTCTAATGACATTGATTTTAATTCTTCTTGATTCTAATTGTATTGTTTTTCTTGTAATTTTGAATTTTAATTGTGTGAGCCACCTTGAGTCTTGTATAAAGAGAAAGGTGGGATATAAACTTAATAAATAGATCTATGAATCCATAGAAGTGGAGAAAAAGCATGGCATTTAGAAAGGAATATAATGTTAAATATCTTGATAATCTCTAAATTAGTAATGCTACTAAAGCATTTTAAAGAACTACAAAAATAAGATAGCATATTAAGTTGTATGTACAGCATTATGCTGCATTTATTGTATTTAAATTTATTTTAATCTTGTATACTTTCTGCCCACACTCTGCGTGGCAGGGAGAACTTAAATATTTTAATTTCGATATAATATATAACGTTAAAGTATAAAACTAAATAGTTACTATAGTACGTGTATATATATATATATATATATATATATATATATATATATATATAAATAAATAAATCAATCCTACCAATTAACAAATTGTTATAAGAACTTGGGGAATTAAGAATTGACTTTAGAAATGAAATAAAAATTTCAGTGGACAACAAATGATTACTGGGATAAATTTTTATTCCATCAATATATATTCTAGACCAGCCTTCCCCATCCTAGAAGCTGACTAGGATGAGGGAAGATGAGGTACGCCAATTTAAGGATGTTGTTCTAGATTACTTTCTACTCAAAAACATTTATAGTTCAAGACAAAATAAAATTATATGCAATATTGCATTTATTAAAAACTTTCTCCATATTAGTGATTGGCTCTAAAATTGTATAATAGAACTTTAACTTGTTTGCACTCAACAGGATTTTGACCAAGCAAGAACAAGACACTTTTCCAAAACTTCAAGAAATCTGAGATGGTTTTCTATATAGTATGAAACATGTGCTTTTGCAATGATACAAAGAAAAGGTGCTTATATGGCTCCTTTAAACATGCTCATAATAATTGAATTTCCAAATTCTTTATGTTTTTTTTTCCTGAAGTGTGCTGAATACATTGCTTTCAATAGTCTGAATTCAAACCATATGTGTTCAACTCAATAAACACTGTCAGTGTTGACATTCATTTTATCATGTGCTATAAATCTTATATGCCAAATGATAAGATATATATCTTTCTAATAAGTTTTCATTAAGTTTGCATTTATTGGATTGGTTCCAAACTTATATCATAAAAGAGAGCACCATAAAAATAAGAGCTGACTGTAGCAATAATTGTAGTAGACCCACAGGAATCAATATTATTATTAGTCCACTGATTTCAGACAGGTTACTGGAAGTCTGATTTAGTCTGGTTCCATTATCTTTAAGAAACATTACTTTAACCTACATACTCAGTAGTCATTAATACTTGTTGCTTGTATCTTTCCACATTTCTTCTGAATGTGTACATTATTATATCATGTATACATTCTGAGATCAATATATATTATTTAATGCTCTGAAGACAAAAATTACCAGTGAAATCTATCCCAGCTAAAAAGTTTTTTTTAAAGCAGCCTAGTGTACTGTTAATAACAAATGTACTTGAAGCATTTCCTGCTTTTTGCAAAAAACAATTCATGTGTCAGGATCTACGCAAGCTAGAAAACTTAATTGCTTTTAATTTAGCTTAGCAATGTATGTTAAAGGGTTAATAGTAAAAATGTTAATTGCAGGCCGCTTGCTTGACCTGCCATTGAAGTTAGGAGAAAGGGGGGAGAGAAGATGCCAGGTGCGGTTATCTCTTCAGGGGCGCTTCCAAGGTCGAGCACTGTGAGAGCCGGAACGAGGTGCGAAGAATTCAAGCAGGAAAAGAAAGGAGAAGGGGGGGAATTTGGTCTTAAAAAGGGATGGTATTGCTTTGTAGAATTAGACTCAACAATTTTAGCACTACAGTGCTGGCACTTGCAAAATTGTGCCTACAAGGCCACACAACCCAAAACAAGAGGTACCATTGTAGCAACTGGAAAAGAATTGGGGATTGAACACGAGCCCACATCTTTAAATAGTTATATACTATGAAGTGTGTGGGTTTTCCCCCAGAATCATAGGCTTTGGAATACTCCAAATGAGTTACTACACAGGTACATAAACAGTATGTGTGAATCACAGAGACCACAATAAGAAATTAGTATTTTTATTGTGAAAAGTAGAATGTATGCTATCTTGGATATCCTAAGTTGGAAAAACAACTCAATATTTGGCTTGGACCCTGGAATGTAACAAGAACAGATTTTTGTCCATAAGGTAAAAGGCAGGGGAAGGAGACAGATGTCATATTAGAGTCACCTTCTTCCTGAAGATACATGTTGCTTTATGGAACAAATTTGTTCCCTTGCAGAATTAGGTTTCTCAATGGATTCTAAATGAAAACACACAAGGAAAGTGACAGGGAATAGTCTACTAGTAACGTTTTGCTATTTTGTTCAGAAAATGTACATAACTGTAAGCAATTAACGAGTCAGAGTTTCTTTTTTTATTACAGATGTTTTCCTTGGAATAACTTGGAAATACAAACTTTTTTTCTGAATCATTTATGTCGTGAAACCTTTTGTCTTGAGAACATTATATTTTCATACACTACTGAGAACCAGAACCTTCATTCTAACATTTATTAATATTGTACAGTCTGTTCAATGATAGCTAGCAAATATATGTATTTCCTGATACTGGAATAATTTTCTATTTGCTTTCTCAATCATTTTTACATTTTGGATGCCCTGAGAAACATTATTTGCCTCTTTTTTTTTTTTTGGTTATTCATTTTGATTGAGGGGCTTTATTGTGTTTGGTCCTCCATTTTTATGGTACCTGTGTATTGAAAAATCAGCTTTCCAGTTCATTTCCTCCAAGAATGTTTGGAACTAATTTTATATCAACAATACCTTTGATCATCATTTGCAATCATTCTCTCTTTCACCTCAGAAGGTAGGCCAGAGATCATTCTTTTGTTCAGCTTCTTATTACAAATCTGGTGTTTTTTAGTTTTAGGAGCAGACTACATTAACCACTTGTACAAGGCAACTTCACAGTATATGCCCTTACACCTACACTTTTAATTAGTCACAAAAATGAAGGGAAACGCTTTATGGGAGAAAAGGGGGCTTTAGTGCAGTCCATAACACCAATAAATTGATAATTTAATAAATACATATACACACCTGCACACATATGTATATATGCATACAAATGGATACATATCAACGTTTAATATTACCACAGCATATAGATTATGTCCCTGACTGGCCTTTCTATGGCTGTAAATATACTCAGAGAGAATATATTTACCATCTACAAGATTCTTATTTTCTCTCTCTCTATTGCCACACATTTAACTATATAGTTGTTTTTTAATTGTGGTAATGGACGCAAATGGAATGCCTTTTACGTTAAAATTATGTTCTGCTGCCCAAATTCTTGGGATTGGGCAGAATACTTTTGTTGTTGTTGCTGCAATAAGCAACTATTCCATGAAAACAAGAAACACTTCTAATGAGTAAAATCACATTGTATTGCAATTTTCTGCTAAAGTCAGAGCTTTATTTGATTTTAATGAGATGTAAGAATCTATAGAAAGGGAAGCTGTCTAAATTAGTTGTTCAACAGAAGATTTATGATGTCATATATATACCTGTTTTTTGCTTAGGTAGGGTTCCACTTATAAAATTTGATAGCTAGGCTAAAATTTCATGGGGATTTACCCCTATTTTCCATGCACACACAAAGGGGGCTCACATCTGTACACCAGGCTCCATCTCTAGACACTGCGATATGCTATATGACAGAAGAAAAAGTAGACATGTAAGTGCAACAGCATGTGCAGCTGAGCATAAAGATGTTGTGACAGATGATTGTTGGAAAAACGAAACTTGTTTCCCTTCTTCATAGATAAGAGTAGCAAGCTTATTGAACACAGGAAGAGGCATCGTATGAAGCAAGACAGCTGAGCATAGCCCATCCATAGGAAAGCTAAACAACCATGTGATAGATGCACTATGACAGATGCTAGTGGTGGAGAAAAGACTGATCCCTCAGTGCAGATTGTGAAGATCTATGCATCTTCTTAATGATCTACTTCAATAAGGTTACTAATGGACCCAAAGAATTAGATGTGAATAAAGTAACTAAAGGTAAACACAGACAAGACAGAGATACTTTTGGATAGAAAGCCTACTACTCTATATAAAAATATCAGCCTGTTCCGGCTAAATTTCCCTTTAAAAAGGGAATTACTTGGGACATTGTTATTAGATGACCAGCTCTTAATTAAAGCTAAATTGCTTTTCCATTATTTTGATGTACATCATTGCTTTCCATCTTGGTAGAATCCAACCAGATCATAATTCTGTATATATTAGCAACATCTTAATGGAATTACTACAATTTATTTTATTTCAGGCTGAATTAGAAATAATTCAAAATTTTCAACTCAGGTATCACATGCCATTTTCATTTCATCTACTGCACTGGTTGCCAGTTCATCTGCAAGTACAATTCAAATTGCAGGCTATTACTTTCAAAGATATATACAGGACAAGATACTTAGAGGGCTGCTACTATATGAATCAACTATTTAAAACCTTTGAATATACCACAGCACCAGTGCCTGACAGGACACCATGTAAGGTCAGCTTCCTCTTCACCTACATTCCACCAGAAACTGAAAATTCTCTTCAAAACCAACATTGGATTATGTTGCTACTTAAGATCAATTATGGATTACTAACTACTGTACTTTTATTCCTCTTTCTGTTTCATAATTAATGCAATGATGCGTTTGAATGATTTAGTATTGCTTTTATATGTTAATACTTATTATCATTTGCTTTCAGCAGCTATTTTAAGGAAAGGAAAAATGAGATTATTTAACTTTTAAACCACCCGCTACCAAAGCTTTGGGTGGTATATAAAAGTCAAGTGTATTAAACAACAAATCCCACAGTAGCATTAAATTATTAATTACTACCCAAGTTTTTTTTAAAACATTTACATTTTTAAAAAAACCATACAACTAAATATTGTTAAAGGCCAACTAGAAAAGGTATGTTTTTAAAGCCTTCTTAAAGACCAGTGTGAATGGCCACCACAGAAAAAGCCCAGCCCCACACTGGAGATAGACCTCCCCAGCTGATCTAAGTTATACAAATCTTGCAGGAATAGGCACTCTCTTAGCTAAATGTAAAAAAACCTAATCCAGTCAATAGTCGGCATTCAACAGGTTGAGGTGATCTACCATGTATCTGCAAAATATCAAAAGAAAGTCACAAACCTAGGCAGAGAGATTTTATATTATTATGACAGAACAACCTAACACTGAGACCTTTTTAGAATGGGATGTCATCCAACAAAACCTTAACAGTTAGACTTGGATGCTATGTGGACATATGGTTTTGGCTACTAGCCAGATCAGTTATATGTTTTTGTTAATCTGTGATGTCCATGAGATCAGCTTTTGTCTTTTGAGAGAACACAGAACAGAATACAACAAAGCTTGCCATCTATAACTGTTGCTTAAGATTGGGCCTACCCCCTGCCATGGACCTAAAGATACTCATTTCTCAAATTAGTCAAACATTATGCTTCATAATGAAACATTTGTTGAACTTTGTATATATTACACGTTAAATGCTTGGGGAAAAAATTTGCAGCTATTTTTAAAGTTTTTCATTCTTGATAGTTTACCATTCACATGAATAAGGCAAAATGTATCTGTAGTATAGATCTTTTGATCTTAAGCATTCAATTTCCATCCTTCTTTTCTATGAATGTACTTGGGAGTGAGGGATTTGAGATACATGATGATATGGTGGTTCTTCTTCCATCTGAAAACAAGTGAAATGCCTTCTAGAATCTTAAATGACAAGAATGGCATCTGGAATTCATTCAGAACTGTAAACTGATGAAGCGGTCACAGTCCTCTATGAAAGAAGCTCTATCATGTGTGGGCAGGATCCTTGACCCTCCTGATTGGTTTGCCTTGCAGTGAAGGGAGAAGGGACTGGATTTAAATCATAGCAAATACCTCTTTTAAAGAGGCAGTTGTGTGCCCCCTCCTCAAGACACCACCCACTGACCCATTCAACATGACTAATTGGTCTCCTTTCAATAAGAAAAGTGGTTGAGAATGTTGTAGGATGTCAGTTACAGAAGGCCCTGAATGAAGCAGATTATCTAGATTATTTCCAATCAGACTCAGATATGAGACAGAAACTGCATTAGTCCGTATTTTTGATGACTAGATGGGGGAGTGCATCCCTTTTAGTCTTGCTTGTATCTTTCAGCACGCTCAATACCATAGGCCACAGTATCCTTCTGGGCTGTTTGCTAGGAATGGAAGTTAGAGGCACTGTTCTACAGTGATTGTGCTCCTTCCAGAGTGGATGGTTCCAAATGGAGGAGAGGTGCCTCAAAACACATCTGTCTCCCTTTCCTCTTTAGTATTTAAATCAAACTGTGTATGCTGATTATATCTACAGTAGTTGTATATCTCTACCCCAGGCTGAACAGGAGATGAAGTAAAAATCCTGATCTAGTGCTTGCAGGCTATGAGAGACTAGATGAGACAGAACAGGATTAGGATGAATCCCAACAATAGGTTGTTCAGAAATCTTCCAGTTCTAGAATGGGCCATCTTTATCCTTGATTTGCTTTCTGAGAGTTCTTCTGAGCTTGTGGCTACCATAGGCCCTTCCCCAGCTTCAGTGATGCACCAGTTGCTACCTTTTCTAGTTCAGGAGGCTCAATGGCTTATTTGCTGATCCTTGATCCAGCTGTCACTTGGGATCCAAGTGCCCACAATAGTTCAAAGCACCTTTTACCAATTCTGGTCAGTTTGCCTGGATTGTATTTTGGATAAGAGCAATATGACCATAGTGATTCATAGTTTAGTAACTTCTCAAGTGGACCATTGTAATATAATGTAAGTGGAGCTTCTCCCTAAAAGACAATTCAGAAGGCTCAGGCTCTTGAAGAATGTAGCATTTGCCAGAACTTTGACTCAGCAAGATGGAATCACATTATTTATATTCTAAAGAAGCTTACTTGACTCCTTACCCCAATTTAAGCTGCTGTGGCTTTTCTTTAAAGACCTAAAAGATGGATTCCTTCCAAGAACTGAATTCTATTTCTTTTCTCTTCCCCACCTGATTAAGTGATTATTGCTCATTGCTCAGTGGACATTATCTGTGAAGTATTTGTGAAAAATACAAATACTCTTTGGGTATTTGTATTTTTTCACAGATTTTTGTACTTCTGCACATCTTGGGCTCCATTAACAGTGCTGATACCTCCTTGTTTCCCAGTGAACCTCTTTTTCACTCATTCTTTCACCCTAGTTTTTTATTTTAAAGAGTGATAACTGACTAATGTTTCACTGATATGATCTAGAAAAGCATGCAATAGTTTACAGACAAGCAAACATCAGCTTCCAACACTGCATCACATGTTTCTGAAACTCAAGAGTTTTTTTCTATCAATAATATTTAAGTGTACTACTCTTCTGTATGTCTGATTATTTTAAAATAACATAATGTTATTTAGTAAGACCAGTATAAAGAGTACCATAAATGATAGGTAAGAGCAACTCCTACATTTTAAATATCTTTAAGAATATTATAGAAAATTCAAAAATTCTATTTTTATGGTAAAGTGTAAGAACATTATAGACCTCTGATCAGAGCAAGATCTATCTTAGTCCAGCATTTTCTTTGTCACAATGGCCAATCAGATGCCTCTAGAATATCCACAAGCAGAAAAGGGAGATATACCGCTTTCCTGCTGTTCCACTACAGTTGGTATTGGGACGCATGCTTCCCTCAGCTTGGAAGTAATACTGAATCTTCAAGACTAATATCCTCTGAAAGCCCTGTTCTCCATGAATTTCTCTAATTTCCTTTTTAAAGCCATCCAAATTAGTAGCCATCACCACAATTTATGGAAATGAATTTCATAGGTTAAATCTGTGCTAAGTGGAGAAGTAATCTCGTTCGAATCTTAAGTATTTTCAACATATAATGTAAAGGAAAAGGTCATTGGAGAATAACCTGAAGTTTGGCAAAATTGAAGATTATAAAGAGTCTAACAAAAGATAAGGTGGCTAAATATCACTGATAACACAAGTATGAGCTTACAACAATTCAAAGAAGGAGTTACTGGTGAAATGAAGTCCATTAACAACTGAACAACAATTTTTACTATGAGATTTTCAAAGGAGACTATCTATCTATCTATCTATCTATCTATCTATCCATCCATCCATCCATCCATCCATCCATCCATCCATCCATCCATCCATCATCTTCCTTAGGACCAGGCATAAGCCACTTACATTGCAGCACCAGGAGAGAAGGCCTATGAAGAACACCCCCTCCACTAGAAACATGGAGGGGGGAATGAACAAGGCCTCTACTGTTTGGAGCACTACCCCATCCCCAGAAATATGTATGGCCCTACTTTCCTAATCTTCCATAAACAATTAAAAGCTGAATTGTTTCAGCAAGCCTTCAGCTCCAGCTGATTGTGGAATGGATCTGTTATAGGCATTAACTTGAAGACTTGCTTTGTTGATTTCATAATTTTGTTTTTTGTCATTGTATGCCACCCAGAGTCCTTCAGGATTGGGGCAGGTTTTAAATACTGTTCATAAATAAATAATAAATAAAGTGAAGAATAAGCAAATACATGTTATTTATCTGATTATAACATTTGAGCAATTATGTCATTAAGATGAAATGTAATACAATGAGCAATCAATTATTCTTGCAGTTTTAAATCACTGGACAAATTAATCGATTAAGGTACTGCTACCACAGAGAACTTAAAATGTCAGTATCAGCAAAACAGAGTAGAAGTAGCTTTAATTTTCCAAAATATCAGAATCAATAGAAAAAGCTTTTAGAGTTTCAGCAGTACTCTTATATATGAAAGAGTTTTGCTAATAAGAGGTTTTCTCCCAATGTTGTTAGTATCTGATGCAAATAACAGACATGAATGGCTGGTGCTAAAATTCTTGATGGCAAAGATTGCAACCATTACTTTTGATTATGATAAAGCAGCACAGATGGTGTGAACAGTACAAATTGTAGTGATTTGAATTGGAAAAAGTGATTCTAAGAGCATGGAGGCACTTACATAGCATTCATTAAAGAAGCTGCACCTTTTCCTAGGCTTGGGCAGTAGAAAAGAGTGTCTGATTTTAAAAGGTGCTGAAGGTTGCTACATGCATCCCTACGTGCAATCTGCACCACTTTTTCCCCTTTGAATCTGGATCCATAGCTCTCAAAATGCACTGGGGGCACACTGAGGCACTGCAGCAAACTCACAGGGGTGCCGTGGGATATTTTAAATTTTTAAAGGAAACACAGTGATACTCAACATCTGTCAGATGCTGTACAAACAACTAGCTTGAGGTAGCTTGGGATGCTGTGAAAAAGTACTGAGACAATAAGGGCGCCATGAACTGAGAAAATTTGGAACCTGTAATCTGGACTGTAGCAGAAGTCTAGTGAATCGTAATTGCTTTACTAAGGTTTAGTAAACAATGCTGCAAAAAACTTGTGGAACTATATGAGTTTATTACCAGTCTCATGGGTTATTATTTATTTATTGTTTATATATCAAATTTGTCACCACCCATCTTGTTAGAAAATGACTCTGGGCGGTTTACAGGAAAGATAAATATTAATTAAAAATACAATGTAACAATTAGTCCTAAATAAATAGTAAGTATCTTCCAAGATAATTGGTGGTAACTAAAAATTATTAGGCTTGGGGAACATCATCAGGGCGCTAGCCACCCCCAGGGTTCATTAAAACTCTTCTTGCTCCACGCAAGCTGGCAGAACTAGGTCTTCAGTTCTTTCTGGAAAGCCAGGAGGGAAGAGGCCCACCGCACTTCTTGGGGGGAGAATATTCCAGAGGGCGGGGGCAACAGCAGAGAAAGCTCTCCTCCTGGGCCCCACCAGCCGACATTCTGTCACTGAAGGGGTTTGTAACATGCCCTCTCTGCTTGATTGGGTGGGACGGGATGATGTGATGGGGGTTAGACAGTCCCTCAGGTAGCCTGGACCCATGCCATGTAGGCCTTTAAAGGTAATAACCAACACCCTGAATTGGACCCGGAAGCAAACTGGGACCCAATGCAGCTCCTGCAGCAAAGGTGTTATATGTGCTATCCTTGGGGCACCCAAGATTGTCTGCAGAGTGACATTTTGAACCAGCTGTAGCTTCCGGATACTGTTCAAGGGTAGTCCCATGTACAGTGCATTGCAATAGTCTAAACAAGAGATGACCAGGGCGTGAGTGACTGACCCAAGTGCCTCCTGATCCAGAAAGGGTGTAATTGGCACACAACATGAAGTTGAGCAAAGGCTCTCCTGGCCACGACTGCAACTTGCTCCTTGAGCAGGAATCATGAGTCCAGGAGGACCCCCAGATTATACACCGGGTCTGTCTGTGGAAGTGCAACCCTGTCCAAAATCAAAGATGGCAAATCCTCAAATACAGAGGGCCTCCAATCCACAGCGTCTTACCAAGATTAAGCTGAAGCCTTCTGCACCCCATCCAGACCCCCCCAGCCTCCAGGCACCGTGAAAGGGTGGTCCCGGCATCACTCAAATCACCCAGAATGGAGATGTATAACTGGGTATCATCTGCATATTGATGATACTTCATCCCATGGTGGATGATCTCACCCAGTGGTTTCGTGTAGATGTTAAAAAGGAGTGGAGAGAGTACCGAACCCTGTGGCACCCCACAGTGGAGGGGCTGTGGGTTGGCCCCCTCACTCCCTATCAACACTGACTGGGATTGGCCTTGGAGGAAAGAAGAGGACCAGCGCAAAACTGTGCCGCCCACTCCCAACTCCCCAAGTTGACCCAAAAGGGTACCATGGCGATGGTATCAAAAGCTGCTGAGAGGCCAAGAAGAGCAAGGATGGATACGGTACCCCCATCCCACTCCCACCAGAGATCATCCATGAGTGAGTCCAGTGCCATTTCTGTCCAATATCTGGGCCTGAAACCTGTCTGAAAAGGGTCCAGACAATCCGTTTCATCCAGGATTCTCTGAAGCTGCAATACCACTACCTTCTCAACCAACTTCCCTAAAAAGGGGAGATGGGAGACTGGGTGAAAATGTCCAATACGGTGAGATCCAGTTATGGTTTCTTGAGGAGGGGATGCACCAGTACCTCTTTAAAGGCAGCTGGGAACACTCCCTCCCTCAAGGATGAATTCACCATTGCCTGGACTCACTCATGTGTCACCTCCCGAGCAGCCTTAACCAGCCAGAAGGGGCATGGATCTAGTTGACAGGTGGTGGCATTGATTGTCCAGAGGACCCTGTTCATTTCCTCAGGTCCAACAGGATCAAACTGTCCCCAGATAACAGGGTAAGTCCGTACCCTGGGCATCTCTACTGACCATGCCCCACACCTGGTATCCAACTAGGAGCAGATCCGGGCTATTTTATCCTCCAGATGCCTGGAAAACTCCTCTGTGTGGCCCTGTAAATGGGCTACTGGGCCCTCCTTTCCCAAAAGGGATCGGGTGATCTTAAACAGGGCCTCTGGGCAGCATTCTGCAGATACAATAAGAGCAGAGAAATATTGACATTTTGCTGCTCTCACCACCCCAAAGTTAGGCCTTAATAGCAGGTCAAGCCTGTGTTTGGTCGGGTTCGGTCTTTGTTTTCCTGAAGCAGCACTCTAGACATCTCTTAATCCTTTTCAAGACCCTCAATTCCTCCATAAACCACGGGGAGTGTCAGGCTCAATGGGTTAAGAGAGGTCGCATGGGCACAATCTTGTCCAAGGCCTTGGCCACCTTCCTATTCCAGGTAATGACCAAAGCCTCCACTGGACCATGCAACCCCCATCTCCCTTTGGAACCCCATTGGGTCCGTCAGTCACTGTGGGTGGACCAATTGAATAGGTCCCACCTCCCTGAGGAGGGGGGTAGCAGAGGAGAATCTCAAGGCCACCAGGACATGATCTGACCGTGACAAGGGGGACAGATGTAATTTCCCCCTTCAGTTCACATTGCCACTGCTCTGACAAGAAAACCAAGTTTGTTGTGAGACCACTGTCCCAAGTCAGGTCACGAATAATCTGGGACAGGCCCACAGCCACCATGGTGGCCAATAACTCCCAAGCTGCCTCTGAAGCACACCCTAGGGACAGCAGGTTGAAGTCCCCCAAGACCATATGTCTGGGGAACTCCACCGCCAGCCCCGTAATGTCCTCCAGTAACTCAGGCAGGGAAGTTGCTATTCAGCAGGGAGGCAGATACAGTAACAACAATCCCAACTATTTTTGGGAATCCCACTTCAGGAACAGGGTCTCACAACCGGCCACTTATAGAGCAGTGCCCCTGAAGGTCAACAGAGATTCCTGGATGACAACTGCCACCCCACCTCCCCTGGGGTCTTGGCTGGCACCAAACTGTAAACCTGTCCAGGCACATTTCCGAAAGGGGCACCCTCCCTTCAGGGTCTGGCCAGGTCTTGGAGATACATGCCAGGTCGGCCATTATTATATACAAAGGGTAGCCTACTACTCTTGCCAAAAGTGAAAGAAAAATTATGCAAATAAAATACACAAAGTCATTCTTGCTAATACTATAATCCAGTCCTAATAATATAGTGGAAGTTCCTGGAGAGAAAAATGAAATACTTTTTAATGCAGAAACTATTTAAATTGAGAAATTTGATTGTATATGGTACACTGATAGAAAACTTGAATGGCTTTTACAGGGAATTAGAATACCTTCACAGAGGTAAGTAGTATAAAGGTTACACGTTACTTTTATTATTGGAGGCAATCACATGCAGGAGAGTGCTATTGATTTTTTCTCTTACAAATGAACTTTCCATAGATTTCTAGTTTAGTATTTCAGGATTGCACTGGTCTGATGCAGCATTTTATATTTTTTATGCCTGTTGTAATAGTCAGCCATAATTTACAATAATACAGCACTGCCAGTCTAAATGTTAGACAACATATTAGGCATGGCTTCAATCCCTCCCTTCCTATATACCCAGGGGGGTGGGGATGGGAATCTTTTTTTAAGAGGCAAAGGCAGAATTCTGGGGACATGGAGCAAGATGTTTCTGTACTTTATCTGGGAGACTTGGATTACCCCAAGCAGGCCCAGGAAGAAAGAAACAGAAAACTTTGCTTTAGGATTCAGGTTCTCTCTATAGAACAGATAACTGGTCTAGTCACATGTTGTGTTAAGGTTTAATTACTTTTATCTCTGTGTTAGAAATCTTATTCTATTTCTCTTGCACTTGTTGAACATTTCAGGCTGAGTTCAAGATTTACTTTTTTCTTTATTAAGTTTTTGGAAGCTTATAGGAACTTTAAAAAATATCTACAGTACCTCCCAAAATCACTGATTCAAGTGGAACGGCACCATCTTGTGGTCTTCCAAGAACACTGCATATATTTTTATAAACAAGTTTTCATATATCTCATCTTTAGATTTTTTTAAAATAAAGTTTAATTTTGTTTATCTCTTGCAAGATTGATTTATTGCCTGAAGGGGAAAGGAAGGGCTTAAACCAGTAGTCATATACCTTTACTCTACGGGGTTAGATGGTTGCATAATAGAAAAATCTTCCAATTTTCCTCTGCCACATGGGCAATACAAATTGTAGCAGGACTCTCTCACACACATGGACTAGGATTAAGATAGGTAGCTACACTAGAGCAGGAGGCAGGGCTAGGGAGTGTAGACCTAATGGAGTTTGGGGAGAAGAGCCTCTATCCTTTCAATCCTATAGGCCCAGTTGCTGGGTGAAAGTGCTGCTATAATGTTATTGATCAGAAGTTACTTTAGCATTTTAGTATTTATTTAAAAATAATTGAGGCCTAGGAAGGCTGAAGACATGACTTCTGACAGCTGTTTTCCAGTGTTTTAAAAAAATGAACTAACCAGTAAATCAGCTAAGAAAGCAAGTATAAATGTCCAGAATGGTTCCAGGTTTCCTACAGAAAGTCCAAATGTAGCTAGCTATTAACTATGTAAACTAACGTATCATAAGGGATAGAGCTTTTCATTTGACAGAAATAAAACCTGTTTGAATTACTAATTGTATACATTTACATTTAGATGGATAGCTCTGATTGCCCATTTTCCTGAAGGCTAGAAGTTTAAAATTAAAATTCTAATTTGCTTAAATAAAATAACTATTTAACGGAATTTAGAATCTCAGTGTCTAATTTTATTATCCTGTGACTTTGTAGATCAGCCTTTATTAAGCCTTGCATATGAACAAAATCCTGAATATAAAAGGAAGCTATTATAGATGCTGAAGGTTAGATGTGATATATATATATATTATTTATTTATTTATACATCACATTTATATAGCCGCCCATTTCACAAAGCAACTCTGGGAGGCATACAATTAAAATAAAATAACAAGTGAATAAAAACAGGCATTATAAAAAGATAAAAAGTTATTATTAGAATAAAAACATTATCACAAATTTTTAAAAAGATTTTTAAAAAGTTATTCAGACTAGAAATCCACAGTGACAAGCAACTGAAGCTTTTCAACAACTATCAGGATTCTAAATTGAACATATTCATAGTACTAGCCTTGGGTTGAAATAAGAAGTTGGTATAGTTGATATAACAAAATGCACTCTTCACTATATCTTTTTCTAGATTAGTGCCCATCTCTACCTCTCCACCATTAGTGTAATAATGGGGAGGTGGAAAATATTTTAGAATTTGTTATAATAGCTACTAATCCCTCTGCTAGCATGCTTATGAGTATATCTAACAACCCCATCCCCATTTTTAAACTAATTTATATTTCAATGATTATATTAGATGCAGTTGATCAGGCAATAATTACAACATTAAAGCTTTTAACGACATGCCCTCCCCTATACCTCTTTAGTAATTGAGTTTCAGAATGGGAAAACTAACATAAAGAGAAGCATTCTTTGGAAGCTTAATGTGAGTGACCAGATTTTCTGTATATATTTCTAAAAAGTACTTCAAGTAAGACCAGTCTTGAGATTCATTATATTACATAGTCCAGTATCTCATTCTTCCAAGCAATCTTACCCAAATTTGCAAAATGTTCTATGGCTCAGAAAAGTAGAATTTAGGCTGGCCCACAACATTTTGCTGCTTGAGGCCAATCAGCAAATGACATCACTACCTGTCTATATCACAATACTGTGGAATCAACACCAATTAATTTATTTCAATACCTGAAACAGAAGATCCCATAAGCACTTCTATTCATACCTTACAATATAATAAAGCAATACATTAAATAACTAAACGTTTTATTCCCACTTTTCATGACATCCAAGATCTGCTGCCAAGAATGATTGCTCCTTCTTTAATAGAAGCATAATAAGTACATTTTATTTTCATGGTACCTTTCTGAAGCAATGGAGAAAGTGTTTTTGCTGGAGCTACCACCAATGCAGCCGGAGGCAAATAATCAGTATGTTTTAAATATACAGAAAGAATCCTTAAAATATATTCTTGGTAACTCTCAGTGAATAGCTGTTCCCTTGACAAAATTAAAAAGGACGCGTGCAGGTACACCTCTGTATACCACATTGTGCATATGTCAAGCCATTTTTTTTTGTGACTTCTGGCGTTTGTTTCTATATGTGCATATCACACTGGCATGAACAAATTTCTTTTCACAAAAATATAATATATAACAGAAACATATCTGTTTGTTATATTTCTTCAAACCTGAGCCCTGAAAATTTCCAAAATATTGTACAAACTTAGTAAAACAAAGAAAGTACTTTTTTCTCCAAGTTCAAAGTATGTTTTTCAGGTCTAAAATTTAGATGAATTTATATCAGCATCTTATCACTAATTGTCAAACAAGAAAGCTGCTGGTATAAACTGTCTGATTTAAGCTCATAAATTTTGGAAATATGATAATTAGCTATAGCGGCAGAGAACTGCAATCAACTATGTAAAAATATGTTTACAATACTATAGTTTTTACATGAAATATGTACCCTGAAAAGATACTTACAGTGAAATTCTAGCATTCCAGCATCTGCTGTTGGAGCCTCAACTACACTGTGAAAAAAAACGTGGAGGCGGCTTTGGATCTCCTGGATAAATAGCATTCTGTTCCCCAGGAAAGGATCTTAACAAGGTCTCTCAAACACCCCAGGCTGCAGCTGGCATAATTCATCCCCCACTCCTTATTTCAAGAAAATAAATCTATTTAGGCTAATAATCCAGCAAAGCTCCTTTCCTACCTCCAGCCACAGCTGGCATGAGCCAGAAAAGTTGGTAATTACAGATGGACTTCCCAGTCCTCGTTTACCAGCAGGTCATGTTTTGCTGCCTTTGATTTTTGTGCTTTATTAATCACTTCTGCTGTTTTCATAAAAGTTAATAAGTAAAATTCCAGATCTGCAGAGCAAAAGGATAACTAAATACCTTTGCTCATATCCTATCTCTTATTTCTGAAGGGTAAGGAAATAAAATAAATTACTATTCTCACAACTTGTATTACACAGCAATTCTAAATTCCAAACTATATTTTTAAGAACTCAGAGTATATTTAGCTTAGTAATGACATATACTGATAAAAGTATTCTATATTTCTCCAACCTCTATTAAAATTGTTTGTATCTCCATATCTGTCTCTAAGATACCTAAATTACTTAAATCTTCTAGTATATTCAAAATTTAATTCGCCCTTTTCTGATCAGGTATCTTATCTGCATTCTAGTTACTTGACAAAATATCAGTTGTCATTAATAACACATTCTTTATAATGACAATTTCTCTGTTGATATAATAGGCAGAAGAAATAACCTTGAGGAGCAGGAGGAAGAGCCACAACCAAGAAAATGGTCAGATAAAAAAAATCTGAGTCCAGAGCTGAAATGTAATTTGAGAAAATGTCTCAGACATGACTCTCCCTAGTTCTCATGAAGATAAAGGGAGGGAGGGGGGAAGTGCATTCAGACTTGCAAGGTTCTGTTACTATGACCTTATAATAAAGGTAGCATTAGCTTGCATGTTTTTGGTTTCCAAGTTTGGTATACCTTGGAGGGCTGACAGATGACTCTCTATCATCTCTCTCTAGATTTTTATGATAGCGCTGAAAAGACAGCCGCAGCTTGTATCTATCATGAAATACTGTATGTTTGCTGGAGAACATGTTAGCTGAATCTTTATGTATTATCTTTGAGAAATCCTGGAAAACTGATAAAGTGTCATATGACCAGGAACAGGAAAAAGTTGTGACTATCTTCAAAAAAAGGAAAATTCTGGAGACACAATATTTCTCAATTTTACCAAAGAATTTACAAAATATTCCATAACATTTTGGTTAGCAATATAGTTAAATCATAGACAGGATGGCCTGACAATTAAGTTGATACATAGCTGGCTCAAAAATCATACTCATCAGTGATTACTCATCAAACCAAAGGAAAGTAACAAGTGGGATAATAATAACGTAATAATAATTTATTACATTTATAAAGTTGCTGAATCAAAATAGATTCAAGGTCATATACAAAATTAAAAACATAGGAGCACACAACTAATACAGAAATACCAACATGTTGAGGAAATACACAAGTAAGAAAATTCCAAATACCCACAATCAGTTAAGTGGATACTGCAATCCTTTCTCTTCACATTTGTACTGATGACTTGTATGGAGAGAATCCTTATCAGATTTCCTAACCCAAATGAATTTTTTGCAAAACTATAGTGACCTTCAATAAAATGCATTTTAATGCCACTTTATTGTAAGTTAATTCATCCAAAGAATGAGAAGTAAATTAAGATGCTGAATAAAGAGCACAAACCATAAATACACTATAGTATAATTTCTTCCTATATAGCTACAAATCTCTCTGAACAGAAGCCTTAAGTGAATGCCAGTTTTTTAATTCCTTTTTCCCTTGGTCAACAACTTTTAATCTGTAATAAATAATTTTCCCAAGACTAATTTTTATCAGCCAGTTTAGTGTAAAATTCTGCTTACAATTTTAGGACATTAGCTAATTCTATTTACACCAAGTGGAAATCCATTTTACTAAAAAAAACCCTCACTTTTCTGTTTTTCATTTTATGAAAACAGAATAAATCTTTATGAAGGTTTATTTCCAATATCCATAGAAAAGAAAGATAAGAAAATACTTCACAAAAAGAACAGGATTTTCAATATCCTGTTATAAAAAAATGTAATGTCCAATTACACTTATATGGAATCTTCCATGCCTTAAGCCACAATCTGTGCCTGTCAAGGAGCTTTCACAATACATATATATTGCTCAGCTGTACTCCAATTTATGGCCAAAACCTGGTTAGAACTTGGACAGCAGATGACTCAGAAATTCCAAGGCTGGGAACTAAAAAACACATCCTGGTAGAAGGTAAAGGTAAGTCGTTTTTGTATTATTGCCAAGAAAATGACAGGGATATGTCCATGAAGTCACCAGGAGCTGTGCATGACGCAAATGATTTTGCCTTTACCTATTCCAATTCAGCATTCTGGTACAGATGAGGGCTACAATTGACTATTTTTTCTGAAAGGGCATTTTTATTCATTTAATTTGGTGCTCCTATGTGAATAGAAATGCATAGAACCATAACCCTCAGAAATTAGTGGGAGAGTCTGCATGCAGATTTGGCATTTTTTACAGTAGAAACCTATTTATTTTTTTGCTCAGAAGTATATCCCACACTATTCTTTTACTTTCATATAAATGTCTATAGAATTGCAGTCTTAGGAATAAACCAGCCACCAGCTTTTGTTCTTGCTAAAATAAATGTAATCCTGAAATATTACTTTATGTGAAATCCTTACTTCATGTACAAGTAAAGATCTTAACATTCTTAATGTTAAATTAGTGGAAGCACTAGCCTCCCACTAAATTTGCTTAAGATATGCCTGCAAAATTTGATTAATTTAAATCAATTGATTAAATTGATTAAATAAAATATCCACAAGTTGGTTTCAAATGTGCTCATAAATAGACTGGATATTTATCTGACTGCTTACAGAAGAAACAGATTCAGGCTTAGTCATATCAGTCTAAACAATGTATCCAATAGGTTGGGGTAACAATTCAGTCCATAAATGTCAGATCAGTATTGATTCATGCTACATACGTTTGATCAATGTATCAGCTTCACCTATATTCGATCATGATATTAATGATGGCCAAATGTCTGGCAGTGCCACAAGGTGTAGCAGAACTTGGAAATTCTGGTAAGTTGACAGTGAATGAATGACATATGGCCTGGGGGGTGGGGGTGCAATGAAAAATATGTTGTATTATCAGGATGCAAGTATGAAAGGCTGGGATTTATGACATATTTTCATTTTTTCATCATCATAGTTTGTAGCAGTAATCTATGATATGGCCTTTGGTCAAAGTGTTAAAAGTGGAATTAACTTCATCTACTGCTAAGAGTGAATTATTACTACTTTATTTTTATGTACACAGTGTGTATATCTGAGAAAGATATGTATTTTGTTTCCATTTGTGCTTATGTGAATTGTGAATTAAGACACATTCATAATTTCAGAGTTAAGTTCTATAAGAGATATGCATGTAAATGTGCACACAGAGCAGAATATCAGATACTGTATTAATGCTTTATAATTTTCATGCATATGTAATGTAATTAGTGAATCAGTCAATGTTCAAATGTTTAATCACCCAAGATGTCCTAGATAGCCAAGTATAGAATTGGAATCCTAGACAAACTACTTTTCATTTTGATAGTATTAATTTCATTTTGAAGGGTTCATCTTAATGAGACAAGAACTTCGGCTCAACAAAAAGAGCATCTTATAGAAGTCCACTGGCCATCTTAAAGAAGGCTAAAACCATGGCCTTCTGGTTATCAACTCCTCCCTCCTGGCAGGAGCACCTTTATTACCTAAAAAGACCCTCTGAAGACTATTGGCAAAGTAACCCAAAATAACCCTCTTGGTAGAAACATTTTGGGGGGTGTAATCTCCAAAAACAAAACAAAAACCCACCATATTATCTATGCTAGTAATCATACTTAATAAAATAATTTTATGTTTCACGACAACGTATGTAATCCTTTTAAGCAAACAACGTACATACAATGTCAGCTACAAATCACTCTTAGCAATATTTCTAAGATTATAATGAATAAAGGGAAAACATTTGCTCATAATTACCGTATGCTGAACAGTCAAATAGCATACTAATTTACTAATAGTATATCAGTCGTTTTATCAAATTAGATGAATAAAACAAGACATAGTAAAATATAGTTTGACTAATATTTATTTATTGAGGATTAGGTTTTGTGTTCCAACAGCAAGGATAATACTATCAGCCAATCACCCTATACAGAATTTAACAAAAACTAGGGCTGTACAGGGCTTTGGGTTCAGTTCCAAAAAAGGTGCTGCAGAATGTATGGGACATAAATGTCTGCAACTCCTTCAAGAAGGCAGGCCTTTTGCTAGGATTGTGTGGCAGTTGCACAGGGCAGCTATACACTTCCTGGAAAAGATGTAGCTCTTCCAAAGAGCCGAAGAGTTGAACTCATCTGTATTTATCTTACTGAATGCCACAGTAAATCCATATGCATTGGACCAACTGAAGCACACCTCACTGTTATGTCCCAGATAGTAATCTGCTCGCATCCATAACAGTATATTCCTATGCATTACATATAAGACTGAATCTTTAAAGCCTTCCATGTATGAATTACAAAAAGAAGGCTCTATGATATTTCTACACACAAAGGTAAAGAATCGAGTATAGGGTCTTAACATTAACTTCAGATATTTCATGGGTTACTAAACTCATGGCCTATTACTGCACTCCACCACAAAATTAGTTTGTCATTTATTACTTTTAAAATGGACAGCTGCTTAACATTCCTAGTAATTTCTATTCTTAGCACACTAGTTCTTATTTACATAGAATTACAGTGAATTTGGCACAATTATAGATTTGAAAATGATCCAGAATCTTCTAGCTGTAGCTATACACATTCATATGGGAGTTAATACTATTGCTATAGACTCTCTTGCCTTTTATACTTTCTACAGTAAGCACATTTTGAGTGCATAGAGGGAAAGTGATGTTTCTGTCAGACAACAAAACCCTGGACCTCCAGGGATCACCCTCTTGATACTCTTGAAGCCTCTGACCTTTCTAGGGGCTTTTCTGGAAGCTCAGGTAAGGGAAAAGGGTACAAGGAGCTGAAAAGTGTTCCTGTAGTCCAATTTACTTCCAAGTAAACATGCATAACAGCATTGCATTCTTAATTAAATATGCTACCCATAAAACAATTACTAGTATCTTAATGCCTCATCAAGATAGACAATTACATATTCTGCTGTTTTTCAAAACAAAATGCCCTTGCCTTGGAATGATAATCTTGCTCCAGCCTGGAATCTGATCCTGCTACATGTTTGTACTTGTTCATTTTCATTTGGCGATTTCTCTCTTCAATATCCAGAGTACCTGTCAATTTCAAAATAAACAATCATGTGTAATTCCAAACCAGTTTCAGCATTTTTAACCAAGAACATTTAAGATTAATTAAAATATAACATAAAATTTAAATCTATGATTTTGTCTATGATGAGTAAGACAACTTCACTGGCAAAAATAAATACACATAAGTGGGAAAAATACCATTATGAATGTAACTGGTTTAATTTAAACCATGTAAGTTATTATGTTTTAATATACAGTTAGGATTGTATATAAATATCAAAGAGGGGGAAAAATCAATGTCTTTTTACAAAAACAACACATGAAAACAGAAGAGTTTGAAATGAGTAACATGTAATATCTACTATTCATCTATATCCTTTTAAAAATCATATAACAGTAGTGTAGGCCTGACTAGCTTAAACTGTAACATGAACTGGCACTTCTATCATTTTAAATGCATGCTTATTCATGCATTGGACCAATGATCCAATTTCCTAAGAGAGGTAGTGATCATTTAGTTCAGGATCTGATAGCTTGACTCCCAAAGGTAACTAGACAGAGCTAGATGATATCTGCAGAATCCCCAAAATATTTTTTTTAAAAAGGTATTATATTCCCCAAATTTCATGAGATCATCAAATCTCACAAAGTTTGGCAATTCTCATGTGAGCTAGTGTGAGCTCTGAGGGGTAACTGCTGAAATGCTAGGAAATTTGGCTATTTTTTGAGATTTCAATTTTTTTTATAATATACACTTTCATTTTTCATTTTTAGTACCCAATATCTGAAAAGTTTGCCAGTTCCTGACTTGGAACATGGCAACATATAATGAATGATGCATGAATCATTTGCATATCTTGAAAAATATGTTGACTTTAATTTTCAAGGACTATTACTTTAAGGAAGAATCCTCTTTACTCTTAACAGAAAATTACTTTTTAAGTGTTTTTTTCCTTTGGCTAATAAATAATATTTGGAATCAAACTTCAAACAAGAGTAGGTGTAAGCTCAAATTTAGCTGGAAATGCTAACAAAAGATGCCAACAAAATAAATAGCTATTTTAGCCATATCATACAATGAGCATATATAGTACTAGCTTAGACTAAAGAGAAAACACTACAGAGTATTTGCTGCTATGACTTCTACTCTATGGTAACATGGAGCAACAAAACAGCAGCATGCTTAGTGAACTGTATAAACAATATCAAAACTGAGGTCTGTGAGGAGTAGGAGAGAACAAAGAGATGAGGCCATTTTTTAAAATGACTTAGTAATCTATTTCTAAACCATTAAAAAAATACAGGCAACTCTGGACTACACCCAGTATTTAGTAACTGTAATCAAGAGAACTGCACATGTAATTTACATACCAATCACAACTGAGCTCAGCACAATGTTTAAAGAATATATGTGCATAAATTAATAGGCAGGACAATAGAATGAGGTCAAAGATTTCAGGTGTAACTAACTATTGAAGGTGAATTATATGATTGTAAGATACAATCTGAATTAACGTTTATTTTCTGAGCCTAGATTAAACATTGGAAGACCTTCAAGCTCTCATGACATTACTAATTAAATAATGAAATAATAATTTTAAATTTACTGTTTTAATAATCAAAACAGTGACTTTATGTTTTTTTAGAGACCACAGATGAGTTGCCCAGTTCTTGCTCTAGCGCAATTATTACTTTGGCTGCCCCTCTCTTTACCTTTTCTACCCAGACAATACACTTTTAGGTATACTATATTCTAAATTTGATCATATCAGATTTGTAAAAAGTCATTACAATATTGGCAGTTTTAATTCTTTCTTTAATAATCCCCCAAATTAAATTTTCTTGTTTTACAGCAATCATAAATTAAGCCATTATTTCATTAAACTCTACCAGAACCTGAAGATTAGCTTTCTTGTGCATCATCACTAATTCAAACTCACTGTGCTTACAGAACAATCATTTTTAGAGGGGCAACTGTATCAAAACCAACTACAGCACTTAGCGATGCCTTGATTACTAATCTATTTATTATCACATAAACTTTTGAGGATCTCAATGCATCAAGTGATAATAACTTTCTTAATCTTTAGAGATGAATTATTGTTTTATATAAATTAAGTCATTTGATTTCCCCCCCCCCCCCGCATGCCCCTTGATGCATGTCATTAGGAACTTGCTTATACTGAATCATATTTGCCATTTTAAATCCACTCCTACAATCTAGGGAGATTATTTTGGCATAGTTTACTGTATCTTTTTTAAATTACCCTAAATAACTGGCATCCTCAGCAAATGGGGACTCTATCTGTAACTCCATATATTGTAGTTGGAATCTGTAGTATCTAAATGCTGCAAAATAAATAAAACAAAACAAAACAGAATGAAAATAAATAAAACTTGTGACCTTGCACAAATGCTGGATTTATGCTGTATCTCTGCATCAGAAGCCTTTTCAAAGTTACAAGGATCCCAATTACACTGTATGGGAACTGCTGGCATACAGGTATGCTTCATGGACTTGTTAAAATATGGCCTGCTGATGTCTCCCTTGCTTAAGATAGTGATTTAATTTTAAAACCAATGACCCACCAGATAGCAGATATCATTTCCATCACATTTCAAAAACATAATGATTACCAAAATTACATTACTAGTTATGTTGTTGTAATGATCAAAATAAATGATATTTGACATACTTTGGAATTTCAAAGAATTTCAAAGAAAGAAAACTATTTAATTTGGTTTTGATGGGAAGAAGTTTTGAGATGTGATATGTTTGTTCAGGGAAGTCAGCAGATTCCCAAGATACCTACAGATGTTGCTTCTGAGTGATATACTGTTGGGATTCTCTGGCTCTCTCACCCACCCAGTAAGTAGACTGTGGGTCCACTAACAATTGCTTTAGAATCCATAGAATATAGGAAGGCTATGCTACAAATATAATTTTTAAAATACAATATTTTCAATACACAGCATATAGTCCATGCACACATTACAGGCTGTAACATCTACAATTGCAATAAGGAAACATTCAAAAAATTACTCTACCTTTGGCCCCATTCTTAGGTACTGAAATGTAAAAATGAGTGGTGGAAGATAGGGAAGAAAAAATTATAAAAAACAGAACTCATGGATTAAAAAATGAATTAAATTTACTAAAATATTTTTCTTTACCTTGTCAATCAAAGTAATATTTTTTCTTTTATGATTTTATCTACATAATTGACAAAGTTTGTTGGCCTTCTGTGCAAAATTATCAGAGAAAACTGCTGAATATTTTCTCACTTATAAAATCATTAACACTGATTACACAACAAGCAAATACAGAAGATGTCATGTACAATGAACATACTTTTCCTTTGACAGATGAATGTAAAGTATGCATGATCACTTACTTTTTGCATAATCTTTACAATAAACAAAACACAGAAGATCCAAAAATGTTCTCGATGGTTAAGCTAAGCAAATAACTCATTTGTAACCAAGCTTTGCTTTGAGTGCTGAATGTCCTAAATGTTCACTTGTTAGTAACTGGCTAGATGAACACTGAGAAAGACAGTACATTGGAAGATTTAACAAAATGCTGTGTGAAAGACTAAATTACTGGTTAAATACAACTGCCTAGCCAGCAGTGATACTGCAGTAATTAGTTGGAGAAGCATAACACAAGCTTGAGTAAAATGCATTAACTGTGTGTGTGTTTGTGTGTGTGTGTGTGTGTGTCTGTGTGTGTGTGTGTGTGTAAGAAGCAGGATAGGAAGAGTACTGATGCTTTTGAACTTTGGTGTCAGAGAAGAGTCCTGAGAATAGCATGATCAGCCAAGAAAACAAATGGATCATCAAACAAATCAACCCAGAGTTTTCACTAGAGGCACAAATGACCAGGCTCAAATTAACCTAATTTGGACACATTATGTGAATACCTGAATATGTGAAGAGGGCTCTAATGGTGGGAAAAGTAGCAGGAAAAGAAGACGACAACCAGCAGCATGGTTGGTGGACTCAGTTACAGAGGCAATGAGTGCACCGTTAGAAGATCTGAAAGCCAGGTTCGGGACAAATCGTCATGGAGAAAATTTATCTATATGGTTGCCAGGAGTGGAAAATGACTTGAGGGCACATAATCAATCAATCAGTGTGTGTGTGTTTGTGTAAGTGTGTGTGTGTGTGTGTATGTATATGTATATGAACCCCCACTATGTTCCAGTAAGGTGACATCTGACCAGAATCCCATGTGACACATGGATTTTTGGAGCACATTCTGAATTTCTATAGGATGCAAGCAACACTATAAAAGATGTAAAATTCTGGACATCAGCATACCTAACTAATTCAGTGGAGAATCAAATGATGGTTTCATGCTGCTCTATAACTTAAATAAGGGACTCACCCATCCTGACTAATAAAACAGTCTCCAGGTCAATGCCACATATTCCTGACAGGCTAAGGTAGATACTTTCTGCATGATACTTATAGTGTCAAATTAAGGAAGAGGAATTAATTCAAGTTAAAAACTTACATGGTTCAAAGAAATACTTTCATGTCCATCAGTTTCTCTATGATACAAGTAGATAATTTTAATTCATTTTATGAGAATACAAGTATGTACTCAATCCTTAGGAAAATATTAAGGCCCTTTTAAGTCTAAGGCTGATAATCCATATATTAGGACTCATCCACTTACAGTTATATACGAAGTATTTATTAAGTTTCTGTGCTGCCACACTCCCTGTGATTCTTCTTTCATTATACATACACGTCCAATTAAGCAAACAAAAAAAATGCTGCCTAAAAAAGAGATTCACAGCTACTTCTAGTTATTAGAACAACTACTGAATACTGAATGAGAAGCAACATTGCTATCTAAAAATAGCCATTCAAACAGAGATATACATAATGTATTAATTACAGATCTCTTCAGAAATCTACCAACACAAAGTAATACTACCCATTCAAAGGAAAAAATATATATTCTTCAAAAAATCAAATTTTATAGTAACAACAGTAGCTTAGATCAATATGGACAAGTCAAGCTATAGTGTTTGCTTGTTTTCTATCCTAAATTTCCTCCAAATGCTCAAGGAAGCTTTCATGGGGATTTCCCTTCATTTTATCCTCAGAGTAAGAACCCTGTGAGGTAGGCTTGGCTAAAAGAAAGTGATTGGAAGGAAAGAGCCTAAGTAAACAGGCAAGACTGTAATCAAGTTCAGCTCCATACCAATACAATACAAATAAAATTAGACCCCCCAAAAATGGCAGACTTGAAAATTAAGGAGGAGATTTGCAGGATTTGTAATTCTGTATTTAAATGATTTACAGGTAATCCTCGAGTTACGACAATAATTGGGACCAGAATTTCCATCACTAAGTGATACAGTTGTAAAGTGCAATGTTACATGATCACATCGCTCAGCAGCAGCAATCCCAACAGTCCCCGTTGCCATCATTAACCAAATCCCACCCGCCATTAGGTGAGGACCCACCCCAATCCAAGCCATTCCCAGCTTGGTCCCTCCCAGCCCTGAGCCTCAGTAAGGTAAGGGACTAACTCCTCTTCAACTACCCCCACCCACCTATCTCCACCCATCTCTGCTCTTCTGGCCACCCTGCACAGCAGCATTCCTTGGTGGTGGCAGTGGCGCTGGGGCTGAAATAGAGGTCTGAGGCCTTCAGCAATCTCTGCCAGCTGCCACCGCCCACAGGCCTCTACTTCAGCCCCAGTGCTGCTGCTGCCGAGGAGTGCCACCTCAAGCCCTGCGCTGCAGCCAGTCATCCCAGCACCACAGCACAAAGTCCCAGCTGTCCCTGCTGCCTTGGGTTCTGCAGGTCCTGCCATGCCCAGCTGACCTTCACTGTCTTCCTCCTGCTGCTGACAAGGCACACCCAGCCTGGCCCTATGCAAGGCAGCTGCTGGCCGCACCAGGCCTTCTTCCGAAGGCTGCTTGTACCATTCTCCAAATAGCGTACACCATTTTCGTGATGCTTTGGAAGGCTTCTGAGGCCTTCTGAAACCTCACAAGAAGGTCGCACCCACAGTTCTCCAAATCAGAAAGCCTTCGGAAAGCTTCTGACATCCAAATGAGTAGAGCATTTCAGTTTTTAAGGATATACAGTGGTACCTCAAGATACGAATGCCCCACCTTACGAAAATTTCGAGATGCGACCAGCTCCGGCCGCAAAAATTTACCTCAACATGCGAATTCCGCCTCGAGCTACGAACCGGATCCGCGGCCATTTGCCCTGCTGCCACGTGGTCGCGGCTTCCAAGAGGGAGTGCTAATGAAATCTGAGTGCGAGGACAAAAGCCCAAGGAAAGCAATGCAGAAAGAGGAAGTGCTAATGAAATCTGAGTGTGCGGGGGGGGGGGAAGCTCCTGCTCCTGGCTGTAAGCGCGCGCGACATAAGCCTTTCCCCCCAGCGCGCTGATATTGCTTTCACTGTGCTTTTGTCGCTATGGAGAAAGGAAACAGCGCGGAGGAATCAGTGGGGGTGGGGAAGCTCCCGCTCCGCTGTGCGTGCTACATAAGCCTTCCCCCCCATTGCTTTCACTGTGCTTTTGTCGCGCACACGCCAAGGGCTATGCACAAAGGAAAGAGCGCGGAATTAAGAGGAATCAGCGCGGGGGTGGGGAAGCTCCCGCTCTGCTGTGCGCGCTACATAAGCCTTCCCCCCCATTGCTTTCACTGTGCTTTTGTCACGCACACGCCAAGGGCTATGCACAAAGGAAAGAGCGCGGAATTAAGAGGAATCAGCGCGGGGGGTGGGGGGGAAGCTCCCGCTCCCGGCTGTGCGCGCGGGAGCCTTTCTCAGATTTCATTAGCACTTCCTTTTTCTGCGCTAGGGCTGACTAAAGCGTGCCGGGCTGACACATTGAACCTTATGGGGACATGTGCTTCAGGATGCGACCAAATTCGGAGGGCGGATTAGCCATATTTACATTGAACCTTATGGGGAAATTTGCTTCAGGATGCGACCAAATTCAGAGGGTGGAACGGATTAACCGTATTTACATTGAATCCTATGGGAAAACGTGCTTCAGGATGCGACCAATTCGACTTGCGATCAGAGTCACGGAACGGATTAAATTCGTATCTTGAGGTACCACTGTATACTGTTGTTGACTTAATTATATCAGCCCTAGGAACTTTAACATACCCTATATAATTGTTGAATTAACATTTATCAAGAAATTCAGTTATATCATTTGTGGCTTCAACTGAGAACTAAACCCATAATGATAATAAAACTGTCAATCAACTTACTAATAACAGGAAAGTTATCAGCAATATTTTTGAATGGTTATTATTTTATATGCATCTAATCTTTAGCTATCATTTGTATTTCTTAACATTTCACTTCATTACTAGTGTATTTATTTTCTTTCGTCTACTTCTGCACATTTATACACATGTATTGTGCCAATGTAACATAGCATTCTACCTAATAATATAGAACTAGACCCTGATTCATAAAAACTGATAGCCTAATAAATTTGGCTCAGTTGTTTAAAAAAATGTGACACAGTAAGAAAGTGACATAAACCAGAAAAAAACCTGATTTATTTACTCCTGATTTCAGGTGTTAAAACTTTCTTCAGAAGCAACTATAACAGCAGTCCCCCCACACAAACAAATTAATAATCTTGTTCCCTTTTTGCCCTTTATTTTTCATCATTTTTATTGGTTAGTTTATATAAAATAAAGGAAAAATGTAGCTACTACAAACACAAACACAATCTATCTATAATTAATTCTGTTTCTTTCATACTATACAGTATTTCTGAATCCATCAAATAATTGCTCTTTTAATATTTTCTGTGGATTTCTGTAAAGGTGGCAGTAGACTGAAATTTGGATGGGAATTTGTTCCTGTATACAGCACTGAAGCTTTTGGTGCTTGGTCATTTTTATGATTTAATAATTAATGTCAGATTAAGCTCCAAAGCTTCTTTTAACAGATAATATAAACATGTGGCTTATATCTGCTGTTAGATGTTTATAATTTGAAAACCATTTACAAAACAAAACAAAAAAAATTGAAAAAGAGCAAAAGCAGGCCTGAACTTCATAGCATTTATGTGTGAGTAACAAAGAACTTTTCTGGAAACCCTTTATGGACTTTTTGCCGAAAACTGAAAAAAAGAGCATGTGATTTATGGGTTTGATATTAGAAAGGGTAGAATATGGAAAGGAGGGACCCATGATGCAACCTTAGAGAGAGAGGATAAAATATAAATGCACTTATAACTGCTGTAAAGAAGATCCAAAGACGTTCCTTTATATCCTTTTTCTTTTCTTTTTCTTTCTTTTCTGTTTCTTTTCTTATTTACTTATCACTTTTCTTTACTTTCCTTTTCTAAAAATATTGTATTGTTTTTACTCTGTAAAAATTTCTTGAACAAAAATTTTAAAAAAAGAAAAGAAAAACCAAATTGTGTGCAGAATGGTAAGATCTGATATCAACTGGTAATTGTGTGAGTGAATCGTGGAAGAAGATTTGATATCAAGTGATAATTAAATACATTTCTCAATAACTACAGGAATACATTAATATTTAGGCATATTCTAACAGTATCATTGAAAAATATATCACAATATTCACAAAAATCACATAAATCACAATGTAATTAAACTCCAATCTTACAGAGATCATGAAGACAGCAAAAGTTGCCATAGCAGATTGACACTCTATGATTTTCAGCATACATGCAGTGAGTAAGGAACAGTGAGGAAAGCTTTTGATCAGGGTTGACCCTGAACTCTGGTAGCTGAATGCCTTAATTCAATATTCTACATTGTTTAAAATAATTTATGTGTGCACAAGTTTACTTAGTTCTGGAGTCAACATAGACATAAAAGGCCTAGGCAACTTTGATGCCAGCATAGGCATAAGAATTCCAAGGAGTCCCTAGTAAACTCAGTTCTTAAAAAGCAGAATCTAATGACAGGCTTATTGTACAAGTTCGCTAATACAAAAACTACTCAGAACCTACATATATGGAAGGAAACAGGAGTAACAGCTGGATTTTATAATTTCAAAAATGGGAATAAATTTTGTCCTAATAACAACATTCCCTGATATGTTGGGTTCTATTGCCTACATAGATCTTAAGTTGCATTAAACCTAATATTTTATCCAGAAATAGCAATTGCTGTAGGGCACTCAGCTGTATTTGTTGTTATGAACAGCAGTATAACTATAGCTGTAGGCTTTAATATAGTTGCAGGTCTTGGTCTGCTACTCTCCAATCTTAAAGCTGCTTCTGGGGGAAGTGAAACAATTTCACAACATTTTTTATTAGGATTTTCTAATCATTCTCTTCATGACATTCTCCTGTATCACAATCCTCCTCAGGCTGGTAGCAAATCCATATTGTGAACTGTCTATTCAAGAGGAACAAGAAAGGCCAGCTACAAACAATAAGCCATCAATGGACCAGGTAAAAGAAGCTAGCAGTCTTCAAGATCCTCTGACCCTAGTATTGTATTAAACGAACAACTTTAGAGTTATATGGTTCTGGAATGAATGAAAAGTTTATTATAGTCAGAGGACCCAAGAACAAACATAATAGCAAAGAAAGAAAACTATATACATGTTGACATTTCATGGAAAACAAATCATTCAGGAAATAGTTTCTTCCTGCATCTAATAACAGCAGCTCAAAATTTGGCTACCGCCAGATTCACACTGGGCCTAATGCAATCCACAAACCAAAAGTACGTGTGACACAACTCTACTTCTGAGTTACTACAAGGGCAGATTCTTTGTACAGGAGGTATAGACTGGAATGTTCCTTACAGGATCTGTGATGGGAAGGCATTTAATTGCACCTTTGCAAAAGTAATCTGATAAATACTGTGCTTAGATTACTATAGTTAAATATGAGGTCATATGCCAATTGTTTTGATAACAGATGCCTAAACAAACTGGAGAACAGGGTGAGTTAGCTTTACCAAATTAATGAAAAAGCTGAAGTAAACAAGACAAGAATCTTTATTGCGATCAATGACCATTCCATAAAACACATTGCATACATGTAGGTAATACTGATTAGCTGATTAAATAAACAGATCAGTCAGACTACTGTGCACCTTACATATTACATGACAAAATCTGGCCACATTTAAGTAAATAGAATTGTCTAAAACTGAAAGTAAACATTTTAAATAAAACTGATCAGTGTGACCAGGATACTTAATTAGGTGTGGGGTTAATGGTTTACGAGTGGCGGCATTAAATTAAAAGTATAATAAAACATGTTTGGTGGTTTTAATGGCTCCTTCACCACATGGGCAAAGTCTGGAATTGAATGGGTTGCCCTTGTATCTCCCCTCTAAAACTGCTGATGGAAGCGCATTAAACCATGCCAAGGTTAAGGCCCTCCTTAATTTGGGGACGGTAATTTGGTTTAGATATCTGGCAGGTCTATAAGTAACAAGGATTACTTAGAAATATGTCTTTAGGAAGGGACATCAAGTCTGTTCGAACCTCATTGTTCTTAAGGTGTTGCTTAATTGCCTCTCCGGTACATTCTAGCCCTAGCATGTGCACTCGAATTAAAGAGAAACCCACAATTCCACGTATCAAGATATCTTATTTTTCAGAAGTTCCTGATCTTCATGTTCATTTCTGCTTATTTATTTTATTTATCGTATTTATATAGCCACCCATCTCACATAAAGTCTAATAGGCTTATAGACATTGCCTATTACTACTGTAAATGAAATTGACTCTCCTGAAATCTACTATGTATGTATGACTACTCTGCAATTTCTGGGATATCCTGAGCTGCAATATGATGTGGCTGCTTCCTTCCAAAATTCCTTTTTTCCTTTTTAAAATATTTTTATATTACAGTATTACAACTAAAATTTCTTTTCAAAAAGTTAACTGATCTCTAAAAGCTAAGAACAATAATATATAATATAACCATATATTTATATTTATATTATATATTTAGAATACCTAATTTTATTTTTATATTTATACACACACACACACACACATATGTACACATACACACACAGTATGTGTGTGTGTGTTTGTATTTATTTATTGAAGGAATAAAAAGTGAAACACTTTTTGTGTGCATGTCCCTTTGAATCAGTCTTGACTTCTACAGACTACATGAACAAGGCAATGCAGTTTTCTTGGCAACATTTTCCAAAATGGTTTGCCATTGCCTTCTTCCTAGGGCTGAGAGGGAGTGACTGGCCCAAAATCATAGAACTGGCTTTCATACCTAAGGCAAGACGAGAGCTCATAGTCTCCTGGCTTCTACTTCAGTGTCTTAACCATTACATCTAACTGGCTCTGGAAACACTATATTAACCTACATAAAAAATAACCCCCCTCAAAAAAATCTCCCCCCAAAAGTGAAACAAATCCTACACTAAATTAAAAATCACTCCACACTTCTCACTTGAGGCACAAAGGATCAAGTTTAAATTACCGTATTTTGGACACTTTATGTAAATAAATACATAAAAATAAATCCACTCAGGTATGACTTAGATCATATTCCTTGTGAGTACATAGTGAAGGTGATGAATAGATTTAGGGGATTAGATTTGGTAGACAGAGTGCCTGAAGAACTATGGACGGAGGTCCGTAACATTGTACAGGAGGCAGCAACTAAAACCATCCCAAAGAAAAAGAAATGCAAGAAAGTAAAATGGCTGTCTGATGAGGCTTTACAAATAGCTGTGGAAAGAAGGAATGCAAAAAGCAAGGGTGAAAGGGAAAGATATAACCAAATGAATGCAGATTTCCAGAGAATAGCAAGGAGAGATAAGAAGGCATTCTTAAATGAACAATGCAAAGAAATCGAGGAAAACAATAGAATGGGGAAGACTAGAGATCTCTTAAAGAAAATTGGAGATATCAAAGGAACATTTAGTGCAAAGATGGGCATGATCAAGGACAAAAAAGGCAGGGACCTAACAGAAGCAGAAGAGATTAAGAAGAGGTGGCAAGAATACACAGAAGAACTATACAAGAAAGATCTTAATGTCCCTGATGTCCATGCTGGCCTTGAGCCAGACATCCTAGAGAGCGAAGTCAAGTGGGCCTTAGGAAGCATTACTAACAACAAAGCTAGCAGAGATGACAGTATTCTAGCTGAGTTATTTAAAATACTAAATGATAATGCTGTTAAAGTGCTGCACTCAATATGCCAGCAAGTTTGGAAAATGCAACAGTGGCCACGGGATTGGAAAAGGTCAGTTTGCGTTCCAATTCCAAAGAAGGGCAATGCCAAAGAATGCTCAAACTATCGCACAATTGCACTCATTTCACATGCTAGCAAGGTTATGTTCAAAATCCTACAAGCTAGGTTTCAGCAGTATGTGAACCGAGAACTACTGGATGTACAAGCTGGGTTTCGAAGAGGCAGAGGAACTAGAGATCAAATTGCCAACATTCGCTGGATCATGGAGAAAGCACGAGAGTTCCAGAAAAACATCTACGTCCGCTTCATTGACTATGCAAAAGCCTTCGATTGTGTGGATCACAAAAAACTGTGGCAAATTCTTAAAGAGATGGGGGTACCGGACCACCTTACCTGTCTCCTGAGAAATCCGTATGCGGGCCAAGAAGCAACAGTTAGAACCAGTCACGGAACAATCGATTGGTTCAAAATAGGGAAAGGAGTACGACAAGGCTGTATACTGTCACCCTGCTTATTTAACCTATATGCAGAGTACATCATGAGAAATGCCAGGCTGGAAGAATCACAAGCTGGAATTAAGATTGCAGGGAGAAACATCAACAACCTCAGATATGCAGATGATACCACCCTAATGGTAAAAAGTGAAGAACTAAAGAGCCTCTTGATGAGGGTGAAAAAGGAGAGTGCAAAAGCTGGCTTGAAACTCAACATTAAAAAAACTAAGATCATGGCATCTGGACCCATCAATTCCTGGCAAATAGAAGGGGCAGAAATGGAAGCAGTAACAGACTTCATTTATTTGGGCTCCAAGATCACCGCAGATGGAGACTGCGGCCATGAAATTAAAAGACGCTTGCTCCTTGGGAGGAAAGCTATGGCAAACCTAGATAGCATATTAAAAAGCAGAGACACCACCTTGCCGACAAAGATCCACATAATCAAAGCTATGGTTTTTTCAGTAGCTTTGATTATGTATGGCTGTGAGAGCTGGACCATAAAGAAGGCTGAGCGCTATAGAATTGATGCCTTTGAACTGTGGTACTGGAGAAGACTCTTAAGAGTCCCCTGGACTGCTAGGAGGTCAAACCAGTCAATCTTAAAGGAAATCAACCCTGACTGCTCACTGAAAGGATTGATAATGAAGCTCAAGCTCAGATACTTTGGTCACCTAATGCGAAGAGAGGACTCTTTCAAAAAGATCCTGATGCTGGGAAAGATTGAAGGCAAAAGGAGAAGGGGACGGCAGAGGATGAGATGGTTAGATAGCATCACTGAAGCAATGAGCATGAAACTGAGCAAAGTCAGGGAGGCAGTGAAGGACAGGAAGGCCCGGCGCGATATGGTTCATGGGGTCACGAAGAGTCGGACATGACTTAACAACTGAACAACAACAACAGTTAAATAACCTAGTACTCTTGCTGGGAAAAGTGGAAGGAAAGAGGAAAAGAGTACAAATCAGCAGCAAGGTGGATGGATTCAATTGCAGTAGAGATAGGTGCGCCATTGGAAAACATGAAGACCCAGACTGGGGACAGATCATGGTGGAGAAAATCTATCTATGCAGTTGCTAACAATCAATACCAATTTGATTGCACAAAAACAGTCAATGTAAGCCAGAACTGAGTTAGATAAGTATGTATTCCAAAGCAAATACTGAACCAATAATTTACTACAGAATTTGAGATGGAACTGAACCAAAGCATTTAACTCTTTGCTTAGAATTAATTCCCACTTAATTTGGTAAGACTTAATCTTAGGTAAGGTTGCAACCATACACTTACAGTATTTCTTTGAAAAGCTCTGAACTTCTCAATTAGTATTTGAGAAAAGTAACTGGATTCAGATAGCCTAATAATTTTATGGAGTTTAAATTTTTTAACATTAAGAACAGCTTCCTACTCTGTAATTCATATTCTCAGTACAGTTTCTCATCCAAGAAGTCAAAGGGCAAGGAAGCCGTGGCCCTTCAAACATTGTTAAACTACATCTCCTAGTATGCTTCAATATTGACCATTTCAGCTGGACATGCTAGGAGTTAACCATATAATCATATATACCCAAGTAAAAGAAATAAAAATACATTTTGGAAACTCCATTTATATTCAAAGGTTTTACTGAAGTAACATACTCTATTAATTATATTCAAAGAAAGAAGCACTGACTTGATTCAAAGATACTTTGTTATCAACCAACCTGGATTTGATTATTGCTTTCATACCTTATGCACATTTTATATGCAGACAGCTAAAGTACCATAAATAGGTTACTGACATTGTTGTGTTGGAAAGAAAATATTATAATAACTAAACACATTTCCTTCCTGAGATTGCAGTGTGATGTATGCCATCCTAGTTTGTTAGATGAGCAAACCAATGCAGAGTACTGAATCAGTAAAGAGATGGCTGACTATTATATTCTCAGGAAAATCAAGAAGTGTATTTTATCACAGAATCATTTTTTCTTAAGGGTCTATAAAATCAGAAGGATCTTTTAATAACGACTATAAGTACTATGGCATAACAGTCAGTACAAAATATCATTGCAACATTAAGGTAGAAATAAAACATAACTTTGAAATAAAAGTATTTCTGAAATTAAACCATTATAACATGTATAAAAGTGGCTATGTCTGAGACTTACTGAAAATTACTTAATATTTATTTATTTATCCATCCAGTTTATATGGCCCCCATCTATCCAAGGAAACTCTGGACAGATTAATATGCTGGATTCATGCTGCCGATCATCAGTTAATAATAACATCAATTGGAAAGTCAACTCCATAAAGGATTATCAAACATATAAATAATAAAATAATATTAGAGTATACTCAACAGGCTAATTTATTTTAGTCAAGTAAATGGTTAGAAACGGAATAAAAATGGACACCAGTTCACACTAAAATGTAAAGATGTGAATGTTAATAACTGTCATTTTGGCAGTTTACATATGATGAAATTGTAGAAGATACAGCATAGGAGCACTTTGGAGATAGTGAATGTTTTCTGAGAGACATAACTACATACAGAAGATGTCACTTGGCCAGTGTCCTGAGTGACAGAAAGTCTCAACTAATGACTAATGCTTGTGCTTTTCACTGATCAGTCCATGTGCTTTAGTGAGCAGAACTGTCACCAATATCTCTATAACCTAATTGTCAAGGTCTTCTCCATATCCAAGTTACTATTTAAGGTACTAATGAGCACTTAGAACCATTTTGTAATGAAAAACATAAGAAATAACTAAGCTTCTTTGAATCTTTAACCATTCAGTCATTCACATCAGCTTCTAGTTGCCTACACACATAACAACCACTCTGTTCCCTTCCAAGGAATAACAGAAAATAGTGAGTTGTGAGCAAAAGAAATCAAATATTTTAAAAGAATTTTAAAAAAAGAAAGAAATCTAACTAAATCTAGTTTATACCAGCTATTACCTAAATATACATTCCTCTGCTTGTGAATCACTCATACGCGAATTCATACATTGCCTGCACACAAAAGTACATGTACATTCACATCCCCAACCAATATGCCTCTAACATCACCACAAGCATTTTTAATACATTTATCCATAAATATGTTAAACACCACAGAGACACCATACAACCTTCTCTTGCTCCCTGCTCAGTGCTGAACCATTCGCTAAGCATTCTATTTATTCCCAAACATTAGAATTCTGACAAACATCTTCCCAAGCATGCTTAACAAATGAATCCCCCTGCAGTTTATCTTTCCCTTTGAATTATGGAATAATAATAGCATTCTTCCAATAAACAAGAATGGATTTACACAACACAAACAAATGCAGCATTTATAACTTTTCATGTATTATTTTCTTGGATAGTAACAACTATAGCATTCCTTTTAATTACACTCATCAATGTCATTATCATTCTCATACAAATCTCTAAAGTACTCCTTCCAGTACTCTCTCACTTCAGCTTCATTCCAATTATTTACACTTTTACTCTTAAATTTATTCATGCTGCAGAGGCTTCTTGGTTATCCCTTTCTACCCACTTTCACATTAGTTTTTATTTCAACTTTTTCTCTGCCTCTTTTTCTCTTAGCCATTCTTTGCTCTCTTTGACTACATTCTTTGCAACTACTTTTTCCATCTATATACATTATATAATATTTTTTATAATTTTTTCATCGACTATCTTCTTTATATGCATTTTCCTTATCTACAGTCTTTTCACTTTATTAAATTTCACCAAACAACATTTTTATACTTCCTATTAGCATAACTGGGGGACGCGGTGGCGCAGCGGCTTAATGACGCTGAAAGTGCCGGCCAGAAATGGCTGAAAGCTTCAGCGGTTCGAGTCTAGCCTCGCGTTAACAAGGTGAGCTCTTGTTTCTATACCCGCAGCTTCTGCCAACTCAGCAGATCGAAAACATACGTGAGTAGATAAATGAGGACTCCGGTGGGAGGAAAAATGCTGGCAGCGGCTCAACAGAGAGATGGGACAAGTTGCCGGTAAAAGCGCGAAAAACCGCGCTCGTCCGAAAAAGGGGCGCGAAGCAACGGAAATCCCGCCTCCTGTGCTGCCAGCTGGGCTGACGCTCTAGGAATTAGGCTCTGGCAAAGTCTAATTCCGAAACTAGAAAGATGCAATTGCCTTGAAAACCGCTAGGGGGCGGTCACTGCAGGGTCAGTAATGACTGTTAAGCAGATAAAGATAATTAGCATAACTACAGATACTTCTGTGTCATTCTGAAACATTGTTTCAAACAGTCCCCATATCCTCTTTTCTTCATGTTCACTTTCCATTTGTTCTGCTGAAAAATTAATTGATCTTTTAATTTTTTTTATACAGAACTTGTAATTTCTTTTCCCATCATTGTTTTAGTTTAGTTTCTTTCATTTCTTTCCTTTTCTTTTTCTTCCATGTCCATTCCTAAGATGTATTCTTGATGCTATGAAAAATAGTCTGCCCCACTTTCAGAATCTTTCATCACCTCTGTAACTTTCATTATTTCTATCTTTCATCATAAACAACCAAGTCAATCATGCTTTTCAATTCCTCTTCCATGTGTATACAGAACAGATTTAAGCCACCCAACTCCAATGGACTCTTTAATCCAACCTATGGCCACATGTACTGAGGCTATACACATAGGTTTTGTGCTACCCTTCTACATTTTGCTGAACTAAGAAGTAAAGAATTATGCAGTAGTCTACTGTGAATTCACCTCCTCCAAAGCCCATTTCCTCATATTTGATAATACAGTTTTGGACTTCCCAATCTTCCATCGTACTCTAAGAATGTTTACCATAGAAATCTATGGTTATGTCAAGAAGATATATTGTGAGCTAACAGTATGGGTTCTGTTAGTTTGTCTTCTTGATTATTAGGAAAACAATGTTCTATTTCTACCCTCTGGGGAAAAAGCCAGTTTTACCCTGAATAAATAATTTTGGCATTTTAATATGAACTGATTTAATATGAACTAATGTAAGAACCAAAACACAAATATCCTTTGGCTTTTGTGCTTCTGGAAATATTGCAGTACAATTTTCTGATCAAAAAGAATATATCATTGACTTTTATATATAAAATGTATAATGTATTACAGAAAATATGTACAAGACACAGATTAAGGAAAAATGTTTCCAGAATGTATTTGCATATAAAATCCATATGAATTTTCATGCAGTTTTAATGGAAAACATTTGTGAATGAAACAGAACAAATACAGGTAGTCCTTGACTTACGATCACAATGGAGAGTGGAATTTCCATCGCTAAGCAATGTGGTCATAAAGTGCGATGTCATGTGACCACATCTCTTAGCGATGGTAATCTTGGGCAGTCCCAGTCGCTGTCATAACCCCAAGACGCCTGGGTCATTAAATGGGAAGAGGCAGGAGTCCCAGCTAAGGAGCACAGTGGTGCCGTGGAGGAGGCCTGGGAGGGCCGGTGCAGGCAGCACACAAGTTGAGGGAGGGGGTGCTGCTGTGCAGCGCAAGCTCAGGAAGGTTGGGGAAAGAATATGCTGTGCCTCAGGGACTTCTTGGCACACTGTGGCTCTGGGGCTGCAAGAAGCCCAAGGCACAGTGCAGTGCAAAGCCCTTCACAGTACAAAGCCCAGCCCCAGCCTGGCCCAGCAGCATAGCAAAGCCCTAGCCACCCCAGCAGTGTGATGTGAAGCCACAGCCTGGCAGCGCAGTGCAAAGCCACAGCTGCCTCAGGAAGCCCCTGCCGCCCTGCACTCTGCCACCCAGCTGACCTTCACCATCTTCTTGCTCCCACTGAAGCTAGGACCTTCTTTCATGTGCCATGAAAGGACCCTTCTAGCCAAGACCTCCTTTCATGCCGGTGTAGCTGTGGCCTTCTTTCAGGCACCTGCCTTCCAAAATCTCACAAAAAGGCTGCACACAATTTAGACAAGGCCATGCACAATTTGGACAAAGGGCAGGCACAGCCTTGGGAAGAAGACCTGGCATGGCCAGCAGCTGCTTCATGAAGGGCCAGGCTGGGTGCACCTCAGCAGCAGCAGCAGGAAGAAGACAGTGAAGGCCAGCTGAGGGCAGCAAGGCTGACAGAGGTGGCAGAGCCAGCAAGCACAGAGCAGCCAAAGGGGCCTGGATGGGGGGAGATAGGCAAGTGGGGAGAGCTGAAGCGCCCCTGTGGTTGTAAGTGCGGATGGGCTGCCAAACACCCAAATTTTGATCACATGACCGTGGGGGTGCTGCAATGGCCATAACTTCAGGGATTGGTCGTAAGTCATAAGTCCCTTTGCTCAGTACCACTGTAACTTCGAACAGTCATTGAACAAATGGTCATAAGTCCTATCTGTATACTTGAGAAAAGCAAGCATTGTAGAAATTGAAGCAGAAAGTTTACTCTATCCATACTTCTAGCTGGGGGGACCAGGGGGTTGGCTTTCTTATCAAGTGAATAGTTATACTGCCAATGTGGTTGCGGAACATTTTAACTTATGTACAAATTACTCTCTAATTAGTAATATGAGCAGAAATTTGCAATACAACATGTTCTAATTTTACCTGACTTAAACAAAATTTTAAGATAAAGCGATATAAGTGAAACAAAGCCTCCTATATTTAACTTAGGAATCCTTAACTCTGAACTTATGGTTTATAGATGAACACTTTGGGAGTGTTCACATGGTATGACTGATCCATACAGCTGGTTCCCAGTAAAAAGGTTCACTTCCATGTACTGTATTATACCATACATCACTGACAACCCAATCAATTGTACAACTACCATTATGTTAAGCCTCCAAGCCATTGCATTTTCCTAGTTTGTTTATCAGAGCCAAATAAACAACAGAACTGTTGATACCACAGATAAAATAAACAAATCCACAATGCTGCTGATGCTATATCAGATAAAATCAAGTAACCCACACCCTATTCCTTTCTGACCCCTTTCACAGTATCTCTGATACAGCTTAAAAAGATAAGGTCTCATTTGATTTGATGTTAATTTCTTGGCAACAATATAAAAGAGGTTTGGTATGAACTTCTGAATTTTTTTTTTCCAATTCTCAGTTTATTCTACAGTCCTGGGATTTCCTATTGATCTGACATCCATCTATCCACCAGGTCTGACTCTGCTTAAATTTTTGAAATCACCTAAGTTCAGATATGTTCTACCATCTGCTATAATGTGGTGTAGGAGGGACAGAGTTCCTAAAGAATCCTTATATTCATAGGACCTCTCTAGGACTAAAGATCTCTATCTTAGAAGGGAGGAATGTGGAATAAACCCGAGTGTTTGAATGACACAGGTTTCATGAAATACTTTAGCTTTTAAAAAGCCAGTTATCAGCATAAGTTGTCTACGTTGTTTGTATATTATGCTAATCCCATTCCACGAATGTCTAGTTAGAGACTGTTCTAGCCAGGTCCATCCATTCTAATAGCATATTGATCTACATTAACAATGTTGGAAACACTTTTATCTAACATGCTAGACCATAAAGGGAGGTTTTCCCTTGCATTATCAGGGGGGAAAAAAACAACAACATAAAAATACATATATAGGACAGAGGTTCTGTGGAGGAGACAATGTAAGGGATACTAGATTTCTGCATGAGGTTGGAAGGAGAAAATGCAGCCTGACATACCCCAAGTGACATTGTTATTACTAATTTAGAATAGGTTTGGAATAGTGCTTGAAATAACAGAACATTTTTATGTTGGGTGGATCTACTTTTTAAAAATCTATTATTGAACCAGAGTTTTTTAATTCTTGTAAAAACTTTTTGTAAGGCAATGTTCCTACCCCACCATTTGGCAATCGTTTATAAACAATATAAATGCTTATATTGTTAATGATATGAAGCAATGCTCAGTGTTTATTATTATCCTATTTTATTCTTACTGACATTTTTTCCTCTTTTAGTTACATTAGAAAAAGCAGAGATAAGTATACTGATCTAGAGTATGAGGATTCAATTTAAAATACAAGGCCATGTCTTAAAATATTCATTAGCATTGTACAGATCTTACAATCAGAATAATACATCTGAATTGCTGGCATCTTTTTAATTCTCTCTCACTGTAATGCAGAAATAAATCTACAATAATAATACTAACCTATTAAATACCCAGAAAGTTTAACCCATGGAAGATTATTAATATAAATTTACAGTGTGAAGTATACTGTTTTGATGTTCAGTATAACTAGTAACCAATCCCCCGAAAATTTGTATGTTCTAATGCACTATTGACAAAATTAGGGAGGGAGGGAGGAAAGTGTATGGGTATAAGTATGAACGAAAGATGAGAGATGTATTGACAAAGATCACCAGACAGATTAAAAACAAAATACAACAGTAGAAGAGACAGACCTGGGTTTCTTCTCCGTGCTGAGTCCACTTCTTCTGTTACCACATCGTGCAATGGACAGACAGAGACACAAAGAAGATGGACGTGAGTGGATGTACTCAGAAGGTAAAAACTGACACTGAGGGAAAGGGCCACAATTGTTTGAGAAAGAAACCTGTAGTGCATAGTCAGTCAGTGGGAAAAAGAAAAGACAGCAAATACTAAAAGGAGTAATTTATCCATTTGAACAAGAAAGGATCAGAAAAGGATCAGAAAAACAAGTTAGTGACCTTTAAAAAATGTTTCATTATCGAACTAATGTGGCTAGGAAAAACAAGAAGCATTTTCTATAAATTTTGTTTAGTTCAAGAATATTCAGCTTAAACATTCTGAGATAAACAGGAATCCTAAAATGCTGCTGTATTCATCTGATTAATTACTCTGGTTTTTAAGTAAGTTTTTGTGTAAGACAAACAAAAATAATCCTTTCTAGAATGGCTCACTATAATGAAAATTTGTAAATAAATGCATAAATGAGATTGCACCATAAAATAGATTAAAAGTGACAGTTTGGTTTGACCTGAATTGGTTTTACACTGATACAGATCTCATGGCATCCAACTTGATATTTCTTTCAGAACCTTCTATTATCCCATTCATGTATTTCATATCTCATTTAATGATCAAGTAATTAAAAGAAACCAAGTTTAAACAGAGTAACTGCCAGAAACATTACATTAAAATTTATCCTTCAAACCCATTCACTTAAAAAGCAATGTTGTTTCTCCGGGAACATTTTCAGTTCCTTTTATGAGAATCTATATAACTCTTATCAGAACTCATCAGTCTTGAATTCATTCTAATTCAGAACTTTCCTATCTAGGCTATTACTTCCTGAAATGACTGGCTTTTCAATGGACTCAGTGAAGTTTCACTGGTGAACTAGATTGTCTGTTAAAAGAAAGGAAATTCTGGCTACAGGAATTTGGATTATAGGAAGCACTTACTAGTGAGAAATACTAGAAACATCTTCCCTCAATCTAGGGATAGATTAACCTGGAATAAATTATACATTTCACATAAATGTGAACTGATACTATGTGTTATAGCTAATCCTTAAAATTTGGGTGGCTACTCTACTATTATATTATGGTCTCTGCTATTTAAAGGATAAAAGCATTAAGATATTAAAGAAAAAGAAATGATTTATTTTATTATTTCATCTTATGCACTTCATGGATTGTACCCCTTTCAGAGATTCTGAGTACGTTGGGTATAATATAAGCAAGCAAGCAAGAAAGCATGCCCAATATGTCACCCAAGGAAACATGATGCTCAAGGTGCAAGCTTGTATTTATAAAAGTCTTAATATGTTGGGAGCTATTTGAAGTTCAACCTATGACAATGCAGCCTGACTCTGTAATAAATCCCACTGGATTCAGTGGGATTACCGCCAGTAATACAAGGCAATGTCTTTTTTATTCAATACTATTATTAAAACATACAAGTTTTAAAGATACAATCAGCATTTTAATTAGGACAATGTGACATATTCTTATCAAAACTTAAACTTAGTAAAGCTTTAGTAAAATACTATTCATAAAAATCAACTGGCTTTCCATTTATTTATTTATTTGACTTAGAAGTCATCTGATCACAAGCAATTGAAGATGATGACATACAAAAGTTTAAAAACAAGTCATAAAAACTAAACTGAAAGAAACCAAATTCTTTCCATGGAAAGGTTTCTGAGCATCAAAGTCACAAATGAACAGAACTTGATATGCATCCTTATACATATTACATATTAGCCCTTTGTAGATACTCAAACTGAAGATAATGAAAACAAGAAAAAATCTACTTCAATCTTTCAAATCACTGACAAAAACATCCACAGTCATTGATACTCTTCAAGAGGATATTAACCACAAAAATATAAAGATTCATTTTTTACATCAGAAGATGGCCCAGTGTACAGTTATACACTGTATAGTGTACAGAAATAAACATCCCGCAAAGGAGGAAAATATACTATTTTAATATAGCATTTATTTTATTTTTATCTTCTATCCAAAAAAACCCCACTTCAAAATGCATAGAAAAATATACCTGGGATAAAGAAATACAGAGATCATTTAGTGCTCCTTTCAAAGGAAAGCAACTTCCATTAAGCTATAATAAACAGTTCTACCTACAATTTCCGATGTACCGTTTTAGACATATTATAGGTAATAAGGAGGAAGAAAAGTACCACAGCTGAAAGAATTAGCAAGGAATTGAGAGAAAATACTGCTTCCCAATTAGACTACTTTCTGGAAAGAACAATTTCCTCCTCATTAACAGAATACAATTTGAAGGAAGAGGAAGAAAGTACTTTCTCTTTAGTAATTCATTAGGAGATTTAGGATCCACTCCCTTAGCAGGAAAAATCAGACATTTAACCTACTGTTTCTATCTGTACCTCTCTTTATATGTGCACTATATTCAAATTTCAAACTATATAACTTTCAAGTACAACAATGGCAACTTTCTAGGGATTCAAAGTTCTTATTTATTGTTTCCTTGCTTTCTTATTTTCCTTTCATTTTAAAGAAAAATCTTCTAGAGGAATCTAATAATCTACTTACTTCTTTTATCTTCTCTTAATTACTCCTCACCCCAAACCTTGTATTTTATTTTCTCATCCACCAGTCTAATTGTTTTCTTCCATCTCTCTCTCTCTGCCAAATAATCTTACCACGTTCCCTTTTCCTGGTGTGAAAATGAACCAGTCAATCCTCCCAAAATGGCCTTGATCGTTCAATAGCCTTCCACACATTTGAATTCTGATTTTCACACACACATTTTATGACAAAAATAATGAGCTCAATATCTAATTTATGCCAAGCACTTTTTCTATTTGATCTGCATTCTAACACATAATTTCTGCTACTCTAAAAAAGAAACTGTGCCACATGACTAATCTAAATCTACATACTAAAAAAATAAACAAATGCATCACAAAGTTAGAAAAAAATTACACACACACTGATTACAAAAGCATGAAATGTAACAATTTTATAGTATCATGCTTTCAGATGGTTTCCAAACCCTGACAAACCTGGCTGGGTATGATGTTTCTTTGTCAGAAATGATTTCTCATCAGTTACTGTATCATTCACCTTTTTCTGCTGGTCTTCCCATGTAACTTCTAGCGTAAATCAAAAGAAACCAGAGCTTGTCAGAAGGATTAAGCAATTTCTACAAGATACCTGTCATCATTTGATGCACTTTATCATTAAATAGTACATAATCACTGGCAGGACCAAATTTATGTTCTATTCTTTATTCATTGATTATATGGGATTTGCAAAGATTTAAGTACATTTAGCTTGGAACTTATTATTGCACAAATACCCTGCATGAATACCCTATATGATATAAACAATATTAATTTTGAAAAGCAGCCTTTCAAATTAATAAATTCTATTGCTTTTACTCTGTGTTGATCAGAAGAGATTACAATCTTAAATTTGACACAGGAAAGTTAACAGAGAAAAGGATAGGAATTGGGAAACTAAGATACAAAGCAGACAATCCATACACTTCAGTAGCAGTTAGATCAGCTTAATTAGCACAAGTTTAATTAGTTTCCTACTGCTCCCAAAGGTTCAGAAAAAATATTTTAAAATAGGTATAAAATATAAAAGATGATGCATATTGTATAAAGTTAATGTACTGCCAGTTAGTAATTTAAGAAATTAAGAATTATTTTACAATATAATAATCAAGTTTCCAACATTTTAGTGCTATTTTATGAGTATGCTAACACTTTATTGATTTTTTTTTAATAAACTGACCAGAACACTTTGTTTTTGGGTAATATAAAAATCTCCTTAATAAAAAAATAACAAAAGAAAAACCTTGAATGTTATCATCCCTGTTTGGGGTAATAATATTAGAAATTAATGAAACCATTTAAATGACGACACAATAATCTATCAGCCCCCATGAGAGACTACTGTGTTGGGCCAAAAAAGCAATCACAATAATTTATTATATAATAATACATACATTTCATGTATGTCTAATTAACTATCACACATGATTATCAAACTGGTTAAGGTACTTCAACGTGTTCCAGGTACTTGAATTCAGTAATCCTAAAATCCCTTAATGAATATGCAGATCTGAAAGCAGAACACACAAACTCACACTAATATATAAGAAATCTGTATTAAATATATAATCGTAAGTATTTTCTTTCATCTGTTATGAAACTCCTCCCACTGTGCTTCACTGATTATTCTGGATTCTAATATTTCGAAGGGCAAAGACCTTTCTATGTGCAATCCATAATTTTAGATACCTCTGTCATATTCCCCTTTATTCATATTCTGTTTTTCTCATCTCAAATGTTTATAACCTTTCTCACTGAGATGGTTCAGTCCATTTTATTTTCCTTTTATGCATCTTTACCAGCTACCTTTTTTTGAGATGCAGGGATCAGAAATCTCCACAGTATTCCAAATATTCATCAACCATTTATATAGAGGTTATTATACTAGAGGTTTTATTGTTTCCTTTCCTAATTATTTGCAACACAGAATTTTCCTTTTTCTCAGCAACCACACATTGTGACATTCTAATATAAAATGTTTCAGTATTAGCATGCATTTGCAATTCTGCAAAACCAGTACCATTCAACAAAGAGTTTCTGAAATGTGAAGAAGCAATTAACGTTACATGCTATGCTCCAAAACTAAGTAGAACATTAAGTGACAATAAAATTTATGAATATAAATACAGCTTTATTAGCACTTTATTTCTATACATGTTTGACATGAAAATGAGGGTCTTAGAAAGCAATGTGGCTGCAAAAATGAACACAGAATATGTATGCATACTTACTTGGGGCGTCCCTATGAACATTGTTATTGTTCTCATAAACAATAGATTCAACAAGAACCAAATGACTGAACTTATAAAGAAAGTTTGATAATACCAAAGAGATCAGCTATTTGGAAAAAAAGAGAATTTTGTTATATTCTGGCTTAGTTTAGCAAGGAACTGATTTAAATATTGTTTTGCATAGGTCAATGCATTATCACATAATACTTCAATAGTGCACTGCATTTAGCAATTAGCAAAACTGGCATATTCTGGTATCATCCAAATATCTGGGATATTAGGGTATCAGAGTATCTATTAATCTTAATTCTAAAAAATTAGCAAATGTAACCCAAAATATTATTTTATTTATTTGTTAAGAGCTATACCTGCCTTTTGTATAGGAGCTCAGGATGGTATGCATAATACTCCTGTTCTTCCCAATAACCCTGTGATGTAGATTGAACTGAGATAGAGTAACTGGCCCAAAGTCACCTGGTGAACCTCTATGGCTGAAAGCAGACTAGAACATGGTTCTTGCCAGGGCCAATCCAACACCTTAACCACTAAACCATACTGACTCTCTGTTAGGATTCCATGTAGTTACTGAAATTATCGTGTTCTTTCGTTCTTAAAATGCAATATATCAAAGTAAGATTGAATTATATAACAAAATGTTATACTTCAGTCCTAAAAAAATACATCAAACATAGAAAAGTACAGTACCAATGAGTGATTGCAGATTATAAGTATCTTTAGAGTTATGTGCTCCAGGCTTACAACTGTAATCCTAATAGTAGTATAGTAAAAAGTACTCCTTTTTAGAATTAACAAATTGTAACATCAGATATTTAAAGATTTGACAAAGTAGTTGTAGTAAATAATTTGAACTGCAAAATACATGCTTAAATAATTACACACACACACAAACTACTGACCAACACTTTTATTTCTTAAAAAAAAGTTCTGTCTTTTTTACTCTCTTCTACTCTGCTATATAAAAAGATTAGGTTTGCTCTCCCACGTAAGTACATGAACTAAATTGGGGATTGGGGCAGAATCCCTGATTCTAAAATTCATAATAAAGTATATAATTAAAATATGAATATATCTGAGAACTATAGAATTAGGCACTGTCATTACAGATAGATATTGTAAATTATATTATCAGGGATACAGGAAAATATTTTTTAAAGAAAATACTCTTAATTTTTGTTCTTTCCCTATATCTTGAATAATATCACAACAAAACACTCACAGACTTGTTACACCGTCAAGACTAAATGGAAAACTTTCATACCATGATAAAATGTGGAATCTTCCTATGAACCACTTAAATGATGCATGCCAGAGAAACGGAGCCACTAATAGACAAACTCTACTATCCTAAGTATGGGTAATAATGCCCAGAGATTCCTGTAGTTTCCTAAATGCCATTCCAATTATCCCCCTATCCTGGTAGTAGAGATAAATGAAAGAAAAAAAGATAATTTCCTTTACACTAAGCTTCTCTCGTAGTTTTGCGGCACTTCTTGTGACAGAAACCGCACAGCATTACTGGTCAGTAGTGCCCAGTCATGCTGAATGAATCAACAGACTGGAAATGCTACAAGCAGAACTTTATCTAGTCTTGCCTTTGGCTTAGTTCTGGAGAACCGAAAACACAGCTTTTTTTTTTTTTTTGCCATTTTATGTAGTACTAATAACAGTATGTTAAAAATAGTGAATGTGTTTCATGAAACAATGAGCTATAATTGCACTTCATGCCTAAGATTGATGCCCCCAGTGTCGTATTTTTTTAAAAAAACCTTAAAGCCACAAAGCAAGGTAAGATTATATGATTGTTTGAAAACTGTTGTATAATATTACATGTTTCAGGTCTTTAAACAGCAAATCAGATTTCTTTAGATTCAGATTTTAAATGAAATAAACTTATCAGTGATCTGGAGATAATCTTAAACCTAGTAATAAAATATGTGGCAGCATTTGGCTGAGCATAGCTGATCTAGAAAGCCAACTAGGATTGGCTCTGGAAAATAATTAGTCCACCTTAGTAGACCAATGCTGTGGAAGCAACTGAAACTAAAAGAGAGAGAAAAAAATCCTAGAAAGCAGCAATTGCAAATCACATCCATATGGTGACAAGAAAACTGCTCAGATATCATCAGGAGTTGGTCCTGAGAAAAAGGGGATATTAATCTGGCACACTTGCCTTAAATCTCATCTTCTGATTTGATCATGCCTCTTTTCTTACTTTCACTCTGTATTTGTATGAACAATTTAAGAACACTTAAAGAAAAACGTTTGCAAATTAAGACAAAAGCAGCAAAATAGCTATTCATAAGGAGTTTTCTGATATTACAGAAAGGAATTAAACTTCTTAAGTAACAATTTTCAATAGGCTGTTCTGATTTTTCTATGTACAGTACTAACAACAATGTCAAACCAGAAGGTTTATGTTTTATAATAGGCAGCTCCAAAGGTATAAAAATAATTTAGAATTAGATTCAATGTTGTGTCACCATAAGGCTTTTCCATCCCTTTCTCTATGTGTTATGGCCATACACATTCCTCAAAGAGGAAACTTTGAGATGAGTAAGTAATACTCTATCTAGTAATAGCTCTACTTAGGTAAACTTTGAGATGAGTAAGTAATACTCTATCTAGTAATAGCTCTACTTAGGTAAACCAATATAATAAGCACCAAGCAATAAGAAACAGCAGGAAAAACGGTGGTTGGCCAGAGAAGATCCTTTGGTCTAACAAATTCCTTGGGCAAATAAAGATATTTAGGTTTTGGCTTTAAATATTTCGTGAAAAATACAGCTGATTATACTTAGATAGGGAGATACCTATTATTCTCTTATAAATATATTGAATCTAAAAAGACCAAAACAAAAATTATTGATATCTATCTTGCATATATGAATTGCTAATAAAACTCTCTTGCATAAAAACTGTAATAAAGCTTAATAAAGACTGCAGATACAATAGATACTACCCTTGCAGCAAAATGTTGCAATGCATCTTCACATCTCCAACAGGAATCCATTTAAATGCTCAGAATTCCAACTAGAAAAGAGACCTTATTATTCACAGTCTCATTATTCACTATTGCTAAATATAACTTATTATGTATTATCATGGTAAACAGATTCACGTATTTCCAGTTTTTGGCATGTGGTTCTCAACTACCAGCCATTTTGCACATGCACACACAAAAAAACTGCATCTAACTCCAAGCCATTTTCTCAGTAATCTGCAGCATTTACAGTATGTATACTTTATCTAAGAGTGGGGAAGCAGAGGTTCTGGGGTGGCCAAGATATAGCATCTTATTTCTGCTTTTTCTTATATTAGGGGTGGGAGGGTGATTATAATTTTTTTTTTTGGGTGATTATTTTTTCAATTAGTTTGCAGGGCTCCAGAACTAAAGTGGCTCCAGAACTAAAGTCAAATTACATATACTTGTACACTGAATATAAGCCCTGCAAATAACAAGATCCACCTGCATATTGCGCTCAGGTAGATGAATTCATTACCCATCCTCAATATCCCACTCTCATTGACTTAGTTTAATCCCTACTTACTTGTTACTTGTTACTTAGAGTAACAATTAATAGGTAAATATTTGGAGTATGGTTTCTGTATATAAACAGTAGATAGATTAAGATGAAATCACACTTAGAAAAGAGAAAAACATCAAGGTCACAAACAGCAGATCTATCTTGGATCAGAAGCCATTTAACTTACATTCTGTTTTCAACAGTATCCATTCAAATGTTTCTTCAATACCTACAAACATGGCATGGCATAAAGGCATGTTGGTGCTGCTCCCCATTATTGTATGTAATCTGAGTGTGATTGCACTACAGATATGAATACTGTAATTATGGTACTTGGAGTTTATTTCCAATCCCAAATGCAAGATAACAAGATAACTCATCCGCATATTAATTTACACAATCCATGTTACGTTACGTCGCAAGAAGAGAATATATATCCTCCAAGAGACAACTATTGATCAATTGAGCCTCATCAAATTAGATTCTACAAATTCTAATTCACTAAACCAAAGGTAACACCTTTACGGTGGTTTGTCAAATACATCACAAAATTCCTGTTTTCACTGGCTGTCCCTAACTGCAAAAACAAAGGGGATTTCCAAGTATGACCACAGAGTTCATCAGCTTGATAAATCACTAGTTACAGCATTTTACTCCAAATGCAAGAGAAAATGAAAATTATATTTTAACCCCAGATAAAATCAACTATTTATAGAATTAATTAATTGTTTAGGCTTCTCTATTCATTAGTATATGAATTGCTATAAGCAGATATTCAGTATATGAATTGCTATAAACAGATATCCAGTTTTTTATATTTTCAATAGCATTCTTCAATTTTAAATCCAAAATAGGAAAATATATTAGCTAATTAGATTATCACTGAATTTCAATAGTAATTTTTTAACAGAGCTGCTAATATTACTTTGTATATTTATTATTTATAATGTAAATAGCAAGAACTATGTCTTCACTAAAATAGGTTGCAAAGACTAATGTTAGAAGCAGATGGGCAGCTCCTAGCAACCCCCTTAATTTCCCCAAACATCTCTCCAGTGGGTTGGGAAACCTTTATATCAGCTTTTGTATCATGGCGAGTATATGGAACTAATATATATTTTATTTATTCCTTTTGTATACCACCGTATCTGCCATAGAACCACAGATTTATAATTGTAAATCAACCATTAAAGCATCCATGATAAATAATATCAACAAAACCAATTAAATCCATGGTAAACATAATAACCCCAAACCATTCTAAAATCAGCATCATAATTAAATAATAAAAATAATTCTGATAAAACAGTCATTATAAAAAATAAAAAATAAGAAAAGTAATTAGTAAACATGGTACAATGTATTCATTACTGAACACCCTCTGGAAAAGCTCTATCTTTATTTACTTCCAGCATGCTGCAACAGATGGCGCAAGCCTCACTTCCAAGGGCAGACTGCTCCATAAGGCAGGGGCTACAACAGAAAAATGCCTCCTAGCCTCAGCTCCCTTCAAATGGGGTACAACCAAGCACTTGGCCTGAGATGAACATACTAAATGGGCCAGTTCTGGTTGGAGAAGGCAGTCCTGCAAGTTCCTAAGCAACAAGCCATATAGGGGCTTATAGACCAAAACCAGCACTTTTATATGTACCCAGAAACTTACTGGCAATCAATGCAGGGTCTGTAGCAGAGGTGTGAAGTACAGCTATCAGGTAACACATGCCTCTAAACAGCCCACTGCATTTTGTACAAATTGAAGTTTCCAAGTAGCCTTCAGTTCCAAACAGAGCACACTGCAGTATACCCACTCATTTAGTGACTACCTTGGTTAGTGACCATCTGCAATATAACAGTAATAAAAAATTAATTTTCTGAACAATGTATACATTTACAACCAAATTTTATGTGCCTGACAAAAACGCACGCCAGAGCGAGAGTAATGCTGGCGTAGCTGTACGAAAGAACTTTATCTGAATGATATGGGAGCAGTAAGTAGCCAGTAATCTTTGCAGCATCTCTTTCTCAGTCACATATTCACTTAGCGACCATTTCACTTAATGACCTGGTCATTGCAATGGGTCACTAAACACGGAGTGGGTGTAGTCCAACTGCTTAGTAATGAAGGTATAATTTACTGTTTTAAGATCCTCATGCTCCAGGTAGGGCTGCAAATGGTACACCAGCTAAAGTTGAATAAGTGCCCTCCTGGCCACAGCCTCTACCCTGCCCAACCAGGAGTAGCTATGAGTTTAGAAGCAGGCCTCCATGGACAGACCTGCTTTCTCAGGGGTAGTGCCTTCCCTCTGAGAGACAACACAGGGGCTGACCAAGAATATCAATGAATGAACAGTAACTCCACCTTGCTTAGGTCCAGTTTCAGCCATCTGGATCCCTACAGCCTCCAAGACAAGACTTCCACAGCATCACCAGTGCAGCCCATGGTGCCAAAATTACAGCTGGCTACCAGCATTATACACATGATACCAAACCCCAAACTGATGAATGACCCAGTACCTTCATGTACATGATGTACAATGGGGGAGGAAGGATCAAGCCCTATGGTACCTTAAAGGTGAGGAACCCCCAAGCTGACCTCTCCTCCCCTATAACTGCAGACTGGAAATGTCCACTAAGGAAGTAGTATCTCAGCAGTGGTACTGAGCTCCAGCCCACAGATCCTGCTTTGTGAGGTGCTGCAGGGATTGGTACTCTCTCCTCTCCTGTTTATCATCTACATGAAGCTCCTGGGTAAGGTCATCCAATGGTTTGGGGTGAGGATATCTCCAGCCTGCGCCATCCAAGTGATGCCATGGAGGTCCTGTCTTGGTGTCTGGAAGCTGTGGGGGTCTGGATGGGAAATATCAGACTTCAACTCAACCCTAGCAAGAACAAGTGGCTTTCGGTTTTAGGGCCTCTGGATTGAGGGGACATTTCATCTCTTATTCTGGATGGGGTTGCACTACCCCAGACAGAACCTGTGTGCAATTTGGGGGTACTCCTGGACTTGTGGTTTCTGCTCAAAGAGCAGGTAGCAGCAATGGCTAGGAGGGGCCTTTGCACAGCTATGTGTTGTGCACTAATTGTGCCTGTTCCTGGATTGGGAGGATCATAGTCTCTCATGTTCTGATCACCTCCCAACTGGACTACTGCAATGTGCTGTAGATGGGGCTGCCCTTGAAGAGCATCTAGAAGCTTCAGCTGGTACAAAATGCAGCAGCACAGGCAGTTATGGGTGCCTTTCATTCAGTGCCTATGATGCCTCTGCTCTATATGCTTCTAGGTTCAATTGAATTTGCTGGTAGTGACCTATTTGCTGGTAGTGACCTATAAAGTCCTTCATGACATGGGGCTGGATTACTTGTGGGACCATATCTCCCCAGTTGTATCTACTTGTCCTGTGACATCCAGCAGAGGTATGCTCCAGGTCCCATCCATTAAGAATGTCATCTGGCTGGTCTCCAAAGGAGAGCCTTTTCTGTCATTGTGCCCACCCCCGGGAACATCTTTCCACTGGAGATTACACTTGCCCCAAAGCCCTAAAGACATGGTTTTGTTGCCAAGCTTAGGGCCTGGGGTATGTGGTTGAGCCTGTATCCTAAATATGTTGACTGTGTTGTTAGTTTTATCTTAGCTCTTACTCTACATTTATTATTTATTGTTTTGCTAAGATGTTTTTATTTTGTTTTTATTCCCTGTTAGCCACCCAGAGTCATAGGTTTTAGATGGGCAGCCATATAAATTGAATAAATAAGTAAGCCTGAACCCTGATTGAAAGGGGCTCAGATAATCCACTTCTTTTAAGGCATTCTGGGTATACCATGGCCATGATGCCACTGTAACATTTTTATTTACCAAAGGAACATATATGTTAAAATTATTTTTATAAATTAAAAACCTAATTTTCTTATACATTATTTATATCTAATGGAAATATTTATATGTTTATATGACATAACATTTAACAGTTATAAGCATTTTCAAAGAGAAAAAACAATAGGAAAATGCAAACTGGGTTTAATGGACCTCTGAAAAGTTATCTATTTCAGGGAATTAAATTATACCATTGCAATATACAAAGCAAATGAAAAATCTCATAACAAGCCATGAGAAATAATCCATGTTAATCTTTTGTGATGTAAACAATGGCTGCAAGTGATTTTTTAAAAGTTTTTTTTAAGATGTCTTTATAGACAGAGTCAATAAAGATGTGGAAAACCACAATTTCTTAAACTAAGAGATGAAAAGCTTATGTTCTGGGATAATCTTATATTTAAAATAGCTGTAAACCCCCTTTTCAAGGGTAAATTGCACTTCTTATGCTGTTATTGACTTGGAATAGCTTTCTTCCATTGAAGATGTTTTAAAAACATTCACAGAACTTAAAAGTGAGTTTGCTTTACCTCAGAGTGCTTCTCCTCAACATATTCATCTTCAACATTTGTTATTTAAACTATTTGGCCCTGATGTTATTGCTGCTGCCAAATTTGTGAGAAGGTTTTGGAGGAATCAGTTGAGACTTCTAAGACAATAACTCATAAGAAGTTGAAGATGAAATTGATAACTCATAAGAAATTTGATGAAATGGTTATTAATTATTTCTGCAATCTTTTGAATAATGAGTTCAAATATCCTATTCTTATAGATCATTGAAAGTTGCTTTAAATAATGTGAAATTAGATTCCTCTGACCATACAGAGATCAAAGATGCTTTTTTCAGAAATGATGTAACAGATCATGCATGGAGCAAGAGACTGAACTAGGCAACATCTAAGGCCCTTTCCAATTTTATGACTCTATGATAAAATAAAGTTTATTGTTAATATGAAAAAATGTTTCATATATATTTGACATAAAAGGAAGTTCACCTTTTTTGGATGTAATTCAGGAAATCCTTTGGCTTATTGCCATATTCAGGGCTGAAATTCACAGAACTGTCAGCATGAAAAGAGCAATTACTGTGTTGAGAATACATATGTTCTTCTTGACTATATCCCCATTACTTAGAATTTATTAAGATAAGCCTTTATCTATGAGGGAGAATCAAACAAATTATTATACAACATTAAAGAATAAAACTACAACTGTAGCAGTGGCTTGTCAATATATATTGTTTGTCAACATATTATTTTAACAAAGGGGCACGGGAAGAAGACTTTTGACTAATTTGGTCATTCAGGAGTTATTTCTTCATGATATAAACACCCAGGCTTCTTTCCCCATCCGCATTTTAAAAAAACAATAATTTTGTCATTGTCATTTTGTTTGTTGTTCAATAAAGCACAAAAAATTGGGATAACAAGTGGGATATGGCATTTAATGTGCCTCCATTTATCACATTATAATTCATCTTGCCAACCAGAGCTTTTTAAAATATATCAGTAATCATTGTAATTTTGGTTAATATTAAACAGGATTTGGCATCAATCAGAATTTAAAGTCAGGTTAATCTATACTTGTATAATATACATTAATTTAGGGGTTTTTTTTTTCATTTTAGTGCAGATTACTACTTTTAAATATCTATTTTATTTTAAAGAAAAATTCTCTGTTCCTCTGTCCTGTTTTAAATATCCTCATATTTTGCCTTTTTTACTCCTTATACCCTACTATTGCTGAAATATCTCCAGTGACAATTTGCAGGACAAGTATTGCAAACTGAATTGACCTCAGACGTTTTTTCAAGTGTTGTTGCACCTAAAGAGACCTTTTTTATAGCCATTGAAGCCACAGAAATTATTTTTGCTGAAAAGGTTGTATGGAATTTTTTTGGACGTGGTTTTTTTCCCCACTTTTCACTGACAGAAGTTGTTCCTGACTGATGTGAGCATTCATAATTCCTAATGATGAATTAATAATTATAATTCATAAAAGAACATCCATAGGTACAAGCTTAGAACCTAACTACCTGCTTATTCTATTTAATCATGAACATGATTTATGAACCTTGATTTCAAAAGATATAATTTTTGTCTGATTAATGTATTCTAAATGTATCTATTTTATCAAAAACTATTTAAAGTCAGTCGAGCTAGAAAACAAAACATAAAAAAGTATATGCCTAAATATAAAATAAATATATTTATTCCTTTCTTGTATTTCTATCTACCTCTCCTCCAAGAGCTCAAGGCAGTTTACATGGGGATCTCCCTTCATTTTATCCTGTGTGGTTGGACTGACCAAGGGAGGATGACGGACCCAAAGTTCCTTGGCAAGTTTCCGTAGCTAAAGGTGGGCTTGAATTGGGAACAATCCAATCCTATACTGACTCTTACAGATTCAAGATCGATCTATATCAAGTGATATCAATTGCAACAAAGTTTATTCTTTGCATATAAGATCTTTCCTGTACAGATTTTATCTCCATGGTCTAAGGAAAATGAAACACAAAAGGAATGAAAACACGAGATTGAAGAAAAACGTTTTTAAACACAGAAAATGCATCTTCTTTAAAAAGGAAAATGTTTATAAGAACATAATATTTATATGGACAGTTAAGCAGATGTTTACATAAACTCTCTGAGTAAAGTTTCTTTAAAAAATATCTAAAATAGGAGTTAAATATTAGAAAACATGTATAACTGATTTTATATTTCAGTATATCCAGACCTGAGCTTAAGACTGATTAGCTGTCAGATCCTCAACCCTTTTTCCATTTAGCCAGGAGCATATTCTTACTTCTAAATAGATTATGAATAGAATTGGTCTGTCACTCTGCTGCTCAGCTACATCTGTGGTTCTGAGAATGTGATTTAGGCTAGAAATGTGATGTTAAGCCACTAATATCCAGTCAGCAGCTTATAATGTGGATTATTAATTCATTTTTAACTAGGTGTAACAACCAAGGATGGATATAACATGATCCTTTGGCTGTTCATAGTAGCACTGAGCAATCATTTTTCTCCAACGTTCACACATAAACTCTCTCCCAGAGACTTCTGAACAATGAATATATTATTAGAATATACAGCTTAATTTATGTTGCCATCCATAATTGATTCACATGTGTGGTCCATTTTAGGTATAGTATGATAAACCTCCTTCAAAATTTTAGCCATCATATATACATGTATTATTCATACATTATCTTCACTGTTAGAATACTTATATAGCTCCTATATTACAACAGTCCTGCATAATCCAAATTCCTATGAATTGAATAAAATTAATAAGCATTTGCAATCCTCTAAAACACAGCAATAATACAGTTTTAAAGATAAAATTCTAACCTATATTTTCAAAGCCCTGGAAATAAGACAAATTAAAGTCCATATATTATTTCTATAATCAAGGTGAATTTATATACTTTCTTTAAAAGCATTAAAATCTATTAAAATAGCAATTTAAAAATACATGTTTTGCCAAAAATCAGTTCAGGATGTTATAGGTTCAAAAGTGTTTAAAATTTAAAACTACTTTCCTTTTCTACTTCTCATAACTTTTCTTAATTTAAAATGCTCACTTACTTCTCTCCAGTGTCCCTTTTGGTGGGAGTTGTGGCAACTGTCTACCCCTGCGTCCTGCTACCGGAGTACTTGATGGGCTTGTTTGGACAGACCCCGAATGAACATGTGACCTACAGGACACATCAAGAGAAACCATAAACTGTAACATATATTTATTCTTATATAGTTTGAGAACAAAGGAATGATTAATGGCTTTTGTGCATGTTGAACTTTAATTGAAATGATGACAGTTCAACCTTAAAGATTTTAAAAAGCATGGTTACCAATAAGAAAGGTTTACCTGGAAAAAAAGGTAGACAGTATGCAAAAAGATGGCACACAATATGTTTTTGCAACTGTATCTGTTAACCATATAAGGAAATGCATGTAGAAATATGTGCATACATGCATTGAGACATACTGAAAGAAAGTAACAGAGAATCGTATGCATGAATATGAATATTTCCATGTTCAGCTGACGGATATTTCAAATTTCAACTAACATTGAGTTAATGATTTACACAGCCATGAATCTGATGACAGGCAATAAAACAGAAGTATATTTCAGTGAGTGAAATGAAATAATAACATTGTTACTAATCGTTGTAATTCACTACAGAAAAGCAAAGAAGCTAGACAATCTGATTTGGACAAAATTAGTTTCACAAATATCTTCTCCATCTTCATTGTACTATTTGTAAAAGATTAATTAAATCAATACTGTTTAATCATGAATACATTACCAAAACAAGAAAAATGCAAAACATGCACACAGCAAATCAGAAAAAACAGTGATTAATATATCAAATTAGTACAAATTTAAGAAACTAGTTTTTAAAAAATTATCACTTGATGTTATGATTATTATTCCATAAGCGATGTCTGATGATCACATTTAATTACTTATTCTGTAAGAGAAATACATGATAGTTATGAAGTGCTTTAGTGTAAGAAATCACGCAGGATTCCTAATAAATGAGAAATCACAAACAAATGTAAGTAATTGTTCATTAATTATTGTTAGTAAACAAATTACAATGGCAGCCACACCATTATATCCCCAGTGGAATATAAATAGTGTGTTGACGTTGGCAGGGTTAGTATCTACAACTACTAGTGATCAGCCAATGATGAAAGGAAATACTATTGAGGTTTTGGGAAAATAAAAAAGTGAGCTGGTGGGGCAGGATTAATCCATCTGTTTCACCTCGATAATGCAGGTGAGGGAGGGGCAGATCTTCCAGTCATTAATGAAGGCATCGATCTCATGAGGTTTGACTCAGGACGCTCAGTGGATCGGGAGCGGGGGCTGGGCCGCTCTAGCACTGGACGCTGTTCTGTTGATCTGGATCTTTGATATGGTAGTCTAGGTTCCCAATTCCTGTAATGTTAGTCAAAAAGCAGCTCAATTGACTTTTATCTGTAAACATTATGCTGCAGCACACTGGATTTGGAACTATCCAACATAAACTAAATTTGTAACAACTTTTCTTCTGTAACAAGTTTTCTTCTAGATAATATAGAGTGGGTATAAAGACGTATACTCCCTTAAAAATGGTATGTGAAGAAAATTCTTTAGACATCTTAATGATGCAGTGAAATACAATTTATTGGCTTAATTTTGCACTAAATTGCATTACTATTTTGGGAAAATTCAGCATTCTAAAGAAAATATGAGTTCTCTAGAAATATTAAACAGGTTTATTAAAAAAAATCATATATTCCATTATCTGTCAGCAGAGTAGTTATTTATGGTGGTACATTTCAACAGGATTACTGAATATGAACAAAGGGTTTTAAAATCTGAATAACATTTTTCATTTTCTATGTAATAGTTCAACCACCAAGTATAACTGTAGTAGGGAATAAACAGTTTAAATGAGAACAAACTTATCTGCTATTGAACAAAGTTATTTGACCTATGCATATATGGCATAAGCTGTATGTTTGTGGAAAGAAGATCAATCACATCAGATTCAAGGACACCTGAGAAACCAAATGGAAAGACTAAATGTTTTCAAACAATTATCCAAAATTACTGTATCAGAAATTAATTTCTAGGTAATGACTGCAAACTGGTTCTATAATATAGCTAAGATTTTTCCATGTGTGTAATGTGTGTGTGTGTTATTATAAAACCCTTAATGTCTGTAAAGTTTGTTCTCAATAAAGATAATATATTGACCAAGCAAACAACTACTGCCATACATTTATTTTAACTCATGAACTTAACTTCAACTGAAGGCTTAGAGTTGTACCTGTACAGAAAACCAAACTTAAATTAGTATTAAGGAGAGCAAAAGAACACTAGATGGTTGTACTCCAAAGAGCTTATAAAATTGCAAAATGAATTCCATCTGTGTAAAGTTGTCCTTCAGTGTATCATTGATTTGAATTTTGCATAGCTTTCATTTTTTTCAGTAAAGCATCTTCTCGAGAATCTCAATATAGGGGAACAAAGTGTCTAATTCAGTAAATGTGTGTTTGTTTTTAAAGCAACTGAAAAATGTGCTCTAATGTTATTGCTTATTTACTTACTATCAAAGAGAAAAAAAGAGAAAGAATCTAACATATAGAAGTGATAGAGATTCATTTTTAAAAATACACGATAAAATAAAATAATATAAAAAAGACCCTAGGGTCAAATTCTAACCCAGTGCTTGCTGATGCAGATTGCAGCAGAACTGAATTTAGCTACTTTCACAAATGTATTAGTGAACTGATCCTGTGATAGAAATATATTACTTCCTCTTAAGGCCAACCAAAACAGTCAGTAAAGAGGTATTTTTAAGAGTGCTAGGTATCATAAAACGATCAGTGCGACAATACATAGGCAGATATTTCAATAGCTTTATCCAAGCAGGGACTTAAATGTTCCAAGAATAAGCACTGTTTTTTCCTTCAAGCACCATAGAGGGTAAGACATCAACCCTCACCAGAATAAAGGCTCTCCTATGAGGAACAGATATAGATGATACAATATAGATACAGATAAAGATATAGAAGAGGTCTCTATTGCAAACATTTGGGGCCTTCAATCTGTCTCTTTGCAAATCCAAATCTATTGATTAATGTTCCTTCCATGTTATGAAGGCTCCACAGACAAGATCAGAACAGGTACCAATAATCTCACCTTAAGCTCCTAACAGGCAGGCCCACTACGTTTGAACATATCAGCAGGGAAGGGCTAAATATCAGGGAGGAAGCCTATCAAGAATCAGGGCATTTAAAGACAGAGATTTCAGTCCAACGAAAGATTACCTTCCTGCCAATAAAATGAATATATGAATAAAGTGTTTAATTGGTAAAGAATTCTGAATGCCTGCTTCTCAACCCCTGTATTCATAACATAACTTAGCACACTAAACTGCACAAGAGTTAAATTGCAAGGCTCTTGGCATGCCAATATCAGAAGGTGTGTAGGAAGGATTGCAACAAGCACAGGAGAACATTATAAAAGTATTTTTTAACATTTCCTTTGAAGATGGGGGAGGGGAATATAGTTAGTTGCAAATCTGAGCAAGGATGTGGCAAGGCTAGCCAGCAGCAAGTTACCAACTGGCAGACAGTTCCCTGAATGTAAGCACTCTAATTTCTGCAAACACCTCAAATGGTAAGAATAGCTTAGAACAATATTGTTTGGACTTCATATTTTAATCAGAACAGTTTGGAAATGAAAACAGTGATTAGTCTTGAAGTATCCTCAGACAAATTTGCAAAGGTTACCTCATGTTTTCTTCTGGACCTGTATGTTCATTTTCTGAATGGAAAGCTTGATCTGCCAGTATAGCCATTGTTTCACTTCTTTAATATCAAAATAAAAAAGTCACCTTAACTTGCAAAATTGATTGACTAGCTGAAATGCAGCTTAAGGGAAAAAAGACTGAAGTGTATATTCCGGGCCCCATTTTTTTTTAAATCTATCCGAAAGAATGGAAAATAAGTAATGGGAAAAGGTTTGATTTTATCATCTATGATACTAAGGAGCTCAATATACAAAAAGAGATCCCAATTACTGAAAAGAAGGTGCCCATATAAAGATCAGAGAGAATGAATCTTCTCAGTTACAGCCAACTATCCTAAACTATTTTAGAGTGGACAGTCTCATTTACAATATTCCACACTTCTTTTAATTTTTAATCTATTGCTGTCTTACTTGTCCCTAAATTTTAAAACCTTTCAGAGAAAATCCTTGTTTCACCTTATGGTGAACTGTTTTTCAACAATATAATTTGAATTTAAATCCTCTCAATGATAATTCATTCATAATTTACAGTTTTTCTAATGACTGAAAGCTATGTGAGAATAAAAATTATTTTTATTTTTTTGCATTATAAATTTTTTTTTGCATTATGAAAAATTTTTACACATTCAATTTTCTTGTCAATTGGTTAGAGATTTATATCATAACAGGAAAATATATACTGTACATATCTATACTTTTTAATTGAATATATAATTCTGTATAGTTTCAATGGACTAAAAGTCATCTGGAACCTAGGATTTAAATATCCTCCATGTCCTTTAAAAGAATTAAATGATATTAGTTAAACAAAAATCTTATAAGCTAAAATATCTTGTGGTAAGAAATTAATCTGCAAAATTACTTTGCTAATAATGAAATAAAACAATGGGCATTATCTTGAGTTTTACATTATTTACATTATTTTTATATAAGATGGATCATGGCCACAAAAAAGTAAGTAGAACAAAGTCGAATCCATCAAGACCAAAGTCTTTTAAGTATAGAATGTTAAATTAAACAAACAGGAACCAAAAAGATGAAAGAATACAAACAATTCATTTTTTCCAGAAATACTTATCTGCCTTTCTTCTACACTGCATTTTGTTTCCTGTGCATGATACCTAACATGTTATATGTTACATTAAAACTAAACAATAAAAGCAATGAATGTCAGATAAAAACATTAAAATGCAGCAAATTATGGTGCATTTTAACAATCACATATAGCTTTCTCTACTTCTAGAGACACTAAAAGCACTACAAGGGAAAATACACAAATTATGCCTAGGAGTCACAAGTAATCTAAACCAGTTATGTTTTGTTGGGAATACCTGTCAGTATCTGTGGAAGACTGTTGGATTTCAATCCTTGGATATGCTATTCTTCTACTAGCTATTGGAATTTTGCTGTTTGGTCACAGATACAAGATAACTTGTTAGCACAATGTTAATAACTACTGCTATAAACAGATTTCTACAGTTAACCAACTGTTAAGCTAGAAACAGAATGAGTTAAAATAATACAATATTGTGTAACTTGGCAGAATTCATTTTAAAATAATAGTTACCAACTCAGGCTTATAATCCTGGTTCATATACACAAAATTAATATATACACAATGCATTTATTTTAAAATTTGATGAAATATCAGAACACATATGTCACAAAAAGATACTCATATATGATTTCTTTCACATACATGACAATACATAAAAATGCACATATTATACAGAACTTCACTATACCTACAGAAGATTTTATTTCTACTGCCATGTCCATGTGACAAGTCTTAAGCAGTATACTCCAAAATATTTTTAAAAAGCAAGAAATTCTTTCAAAATATGCACCAGAAATTTATGAATTTGAAGCAAATAATAATTACAAAATTACAAAAATATCTCCCTTTTATAGCAAGTGTTAATTTTCTATAAAGTCTGTTAAAATCAAGGAATCTAACTACACAGTCAGAAAAATCAAAATCTAGATTTTAGAATTTTTTTTTAATTACATTAATGAACACTTCAACATTTAGCTGAACCTTAAAGAAAAGTTAGATTTCCTAACAAAGAACATCACATCTCTGTAAAACTTTATATAATTTTATATTCTTTATGAAATGCTTTATTTACATGAGTATGGTATACAAGACACCTAGAATATCACAGTACATGAGAATCCTATGATGTAGCTCATCATATATGCCAATTCTTTAACAATATAATTCCCTCTATTGTGAATATTGCTTGAATATACTATAATATAATGCAATAGTGTTCAACTGCATTCGTGTATAGTGTGCATCATCTACAAAAATTAAAATGGAGTAGGAAACTGCCACCTATATAATAACATGATTTCCTTAGGTCAAAAATGTATTTTCTACTATTGTTAGTTTATGCAGAAAGTACATGCAGTCTTGGTAAATAAACACAAATGGCTTTATTTTGTATATCAGTGCCAGAAGAAATGGAGCCAAAATGGGAACCATTTGAAGGCAAGAGGGGTATTTCAGCAGGTTTACAGAAATACAAAACATCTATTAAAAAACTATAAAACCTGTAGATGCACTCAACTCAATAGAGCCTTTTTTTTCTGGTGCTCTTGAGTCAGTCTTGATTCCTGATGACTGCCTGGACTAGTCCCTGTAGTTATCTTGGCATGCTTCAAAAATATTGTCTAAGTACAGGTAGTCCTCAACTTACAATGGCAATTGGGACCAGGGGTTCATGAGTGGCTGATGCGGTGCGAGTGCAGAGGGGCTGGGAGAGGGTGCATGGGTACAGGAGATTTACACTAGCAACTTGTGATCCCTGCCGGCTTCCCCACTGACATTCTGGGGAAGCCAGCAGGGAAGGTTGCAAATGGCGATCATGGGATCCCAGGGCACTGGAACCAGTTGTAAATGCGAACCAGCTGCAAGCACCTAGATTATGATCACATGACCATGGGGGTGCTGGTACTGGAGAACTCCAAAGACTGGTTGTAACCACTGTTCGTTCAGTGCCAAGAGATCATTGAACAAATGGTCATAGGTTGAGGACTACCTGTACTTCAAAAGTGGTGCAAGCACACTGTCTTTATACTATTTAATAAAGCACCCTGGCTTTTTTCAGGCTGTAGTTATGCAAGGTTTGAAGCACTTCTTCCAAATAATTTTTATGTAATTTTTCAAGTTTCTCTTTCATTCTTTCGTGAGATTAGTTAGGAAAGCCTAATAAAGCAATAGTGAGAAAAGTTCCACAAGTTCCATAAACATCTAATCAGTCTTCTGGGATAATAATTTGAATCTTTTGGAGACAACAGTGCTCCCCTGTTTCCAGTATTATTCCCTATGGTAGACAAGGCAGTGACAGCTGATAAGGATACTATCCACAGTAAGTCAGTCTAATAATTATGTTGTTGGCATGATTTATGTCTAAAATGTCACTTGGTTTTAAATATCCCTGTTTAGGGTAATTTCGTATACATCATAAGTCATAAATATGAGAAATGTATTGATAGATCGGCTCTACTGAAGAATACAAGGGCTGCAGGGGAAGTAAACTGGGAAGTAAAAAAAATAATTAAAATGCAGCAGCGGCAAGCCATTTGTTGCCATCAGGTGTGTCCATGAAGCTGAGAAAGGCTTGGAAGATTTCTACTGAAACCTTCCTTGGTACCATTTCATGAACTGGTACCAGAGCTTTTTTTATTTGTCAATTTTTTTTAGATTGTAAACTTGTGACAGGAATTTTTTTCCATTGATTTTATCTATGCCTCTAAAATTCTTTTTGGCTCTTATAGAGGAATAAAATGCATCAATAAGCATATTTACCTAGCAAATCCATTTCTCAAGCCATTAAAATATTTTTTAAAATTCCACTGGAAATCTGCGAATCTCTATTAGAGTGGGCTTATAGCCTTCATGGAATTCCTTTTCACTGATATTTTTAAGAAGCATTTCAAAACTATTTTATTTTCTTCAGTATTTATTCAAAAGGCTTTTTATTCATTTCCTGCTTTGTATTATTATTTAAATTTTGATCTTTATTCATTTCCTGCTTTTTATTATTATTTAAATTTTGATCTTTATTCATTTCCTGCTTTTTATTATTTAAATTTTGATTTCAGCATATTCTTATTGGTTCTTTTTTAAATGTGGGAATATTTATGATTTTATACACTTTTAATATATAATTTATGTTTTATATCACAGCAGTCTTGAGTAAAATGCAGTTGAAAAGCAACTATCAAATGCTTTAAATTTTAAAACATCTGAAAACAAAAATAAGTTTATAATTCAGCTTTTGGTTCACCTAAACTTTAAGTTAGCTCTAAAACCATATTTTAGAATAGGAAGCATATCAATAACAAAAATGTAATCAATACAAACTAGAACTTGGATAAAATAAGGATGACATCATAATTCTAGCATTCCTATACTATAGTAAATCGCTGTATTACATTTCCTAATAAATTTTAATAATTTTTTTAAAAAGGCTTTTTATAATTCAGTTTTCTTCTTGGTGTAAGATTATCTCTCTATTAAGCAGATCATTTTAATTGCTTAAAATATTAACATTTTAACATTTAATATTGAGCCAACATTTGGCTGCTGATAGATCCAATTTCAGATACAATAATGAATACATATAACTGGAAATTATCACATAATTTCACTTAAATGAATTCTATTGTTCTGCTAGGCTCATGAGATTGATTCTAGAATAAATATAGGATAGATTATGCATAGTAATTTACTTAAATGTTTTAACCCCTCCCAACAGTAAAATGAATACATCATAATCCTTCAAATAGGTTCAAGCATGATTATGATGTTTCTCTTAAGGAGAAAAACAGGTTTGCTTATCCACAATGATAACACTGGCACGCAAGTACAATTAAAATGATATTTTGTTTTTTTTTAATAAAAATAATAAAAAAATAAAAAAAGGTCAACCTTTTTGTAGCCAAGGGCCTAATTTCATTTTGGATGATTAAGGATTTCTTGTGTGTGTGTGTGTGTGTGAGTGTGTGTGTGTGTGAGTGTGCGTTTTAATTCTGACATTCTAATTTGGACTTACATTACAGGTTTCATCAGTTTCCTATCTCAAAATGGCAGAAAACTATGTCATTAGTTTTCAGTATCCATAATCAGAGAGGACTCCAAGGGCCACAAAAAGGGAACCTGAGGGCTGTATGCATCCCTGGGGATACAGGGTGTCTATCTGAAGAATAACCGGATTTTTTTTTAAGGATAAATACTATTAAAATCTAATGCTCTTAGAATTAGTTTAAAAAGAGAAGAAATGTAAACTGAATAATATAAGTACATATCCTACATGACATAATCATAACACTTTACTCTTTACTTACCTGTAATTTTCAGATGTACCATTGACTATATGATCTGCCCATGAACTTGCACCATTGTAATACCTTTGCAATGCAGTTAAAATAAAGACAAGTTACAAGTATGAAGATATTTTCATAACAACATTTTTCATGAGATGTATTTTTATCTCAGTAATCAGGCAAGGATTTCCAATGTTCTCCATACACCCTTTTCACTGCATCTTGAAATATATTTGGGGAATTAAACCTTTTGAAAAATAAAAGTATTTTACTCTTTACAACTATTACGTTTTGGTCAGAGCATTTAACTGTCTAATACTTAGTCAATTATTTGTTTTATTTATGTCAGTTTTTGATAGAAATATTATATGAAACTATATTTATGGAACATAGCAGATAGTCCAAAGAACACTCATTTTCTTTTCACTTACAATGTGCACAGCCTAACAATCATCACAATCTTATTTTGCATCTGAATGTGAGTATCGCTGGCACAAGAACACTGCAAAGCAAGGTAAGTGGTTCGAGAAATCTATCATCAATCATGATATTATGTGGCAGGTAATTTATATGATACCTATGACTGGAAATAAAATAAAGCCTTCCTATCAACAGAACAACTGTGGATACAGACTCATATTTATATTTTGCCTAGGTAAATCTGATAGCGACATGCACACTGTTATATATAATAGCAGCAACAAGAATAGTGAAGTTATAAAATAGCCAAATATCCATATAGGGAAGACATTATACAATAGTAGTGAAACAGCTAGTACAGATATTATGAGAGGGGGACCCTTTACCTAGCATCCTTAGCCATATGTAAGACCACCCAATGTAATGAATTACATTAGCCACCTTGAACATGAAATGGACTGTTCAAGTTTCACAGAAGTGTTCCAATCTTACAGAAAATGTTCCATCCCCCCCAAAATAATAAACATTTCAATATCAGATATGTTTAGAATATCTTCAAAATACTTCCAAAGTCAAAGCAGCCTCTTTTCAGCTCAAAATGGTTTAAATGCAAAGCATTTTACACACTTCTGATTAGACTTACTCTTCCTGAAAGTCAAAACTAATGCATGCTCTTCTACCGTATCTACTGTATGTTAAACCAAATCAAGACTGCCTAGATTGCCAAGATTCCCATTATCTGTGAAGGGTCTGAAGTTGATAAACTGTGCTCTATAAGCCATGTTTATTATCTCCTTCAAAATTCTGCAGTGAAAATTCTTAAATATATCTATTATTTATCTATCTATCTATCTATAAATAAATACCTTTCAAGAGCAGGGGAAATAAACGTGTCATCAATATATGCATTAGGCTCTCTTCCCTCCTTCCTACTCCTCCTGAACATAAAATAAACAGTAAAGATATTTTAGAATGGCCTTACACATTTCTGTGCTGTGTGATAATGTCCAGCAAATATCAAGCAACTTTTAGTAGAATACAGTGTAAAAGTAACATGTGTGCTGAAAACAGCCATTTTCCAAATAATTCCATGTTCAGATAAGACACATCCCTGTGCTGACCTTACATTCAACAACTATGTCTGAACTAACATGTTGTTTGTCCATTGCCACTGATGAACACCTCAACACCATTAGTCACATTAAAACTAAATGTGATGTGTCCGAAGATGACTTGTCAGGCCAATTGGGCATGGAATGTCCTGGCACATGTTGGGCAAACATGTGTAGACAATACAGTTGTGGCACTGAACTAACATAAACAATGAATGGCAAGACTTTCAGCCCATAAATTGAGTCGTGTGAGCTGGTCTATTATTACATGAGTTTCTCATTATTGGCAGCCAATATTGTAGTGTATGGAGTGGAAAACACACAATGTAATGAAATCAGGACATGAGGTAAATATGAACACTTACCTCTGAGTAGCTCTCTGTACAGTTTGTCAGATGGTATCTGCACCAGGTCAGGCCAATTTTTGTAAACTTTTAGAGGTTTGGGAAAATTAAATATTCATTCCCAACAATTCAAATAATTTGTTCTGGTTCTAAGCATCTCACTAAATGTTTAGCTTAGTTCCTTTTCATGCTTAGCTATTATGTCAGTCATCCTTGAGGAGTTATGAGAGGGGGTGGGGTGAAGGAAGCACTGAAATGCTACTGTACATAATACTGAACATTACTGATTTGGAAAAAAAATCCATAACATCCCTAATCAAATAATACAATTAACCAAAACAGAATCTGTTATAGCACAAAGGGGAGTGTGGATACCTTTCTCAAAATATTCTGTGAATTAAAAGAAGTATACAAATAAGCATGAATATGGGAATTATGGGTAATAGATATGACAATGGCCAGGAGGATCTTCATTCAGTATAAACTGAGTGTTGCCTAAGCTGCATCCTTACTTGGGGAGAAAAATGTGGCAACAATAATTTATAATTTAATTATTCTCATTTAGATTACAGAAATCACCCTGTATGGAACTGGCCTTGAAAAATATTCAGTATTTAAAATACTAAAAATATTCAGCAAATACTCCAACTAGACTTTCATCTGGGGTACCCTTTTAGGCCATGTTACTATCAGTTGCAGAACAATTTAAATGCTTTGTTTGTTTCTGAGCAAATCCAAGGTGCTGATTTAGTTGTGTAAAATCTTAAAGACATTAGACCCAGGGTATCTAAAAGGCTGTCTTCTATTGAATTTGTACAAAATTTCTGATCAATACTGGAATTACAATTTCCACCAACCAGAGAAATTAGATTTTTTTTACTATGTGAATTCTATTTTAAGCTTACATTAGATTTTAATTTCTCATATCAAAATGGCAAGAATCCATTACCCAATGGTATAATTGAAAGTTTGGGGCTGCAAAGAAGAAATCCAAAGGCTGCAGAACACTCATTCCTGTTCTAAACCTACAATATATAATGTTTCAGTTGGCTTTCTAAAGGCCACCAGGGTCAGTGCTAGCCATATCTTGAGAAGGATCATTCCAGAGAGCAGGTGCTGCAACAGAAAAAGCACTCTTCCTGGTCCCATCAGATGACATGGAATGTGTCCGCCTAGATTAGAGTGTGTGAGACAGGCAGATATCATTTGGGAGAAGTGGTCTCACAAATAATCCAGTCCTGCCCCATGCAGGGCTTTATAGCTGATAACTAGCATCTTGAATTGCACCCAGAAGCCAAAAGGAAGCCAGTACAGCTCGCAAAGTAGTAATGTTACATGAGCATACAGGGATGCACCCATAACTACCTGCAGTGCTGCATTCTAGACCTACTGTAGCTTCTGGATGGTTTTCAACAATAGCCCCATGTAGACCATGTTGCAGTAGTCCAGCTGGGAAATGGCTAGGACATGAGTGACAGCAATGAAGAATGTCTGCTGATCCAGGAACAGGTGCAACTTACACACAAAATAATATTGTCCTGGCTACAGCTGCCACCTGGACCTGCAGATTGCATGCTGTCTGAGTGGGAGAGTACAACCCCATCTAGAACCAAAGATGGAAAATCTCCAGTTCCCAGATCAGGGGAATCCAAAAGCCAAAGCCACTCAGTCTGGCAGGATATAGCTGAAGCCTGCCCTTCTTCATCCAGGCCCCCACAGCCTGGAGACAGAAACTTGTGATTCAGAAGACTCTGCAAATTACCAGAAACACTGTTATGCAAATAATCATATATGGGGACTTGTTTGTGAAGCTGGCTCAAAGGATAAGCTGGGAGTGTACTCCTATATTACCCTCCATGCTGCACAGCATCATCCCTGTCCAAGCTCCTGAATATGGGTCAGTGATTAATTTGCCCAGTCATCACATGCTAGGTTTCAAATAATCTTCCCTGGGGAAAGGGTCTGAGATGGCTAATGATTTCATGGCCCCTATGACAATCATGAGCTTCTCCCAGGTTCCAGGGGATGAATTGTCAGAAGAGAAAACTAGAATGTGACTAGTGGAAAACAGTGAATGTGAATATGATATGACATAGGCATGAGCTCTGGTCTGAGTCTACACTGTGGTGAGCAGTGAAATTACAGTATTTCTCTGCACAAATGGCATCCACACAGTGCTATTCAGACACTTTTAGGCAATAACAAGACACAAAAGCATTCAGTGGACCACTGTAACAAATTTGCTACATATCTGGAGGATGAATTCATTCACATTTCACTCAGAGTTGAAAGCTGTACAGTCTGTACAAATGACAAATGTGACTTCTGGATCTTCTGTAATGCTAGTTTTGCCATCTGTAGAACTGATCCCTATCACACCTATCTTGAGAAACCAGCTAGGATGTTGATGGGAGGCTGGTTTCAAGCTTTGGTGGATGCTTCGCTGGGAGAAGTAGTGATGCCATGATTTCTCTGTCACAGCTCCTGCCCTGTGGAACACCCTCCCCACTGAAATCCAGATGCCCTCAACCCTGCTAGTCTTCCAGAAGGCCATGAAAACCTGATTTTTCTCTTAGACATTAGGGCTAGGCTGCTAGTAAAGTCCAATACTGGTGTTTGGGAGGCTAGGATTCACTTGTAAGATGTCTCAGCTCTTGTATTCTGTTACGATTGCTTTTAATTTTATCTTTCTATTCTGTTTTTGTATTAGTTTTGTATTGCTGTTAGCCACCCAAGTTATTCACTTAACTTGAGCAATCTTATAAAATTTCAAAATAATTAAATGCCAGCTGCCACGAAGGAGCCAGTGGTGCACTGCTTTCTTAAGAATTCATCCTTTGACCGTGCTGTTTTAGATAACTATCAGCATGTCTCCAACATTTCCCTGTATGGTTACAGAGCAGGCCTGCAACCTGGAACTTCTCCTGGACTCACAGCTCCTGCTGGAAGAACAGGTAAAAGCCATGATCAAAAGAACATTTGCTCAGATCTAACTTGTTTGCCCATTCTGGCCTTTGCTGAGGTGGAGATGTTACTGACCATCACTCATAATCTAATTTGCCCTATACAGGATTGTCGTTGAAGACTATTGGGAAGCTACAGCTGGTACAAAATGCAGGTCTGCCCTTCTGACTCATGTGACACAACTGTCATGGAAGCTGCATTAGCTGCTTGTAAGCTTTTGGGCTTAATGCAAAGTGTTGGCTATGACCTATATAGCCATATATGGTATGGGACATTGTCATTTCCAAGATGTTTGCTTTAAGTAGATAGAATCTGTCTATCCAGTAAAAGCTAACATGAAGGTCATGCTACTATTTGTTTTGTTTGTTATGCCACCCACCTCCCATCAATTCTGGTTCACAAATAAAAACATTAAAAATGAGGGGAAAAAATACAATAATGGACAAAAGGAAGTGCCCCTTTCTAGGGAGTATCAGCAAACAGGGACCCAGAGATCAGCTTTCCCTGATATAGTTAATTTCCTCTGAAAAAAGTATACTCTGGAGGCAAGGATGGATCCATCTCTGCTAGTACTTTTTTTTTGGAGGAGGGGGTAGTTAATATTTAGTTCTATCCCTTTGGGGATAGAAGAAGTATGCAAATTAGCTGTACTCAGAATTGCTGAAAAGGTGCCCGGGATTTTTTTTTTTAATGATACATTATGTTTTTAAGCCTGTTACAGAGGTGGGAATTGTTAGCTGCATAGACTCTTGGGACTGAAACAGCATAGAGGCCAAAATAAATAAACAATTAAACAAGCAAGCAAATAAATACATGAATAAAATTAACAAAGATGCAAAAAAATCAAAAATGTTAAAGTTATTTAAAAAATCAAGTTTGTAATGAGCCACGTATCCTCTGTGTCTGTTGCAAGAGAGTGATCTCTGAACTTGTCTTAATCTTTAATGTTTAATCGTTTTTTTCAAAAATGTTGTGCATTAAAAGCCCCTCCCTTTTTTTAATGTGTGTGTGTGTGTGTGTGTGTGTGTGTGTGTGTGCGCGCGCACCTTTGAGTCAAAGTTGATCCTGGCAACTGCCTGGATTAGACCCTTCAGTTTTTTGGCAAGATTTTCAGAAGTGGTTTGCCACTGCCTTCTCCCTAGAGCTGACTTCATGCCTAAGGCAGGACTAGAACTAACAGTCTCCTGGTTTCTAGCCTAGTATCTTAACCACTACACCAAAGTGGCTCTCCAAAAGGCCCCTATCTTTTCTAATTCTGTTCAGCTAAGCTCTTCTGATAATTAGTAGGTTGCTAGTTATTGCCCATTTAAAAAAAGTTGTAGCCTATTAAATTCCATTCTCTACTCTTAGATGCTTCTTCTATTTCACAATTAGTGATCTGAGAAAACGAGAAGGCTCACTGGGCCCAGTATTTGCTGTTGACTTTTGGGAATTCACATTTCATTCCTTCACTTAATTCCATGTCTCATTCAAAATAGCAGTAACAGCTTTCTACACATCAGTAGATTATTATCTATTTATGCCTAATGTAATAAACTAATGATACTTCTTAACTATTATACCTCTCAAACTCATAGTAAGCACCCTCAGAATAGGTACGGCACATCGTACGCGATCGAAGTAATCTGACTGCATCTTCACAAAAGTTAGGATACATTGAGCGATCCTTGCTGCCAAAACACAAGCAATGAAACATGAAGCTAAAGTAAGAAATACACAAATGAATACTATTTAGGCATGAAGGTATATATTACTGATAGAAGAAAATAAAAATGAGTATGAAAAATATGCTCACTAATTCATGTATTGTAATCTATAGTTAGTGTGGATCAAGATAAGAAATTAAGCATCAACATGTTTTGAATTGCACATTTAAGAACAAGGGTATTTTGGAGCAGTTCTGGATTTTATGGGAAATAGCCCCAGAGACAGCTATGAGGAATTTTCTTGACTACCCAATTAAATTTGTATGAGGAAAATAATGTTTCCTTAAAATATAATAAATATGCAATCAATATAGCAAGAAGCACCATTAGCCAATAAGTGGTCCTTGAACAACATCATTAAGTTGATTCTGAAATAACATTTCCCATTCATACAGGAGCTGCTTTCCAGTAAGAAGAAAATTTGTACTTCAGCTAAAACTCATTTCTCCCAGATATAATCTATCATATTAATGCTAAATACTGGTAGGGAGAAGGAAAGGCATGGCTTAAGTCTGAAAGACTTCGCCCTTAATTAGCAAGGGCTTCTTGTTAGGGCAGGGTCTCCAAACCCTTTGGGCGCATTTTTTAATTGGTGAAATTATAGCCATCTTTTTTAGGCAGTGATATGGGATCTTCTATAATGATACAGGCTGCAAAAAATTAAAACATAAAAAGGCAAAATCTGACAAGATTTGGTCATCACTAATTCCTGAAATTTTATGCATGCTTACAAAAGCTTTGGTGATCTCAAAGGACAACACCAAAATCTCATAAGATTTCATAATCTGACAAATTTTAGGCTATTTTTTAAAAATAAAAATAACGTTTGATTGCATTAAATTACACACTGTGAAAGTAGTCACCAGCTCCTGCATAATATAAAAAAGCACTTTTTTTAAGTCACATAAATTCAAAGGAATTTGAACAAGAAACTTGAGTACAAAGTAGAAAATGTATAATTTGTAATTATTTTAATGGTTTTAATTATTGAAATTGTTCACTGCCCAGAGTCACTTGGATTGGCAGCTATAGAAATTGCATAAATAAATAAAATAAATAAATTAGGTTTAACCCCACATACTAAATCTTATATTTGTCCCCACACAAGAACAAGATCCTTTTTAAAGACATTAACTAGTTGTTGTAGAAGGCAAAAAATCAACAGCCGGCTGATTCCTGCTATGCTGTTGTTCTTTCGTTCTGTATCCAAATACTGTTTTTTTAAATATTAAGGGATTGGGAAGGCACTGACAGCAGCATCTAAGAATACTATAACATTCATGGACAACATGCTAAGGACTGCAGATAGGCTTTATATATATATTTAATTCAGAATGGCTGTAATTGTACCCAGGATCCTGGGAACAACTACTACTATATTCATAGAATATTTGGAGATTCAAAATATTTACATACATAACTGCAGTAATCTTTACTATTTTGTAAGACAGATCAGCATTATTGTCATGATGCAGGTGGGGCTACAAGGCATAGGGTCACTTGAAGATACTTAGTGAGTTCATAACTGAGATAACAATCCACTCTTCCCCTGGAACACAACCAACACCTTCAGCTAATATACAGCATCCACTTCAATGCTTCAACTTTGTATAACAATTTTTATCTGTTAGCAGTGCTAGGATTATGAATAACAGTTTGGTATAGCGGTTGATAATACGGAATAATGGTTTGAAATGATATGAGTGAAAAAGTTATATCAGTATTGAGCAGACTCTAACATCTGTAATTTCAAAGACAAAGCATGATAATCGCTTAAGAACAGGGCAGTAAGTGCAGTTGTATAACATGCTGTCTATTGATTAGACAAAAAGTAAACTTAACAGAGATATTAAAAGTAAGCTAGTAATATATTAATATTTGCAAAATGTTTCTATTAAGCCATTCAGTGTCTTAAATAATATGAAGCAAAGCTATAAGTTCAAGTAAAAGCATGCATTCATACACAGAGTCACACACAGGAAAGAAGATACCTGGCATCTCTATGATGGTAGTCAATGGACTGAGTGTGATGGGACCAAGGTAGAGTGAGATAATGACTGAAAGCATAGCAGAAACAAAAATAAAATGTAAGACAATAAAATTGAGTAACACATATCACAAAATAGGAAGCTGAAGGTCAGATAGCATAGGGACAAAAGACACTATAAAGGTATAATTTTTATACAGAAAAAAAAATCTTCACAAAAGCAGATCTACGTATTAATGTACTTCTGATGCAATGCTACTACAAGCAATAAATTCCCCTGCCCAGCATATCTGGAATGTGGATATTGTATAATTCAAAGTACTGTTACTTCGATTAATGAAGGTCCCACAATTAACATATTTAGAAAAGACTGGAGCAATAGGTTGCAGGATATTTACAGGTATTTAGGAATACTCCAAAATAAATTCACAGAACTGTTTTGGCATGTCAGATGTTGATGACCTTACAGTGTACTGATCTCACTATAAGCATGATTAATTAAATCATTCGTAAAGATTGAAGCAGTCTTTCCTTAAAATTCAGCTGCTTGGCAAGAAAATACATTGAGAGCCAGAAGAAAGAGGGCACATAGAAAAAAGAGGGTACAAAGAATGACTTGCTAAAAAGGAGTCAGATTTAAAACACTAGATTCTGTCTGATAAGCCATAAAGGTATTGCTTCAGATTATTAGAAATTCTTGCTAATTATTATATTTTACTCATTTGGCCAATTAATTCTTATAACTTTGGCTATTTTTGTCAATTTGTGTTTTTATTTTAATATTCGTTCTAAGGGAATAAGATGATAAATTATTTTCTTTGTATCTGTTTTAATTCAGGATTACTTGCAGGGAAAATGGGGTGTTTTTCCTTCTTTTTTAATAGCTTGTAAATGTTTATGTAATTTTTGCTTTGTATATCTTTTTATTGTATTCTTAATGTATTCTTTTTATTCTTTCTTTCTTTTTTCTTTCTTACAGTAAAAGCTTAAAAAATAAAAGAAAAAGGAGTCAGTATGGGATTCCTGTATGGCAATACTGTGGCATGGAGGAAGATCCTAAGGAAGGTCAGCGACCTGCAGGGCTTCACTTTGCCTGCTGCAGGAGCATCCACTTCCATCCATCTGTAGGTCTCTGTGATTATTTCTGCGTTGGCTGCGGAAGAGAACACAGCCTTTACTGGCAGCCAATTTCTTTTTTTAACAGAAGGAACATCAATCTCATTGAAAACCTTCCATGTGGTCAATACTTCCCCTTGTGCATAGGTACACATACACAAAATTAAGCCACTGGCTCACCCAGATTGCAGCAACACATCAGCAGCAGTTCATACCACCTGCCTCCTTGTTATGGTCTACTCTGACTCCTCTGAACTCAAAGGGTGAACAGCCTGATCTGGCAAACAGCAAGCCTCAGGAGTCACCTGGAGTAAATCAGGGAGCTAATAAGAATGAGCAGATGACTCAGATAACAAGGGGCCAGATCCTGGCAGAGTGCCTAGTCCCAGAATGAGCCAACTGTTTTGAAGGACAGAGCAACGGTTACTCAAGAACAGAGGTCAACAACACTTCAGTTGAGCTACTGTGAATTCCAGATCTGTGTTCCTATTATTCTGGCTCTTTGCTCTGCTCTTGGCTTGAAGACTCAAACCAGCTGTGAAATTCTCTGGTGTCTGAATTAACAGATAGCTCTTGCTTCTCTGCCACTGCCTCACCCCATTTTACCCAAACCTATTGTCAGGCCCGGCCCAAGAACAACGATGAAACAGTTTAGTCCAGTACAGTTCCTTTATTTGCTTACATCTTATAGACAGAATCATGCCAAACTAAATCCATACTACAGCAACTAGTGGATATACCCTGTTAAATTCTAGGGAGTGGCTATCCTGAATCCTTTTCTGTTCTCATGCTCCCCCTGCACACTATGCTGCCTCTTGCCTCCTCCCCCTCCTGGAATGCACCCCGTCCTTCCTGATAGCCTTGATCTCCTACATCACTCTCCTCCTCGTAGATACATTCCATCAAACCTACGTGTTGTTGGGTCCCTGCCAACAACAGATAGGTGTGATGGAATGTATCTAAGAGGATACTTCTTCTAAGTGGCATAGTCACATGATGTCATGCTTTATGTGACAAGAAAACCTGCCTTTTCTTATGGCTATGACCCTAAACTGGACTCTGTTGACCTCTTTCTCTGGATCAATTCAGTTGGAACCCACCAGTGCTACACCCTAACTATAAGGAAAGACCTCACCTTTCCTTTATTTCTGCTGGAACTTGTGTGTTACTGTTCAGCTGAGCATTCTACCTGTCTTCTGAGGTTTTTTTAAATTACAACCCCATCATTAATCCAGTTGCAAACCTGCTACTGTGTGACTGCTCAGTCTAAAAGAGTACAGTTTGATTCCAATCCCAAAATAGAGATACTTGCTCCTCTCTGCTTTTGCAACCAAATGGGACTTCTGCTTGCAGAAAAAACTCAGAACAACTTCAGCTCGCTCTTTGTGTTTACACTGTACAACTATACCTCTCTCACATTACAAGAGTCCTGAAGCCACTCAAGAGAAATTTGAAGGATCCCTAGATGGGCTCCCAGAATTTTTGGCACAGTACAATCTTTATATAAATCCTCACATTGTTGGCTTTGTAATTAGCCTATCTGGGCCAGTTGTCAAATGGGCTACTCCTCTGCTGATACACCAGAACCCCTGCTGAATAAGTTTAACAAATTCATTATATAGTTGAAAATAAGGTTGAAGATCTCATCAAACCAATCACAACCAATCAGCATGTCAAGAAGCTACACCAGGGGTACGCTCAATGGCACAATATGTGAACAATTTTCAGCTTTTGGCTCAAGATTTGAACTGGAATGAGGCTGCTTTGATAATACAGTTCCAGAAAAGTTCAGCAGTTGAAAATACAGATGGTTCTCACTTAATGACCACTCATTCAGTGACTATCCAAACTTACAATGGTGCTGAATGAGTGGTACTTATGACCGGTTCTTATACTTACAACAGTCGCAGCATCAGCTCGCAATTACGGCATTTCAGTATTTTCGATTTGCAACCTTCTTTGCCAGCTTTCTACAAGTAAAAACAGTAGGGAAGCTGGCAGGACATTGCAAATGGTGACCATGTGACATCGTGCTTAACAACGGCACGGGATTCATTTAACAACGGCAACTGGAGTGCTGGAATGTCTATCACTAAGTGGCATAGTCACATGATGTCACGCTTTACAACCGAATCACTTAGTGATGGAAATTCCAGTCCCATTTACCATCATTAAATGAGAACTACCTATATTGGATAAAGTGGTCGGACTTGAACGCCCACCCACACTGCAGAGCCAGATTCACCTCTGCATATCAGTAAGCTACTGGAGCAACAATAAACAAGGTCTTGCTGCAGTTTTCCAAGAACCATTTCAGGCTCAATACACTGTATTTGTAACCCTGGGGAAAACTTCAACTCCTTTGAAGAAACCCATAGAAATTGGGGGAGCCTGATCTTATCCCTAAAGAAAAAGCCTATCATAGACAAGCAGCCTTGTGCTTATATTGTGGGGACCAGAGTGATCTGACTTTCACATGGGCCACCAAGCAGTCATACCCTGCTGCCTTAGAAAACAGGCTCCACCTGGTCTAGATGGGGTACTAATTCAGGAAGCAATATCAGCCAAGCGGTTCAAGCTCCAGTGCTAATACCCGAACAGCACTTAATAACGCCTCTGACATTGTGGGTTCCAGGTTGGATGGCTGGGATCAATTCAGGGGACTTTTAATAAACTTAAATTCACAGAGACTCAAAAGAATCTTAGATAGTCTGATAACTCTCTTTTGGTGGTAGAAACCACTGATAAACAGTGTCAGCCTTCCCAGGTAGACCCAATAGGAAACACGACCTGATGAGCTAATTCTCCTTTATTGTAAGGCTACATTAACAGAATCTTGCAAGTCTGAAAGTACAAATCTCCAGCCATTATCTTTAAGCATGAGAAGCTAGGGAGGGTCCCTTCTAAGCCTCTTGCTCCATCCATTATGCAGCTGTGGGCTATGCCCTCTCTTATCTGACCATTCCCTAAGCAGCATCTTTTCACCCCATCTCTCAAGGTGTTTCTCACATACCATTACACAGCTACTGCTGTCTGGCCTAGTAGTCTGTGCCACAAATCTGTTGGGCAAGGACTTGGCAGAACATTCTGTTCAACTGGAATTCTACCTTGTTTCTTCTCCTCACTTTCCCCTAGTAGTAGATCTTTCTTGGCTGCAAACCCATGATCCCCAAATTACATGATTTAACACGAAAGTAAGTTTCAAGTCCTACTGTTGCATGTTACAGCTCCATTTCCTGAGGTCCTGGCAGCAGAAGGGGAAGGAGAGCTTTTACAAGGCCTAACCAGTATTAATGCCAATTTCTGCAACATGTGTATAATATTCTAAAATTCACAATTTATACTTATTTCCATTATTCATACTGCAAAAAAGTCTGAAAACTGAAATATTCAAAAGGATTTAGACCATTATGTTTTCTAATTATTTGATTGAGAAATACATGAAGTTTCCCTTAAATATGGTCCATACTGTGCGCTTGAGTGAACAAAACTGCTTTTGTTTAACAAAAGGTAATTTGAATAAATTCAGCAAAAGGGCCTGAATAAACCTGGTCCTGTGCTTTGCTTGGGGGGTTATATTAGTGATGGAAAGAGAAATATGGTAACTCCGCCTCCTTATTTAACTGGTGCTTCTTCAGTACTCTGTAGTTTCTTACATTCAGTTCTAAAGGCATGAGACAGACAAGCTTTCTCCTAACTAAACTATGGGAAGAAAGTCAATGTTTGCAGGAGGGTCATAAATCAAGGGTTGTTATCTTTTTTCTCTCTTTTTTTCAAACCTCCCTCTAACTGGTAGAGCCAGCTGGCCTTCTTATAAATCCTCCAAGTAACAGGTGCCAACAGCCAGATCCAGTCTAGCTATCCTCAAAGTTTCAGCTTCTCTTCTCCCAAATCACCTTCCCTTTCCCTTCCTACATTTGCCCTATATATAGATTATTCTTCTATCTTGCACCTCTCCCCCTCCTCTCCTCTACCTGTTAAACCATCAAGACCCTGCCCCTTTAACTGTTGTGATATTTTCCCTTGTAACACATCACAGGTTACTCCAGTGCAAAGTCTGAATGCTCATGTAACTCATACTAGAAAGTGAGTGTATATAATCCCTCTCCAGTATAGTGAGATTATCAAAGAGGAATTATTCAGAGAAAAAGTGTTTCTTTATTATTTTTCTTCCCAAAAACATTTGGAGAGAATAAAGATAATATTTCCCCTGGTCACTAAACATCATTAGAAAAGCAACAACACAGCCTATGCCTGAACAAATATGTCTGCTTTAATGAACAGCGAGAGATGCTGTTCTCTCACTAAAGCAAGTTCTGAAGCACTTTTTCCAAATCATTTTCAAAGCAAGCACAGCACTATTACATCTACAGTTAATTTTAGTTAAATTACATTTATATGTAAATAAAGTAATCCTTTGTTTTTGTTATGCCATTACTTTGTACAATATACCCCCAATATACTGCTCAAAATTCAAGAAAAAAATGCTGTTTTAATGTGCTACATTGTTTACAGTATTAGATCTAGATTAAGAGGTGAGGTTATATTCTTCCTGTGCCACAAAGGTTTCTGAGTGACTCAGAATCAGTTACTATCTGTCAGCCTAAACTCTCTTACAAGTTTGCTATGAAGAAAACAGTGAGAGAAATCAAGGAAACTACCCTGAATTCCATGAAGACAGAGGAAAGAAATATGACATAGATAGATGAATTGGCCTTGTTTATATTTCCCCTAATATAACTACAGTAACAAATAACTACAGATTTAATACATTTTTCAAAATACATTTGTGTACATGTCATTTTTAAATTTGTAGTACCGCAACCTCCTAAAGTGATAAATGAATTTATATGAACCCATCTTCCAAATATTTATATGGGCAAGAAATAATTAAAATTTAATCTATACACCACAGAGATTCTCAAACTTTCCCACAGTGCAACTGCTTGCAAAAGCAAAATAAGGAACAATATACCCTGAGTGATTTTTGACAGTGCTGCCAGTTTGCCTATGCAAGCTTGATCAGGTTTTTAAAAATGTTGAATCCCTCTCTAAGTTGCTAATGACCTTGGGAGATCTCAACTCAATATGAAAACTATCATAGTATAATAGAAATGTCCTATACAACTTGACCTTAAAAACTTTAAGAAAGATAAATTACTTTAATCGTTCTGTGCTTTAGGGTTCATAAAATTATTATAAAGTAATTATGTTCATAAAGATAACCTGTGAATGTGAATTTTAAACTAACCTCAATATGATGCCAAATTCTACTTTTTTTTTTTTTAATCTAGTTTCATACTGAAAAGAAGACAAAGGGAATGTACTTATGGGGGAAACAAATGATAAGGAACTGAAAAAAAAATCTTTGGAACATGTCACTCAGTGCAGCAATGTTGATGCAACAGTTATTGCATAAAAGGAGTTCACTATCACAGACCAGACCTAGGAGAGGAAGGAGCAAAAATAGCAAAGAATAACATGCAACAAATAGAATGTTATTATAATTTACTGGACTAAGAACAGTGGCTTGAATGTTTGTACAGTTTCATGGAATAAAATTCTGTCATAGAATTCTGTCAACAATCTGTATATATTTGTATACTAAGTCAAAGTGCCAGATAAGTAATAATTATATTATTCTAATGAAATAATAATTTTTGTTTAAAATAGTCCCCATGTAAGAATTGCTTCTCAGACTGATGAAAATTCAGTTGACCATTATGTAACTTGCTGCAGTTCCCCTAAAATCAGTGAAAAGAGCTGCCTCCCCTTCCAATATACCATAAGACAGGGAGAAAAATACTCAGAAAGTCTCTACCCAATTTACACTGAGCTATATTGGTTCTAAATTGAAACTTAGTTCACTTGCTGGAATTCTCATACTACTGCTTTTTCATCTTACTAAATCTTGCTAAAGAGAGTTGCAAATTCGTGCCTGGGGAAAAACTGCTTTTCAAGCAGAAAAAGGCCCAATGCCCATTTTCTAGAGAGAATGAATCTGGTGTCACAGATTAATACTCAGTTAAAGAACAGAAAACTAAGAGAAGGAATAAATGACAATTTTCATATTGGAATGATGTGCAAAGTATAGTTCCTCAGGACTGATGTTGGAATTTGTGCTTTCTAATTTGTTAAATAATAATCTGTAATTAGGGATAAGCAATGAAGTGCCCATGATTGCTAATGACACTTAGCAATTGTTCAGGAAAGTAAAATAAAAACAATAACTCCAAAGTGGGCTCAAAATCACAAATGTAGTTCAATGTAATATAGCACAAAATGAGGCACATTGGGACAAACAAATCTGAGCTGGCAATGGTTGATTAGAAAAGGGATCCTGGAGTCACTGAAAATGTTAAACAATGTGTGACTGCTATAAAAAGATGAAATTAATTTTTAGAAAGGAATTATTAGGATGATTCATTTGGTTGACTTATTAGGAATGGAACTGAAAATCAAACTGCCAATACAGTAATGTCATTATATGAATCTATTGGGCTTGAAAAATAGTACCACATCTGAAAAACAATATTGTGAAGCTGGAGATTAAAAAAAAGAAAGCAACCAAAGTGATTTAATGGGCTAAAGTAGTTTATCTATAAGGAAAATCAGTGGCAACTGGGGCTTATCAGCCTAGAAAGAAGGCTGGTAAGGAGAGGCATGAAAACAGAGATGTATAAAATAATGCACAGTGTGTAAAACATGGATAGAGTGCCTTCGACTCTCACGCTGTTAGAACTCACGCATAGAAACTAATCCAGGGACCATTCAGGACTGACAAAAGGAAGAAGTACTTTATACAACACTTGTAAACCTGGGGATTCATTGCCTTCAGATGTGTTGAACCATCTTTTTTAGGTTTTAAAAGGAAAGCAGACAAATTCACAAAAGCCTGGGCTATCTATAGCTACTAGTTTGCCCATTTACTATCTTCACAATCCAGACAGCATACTTTAAATACTAGATGCTAGTATTTAAATACTAGATTATAGTAACTAGTAGTAGAATAGAGCCATTGCTTTTCTGTCCATGGTTATGAGTCACTGGTTTGATCCAGCAAGGTTCTTCTTTTGTTTTTATCCACAACATAAACCCACTCTTGATTACCAACATGGAAACAAAAGCAGAAAAATATTAGCATCTCTGGTCCTAAAAAGCTGCAGTACTGGAGTTTTCACACCTTACTAAAATGTCAGTATCTGCTGACACCTTAACATGTTAATTGGAAGGTCTGATTCAACTCATCCAATGAGTGTGCAAAGCATGCACAAAGGAAGCAATAAATCTTAAATCAAGGTTCCAGATAATCAACCTGGCTTACTTAGGAACAATACAGGACTTGGCTGAAATACTGGTAGGGCGTCAATATATCAAGTGACCTGGACCACTGAGGGTGAACATATGTATGAAAGCACACAAACAGGAAACCCACCTGATTCTGATTAGGGTGGTCTGATCCCCCCATCCAAGCCACAGAAGCAACACCTTCTCAGCCATAAGGAGTGCACGTTTTGCCATAGTCATGGGAAAGAGAATTACCAAGATTGATTCTATTCCCATCCCTAACTCAAATATACAGATCAAACCATGGAAAAAATTAATTAAAGTAAATACGTTTATAAGTATTCATAAGAGAAGCAAATGTTATATTTAACAGAGATCTGTAAAGATCCTCTTGCACAAACACAAAGTCCAGTCAATGAGATGAAGTAAGTCCTACACTTTGGAGATGAACAGCTGCACTATATGTGTTTTCTGTCCAGAGAGCAATGCTCCCTAGGTGATACAGGGTAAATATATGTTTTTAAATCTTCTATTTATGCATAGGCAATTGATGCTAAAACCAAGTATACCAGGAAGCTTTCCAATTATTTGATACAGAAATATTAAATTATTCTATTGGTAAATTATTAAATATTCCTACCTTTTAAAGACCTTAACAAACTAATTATTTACCTAAAATGAATTATTATTCAAAATCAAATTAATAGTCAAAATGAAATAAAAGCCTCATAGAAAAAAAAAACCCTACTTCAAGTTAAAAGGTACTTACTGCCTTCTAGTTTTTCTGACAGAAAAAATGCACAGTATGAATACATAATATACAACACACAATGTCAGTAACAAAATAATAATTTAAAAACAGGAGCAGTTCCATTTTTTCTACCCTAATTTTGTAATCTAGAGAGCTGAAATGATTCTGGTTTGTCTGCAGGCTCTCTTTCCATTGTTTACTCTGTTACTTCAGAATATCTACCTCTCTCTGTCTGGACAGTTGTGGTCATCCATTATTCGATGTCTATCCATTCGATTCATGGTATTGTAATGTGCAGGAGTAGATCGGGTCCCTCGAGACCCATGTTCCACATTCCTTGAAGAAACAAAACCATCAATGTTATAGAGGGGGAAATGAGCAAGTCCCTGGTGCTAATCTCTAAAATGATCTTTATTAATGAAAATGTTATCTGTAGGCTGTCACATTCTTGACCCTAACATAGTAATTTTTTCTGGTCGTGAATACATGCTGGTTATTTAAATCCTGGTACCTGCTGCAGCATCTTGGAAAACGTTTTAACATCCTATAAATCTTTGCAGTTATATAAATGTAAAGCAGAAACTCCATAGCCTCTTGGTAAATGAGAGAAATTTGATTACATCAGACTCTAATGTCTCAAAAGAAAAAAAAAGGGGGGAAGTTCTTCCCTGAATACTTAGATTTGCTTTTGCCATGGCCTGCAACTGCTGCGCTGTAATATACAACTCTACTGACCAATAACTAACCAATCTTAGTTGGAAATAAAATGAAAATTCTAAACAAACTACCCACTATAGTTAAGGCAAGAAGGAAAAGTATAAAATGGAATGTACATTAATTCTCTTACTAATTAATAAGAGTACCAGAGATACAAATGCACTAATCTTTAGTACACTATCATAATTGAACATTATAAAATATAATTTGTTTTCCTTCATGGCTTTTTAAAAAGCAGTATTTAACTCTTTGTATTATGACCTTTAGAAAAGTTGGTGATTGATATTTAGAAGGAACTTTTAGAAGATAGTGATTTCTACATATGCAAGTATATAGAAGTATGTAATTTTCATTAAAAAATTGAAACTTCCACACACTACAGGAAGGGATATTCTTTCAGGGATGTTATAGGACAGCTGTGTTACTCTATGGTAGCAAAAAATCAGGAGTCTGGTAGATCCTTTCCGGCTAACACAATTTATATTTTAATTTCAATTTATTGTCAGTTGAAAAAAACTAAATTTTAATTTTTTGTCATTTGAAAAAAAATGCTACTGAACTCCTGATCTTTCAGGGATACTTATCTTCATTACCATATTTCTGGAAGGGCAGCAGGTTCTTGGGGGAGAGAGACCAGCAAAAACATTGTAGATCAGTTACAACCATGCACAGATCTTGGATTTCTCCACTGCTTTTTGTCAAAGGCTTTTCTTACTGTTACCACAGGGATAGGGAAGAAGTCTAAATAAAATAATTGTAATTTATGACTACGGTAACGGAGACTTAAAATAAGTGTTTTAAAGGGGCTAATGGAGGAAAGACAATACCATGGAGCTAAACATTAGGGCAGAGGATTAAATGTTGTAGGACTCGAAATCTCTCTCTCTTCCCTGTGCTTTACTTCTCCCATCTTTAATAAAATGGTTCAAGTTCAGGGATGTCAAACAGCCTTGGCCAGATGTTTCTGAGCAGAGCAGTGTCTTTGACAAGTAAAAAACAAAAATCCTATTTCCTTTATATGTGTGTGTGTGTGTGTATTTAAACATATTGCCTGACTTTCTTCATTATAAAAATCCAACCAACTTCTAACCAGTCTTAAACCAACTTAACCGCAGCAAGATGGCTGCATCATCATGTCTTCTCAGGCAATTCCTAACGTGTAAGGCTGACTAATGTTTGCTATTATTATTCCCGGTGAGAGGCTAGAGAGGCCTATAATTCTTATCTTCTCTGCCCATTCTTCCTACCCCCATAAATTTGTTTTAGTAGTTTGATATTTCTTGCTTCTATTCCATATAGTATCCAGGGCACAACAATATTGGAAAGATTTACACAAGGACTGAAAGCTATAATGGCCTCCCTGAATATTCTATAAGTTAATTTCAGACACTATTTAGTGTTAGAAGAGCCTGTATATTGTTGCTTGGAAGATACAAATAAAACTGATTTTTAGACTGTGGGGCTCTCATCCACCTGCCAAAAACCAGAAGAGACTGGGCTCCCTCCCTCCTCACACATATTTATACACACAAATTTCTAATTACATAGCATTTTTGTGTGGATTTTAACTTTAAGCCATTATGGATCAACCTTGAATAAATACTGAGCATAAATAATAATATATAAGTAAGAAGTCTAACTATTTTCTTGAGGTGATTAGTATTTTCTGATGTTAACATGGCTTTTGTATGCTATTACTGAGCATTACTTTACACATTTCCAGTTGTGCATATAAAATTACAAGTCTCACTAAAATATTACCACTCCACTGACTAATTATTAATGTGAATCTGACTATTTTGTTACCAAGAGAAAAAGATTATCTTTAATATGTATTTGTATAATACATATAGATCAAAATATGTGAGGCCTTCAGTAAAGAAATTATTTCCTGGCTTGCAAATGTATTAATTGGAAATCTTTTATTATAACCAATATCTGCAATTTTAAATAAGCACAATAGATGTTGGATAGAACAAGAGTACTATGTAGAGACTGGCACTGGAGCTCACAGATATTCCAACATGAAATTCTCATACTGAAAATAAATGTGTTAAAATCTTCCAAGAAAAAAATGTTAAGAATCTTTTTATCAGAAAAAAAAATCATTATTTAAAATAAAGGTAATTAATTTCAATACCACAGCTCTAAAGAGACCATTATATACTTTGCTCACCTCAGTCTTTCTTATCTGTGTGCAGACAATTTTCTTGCATACTTACAGCTTTCCATGTTAAGCAGAATTTAAAAAGTAATATATAATGCTAATATTGCAAAAGTCACACTATACTCAAGAGGGAGATAAAAGTTTATCAGCTACAGGAAATGTAATTCTTCTGAATAATGACTGCCGATAATAATATAAAAAAATATTTTAGTCATTCACTAATATAATATAATCTTTGCTTATGTAAATATTTATTATCTAATTTGGTAGACACTATTCATCAATGAATAATTAAAAGATACTATATATCATTAAACAGTGACAAATATGAATAAATTAATAAAATAGATAATTATAAACAAAGTATTCCTAACAAGCAAATAAGTACTTTAATATTTTTCCTCTTTCATTTTTTTGACTTTGTACAAGTCATGTTTTATCACAGTGTATTTTATACTGAAAAAAAAAAATCCAGCCTTCCCCTACATATGAATACTTCAATTTACCTTTGTAAAGGAGGGACACTGGGAGACCACGACCTAGTTCTTCCTATACTGTCACCACGGTGAGGAGAGCCTGATCGAGAGCAATGATTGGATGACATCACTTGTTCTGGCACTGATAATGTTGAACTTTGAAGATCTCTTCCATTGTGTCTGTAATCTATCAAAAAAATAGAGAGAGAGAGATGAAAGAAATGCAGAGGTTTACTGACTTATTTTTCCTATTTCTTAAAGTACTATAGATACTAGAAAAGTGTGTATTTTTTAAATTGCTCACATCAATTCACAGAATTTCATAAGAAAAGCCCTGCCAAATCAGGCCAAAGACCCATCTAACAAAGCTATTGATTTCCCACAACAGCCAGCCAATAATCATGGAAAGCCCAAAACCGAGATAGGTTTCCTTTATTGTTTTCTTTCTTTCCCAAACAGGTAAATATAGGGAGCAGAAGCATACACAATATCTAAAGCTTGGTGACATCACAGATGTGATTAAAGGCATGATAATACTTTTTGATCCCAAATACCTGTGTATGCAAAATTAATTTTTCCCTAAAGGTGAATTATGTTATATTTATTTACATTGAATGCAATGTGTTCCTTTATTTCTTATTCATTTTTCTTGGAACAATCTTTTTGAAGCTTTCTGAAATCCATTTTTCTTTTAGCTGTCCTTATGTATTTTCAACAAATCTAGCCATCTCTGTTTCACCATTTTTTAAACAAATTAAAGAACATAGGCCCAAATATTACTCTTTGGGAGATCTACATCTTTCATCTGGCTCTGAGATACTCCATCTCAGAAAGTTGCCTCTTTCTTACTGGCTGTATTTCAATGCCATGTCACAATTTTCCAACGTTTTCTGAAATATTTACTTTTCAGTGCTTATTTTTATTCCATTTCTTTAACCTAATGTGAGCATTTTTTCATCAGCAATTCGTAGTATCATTCAACCATTCCTGGGCAATATAAAACCTATCTTTGTTCACTATATACTGCCCCAGCAACAGCTGGGTGGTACAGTAAGATGCTAATGCAGAAATGCTGTCTTAACCACTGTTTAGCTCTCTTATAATTTTTCATGATGTGTATCCTTTACCTATCTTTTCTTTTGCATATTTTGACTTGCTTGAGTTAGCACACTGACTCAGACCTACTTACTCTTTAGATATTTTCTTGCTTGGGCCCTTTTCCTACTAAGCTTATCAATCTCAACATTCTTATTCATAGCTCTTACAGTAAGTATTTTTGTGTAGTCTTAGTCCCAAAGAATTTTCATCTCTTTCCTAAAAATTGGTTTCATTAGTTCACCAGTTGTAATGTCACAGAACATTTTATGACATTACAGAATTTCCATTGAAATTTTTAAAGAAGATATGGTTTGGTGGAGGAGAAAAGGCTAACTCCTAGCGTAAGCCTTGCTTATGGATGTTCCAAAAAAAGATACTGCCCCACTTATTCTTAATAATACAATTTCTCCATAGGAACACAACTGTAAACAACAAAACTAAACAAAATTTCTTCAATTACATAAGGGGGAAAATCATTCTTGAACAAGTCAAAAACATTGTAAGGATTAATAAAATGAATGGTATAATTGGTATCATATTTTAAATAAACTGCCCCTCTTCTGGAAAGTGCTAATTCAGAATAAGCTAATTACATATAATGTGTTCATTGTGCTTTTTCATTGCATCCCAGGAGAAGTCCTTTAACAGAGCCCACAGCATCTTAATTAAAAACCTGGAAGGTGGAGGAGCTTGTCAACAAGCCTATTTAATCTGCTGATTTTATTACAAGGAAGATTATAGAAACACAACGGAGGACAGAAAAAATCATGACACAAACTTTAAAAGAAGCTGAAACTGGAAAAATGTAACTTAATACATCTAAAACATAAGTACCAACAAGATTATTTACAGGGTAGTCACAACATCTACTATATTTAGAAGATGGCCCAGATTCTTGGACCTTGAACTTGAAGATTCTAGCAGGGGAGCTACAGCTATCATATACCCTGACCTAAGGGGTATATGATAGCTTTGCTCTCCTTCTATTTGGCAAGTTGCCCTCCTCCACCAAGCACACAGCTTCAGGAGGGATGCATATGGAGCAGCGAGGGAGGAAGGGGATGCCTGCCTAGCCAGCCAGATCAGCCGAATTAACCCTGGTAATCAATGGGGTGACAGATGTCATAGCTAGATTGGGGGCAACTTCCAATAGAAAAGGAGGGGCCCAACTTGTAACAGAAAAGTGGCAAAAGGCACTGTACTCTGGTCCTTGATGCTTCATCTAAGTCTCTTTCCCTACCATGGGATTCAAACCTGGAAAATCAGTTTTGAGGGAAATTTTGGAATTTAGCATTTAGTCTTAAAATAAGGGGGGGGGGGGAGGAAGGAAGGAACAGAACAGAATGGAGGATTCACATTTAGTATGCAGTCTTATGGCTAAAAGAAGTATAATTTGTACTGCAAAATTTCTGAATGAGAAATAATTGATTACAATCATTTTTTAAAGTGTATGGGTGAAGGAAAAATCATTTGTCATGGCTTGTTATGGTGCAGGTTAATGGCATCTGTTTGAAGCTTCAATTACAAATAAAATATATCAATAACCGTATGCAGATTTTATTATTTTTAAAATTTCTCAATCCAGTAGCACTGCTATTATATTTGATTCCATTTCTTTTTTTCCCAAATTTCAGTCATTCAATTTCAAAATTCAAACTACAGCAAAAGGAAGAAATAATTAACTTATTAACCCCACAGTCCCCACAAAAAACATGCGTTGTCACCATATGGCACTGAGAAAAGGAGAACTATCTGACCTATGGAATAGGACATAGATTCTACAGCAGTGTTTCTCAGCCTCAGCAGTTTTAAGATGTGTGGACCAACTCCCAGAATTCCCCAGGCTGGCTAGGGAATTATGTGTGTTGAAGTCCACACATCTTAAAGTTGCTGAGATTCAGAAACACTGTTCTAGAGCTTAGAGCCAGTACTGCTATGCCATTTGTAACCTGAACAGAAACTGCAAAGATTGAATTGTGCCTAAATCAGTGTTTCTCAACCTCAGCAACTTGAAGATGTGTGGGCTTCAACTCCCAGAATTCCCCAGCCAGCATGAAGCAGAAGTCCACACATCTTAAAGCTGTTGAAGTTGAGAAACACTGGCCTAAATTACCATGGCCTGGAAGTACTCTTCAATACTGGGAATTTTTAAGCAGATCACAGAGCATGCAGTTCATTGTACCATTGTTTTGAATTATTTGCCCATAAGGCCAGAAACCTGTAACTGGAAATTTCATCTAAGAAAAGAAAGCTCTATTTTAGCACGGGAAGATGACTGTTTAGCATAAAAACACTGATCTTTATAATGCTGTCCTGCCCAAGATTTATGGGAGTAAACGTAGTTTGCACCAGCAGATATTTAACATCTGGAATGTATATTTTTATCACTAAGAAATAATAGTAGCCTGGCAATGTTCTTCAAAACATAATGAGATAGTTTCACATAAAAATAAAACAACAATTAGGTGGTTATTTACAGCAAATAAATTACAAAGTTAATACCTACCAATTAATACTGAGAAAACCCCTTATCCTAAACAATTTTTAAATATTTTCATTAAAGAAAATCTCTAAATGTATTTCCGTCTAACCTCCCATATTTGGAAATAAATGTAATGTATGTTTAAAAGTACATGTGCGGTCCCTCCCATTTTCTACTTTTGAAAATGCAAATTAAGATAAGAGAAAAAAAAATAGGACAGCCATTTGTCGTTACTATAATGCTACTTATCCAGCAGCTGACTGTACTTACTAGAGTTAGTAAGGTTGGTAGTAAGGAAGTATTAGTAAGAAATAAATTGCCCTTGGAACAGTGAAGTGTTTAAACAGAAGCCAGATGGGTATCTGTCAAAGATACTATAATAGTGAATTCTTGAACTCTCTGACACTTATAAAGCAACTTTGTATTACTGTTATGAATCAGTCAGAATTGCTAAATAAAGATCATGACATTTACTTCTCAGAAGTTTTAGTAAGACTATATAACCATGACTGGCAAATACAAACAATAAAACAGGTATTATCTTCTCCAATCATTTAAGCTATAGTTGCCATTAAGGAAAGCAAACTATCAAGTCCTTATCACTGTGTTTCACCTGAAGATGGAATGAAAACTACAAATGTTCATTGCCAGCACTGTCTAATATTAATAGTGAAGTAGTGCTACAACTTTTGCAAAAGCCACCAAGTACAGCTTGAGTTCAAGGTTCTTTACCAAAAACATAAATACTAAATGAATGAGAAATAAAAACATTCTACAATGACCGCAGGATAGAAAACAAAGAAAATATTCAGCTACCATTTCAACTTCAACTATTTCCCAAATTCCGTGCTATCCCTCTAACTAGGATTATTATGAAATAAAATAATACAAACTCCAGCTCAGCATTATAAAAATAGTGAACAAGTTTTCAATATGTTTTTATTACTACATCTAATATTATTTTTTTCTACTTTTCATCCAACAATCTATATGTTTTGCCTAAGAATAAACAGATTTAACAATTTTTTTCTAAAAATTACAATCCAACAAGTTTATGCTTGTTTCTTGTTCTTTGCAATTGTTCAAAGAATTCTTAATGCAACAAAACATCACCTCTACACATCATAGGATCACAAAAGGTACATATTTTCAGGTAATACCCACATTCTTTTCCTCTACCCTTTTCTTTCAGATAGATTTAGTTCTTACCTGATGAAGAATTCCTGAAAATGTGTAACTTTGCATACTATTTGGAAATCATAAATACAATCCAAACAGCATATTGTGAACAACAAATATATGTTCAAAAAAAAAAACCCCACACCAAAACAAATGAAATATACTGTAGTTCAAATTCTGGTTTTATTTTATTCCCAAAAATTTGGTAAGAAATTGCTAAAGAAAAAAAACTGGATTCATTTGCCAGCTGAGGAACTCATGCAAGTTAAATTATAACAGATTTCAAGCTTTATGAAATTTCTACACCAACCTTTCCTATACATCCCCTAAAGAGGCTTCAACTACAGGTAGCCCTCAACTTACAGCAATGGGAAAGGCATTTCCGTCACTAAGCAATGCAGTTGTAGAGTGAGATGTCACGTGACCGCATTGCTTAGCAATGGCAATCCCAGCACTCCCAGTTGCCATCAACTGAGAATCCTGGGTTGTTAAGTGAGTGCCCACCCCAATCTAAGCCATTCTGGGGTTGGTCCCTTCCAGCCCCGAGCCTCGGTAAGGTAAGGGACTGCCTCCAACTCCCCCCACCTGCCTATCTCCCCCCATCTCTGCCCTTTTGGCTGCCCTGCACCCTGCCTTCCAGGATGGCAAGTAGCCCCTAAGCCATGGCTCGCCAAAAAGCCGTCTTGGCTGCACCCGCAGATCAGAACTGCCTGGGAATTGCAAGGAAATAATCCAGTGGAACTGAGCCAAACTGGGGTCTGACTTTGCCGCCTCACTCCTCCCTGTGCCTTCTTGCCCCTCTTCCCAAGCCTTACTTGCCTGCTGGGCTTTTCCAGGATAAAAACAGCAGTGCCCCGCCAACCCTATCGTTAGTCTAAGTCTGCAGGCGATTGCTTTCCCCCTTAAAAAAAATCTGCCACCAAAGCAAGACCCGAAGGAATGAGACAAACTGAATGGGAGTCCGAGCTCCACACTTCCTGCCCCCATCCAACCCTCCAATTTGGAAGAAAGACAACAGCCAACAAGCATGCGAATGGGGGTTGCAAGCAGAGCAAACGCAGCCTCCCACAGATGGCTCCATTTCCATAAGGACCACCACCGCCACCTTCTTTGCCTGTCCCTAAAAGGCCAAGCTCAGGCACAGATTCAACTCCTGCAAAATGCTTCCCAGCGCAAATGCTCTTTGATGCCTTTTCACACTGCAACCAAAAAAAAAAAAAAGCAACTGCGGCTCAACTTCTCCGGCAAACACAAATAAGAACACCAGTCAATGGGGAAGGCCAGAAGCCACGTGTAGCAAGCATTCTCCGGAGAAGCTGAGCCAACCCCCAGCGCTTTCCCATCGGACAAAACCATTTCTGTCCTTCCCCACTGGCTGGCATTCTTACGTGTAAGATTAGGAGGTACAGGGACGAGCGGGGTAGCAAAGTCAGACCCCAGTTTGGCTCAGTTCCACTGGATCCTTTCCTTGCAATTCCCAAGCAGTTCTGATCCGCGGGTGCAGCCAAGATGGCTTTTTGGTGCTTGGGCTGGTTGCTACCCCGCAAAGCAGGGTGCAGAGTGGCCAAAAGAGCCGAGATGGGTCGGTGGGGGAGTTGAAGTGTGCCTGCAGTCGTAAGTGTGGGCAGGCTGCCAAGCGCCCGAATTTTGATCACGTCACCGCAGGGACGCTGCAACAGCCTTAACTTCAGGCACAGGTCATAAGTCCCTTAGTTCAGCACCACTGTAACTTCGAACAGTCATTGAACGGATGGTCGTAAGTCGAGGACTACCTGTAGTTCAGTAGGAAGCAATGCTCTAATCACAGGAAATGCACAATCTACCAGGAATCAATAAGGAGCAGCCAAGAAACAAACAACAGCAGAAGACAATCAGCAGTCTCTCTCTCTCCTTGGCTCTTCCCCTCTCTTTTGCCTCCTCCATCTCCTTAGTCAAACTTCCCATCAAACTCCTGTTGCTTGCTTAGTGAACATGGCACACATGACACACTGTTTAAAATTACTTATTTTAAAAGTATCCCATTTTTAAAATTAGTTTGTTCCCCATCTACCTAGACCAATCATTCTCTCTTTTAAATACAAATCACTTCCCTGTAAAGAAACACAAAAGTACATACATACATACACACACCTCTCTTTTCTTCCCAGCAGATACAACAAAGAAGAAGGATTATGGATGGAGGTATGTAACAGGAAGAGGTAAATGGGCAGAAAAGAAAAAGACACACATATACCCAATTTAGGTTTTACCAAAAGGGTCAAATCATGAGATTTTTTCCAAACAATGATTAATCTTGGGCTAATCTTTAGAAAGTAGTCTATTCCTATAGCAAGCAAAAATATGGAATAAAATTCTAACACAATTCAGGAAAATATATTTAGAAAGAATTTAAGTATATTGTTGTTCTTTTTGGAGATATCCAAAAAGGACAACAATTGGAAGGGGCTTCTATAATACCAGCCAAAGACCGAAAAGCTTCTAATTTATGAATCAAGGGAATTACTTATAGTAATTCTGCCAACAAACAATCGCTAAGATAAATGGCAAACAGAAATAGATCAATTCATTAGCAGTACATAGGTGTCACACTAACCTATTTTCTAGACTTAAAGAAAAGGATTAGATCATAATTCTACTCCAACATATGGCAGTTTTTTTAATGCTTTCTTAATAACTTTCAAGAAGCATCATTTTGTTTCCAAATAAAGAAATAGTAAACTGCTTGGGTTTACTATTAGATTAACACAATAATGATACAGGTAGTCCTCGCTTAACAACCATTCAAAGTTACAATGGCCTTGGAAAAAGTGCTTTAGAGCACTTCTGGCCATTGTAAAACATCACCCCAGTGCTCCCTCAGTCACATGGCCACATTTTGGGTGCATGGCAATTGGCTCGTATTTACGACCGGTTGCCAAGCGCCCCGCAATCATGTGATTGCCATCTACAATCTTCTTTGCCAGCTTCCCCATTGGAAATTGTTAATGTCCTCTACCTCATAACTGGCCTGAGACAAAATCCAGATCTTATGTCTGACCCCCAGTATGAGTTGGGCCACTGATGACTGTCCCCACATGGGACAGGTCCATGGTTGTCATGGAGGAGCAGGCAGGGAGTCCTGCACCACCCTGGACTCTACACCACCAGGTGGCAGACTGAAATCCCCAAGCACCAACAGCTTCAAGGATTCTACAGCCAACTGAGTGTAGAGAGTAAAGAGAATGACCTTGATGGAGAGAAGGAAAATCTGTTACCAAGGAAACAAGCAGAATAAACATTACAGAAGCCCAGACAAGGGGGAAGGGGTATGAGAGTGTCTCAGACAGACACCCCCAAAATTCACATGAAGATAAGAGAGAGGAGGAGAAGCACATTCAGACTTGCAAGATTCTGTTGCTATAGCCAATCTTAAAAGTAGTTTTAGGCACTCATGGCATCTATTCCTGTGACCTACCTTGTAGGGCTGACACCCACTGACAGAATCCAGCAGCAAAGGCAGGGTTGATTCTGGGCAGCAGGGAGGACTATATACCAGCAGCAATCCCAACTGTCCCCTAGAACCCAATTTCAACCAGAGCACTCACATCCGGTAATCTGAGGAGGAGTGCCTTTGAGAGCCTGCAAGGACTTATGGATAACAATAGCCACCCCTCCCTGAGAGTCTCATCTGATGCAAAGCCTGAAACCCATGTGGGCACAATTCCAACCTTCCCCACTCCAGGCTCACCCCAGTCTCAGTTAGATACACCAGGTTGGCACCCTCATCCAGGATAAATCATGAATCAGGCCAGTTTTGTTACATACCAGTCTGGCATTCAGCAGCAGCAGAGCCCAGGGCCACCAAGGATCCAATAACCAGCCATCAAGGGTAGAAGCCGATGGCTGGACAGTGTGATTGTTTTCAAGCAGTGGACCAAATGTCCCTAAATGCAACCTACCCCCAGATACCAGCCATACCTTCCTCTGACCATCACTGTAGGGATGTTCCTGCCTGCCCTTTCAACTCCCCCACCCCACTACCATCCATCACTCCCCCCTCCTCCAAGTCCAGGGCATACATACCCGAACATGCAGATTCACACCCCCCCCCACACACACACACACATACACACAAAGCCTCAAGAACTCACCCCAATCCACAGAGGACTCAATCCCCCTCTCAACCACACCTGCTTAAGCACTCAGTGGCCTAAAGAGGGGGCCTAACCCAGGCCCCACTCCCTGCCCACCTACCCCTCCTAAACATGGGGAAATTCACACCACAGGATAAATTACTTTCTAAAGTAATTGCATCACTTATGTTCTTTCCAGATATAAAAAATTACTAATATGAACTCTTTCATTAGTAGCCAAGTTATTTGAAAACACTGCAGATTCAAGCATGCCAACTTTCCATTCAGACACAACTGTGGAAAAAAGAGGGATTGAATTCATCATAGAAAATAAGTAATATTTCAGAATTTTAAAAATATGTCTATAAATGTTTTACCTGACACTACTCCTATTCCATCATCACAATCATAGTCTGAGATTTCACTATCACTTATTCTTTTGGATCCTGTAAAACAAACAAATAATTATAGGATTGATTATAGCTATTATAGTAAATGAGTGCTATATTTATTAAACTTTACTAGTAACATTAATAGAGATTGTTAACTTTGCATATATCCATTTATCTCCTATAAAATAAAATATTATTGTGAATACACAGAGAAAAATACTATTTCAAATATTAATTTGGTCAGTATAACACATATTGAAACAAGTTAGTAAAAACACCTTCTAAGTCCATTGCTGCACCTAAAAAATAGGCCACATAAGAAAAAAATATATTAGGTCGTGGCTTACCATTTTATCTGCTTATACACAGAGAGATGGCCTAATATTTGTAACCAACCAAATATAACTTACTTGTCAAAAATAAGAGAGCTTTACTGCTCAGAAGCAGACAACATAATCCTCCCTGGGGTTGCAAATATGATAGGAAAATATTTTAAAAAACTATATAGCTAATAAGTCACTAAAATAAACATATTTTATAAATACAAGGTAATATATGCTCAATCATAATTGAAGGAGTAGGAATAACCTAAATATATTTATTTTTCTCCTATTATCTATGGTGCAAATTTTCTTTGCTAGCTTTTATCATAGTCTAGTAATCTCTGCTTTGACACTGCTTATGATTAATGCTAACCATATTTTTTCATAACCTAGCATTTAAAGCTAGTTTGTATTTAGCCTGAATAAAAGTTGAAGTTAAAAATATATAGTTAATATTATCTTATTAATGTTGTTTGATGTAACTACAATGTCAAACCATGTTTAAAGGTAGGTTAAGGGTAGGGATCTTAATATCAGAGCAATAAAATTACAGAGAAGGCAATATTTGATTCTTCAAATTGTCCTCAGTGTTTTTTCAGAATTAATTGCTCATTCTTGGGGTGGTGAAACAGCACACTAAAAAAGTCAGAAGAGAAAGAACTTCAACAGTAACCTTTATTATTAAAAACTAATTAGTAGAAAAAGACATCTTATCAAAGCCAAAACTGAGCAAGAAAAGCTTCAGCTGTGTGTGTTCAGTGGGTGAGGATTTAAACTGTGCAAGGACTGCCTTTCATTGTTGGAAGCAACTTCAGCATTTGGCTTCATGCTCCATGTTTTGTGCTTTCTTGCTCCTGATTCCTGTTCTCAACCTTGGCACGCTCCTGACCAAGTCTCTGGCTTGTCCCATGGTGCTTTCAAGACACTGTGTGTTTTTTTTGGATTACAGACTAGCTGGCCCAGTTTTATATCTCTTCCTCAGTTACCAGTAAGCTTGTTGTGCAAACATGCATTCTTCATTTGCCTTTTCTAACACCACTCCTGTTTTTCACTCCTCACATACTCCTGCCTGCCTACACCCATAGTCTCCTTGGGCCTCTACCCCATCTTCCCCCTGCAGCTTCTGCAATCAAGCACTTACCAGTGTGTGTTCAGCTCCTGATACATCTGCAGGCCTCGCCATAATTGCACTGTTCCAGTATACACATTCTCCCTCGTTTTCCAATGCTTCTCCTACCAAGCCCTTTCTTCAGCACATGCTTGGCCCCTAGTACTCTCTCAAGCTTCATACACAATCCCATGCATCATGCTTGCATGAGTTTTTCCCCCTCCAGTGAAGCCAGGACACAAAATTTGATCTGGATGGACAGGCAGATGTTGGGACAGGAGAAGGTAGTCTCTCAGATAAACAAGTCGAAAGCCATAAAGGGCCTTAAAGATGATAACCAGCACCTTGAATCGCACCCAGAAATCAACTGATAACCACTGCAACTTCCAAAGCAGTGGTGTCATCCAAATACCCATCACTGCCTGGACTACTGCATACTGCACCAGCTATAGCTTCCAGATGTTCTTCAAGGGCAGCCCATCTAGACTGTGTTAGCTCAGTCCAAACAGGAGATGACTAGGGAACACATTACTATTCGCAAGCTATCCCAATCCAGGAAAGATTACAATTGGTGCACAATATATAACTGTGCAAAAGTCCTACTAGCCACAGCTGCCATCTGTTCCTCAAACAGGAGCTGTAAGTTTAGGAGAAAATTGCAAGTCACTTCTTAGTGCAGGAATGCAACCCCGTTCAGAGCCAAAGATTGAATTTCTGGAATCATTTGGGCCACAAACCCAAACCCCTTCTAAAAGACTGTTCCTCCCTACCCAGACTCTGACAGCTTCCAAGCACTGGGTAAGCGTCCACTGTATAACCTGTTTGGCCTGCAGACAAGATGTAAAACTATCTTTATCATCAGAATATTGATGATACTGAACCCTGTGCTGGTGGATGACCTCCCCCCGTGGCTTCATGTAGATGTTAAAAAGTGGAGAGAGAAGAGAACCCTAAGCAACTCCACACAATAAAGGACTTTGAATAGATCTTTCTTCTCCCACCACTGACTGGGGCCAATCCTCCAGGAAGGAGGAGAACCTTGGTAAAACAGTGTCCCCTACTTCAATTCGTCAGAAATTATTCAGAAAGATACTATAATTGATAGTATCAAAAGCCAGTGATAGATCAAAGAGGACCGGGGGTCCATATAATCTGTTTATTTTATGGTTCTTTATAGTTATAGGGCCACCACTTTTTCCACAACCTTTCCAAGAAAAGGAAGCTTAGAAATAGGTCTATAATTGTCCAAGACAGTTAGATCAAGTGAAGGCTTCTTGAGCTGGGGACACACCACCACCTCCTTCAGAGATTAAGGAAATACCCAGTCATTCAGATAAGCATGCATTACCACTTGGAACCAATCTCCTACTACCTCACAAGAGGCTTTAACTAACTGTGATGGAATATGAGGGGGACCTTGGAAGACGGGGGGAAGAGATGTCACCTAGGGAATGATCAGATAAAAGAGAAAGGAGTCCGCAACAGAGTAGCAGCCGAAAAAAGAAACTTAGGAAGGACATGCCCTAACTACTCAGGCAGCAAATAAGGAGAGCGGGAGATTTGTACTTTCAGACTTGCAAGATTCTGTTAATGTAGCCTTACAATGAAGTGGAATTAGCTCACTTAGTCATGTTTCCTGTCTGGTTTACCTGGGAGGGCTGACATTAATCTTGCAAGTCTCTTACTTTCTTCTACTTCCTCTAAAGAGAGGAATTTTGAGAATGGCTTCCAATCCTCAAGGAGCCCCATTATCTGATCATCTGCCAGCTGCATTGTTACAACACCAGCAGCAAGTAGACACACTGATGACCAATTTACAGAATGCCATGATGCAACTAATGCAGAAACTGGGGCAGAATTTACATCAGCCTGCAGCAACAGAACTGGTGGTGGCCCAGCCAGAGCTCCTGTGTTCCCATGGGAGCTTGCTGGAGAAATTCGGAGGGGACCAGGATCAATTCCGGGCATTCATCACTCAGTATGAAATGTTTATGGCAGGCAGACCGGTGGAATTTCCCACTGATTGCACCAAAGTGACTTTTGTGCTGAGCTTGCTGAAGGAAGCAGCAGCTAAGTGGGCAATACCATTGATTGAAGGGAACAATTTGGTGCTGGACAACTATCAAGACTTCATGCGTAAACTCAAAGGACACTTTGGGGATCACATACAGAGAATCATAGCTAGCCAAGGGATCTGAAAGCTCAAGGAGGGAGAGTAACACCATATATTTTGGACTTTAAATTACTTGCTGGCGATGTAGGGTGGAACGACTTAGCCCTAATTGACCAGTTCAGGGAAGGGCTGGACAATGAGCTAAGGGACAAGCTGGTGAGACAAGGCACTCAAATAACCTGGATGAGCTATATCAGCATTGTGTAATTATAGATGCCCGACTAGAAGAGGAGGCAGGGAAGGAACGGGAAGGACAAGAGATCCTACAATCTGTTTTTCACTATACCACCCCTCCCAATGGTCCCCCATGCAAATCAGGACAGCCAAGAGATCCCTGTCATCAGGACAGAAGCAAAGAAAAAGGGATCAGGGGCTATGCTTTTACTGTGGGGCCCCCGGACACATAGCAAGATCATGCCTGATAAAAGCACCAGTGGCTGTTATAGCAATAAGATGCAAAACTTGTAAATCAACACAGCACAAAACCAGCAAGTGCCCAGCACATTCCCAAACAGTGCCCCAGAGAAATTAAACCGGCTTCCCTCCCAGGAGCTCCAAAGGGGGGCCATCCACCATTTAAGGAGATTCAGACAGCCGACAAAAGGCAAGCATATCCTGTTATTGTTTCTTTAGAATCCAAGCAGAAGGTGGAAATTTCTGCTCTCATAAGACTGGGGCAATCACTAATTTCATAGATGTAGAAATGGTACAGAAACTAAAGTTGCCAACCCAAGGTCTAGAAAACCCAATGGTAGTTGAAACTATTGACAGCCAGCCACTAAGGGCAGGACTGATTCTGCAGCGCACAGTTCCTTTGCAATTGACAATCAAAGATCACACAGAACTTATAATGCTCTATCTAACTGCCTCCTTGCAAGTTTCCATAATCTTGGGTATAGAATGGCTTCAGCTGCATGACCCAGTTATAAGTTGGGAGCAAGGGACACTCTCATTTCCCTCTCCTAAATGCCAACAACATCGCTTACAAGCAGTGAAAGCTTACCCCCCATTGCAGAACAAGGGAGGATCAGTGCTGCCATAAAAATATGCAGAATACACTGATGTGTTGAGGGAGGAAGAAGCATCCATGTTACCCCCACACTGGGCATGTGATTGCACCATCAATTTAAAGCCAGGGGCACAAATCCTAGCAAAAAGGCAGTATCCCATGTCTACCCACAAGTTAACCATCCTCAAGGAATATCTGGATGCCAACATCAAAAAGGTTTTATTCGCCCTTCCAATTCACCAGCATCGGCACCCATGTTCTTTGTCCCCAAAAAACAAGGAGAAGCAGCAACCACACTGAAGGGAAAAGAGGGAGCCCACATGCCATTCATGATTATAAAGACCTGAACAGAGTGACTGTTAGAGACCATTATCCACTCCCACTTATCTCCAATCTACTAGACTGATTACAAAAGGTACAGATCTTTATCAAACTAGACTTGAGAAGTGCTTACAACCTGATCAGAATGAAAGAAGGGCATGAGTATTTAACAGCATTTGATATAAGATACAGAAAATATGAATACAGGTAGTCCTCGCTTAACTACTATTTGCTTAATGATGGTTCAAAGCTATGGCAGCCTTGGAAAGGGTGCTTTACGGCCTGTAAACACTTCCAGCCGTTGTAAAAGTCACACACACCCCCCACAGTCACGTGGCTGCATTTCAGGTGCTTGGCAACAGTTGCAAGCGCCCTGTGATCATGTCAATGGGAATTCCGGCAGTGAATGTTGCAAGCGGAGGGGATGGAGGGGAGCTGAAATCCCTCTGCAGTCTGCAAGCTGGGGAAAAAAGCCAGGTATTCATAATTGCTGTTAGCAGAACCCAACTTTCTCCATTTCCACAAAACGCTGATCCACAATTAAATACAGTAATAAAGTGAGTAAGCATATGGCACCTTCAATTTAACACCTAGAAATAGCACAAAGAATCTGTAATATATACAGGATATTATCACATTCCAAGCATTAGGGATATACAGATTGAGCGTGATTTGTTAATCTGCTGCTTTGAATTAAAGCATCAAATCTAATCAACTTGATTTTCCAATTGATTTCAATCAGACCAAATTTTGATTCAAATTAACAGAAGGTCAAGTTGATTTAATTTGATGCTTTAATACAAAACAGCAAATTGGATGTATTCATTTGCTGAATTGATTTGGGAAACAGGCATCCGATTCTATGATTTAACTTGATCTGTTGATTTCATTTAGACAAACAATATGACTCAGAGGTTCAAATTAATCAATTTCTAATCAAATTTCTGATTCAAAACATCAAATAGCCTTGCAACAGTTACTAAGAAAAAATGTTAATGCAGGAGCTATGATTATTATAAATGAGGTATGTTATTTATTGAGTAAATTTAAGAAGTCTGGTAGTTGGAGATTCATCTGTATGTATCATACCACTGTCAATAAAGGACACATTATCACTCAATAGTACTACAGCATCATATCAGTAAGGAATTTTAAGTTAAAAGTTAGTATATTGGTATAATTTTTAATTTTAACACAAACTGTCATAAAATACTATCAAAATATTAATATCAATACAATTATATTACCTTTACATAGAATCACAACGAATGAAATGTTAGAAAATTGTTCCATTTTTTAGCAAAATGTTTATGACACTAAGCAAGTACTAAGATTAGAAACAATGCAAGGATAAAGGCCTATTTCTGAAAACAGAATAAGAATCCAAAGAGCAAACAAGCAACTGAACTGGAGCACAAGAAATAGCAGAAGCACATCAATAGCATTAAAAAACTTGTCACAAGCAATAAATGGCATGCTTTTAAATTTCCTGGATTATATGAATATGAGCCTTTATCTGGAAAATGTTAAAATGAAGGGATGTCAGAAAAAAATACATGAAGTTTTGACATGTAACAGAAATGTCCTTAATTTGAAAGGTTGTGTATGACTAAGTGCAATTGCTATTTTTATTTGACACAGCAGTCATGAATTATTAATTTTTTAGAACTTTTCAGTGCAATCCTATGTATATTTATGTCCAATGGCACTTTTCCATAATGATTTAGTGATCCTAATAATTTTTTTTAAACCCTCAGGGTGTTTCTTAGGTTATCTTTTTAACACAGAAAACTTCATTCTGTTAATTCTGTTTGTTAGCCAAACGTTTGATTAATTCTTCCATTCAAGATTACGATGTGGAACAGAACAAGGTAAAGCCAGAATATCAGCATAATTCCTTAACTGGAATCAATGGTCATTGACTCAATAATCTTATTTCCCCATACAGTTTCCTACTGAATTATCAGGGTTTCCTTATTATTAACTTGCACTTGCAGTTCTCCCCTCATGTATTATCACTCCCTATTGCAAAATAATTTCCTCTTTCACTGACATCAGTACAGACATGTTCAGCACTCTGAATAATGTCTGTGAAAAGTTAGCGGTATCATCATAGAACTTAAATCTTTTTCCCTACAAAAGGCTGGCAGGGTTGGGGCGAGTCTGATATCCAGGGGAATGATGTTCCAGAGGGTAGGTGCCACAACAGAAAAGGCATGCTTCCTGGGTCCTGTAAGATGAAATTGTTTAACAGAGTGGACCTGGACTGCACCCAATCTGCTGGAATGTACCAGGCAGGCAGAAACAATTGGAAATGTGCAGTCCCTCAGATAAACAGGCCCTATGCCATGAAGGGCTTTATAGGTAATGACCAGCACCTTGAATTGCACCTGGAAGCCGCCTGGCAAACAGTGCAGCTCATGTAGCAGTGATGACACGTGGGCATACTGAGAAGTGCCCCTTACTGCTTGCACCACTGCATTTTGTACCAGCTGTAGCTTCCCAATGGTCTTCAAGGTCAGCCCCATGTAGAGCACATTGCAACAATCCAGTTGTACAGATTATACCACCCTGAACCGATGAATTTCAGAGAGATTCTGCTTTAACTCACTATAAAAGAGGCTGGGAAATACCTATTATAGTTTCCAAGATTCGGTATTTACCCTGACCTAGCATTAAAGGCTCCTTACTGAAATCCATGTCATTCCTTCTTTATCTTGCCACTTATGGGGGGCTTGATAGGGTTCAATAAAAGTATTGTTCTTTTTTTAAAAAAAATACACGTAATGCCCAACTGTGGTTTAGACTCAGGATTAGGCACCCTTCATTCTAATCATTTGCTTTTTGTGTTTCAATTCCCTCCGCCATTTCTTTAAAATGAGGCAGGTTGTAGCCTACATCTATCATAATTTGCCTCTAAACCAGAGCTCAGCTCCCAATTCAAACTGTTTGCACTCTGGTAGAGATACAAAGTCTTTGTGCAAAGGACAGCTTTACCTAATTCACATGCCATAGTAAGCTATGATTCACCCCCAACAAAAATCAATCATATTATAGAAAAAGATTTTAAAATCTAGGGCTATAAGCTATGATGGAAAATTTGAACTACTCTATTGAACTAATTATCCACTACTGAGCCAATTTTGGATCACTGTTCTTTCATTAAAATGCCTTAAGGTAAGTTTTAACTTCCTTGTTCCATATTAAATATATCCTACATCTCTTCTAAAAGGCTGAATTTCAAATGTGTCCTCCTAAATAATGTGCGTAGGATGTAGCTTCGATAATCCATGAGTTACATTATATATTATAATAATACCACATACGCAGTCTATTCAAATTAGCAAATTAGCATAACATGCCCAAACTACCTATCCCACAAAAGAAGGCAAAAAATAAAAAGAAGCAGGAAGCAGGAAAAGAAGTATGTAATTCCTTCTCTTCAATAAGTGTATGTTAATATGTTTTCCATTATGGGGTTATTGTTGCTATATTTTACTTTATTTGGAATGATGCTCCATGTTGGTCTTTTCCCAAAACTGTTGAAAGTACAATTCAATAATTCCCATTATCCTCCTTTTAATTCATACTACCTTTTCATGTGAATAATACATCTGAAACAGAGCTAACAGTTCTCAAAGCTGTGGTCGGACTTTTAATTCAAATCAGTCCCAACCAGCATAGAAAAAGATCAGAGATACCAGTGTTGTAATCCAAGGGCAATGGGAAGAACACAAGTTGCCCAACCCTAATGCAGATCATTTAATAAATCCAAACAGCATGAAGTTTAAATAATAAAAAACAAAGTATACATGTGATCTGCATACTGCATACTACATAGAATAGAAATGAAACTGTGCTGCATCATCAGCCAAAGTTCTGTACAGTCTAACGTTCTGTTTCTAACGATGATCACCTAAATATTTTTAGAAAAGCACAATAAAGTGCTAGCAAACAGCACTTATTCTGTTCTATACTCTACAAGCAGTATGACTCATACTACAAACATGTATTTATATTGTTCCTTTCCAGAGTCACATAGGTTTTATCTTCATGTACACCAGAGATTAAAATTCCAAGATTCTAGGATGGAACAACCACAAATTTTGTATCAATACATTCCATAAGTTTATGTGTTCTGTGAAAAAATACTCTGTTCTGTTCCTACCACTTATCAGTTTAACTGAAGAATTGGAGTTCTAAGTATTATGAGAATTAGAATAATTTATTTGATAATGGTAATTAGAAATTGACTAACAGTAATTTCAAGTCAAACAAAAAAATTACATCTTTGTCCCTAATTGGGAGGCTTTACTACAAGCTGCTACCAGTCTTATTTTGGTGCCTAAATACTTGTGGTATGATCTGAATTTAGTTCTTGCTCCAACATCAGAGTTTAGAGCACCTTTTCTCAGCTGGGCTTCCTAGAACCCTAAGGTTAAACAAAAGCTCACTAGGGGTTCCACGAGATCATGTCTGGAAAAAAAAAGTTTTGTTTTTTGAACGTCACGCATCACACAATACTAGCCCTTGAAGTGATGGAAATTTCTACACACTGCAACTCAGCTGCTGGCCTACTGCTTTGCTGTTGTAAACATTATAAAATGTAGAGTGTGTAGGCTGGAAGTGAATTGTATTCTGAAGTTTTCGTCTTTTTTGCAATTTTTATGCAGGGTTCCCTGAGACCTAAAAATGATTATAAGGATTCCTCCAGAGTAAAAGATTGAGAGAGTTTGGTTTAGAGAACAGAGCTCACATTCCATTCTTTACATACTGAATTGCTCGCCTGTATTTAATAGTTCATAATGTACTAACTTTAGATTTGTTTTTGTTTGCTTATTAAATGTATAGGCTGCCAAACTCCACTGTGACTTTGGGTGGTAAGATTTGCATATAAAGCAGACCAGTTTCATTTCAGCCTTAACAATATATAGAACCTGCTTTTGAGAACTCGATTAACACAAAAAAGGATACCAAAAATCCTTGGGCATTTTAATATGGAAGTGAATACATGTGTTTTAGATAAACAAATTCAGCAGTGCCATATAATAAAAAAAAAAACTCATCCAACAAAATTCAGTGAAGTTGGAAATTAGATAATATTAAATTTCAACTGGGATTTGATGAAATGTTACTATCTGTTCAGTTTTATAAAAAGTGTAATATGTTCTGAGAGTACTGCAAAAGGGGAGAATAAATTAAAAATGAAATGAAATAATAGTTTAGATGAAAAAAAATAAAGTTAATAATTAAATGGTAAGACAAAGCAATCCTATTTGTCAGTCAGAATATTGTGGCTGGACATGAAGAGGATGAAGTGACATCTGCAACTGAATAGCTTTGAAGCCTAGGAAGACAAACAGAAATGGGAATCTAACATAGGCTTCCTCTTCAGAGATTTCTCTGTAGCTTCTAGGGGAAAAGTCAAGGAATCCAATTGATCTTGGCATGATATTCAAAGGATTAAACCTGCTACCTAAAATCATGTATTTATAATCATATTTACAGATTTTAAGGAAGACATATTAGACATATTTGAGAAGGGAAGGAAAGTGCAACGTAAAGTAAGTTTTAACATTTATAAACAATACCCTAATCAAGGAACAACCAAGGAGAAAACCACACCCCCACCAACACTGGCAGGGTGAGCTACTGTATCTAAACAGGGAGAAAACCCCACATTCACAAGCACTGATGATATTACCTAGTCAGGTAAAGAAAAGTCTGCAATCAAACAACCAAGCTCAGAGAGCACCAAGGACTCCACAAATATGTTTCTTAATATAAAATGAATTCTCCACACTAGCTCTCCCAGATTCTAAAAAATGCAGTCAGTATACTTAAATTAGTGTATACAAACAGAAGAGATACTAATTTATTATTGTATAAATTTGCAATCTAGAAGAAAATATTTTAAATATTCCATTCAGAAATGAACACAAATTAATAGTATTATATAACTTACTTTGCAACCTTCGTGTGGGGCTATCCCCATGAAGCTGTCGGCGTGGCAAATATGGGGAAGGATGGGGAAGCGGCAATGAGGACATATCATGAGTCTGAAGTTTGTACCAATGAGGTTCATCATCCAGCAGTGCTGTCTCTAATTCAATTAGAATCTAAAAAAGAGAATAAAATAGAACTATTCAAGTGCAACACATCATTTGCACTGTAACTGTTTTATAAAGTATATACTATGTGATATTTGCATATTTACTTAAGTTAGTGGAAACTGAATGGCTTCAAGTAGAGTTTCAAGGTATATATAAGAGATCACTAACAGGAATATGGGATGATTCAATGTGATGCAGTATTGTTCATTGTAGAATTGATTGTATCTTTGTTGTCTGTGGAGGTAACATCAAATATGGATTCCTTGTAAATAATAAATAGCATTGACTACCTCTCCTAAAAATTCACTTTCTTCCTCTCGAACTCGTGCTTGGTCCCAAAGAGTAATTTCCAACATTCGCTCTCGAAATTCTCTCCGATGAACTGGAGAATAAATGAATGTTTGGTTCCACTTGGGTTCCAATGTTTTTTTTACTGTTTTTGTTCTTCTTTTATTTTTATCACTGTAATTAAGAAATACACATTAAAGATGTTGATATTACAAAGAATCATAAAAATCATATTTTTAATGGGAAGGATGAGTTTCGTTCCTTTTGCATAATTCCTGAAACTGGGTTTCATTTCTGAGATGATTACTCTCATTTCTTATTCCATAATATTTTTTTATCAATAGTTGCTATTACAATACCAATTGTAGAAAATCCTGATTAGTACAAATAGGATGTTGTAAACAAAATCAGCATGCTCATAGCACTCTCATTTAATTACTTTTACCTGTTCTGCACTTTGATCCAAAATTCAAGGAGAGGTGTTGTTAGGAATGTTATTGTCAATGTCAGAAGGGATATTCATAAATTGCTCCTCTTCAGTAGTAGTTAGTGTACAAGCTATCAGTTTATGCATTGCAAAAGTTCACTAACTTCACACAGACTTCTACAAATATTCTAAAGACTATGGATATGCTACTACACACCACACTGGTTGAGATACTAGGGACACATGAATATTTCCAAGATAAGCTGAACTCAACTACCAAAACAATAGTGATAATGGATTGCCAACAGACTGTCACGTGATCAATAGGTATCAGCTGCTATATTCTGCAGAAATTAGAGTTTTGTCTTTTTCATTTGACTAAAAACCCCAATCCACAAAATACACTATATTTTAATCAAAAAAGTTATAAAACATTAGCATTGTGACATAATGACAGATTTTAGTAGATAAATTGAAACATTTTATAAAATAGATATGCAAGTATTAAGAGTTCATTTCGAAATAACATTTTACAAATAATTTAAATACATTATTGTGACTGACAGAAATACTACACCTGCGCTAAGAAAATAAAACAGCTAGAAAAGAAATTAATATATTTAGTAATGTTCAAAAGTCTAAACTCAACTATTATACCTGAAGCAAAATTTATTTTAAAAAAAAAAACCTGTGTCCAACCTTGAGAACCCTCTACTTTGAGAACCCCTAACCAGAGACATAACTCAACATATAAAATTGGAACACTTAAAAAACAGATTGTAACTGCAACATTTAAAGCCAAACTGGGAAGTGTCAATATAAATAGAGGTCAGAATGAGAAACCGCCATGTTTAAGGAACATTTCAACATCAAGCAAACTTTTTGTTAAATAAATATAACTTATTACTTAAAATTTATCTCAAAATATTTAACAGAACAGTTCTAACTCATTACAGAGTAAGACGCTTTGAAGAAGAATTAATGATTAATTTAAGTAGTACTTTATGGGCCTCAGGGTGAAAATAAAGTATACTTATAGAAGAACAAGCTTGGCGATGACCATTTGGCAAACACAATAAAACTGATTTCTAAAAATCAACAAAAAGGTTATGAAAAATAACTGTACTACAGACTTTTTAAAAAATAAGAGATTATTTTTTAAGAGAAACAGGAAATGGAAATCCTTTTGCCTCTCCTTCCTTCCTTCCTTCCTTCCACATTTTTTTCCTCTACTTGAGGTTGAGCTTTGTCAAAGAGTACCATACAACCCTAGATTCTACAAGCTTTGCAACAAGCTTTGAAATCTTCAGTGTGCTAATCCCAGGAGATAAAAGCAAGGTCTCCCATTAAGCATCCCTTCAGGCCAAAGACAGTGTTTCATGATGAGTTCAAGACCAGGATGTGTTACTGATTTGGGAAATGAAGTAGTATGCCTTGGAACTATTCAATAGTCATTGTCCCCTGCAATAAACTTGTTACATTGTAGGCATGATACTTAAAGACAATAATCGGAGGAAGCACATCAGTATGTCTCATTTATATATTTATTTATTTTATTCATTCGTTCATTTATTCACTCCCCTTAACTTAAAAGGTTAAATGAAGGATACGGCAATCATTCATTATTATTAATAGATCAGCCCTTATAAAATCCTTTAATATTTAATATATCTGTATCATTTTATACATATAGGTACATTCTGTGCTTATCATTCAGATATTATTTCTCACAAAAAATCAGTTGTAACAATTCCAACCAGGAAATTACATCTAATCATAGTTATTAGTTTTTTCCACAGACTATATGTGGTAATTTCTGTTAACTCAATTAAGCTTTTTGTTCATGCTACCTTCTGTCAGGAAGAAAGTAAATCTTAACATAGGGATTCCTTGGTCTCCCATCATCTCTTGAAGGAAGATCCTTTGCTCCCAATATTGTGACTATCAATTGATGGCCAACTTTGTCATACCACAACTTTATCTGTAAAGAGAAAATATGCATTAGGCACATTTTTAAAAAATACAATGTAAAATAAATAAATATAAGATAAATGAAATGCTTAATCTACACTGTATTTTATTACTGCAATGAATAAGTTATTTCTAATTTTGCTGTCTGACAGTGTAAGCCTATGTATGCCTACTCAGAATTAAGTGCCACTGAGTTTTAAAAGGGGTTACTCCCAGGTGAATTTGAGATAAGATTCCATTTAAGGCACAAAATGGGAGTTATACTATATTAAATGTTTTATACTATATAAAATATAGTACATTATATACTATAATAAATAAAAAATGCTTTGTTTAACCATTTAATTTGCCTTTCACACAAAGATATGCTTAGTATTACTATTTATTTCTAATACTTGAGTCTACACATAATATTGTATTTATTAGTGAAATCTTACTAGTTGTTGAAATTTTCATTGAGGAATGTGCAAGATTTTTGGAATTTAAAAATAATTTTATGAGAGGAGTGGGGAGATCTTGGAAGTCTAGTGATTGGTCAGCTACATGCAGCGATCTGGCTGCCAAACTCTGCTAGATTATACAAATCCATTAAAAATGATAGGCTGGAAATCTTATTTTATATTATATATGAAATAAGGTTAGGAACTCTATGAACCTTTTCACAATACAATCAGTTATCTGCTAAAATTATTTTACAGAAGTCTTCTACAAGTAGTTACCATTTTACTGCCACATTCCATACACTGAAAGTATTATTTAATCCCTTGTATACCTCTGGATTTTTTTCCTCTGAAATCTTATAAAGTCATTTCTGTTCCCAAATTTGGAATAGCTTAAAATCCATGTAGAGATGTAAACAAATAGTTATTCTAGCCTAAGCATTATGCATACCCAACTCATTTCTGTTCAGAAGATAGAAAAATAATATTTTAAATTCAGACTACCATACAGATCTTTCCTGTTCTACAATTATTATAACCAAATACAGGATGAAAAAGAAGTTTATCACTTGCTCCACTAAGATAATTGCTGGTTTTGAATGAAGCAGAACTTTTCTCCATAGACTGCTGAATCTTTCCTATACTATGTGGAAAAAGATAACCATATTTGGCCACGACACTCTTAATTTGATTAACTGGTTATTTTCATTAATATGAAAATATTATAATTCCAGAATGTTTTGATCCAATAGGAGTGGTTGTCTTCGTAGATAATCAAAATAAGTCAATAATTCTTAGTTTCAGCTCAGTTATTGTGCTATATATGCTCAAATGTAGCCTGATTTTACTAACATCCAAGAAAGCGGCTTGTAATAGTATACTTATATTTCTCAGGGACTATTTTTGGTGGGTTAAACTGCTCAATTAAACTGGATTTATTAGGAATTGAACTGCAATTGTCTGCATATATCTTGTTTAAATTCCAAATCTATAAATATTACAAAAACGAGTAATGTTCCATGTACAAAATAAAATAAAAAGGAAAACATGCAGCAAAGCAAAATAAGCATAATGACATTCTTATACAATCTACAGGTGGGTTAATCTACAGTATCTTAAGGAATTTCTGAGAAAAGGCAAACAATTTGTACCCAAATAAAACAGGCAAATATAATCAACACTAAAAATCACAAAAAATATTTTATCATTATTCTTATTTTCAGAATTTCGACTAACATCTTAAAATGCCTGCAGATGCAAATTTCTTAAATGAGGACAAAATTATTTGCCCATCTTCTCAAGTAAATGTGCTCATTTAGAAAATGCAAAAAAAAAAAAAGTGATTTAAAGAGACATCAACTTTAATATACAAGGACAAGTATCAAAAGTACAAGATCACATATCGTTATTCCAAGGTACACAATTACGCAAAGAGTTGCGGAGTTATTATGACTATTAATGTCAATGAATGTCTATGCCTCTTTAAATATAGATAAAGACAAAACTAAAAGCTATTTGTCTCTTTAAATTTCAATGTAGGGTTCTGATATCCATGCAATACTATTCAAGCTGTACACAAGACAATATGACATTTGTTAAGATGGTCTAAAACACATTCAAAAATTAAAATGGGAAAACGGACCAACTGTGACATTTTCCTACTATCCATTTCCAAGAAAATAACAACAACCAAAAAAACCCCCAAACAAACAAACTTTAGTTTCTGTCAGGCAGATTAAGCCTTTACCTGAACCCTAGGAACAAAAGGCGCTGTTCTTCTACTAAGGCTTTGGCTCTGGTAAGCAAAATTAAAGAAAAAGCAATAAAACAAAGCCAAAAAGACAACACGCTAGAAACTAAAAGACCAAAATTAAAACAAGGACACACAAACACATTTATTTAAAAGCAAGTGTTAAAACTCAGTCTATCTGCAAATGTATTATTAAAACTGTAAACATTCTTCATGTTCCTCTATCAATAAGATTTTTATCTGACTTGTTTCACATTGTGACTGGCATATCCTAAAAACGGGTTTGTCCTTATTCGCAGTTGTTTAATATTCAGGTCCTTTCCAATGCTCTTTACTAAGAGACTTTCCTATGTACAATGCATGTTAAAATAAAGCCACTTAAAAGACAGTATGACATACATTTATAACCCCTTAACTGAGAGTAAATCCCATTAATCTCAGTTGGTCTTGTGTTAGAATATATAGGATTATATTATACAATGTCATGAAATACAAATGAAAATACCTCAGTTTACCCTTACTGCTGGCCCTTAAAATGATTTCATAGTGAAATTCTGTATGGGGTCTTACTAGCTGTTTTCAATGAACTAATTTTATTCTAACACACTACCAATTACTGTGCTTTGCTTTAATAGTTTCAAAGGAGTGGTACAATTTATTATACCGAGCCACTTCTTGGATTGTAAAAATGCATTTCATTAGCTCACTTTAATTATCTCTGGGTTATTAAAAGGTCACCTTCATACTCTTGTACCTTCTCATTAGGAGCATGAGAAAACCAATAAATTGTTAATCATATTTCAGGCAGAATTTTAAACATATTTATTATAATTTCTGTATTACTGTATATATTTATCTCCTATTTGTGTACATATTTCCTTATAATTTTTCTTGGAAAAAATAAGGAAATGAATTCTTCACGAAGCTCAGAGTAATTTATAACTGAGCATCCACAAGAGGATATCATACACGTCATGAGGTCATCACACACAAGATGCAAATTGGATTCTATATATGATGTGCCTTTGTACAATGACATCATGTCATGTATGACAATACTGTGGCTTCCATTAGGCACCTATGGATTTATACCACTGTCAATTTATTTTAGAGTCCAAGAACCACTTTAAAAAAAGCTGCTTTGCAATATATTGTCAGTTCCAAAAGTCACACTGGGAAATTCTCTGCATATTCTATGGGCTCTCTGTTTGGAATGTTTTCTTTCTCCTTTTCATTTGGAGGAGCAAATTATAGGTCCAGAGTACTAGAAGCTGAGTGTCCTGGCAACAATACATAATAATCATAGCATGAAATAAAGGAAAATCAGAAGCATAGACAGAGGCATAGTATGAAATAAAGGAAAACTAAGGCATGGGTTTTCAAACTGTGGGTTGCAACTCTCTAAGGGGTCTTGAGCCAAATTTAGAAAAACTGCAAATCCCAGATCCACAAGGGGAGCAGGAACTGCATGGGCTGGAAGGATGGGAAGAGGCAGGCAGGCAGGCAGGCAGGCATCAAATCAAATCAAATCTTTACTGCAGCCATAAAACCAGCAGTCAGATACTGTGATGTAATATGAGAGTGACCTTGGAAGATGGGGGGAAGAGATGCTGCCTAGGGAACAGTCAGACAAAAGGGGGAGAAACCCACAACAGAGTAATGGGCAGAGAAAGAAGCTTAGAAAGGATCTGCCCTAACTAATTAGGTGGTAAAAAGGAGCGGCAGGAGATTTGTACTTTCAGACTTGCAAGATTCTGTTAATGTAGCCTTACAATAAAGTAGAATTTGTTTATCTGGTTGTTTCCTGGCTGGTTAACCTGGGAGGGCTGACAGATACAAACAATAAGAAATTGTTATAAGAAATTAATACAATTTTTCGAACACAAGGAGAGATGGATTATGCATATGGAGGAACACAATTGGGCAACCTGGGAGATTATATCCAAATGATGGTAGGACAAGAGAAACGGCAAAGAGAACTCATGCTATGCCAGGGAATCTCTTCAGGATAGGACGAATAAAAGTCATCTGGAATTTCTTATATAGAGTAATATAGGAGCATATGGCCCAAAGATTCTACAGTAGTCCTCGCTTAACAACAATAATTGGGACCAGAATTTCCATCACTAAGCAATGCAGTCGTAAAGTGCAACATCATGTGAATGTATCACTTAGCGACAGCAATCCTGGCAATCCCTGTTGCCATTGTTAAGCGAAGACAGTGGGGAAGCTGGCAGGAAGATGCAAGTCCCAGGTGGCTCACAAGCAGGCTGGTGAGCGAGTAAGTGGGTGCTGCCATGTGGGGGAGAGTGTGCGGGTGGCCAGTGAGGTGCAGCATGAGTGCAGCCAGGCTGGGGGTGGCTGCTACTGGATATGGGAGATTTACTGGAGCAAACTGTGACCTTCCCTGCTGGCTTCCTCATTGATTTTGCTTGTGGGAAGCCAGCAGGGAAGGTCGCAAATGGCGATTATTTGACCATGAGATGCTGCAACTGTCCTAAGCGTAAGCCAGTTGCCAAGTACCCAGATCGCAATCAAGACCATGGGGGGGGGGGGTGCCTGGATGGCCAGAACTTTGAGGACCAGTCATAAGTACTACTCATTCAGTGCTGTTGTAACTTTGAATGATCACTGAATGAGTAGTCATTAATCGAGGACTACCTGTATGAGCTGTTCCTACATGGACCTTGGAGTAAGATAGTATTTTTTTTAAGATATTTTATCCCGCCTTTATTATTTTTATAAATAACTCAAGGTGGCGAACATACCTAATACTCCTTCTTCCTCCTATTTTCCCCACAACAATGACCCTGTGAGGTGAGTTGGGCTGAGAGAGAGTGACTGGCCAAAGTCACCCAGCTGGCTTTCATGCCTAAGGTAGGATTAGAACTCACAGTCTCCTGGTTTCTAGCCTGGTGCCTTAACCATTAGACCAAACTGGGTCAAAAACCAAATTTTTGTAATGTTCCATCGGTATGGCAGAAAGCAATGTATCCAGCCTGGACAAAGTGAAAGCCCAGAAAAATTTCAGAATTTTGATGGTGGAGAAGTCAGAGGCTGGCACATACCCATTCAGAAAGGCTGGGAACCAGACTTAGACTGATTTGAAGATCAATATCCCAGATACTCTTCTTAAGAATACTGTTATTTTCAAAGTTTAACGCGCTGTAACAGTATGTGGGAATGACCTTGGGAGACCGGGCGAAGAGATGCTGCCTAGGAAATGGTCAGAAAAAAGGGAGCATAGCCTACAACTTCAGAGTGGGTGGAGCAAGAGGGTCAGAAGGGACCTAACCTAACTTATCAGGCTGTAAAGGTGACAGTGGGAGAACTGTACTTTCAGACTTGCATGTTTCTGTTAATCTAGCCTTACAATAAAGTAGAATTAGCTCATCTGGTCACGTTTCCTGTCAGGTCTACTTGGGAAGACTGACATGGGCAGAGGTTCTCCAATGAGATTCCTAGGAAGTGAAGCTTGCCACTTTTAGAAGTTGGCTTAAAATGGTCTCCAAAAACTTATGAGGCCAGAGTTAACTTTAGGCAAAGGTTTAAAAGATAGTACCAAGATTCAGTGTCTACAGAGACCAAGCTTGTCTCTAAACATAAAGCAATGTTTTTAACACATTTTAGAACTGCAAGGATAGCTCATAGACTTAGACTAAATGGCTTCTAGGATGTCAAGCTTTCTAAAAGAAGACTTAAAAACTGTAGATAAGCTGAGAAATGACCTTGGCTATGAAGACCTTGCATGCTGCAGGGGTAAAGTGAGCTCCAGTTGAATGGAAAAATCTCAAGACAGCTAAAGCATTATGATGATCAAAGTTTGCCAGATGTAAGTAATGTTCCCTCCAGAACAGTGAGGCTTGGAACAGCACTCCAAAGTATTTATGTGTGGACCTGCTTGATAGCATTCCTATTAATTTGCCAATTATGAATTTTATTATAATTTTGTACAAATGCTTCTAGTCTTCTGATCATTTACTGTATTACTGTTTTTTCCTCTAAGCAGAAAGAAGCCAAGGTGTCCTTATTTCTGGTTCTTTTTTTTTTTTTTTTTTTGTAGATGGGATAACAATTGTGTGACTCCAGTCAGTAGGAAAACATGATGAGCTGTCAACATGGGTGAATAAGGCATATTCAAATAGGCTCAGCAGTCTTTTTTCCCACTTAGTAATTCCAGGGGAATAAAATCTCCTCCAGAGGAAAGGCAGATACATAGGAAAGCAGCATAGGGTCTAGGGCCAGAAGCAGCAATGTGACCTTGGAGCAGGGATGTGTATCTGTGGACAGGACAGAGAGCAAAAGGGCAGAAAGACTCCAGATGCAGTGGTCTGCAAAGAAAGTGCGGATTTTGCAGGTTGCAGAGTTAATAACAAGCAGGTAGGCATCTTGCAGATCTTTAAGGCCAGCAGCAGCAAAGCTTAAAACCAGAGTTGATGGACATGACAGAGGGTGGCAAGACAAGAAGTAGTCCAGGAAGACAGCCAAGAGGCTGCACAGCTTGTAGGGCCAGGAGGAGACAAGCAGTCATGTTCTAGAACCCAGCATAAGGATAACAGCAGAATTTGAGTAGGTTGGTGGGCAATTTCCTGACATTTCACCAGCAACTGTGCCTGGCATCTTCAGGGGCATCAGAAGCCAGCATGAACAAAGGACCAATCAGGAACCAACACCATCAAAAAGACCAATCAGGACTGGGCACAAACAAAAAACCAATCAGAGACCAACCCTCACCAATCTGCGCCAATTGAAAACCAGCTCAGCTAAAGACCAATCAGAAATCAGGCCACCTGGCTATAAAGACAGAAGCCCTGTCAGTCCCTGCTCAGTTGTCTGTGATCTGCATAGCAGACCACTTTGCTTCTGGAAATGCCAGCCACAGTTGCTGGTGAAATGTCAGGAAATCTGTTGTCTAGACCAATGTCACTAAACCCTGAAGCTCAATACTGCCCGAAAAGCATGTTTGGCAAAAGGCAAATGCTGAATTCTAGCATAAGAACCTTATCTCATCTGTGAAACATGATGGTGGCAGTATCATGGTTTGGATCTGCTTTGCTGCCTCTAGACCAGGACAGCTTGCCATCATTGGTGGAACTATGAATTCTGAATTGTACCAGGGAATTCTACAGGAAAATGTCGGAGTATCTGTCCATGAACTGAAGCTTAAGAGAAAGTGGGTGAGGCAGCAAGACAATGACCCAAAACACACAAGACGTATGACCAAAGAATAGTTAAAGCAGAAGAAAGCCAAGTCAAAGTCCTGACCTTAATCCTATAGAAATGTTGTGGAAGGACCCGAAGTGGGCAGATCATGCAAGGAAGCCCATCAACATTCCTGAGTTGAAGTTGTTCTGTAAGGAGGAATGGACTAAAAGCCAATGTGCAGGGCTGATTAACAGTTATTGGAAACATTTAATTGCAATTATTGCTGCCCAAGGGGAGCACACCAGTTACTGAAAGCAAAGGTTCACATTCTTTTGCCACACACAAATATGTAGCTTTGGATCATTTTCCTCAAATAAATAAACAAGTATAATGTTTTGGACTCATTCGTTTAATTGGATTCTCTTTATCTAGTTTTAGGACTTATGTGGAGAACAGATCATGCTTTAGGTCATATTTATGCAGAAATACTGAAAATTCAGAAGGGTTCACAAGCTTTTAAACGCCACTGTATGGCTGTTGATCTCAGTTTCTCTATTTGAAAAGACAAAGGTTAAAGAAATTAGTGGTGCTTGGAAGTATTTAAAAAATATTCACAGTCACATTTTCTAGGCTGTTTCAAGAAAAGGAGTCAGAGACTATTCAGAATCATTACATTAACATCAGCTGAGGAAGACTGACCCCTGAAAGGCACCAGATGAAGGTGGTGCTTCCATCCTTGCCCTCCTGGATCTCTCAGTGGCTTTTGGTATCATTGACTTCTGGAATAACTTCAGAGGTTGGGAGTGCACTGTTCTGCAGTGGTTCTCCTCCTTCCTCTGGAGCCAGTTCAACTCAGTGTTAGTGGGAGAGAGAGGTTTAGCCCTAGGTTCTTCTTATATGATATGCCTCAGGGCTCAACTCTCTCCTATTTTAATATCTACATGAAACCACTGGATAAGGCCGTCTGTTGACACAGGGTGAAAAAACATCAATATCCTGATGATACTCAGATTTATATTTCCCTATCTGGCCATACAAGTGACACTGCTGAGGTTCTTATCCAGTGCCTGGAGGCTGTGAGAGTCTGGATGGGGGAGAATAGGTTGCAACTTAACTTTGGCAAGACCGAGTGGCTTTGGGTTTTTGGGCCCCTTGGATACAGTGATTTTTCATCTTTAACTCTTGATGGGGTTGCACTCCCCCAAACAAAATTGGTGCACAATCTGGGGGTCCTCCTGGGCTCATGACTCCTGCTTGAAAAGCACATGGCAGCCATGGCTAGGGGACCTTTGCACAGATTCATCTTATGTGCCTGCTGCACCTGTTCCTGAATCAGGAGGCTCTGGTCACTGTCACTAATGCCTTAGTTACTTCCTGGTTGGATTACTGCAATGTGCTCTACATAGGACTGTCCTTGAAGAACACTCAAAAGCTTCAACTGATGCAGAATACAGCAGTGCATGCAGCCTTCAGCACTTCAAAGTTCACTCATGCGGCACACTGCTGAACAAACTACACTGGCTTCCAAGTACAATTCAAGGTGCTGGTTATCACCCTTTAAATCCCTACATGGCACAGAGCCAGTTTACTTGCAGGACCATTTATCTCCAAGGACTTCTGCCCATTCCACCTGATCCAACAGGATGGGCATGCTCCAGGCCCCCTCTATCAAACTGCCTTGTGAGCGAGGAAATATGCCTTGCCTGTCACAACCTGTGCTCCATGAAACAGCCTCCCCACTCAAATTCAGATAGGCCTGACCCTCCGGCCTTTTCCCCAAGCATTAGGGAAGCTCAATGTGTGTGTTTTGATGGAACAGTTGTATAATGCTTCCATTATTATTTATTCTTGTATTGTAGTATTTTAATTGGTTAAGGTTTTTTATATGGTTTTTATACGTACTGTTTGCCACCCAGAGTTATGTATTTAAGATGGGCAGCTACATAAATTTTATAAAATAAATAAAAAGAGTGAAAATCGATATCCTTCCAATGAATGGGAATAGTTTCACTCCCAAATTCTTTTCCACTGAAAGATTTACAAGGGAACAACTACTAGAGAGGAAAATACTATACATAATACCATAACTCTTATGTCCTACATCCTTTCTCATTCCTGGTCAAGAAAAAAACTTTTCTACCCAGCATCAAGATAAATTCTGCACTGGCAAAACAAGCCTCCTTAATTAAAAAAAGCTTGAAGTGTATGTCAAATAACACAGGTGAAGTATGTTAATGTATGGAATATGCACATGAAATACTCAAAACTAAATAAAATTTCATAATGCTGAAATTCATTTTTGATGAATTCTAAATAATCTATTATATTTATAGCTACTGCTGGCCATTTCTTATTTATCCAGGATAAGACTTGGGGGAGTCAACAGGAACTACCAATTATCTAACATTAACTTCATTCTCTCTTTTCTTTCTATAGGATGAGACTAGCATCCTCCGATAATATACTTAGGGGCTTGTTTACTCAACTGAATTATTCCAAATAAGGAACCTTTTTTTCCTCTAATGGGTATATGTAGCTTCTTCTGCTGGAGAAAATGGAGCATTATACAAATTTCATAATCTTGGTCTAAAGAGAAATATGATAAAGACTACCTCAGAACCTGTTCCAGCTTCACTATGTCCTCCCTCAGAAGACCAATATCCAATAGCCTTGCAGGAATGATGCTAGGAGAGGGAAGAAAGCAAGCAAAGACTAAGTCTTTGTGCTTTCTTTTCCTATTATTGTTTACTAATGTTTATTATTATTGTTTATTAACGAGTATTGATATGAGATATCTTGCAATCTTGCAATCTCATAGTAAGTATTCTGAGAGCAGAGGTATAATAAATAAATACAATTCATCATGTTGGATCAAAAGAAAGGGTAAATATGTTATTGTTGCATAGCTTCAAAGAAATCAGATCCTTTCTAATTCAAAAACCCATAAAAAGCATATTTCCCACTGTTTTCAACATAGATATGTTCACAGAACACTACTGGATTACAAAGTATTCTAGCATAGCTTGAGTGCATTATAAGTTAGTTTACAGTTCAGTGTGTTAACTCAGAAAACTAGGTTGAGTTTAAACTAACTTAGATAACATGATAAACTTAGAAAATTGTTTCATGTTATCAACCCATGGTGTGATAAATTTTACCCACCATTTCAAATGTCCTCTGTTTACGTCTTTTCAAAACAGTATAGCCTTTCAAAGTAGTTCAGCACGAAAATGATAAGGAGTGGTAATCATATATTATTACTATAATTAGCAAAAGGGATATGACATCTGTTGGCATATTACCACCCCAGACTTAAATAGCTATCCATCTAAGTTTTAATAATGACATAAGTAAAATTGTCATCTCTTTTGCACATTTGCTGTGTATTCATATTCAAAATATTGTAATGATTCTAAAGCTGTGGAAAAGACATTGCAAAAGTATATAGTACCCACTCTCCCAGCCCCCAATATAAACATGTACTGACTTTGTTACAATTTAAGAGAATGTTGAAAACTGTACTACTATCCTTTACATGAATTACCTACTGTCTGGATATGTTGTACATGACAAGCACTATTATTATTTTAAAATAAATTAACAGAAGAAATAAGAACTGGTAGAAAAATAATCAAAACAGCCCCATGGCAAAGTAAGACCCCCAGAACCACTCCAAAGATTTTACCTTATTGTAATTTTTAATACAATATTTTAGAAAGGGGAAATGATTAACTACATAGGGAGTAATCATATTAATTCAATTTAATTTAATTAGATTAGATTAGATTATTGTGGATCAAAACCTGCCCACTTTTTGGAGTGCAGCTCCTGGTACTTCAGTCAAACACCAAGTAAAGAGTGTCACCCTGAAAAAAGGCTGCCAATCCCTGACATAACAATCTGTCGGGGAAATGATGTAGGTGGGTTAAATTACTGTACTTGTGGGTCTAATTATCTAATTCTGTGCATAGAGGATTGCATTCCCCCTGAATATTTCTTCATGGTTAGTACATGTAGATACATGTAGATTTGTTGCATATAATATTCTATGAATTTAGAATAAACACATACATATACCTGTTACAGTATAAAATGGCTATAGTCTAATTCATGTTGAGAAAAAACTGAATAAAAAGAGAAACCAAGTAACAACAATTTTAGTATGTTGTTACTTGGCATTTTCCCTTAAGAAAGTTTTATTGATAATAAACAAGGATTACTACACTCAACAAATGTTTACATACTGAAAGTTGTCCAGATAAGAACTGTGGAACATCTCTCAACATGCCAGGACTCATGGGAGAAGTGACTGATATAGAAGGCCGATCCATTTTCTGTGATTCAAATGAACTAGAACCTGAAAGTATAATTAATTCCATTTCATTAAATTACCAAATATGTAATTCTGTATATTTATGTATAAGAATATGTATGTATGTAAGAAAAAAAGCATTTGATCATAGACAAACATAGTATAAATTTGATATTTATTAAATACAGAACTATATAAATAGAACAATGAACAAATGAAAACAATGTAGCTAAAGCTGAACAAATGCAGATCCCTCATTTGAAAAGGAAATTTAATTGACCTTTCACTGATTGAAATTTATGTTAGATAATTAAAAATGATACGTTATACACAGAAACAATGGCAATCTAAAGGCTAAAATCCTGCAAATTGCCATGAGATGTTAGACTTAATATGAAATGGGACTGAAAAATGGCTGAAGCATTGAAACTAATTTTATTGGATTGGATTATATTCATATGCATCTTGAGGATTGCAGCTTAATTTTATTTTAAATGCTTCTGCACAAAGTATTTTCTATATTTGGCTATATTTGGCTCCTCAGAGTAATTGATTTGCTTCTCAAATTATTCCTGGATTAAATAAACTGCAGTAACATTTTACAATTAGTAAAACAAATTAGAAAAATAAATATTTTTCTTTCTCCAATAAGAATATATTGCAGAAGCTTTTTCATGCTGTGCTAGTAAAACACTAAAACTGTTGACTATTGTCTGATATAATTAATGTTTGAATTTTCCTAAAACCATAAAAATACTTGGAAACTAAAACAAATTCAGAAAGTCAATATAAGAGAAAAGCTGTATGGTAGTTTTACAAGCATTATATATTGAAATGTTGCTCTGTTGTACAGCAAACAGTGGGACAAGGCTAGACCTTATATCACTTTAGCTGCAATACAGGTAGTCCTCAACTCAATTGGGATCGGAACTTCCATCGCTAAGTGACATGGTCGTTAGGCAAAATATCACGTGACTGCACCGCTTAGTGACGGCAGTTCCAATAGTCCCAGTTAAGGTTGTTAGGCCAGGACAGAGCTGTTGTTAGGCAAATACCTCCAGCTTCTCCTGCCCTGCCACTCTTGCCTTCACTTCAACCCCCTCCACTCACCTATCTCCCCCCATCTCTGCCCTTTTGGCTGCTCTGCACAGCGGCATTTGTCAGCAGCAACACTGGGGCTGAATTAGAGGCCCAGAACCTTCAGCAGTCTCAGCTGGCTGCCCCTGCCCGCAAGCCTCTACTTTAGTTCCAGTGCAGCTGGCACTGCTGCTGAGGAGTGCTGCCTCAAGCCCCATGCCACAGCCAGGCACCCCAGTGCCACAGTGCGAAGCCCCAGCCGCCCAGCCACCCTGCGCTGCTCCCAGCTGACCTTCACTGTTCTCCTCCCGCTACTGACGAGGTGCACCTGGCCTGCCTTATGCAAGGCAGCTGCTGGCTGCACCAACCCTTCTTCCCAAGGCCACTTGTGCTATTCTCCAAATCATGTGTGCCATTCTCCAAACTGCATGTGCCATTTTCCAAACTGCACATCCTGTTCCCACACTGCTTTGGAAACCCTTTGGAAAGATTCTGAGGTCTTCCAAAGCATTGTGAGAATGGGGCATGCCTGTCATTCTTCAATTGTATGATTTGGAGAATGGCATGAGCGGCCTTAGGAAGAAGGGCTGGCATGGCCAGTAGCTGCCTCACATAAGGCAGGCCCAGGCAGGCCTCATCCACAGTGGGAGGAGAACAGCGAAAGTCAGCTGGGTGCAGCAGGGCCTGCAGAGCACAGGGCAGCCAGGGCTTTGCCTGTGGCCCTGGCTTGGCTGCCCATGGTGCGGGGCTTGAGGCAGCACTTCTCAGCAGCAGTGCTGGCTGCACTGGGGCTGAAGTAGAGACCTGGGGGCGGGGACAGCCAGCTGAGACTGCTGAAGGTCCCGGGCCTCTAATTTAGCCCCAGCGCTGCTGCCACGGAGAAATGCCACTATGCAGGGCACCCAAAGGGGCAGAGATGGGGGGAGAGATAGGTGGGGGGGGGAGTTAAAGCACCCCTGCAGTTGTAAGTGCAGGCAGGCTGCCGAGTGCCCGAATTTTGATCACGTTGCAACAGCCATAACTTTGGATGCTAATCATAAGTTCCTTCGTTCAGCACCATTGTAACTTCAAACGATCACTGAACGAATGGTTGTAAGTCGAGGACTACCTGTATAGACCTATAGTGTAAATAAGCCTATCAAACTCAGTAGGGCTTATTTCCCCATTGAAAAATTAATAGAACTGCACTGTTTAAATATATCTGAATGATGGAGACATTTCTCAAAAACATCAACATTATTATTTTAAAATCTGTATCATCATAAAGTACATTTTACTTAGTAAGATTATAGTAAACAAAAGAAAGAGATAAAAGAAATTTAAAAGATAGGAAGAACTTCTATTTTACCCATAATGGAATATTCCTTTTTTAATAAAGAATAGTGAAAATACATTAACATTGTATTTACCAACTTCTGACAGAATGATTATTAAAGGATTATTAAATTTGATCCTAAAAAATGAAACTTACTGGACTCCAACTGCGCATGTGTACTGTCAGGTATTCTGGGAATATCCCTGCAATTATGAAGAATAAAATATGATCATATTGTACCCAGCCATTACAGCTAACTAGCATATAATAAATGTGAAAATAAGAGTAACATATAACAGAACACCTAAAGAGCTAAACATATACATTTGTTTTTCATACATTGTTGATATAGAAATTATATTCACATTATGGGAAGTACCATTCATCCCACAAACCTTTCAAACTCTCTGAAACAGACTCTGCTACTAGAAAAGCATTGTATGCAATTCAATTCAGTTTCCATGTAGTTGGAAAGCTGCAGGTAAGAGTCAAACATACAAACCAACATTTTAAAGTGAAGCAGAATTAAATGCAAGCAAAATATCTAATGAGCATGCATAACTGCTGAAATATACTGTAACCTTATCAGTGGCCATCAGTGTAATTGTAACTGACAAAATGTTGATACATAACTATCAACAGACTGAAAATGGTGTAAGCAAGAAATTACCACTGAGTTCAGAATAAGTTTCTGAATATCAAAATCAGACTGGAAACAGTATTTTCTCTTATTTTTTATGGTTATATAAAATGCAATATAGAAAAATATATGGGTGATCTTTATTGTCTTACAAAGCTAAAAACAAATGAAACATTACATGAGGAGATCACATTTAATAGATATCAATAATCACTGCAGTAATCAAGACATTTGAGTGTTAGAAGGAGGTAAGCTAAAGATGATTAAGTTAATTGATTATAGAACACTCAACCTACTCTAATCATTCTGTTTCTGCATAAGCAATTAAACTCAGCTTGAATATTAATGAAATTATGTGCAGATTCTAAATAATTAAAGAAGCATTCTATAATGTAACTCACCCAATTGGCCTTGAAACTACAAGTTCTACTTGTGGCTCTGGTTTGGATTCAAGAATGATGTTGTACACTTCTTCAAAAGTGGCTCCTTGCAAAAGCCTTCCATTCCATTCTAATACTTCATCACCTAAAATTATAACATCATAATCTTCTTACTGAAGAAAATTAGACCTTTGAACTCTATCAGTATTATTGCCATTTGTGTAAGTTTGATTTAAAAAAAAACAGCCTATATGTGAGCTTTAATCAATAATACAAAATACATTTATACCTAAATAACAAATTCCTGTTAAAGAAAATTACTTTAATTAACATATTGTTCTTAGAATAGGTATAACATTATTTCACTTTGCATTATTCATCTTTTAATATATATTCTACAAAACTCTGTAACTGAGTACAAAATAATCAGTAAATATATTTAAAATAAGAAAACAATTTCAGCCATCTTCATACTGAATGTTGATTTAAAACAGCAGTTGCAACAAGAGGCTTCCCCTGGATATAATTGAAAGCCAAGTTTAAGCTGAGGATGGAACTATATGCCACTTCATTCATGCATTCATGCATTCATGCATTCATTCATTCCATACATACATACATACATACATACATACATAAGACTCTTTAATAAAAACATGGAAATGAAGAGAAGACCACCAGCAGCAAGGTGAAAGGACTCTGAGTGGTGATGGATGTACTGTTGGAACACCTGAAGAACAAGCTGAGGATAGATCATCCTGGAGAAAAACTATCTATGTGATCATTAAGAGTCAACACCAACTTGATGGCAAATAATCAAAAAGTAAAAAGATGGGGATTCCGGTCATATGATAGCTATAATCTGTAACACAGAACAAATTCTTGGAACACCAATATAACATAAGTGATTTCAACCACATTATACATAACAAATGTTCTTTATTTTCGGTGGGATCATTAAACATGAGACGGTAAGGTTTCTTTTTTCAAAAAAAAAATCTAACTTACTAGGAATGATTTCTCAGGGACCAAGTAGACATGCTTCTATGTGAACCAACTGAACTTAAATGTCTCTCTCTTTTTTTTTTACTATCTGAAATATTTTCTAGCACTGAAGATGTTACCTAGCTGGGTAACGAAATGTTTGCAAGAAAACAACCAAGCTCAGAGAACCCCAAGGACTCCATATTTTCCCTTCCCTCATGTAATTTAAATGGCATATTTAATTTTCACTTAATTTAGTTTAAATTTAAATTGCTATGGCAGCACATGAATATGAGTGCGTGTCACTGTCACTGTCTATTTACTTCTATGCTCAATTCAAAATATTGATTTTTATCTTTAAAACTGTAAACTATCAGGGACCAAGTTACTTGAAGAACTTTCTGAATATGACCAAATATTAAAATGCCCAGAAAAAGATTTTCTAGTTCACACATCATTATCTTCAACTAAACAAGTAGATATACAGTATCACACCTTCTCATCCTTATCATTTTTTTATTTATCTGCCATAATTGTAATTATCATTATAAAAATGTATACGTCACATATCCTGAAAAACTCTTAAAATGGATCTCAAATCTTGCAACAAAATAAAAAATCTGTTATGAGGAAAGATTTTAAATATAATTGCACATCACAGTATTAAATGTACACATTAAACCAGACTATAAATCAAAATTATCCATTCCCAATTATAAAATTCAAAACAATTCTCATACCTGGCCTAAGATGTCCAACTGTGTCAGCTAAACTTCCTTTTTTTACTTTGGTGATAAATGCGCACAGCCGACCTGATTCAGTCATTTTTCCTCCAACCACCTGTTCAAACATATAATTACAATCATTTTTTAAAAGTTCACAAGGCTTTTTCCCCCCTCAAATCAGTTTTAATTTGATGCCCAAACTTATATAAAATGTATTAGAATGAATTTATTTGGACACAGAAAATAAGCCAATGAGTGCCTTCAAGAAATCCTTACAGGTATTTTCCAGAAATATTTTTTTAGCTATTTTAGTTCAGATCTATTGGTTCTATCAGGTTACAGTGGTACCTCAAGATACGAACGCCCCATCTTACGAAAATTTCAAGATACGACCAGCTCCGGCCGCAAAAATTTACCTCAACATGCGAACTCCGCCTCAAGCTACGAACCAGATCCGCGGCGATTTGCCCTGCTGACACGTGGTCGCGGCTTCCAAGAGGAAGTGCTAATGAAATCTGAGCGCGAGGACAAAAGCCCAAGGAAAGCAATGCAGAAAGAGGAAGTGCTAATGAAATCTGAGCGCGCGGGGGGGGAAGCTCCCGCTCCCAGCTGTGCGTGCGCGCTGATATTGCTTTCACTGTGCTTTTGTCGCTATGGAGAAAGGAAACAGCGCGGAGGAATCAGTGGGGGGGGGGGAAGCTCCCGCTCCCGGCTGTGCGTGCGCGCGACATAAGCCTTTCCCCCCAGCGCGCTGATATTGCTTTCACTGTGCTTTTGTCGCTATGGAGAAAGGAAAAAGGAAAAGGAAAAGCCATTTGCCCTGCTGCCACGTGGTCGCGGCTTCCTGTGGGCGAGATCGCAGTAGCAAGGAGGCGTTCGGTGAGGCTTGTGGTGTGCTTTGTGGCGTTTGGAAGGTTTTTGGTGTGCTTGTCAGCATGGCTCCAAAGAAAATGCAGAGCGGGCGTGGCAAGAATAAGGCTTTGAAGAAGAAAGTGACGATCGAACTGAAGAAGGACATTATAGAAAAGCACGATCGTGGGGTTCGTGTGACTGATCTGGCCGCGGAGTACAACATGGCGAACTCAACCATCTCGACTATTTTGAAGAATAAAGATGCCATCAGAGAAGCTGATGTGCCAAAAAGAGTAACGACCTTAACGAGGAAGAGGACACAAGCGCTGGAAGAGGTGGAAAAGCTGTTGTTAGTGTGGCTGGATGAGAAACAGCTGGCAGGTGATAGCGTGAGTGAAGCTATCATCTGTGAAAAAGCCAGGAAGCTGCACAGTGATTTACTGCGGACAAACCCCTCTACCAGCGCAGCAAGTGAGGAATTTAAAGCCAGCAGAGGCTGGTTTGAGAAATTCCGCAGGAGAACTGGCATCCACAATGCGGCAAGACATGGAGAGGCTTCCAGTTCTGACAAGGCTGCTGCAGAAGCCTACAAGGAAGAATTTGAGGACTTCATGAAGGTGGAAGGATACGTCCCTCAGCAAGTGTTCAACTGCGATGAGACGGGGCTCTTCTGGAAGAAGATGCCAAACAGAATCTACATCACGCAGGAGGAAAAGGCACTGCCAGGGCACAAGCCCATGAAGGACAGACTGACCCTTTTGCTGTGTGCGAACGCAAGCGGCGACCTGAAGATTAAGCCGCTACTGGTGTACCATTCCCAGACCCCTCGTGTGTTCAGGGAACACAGTGTGAACAAGGCCAGACTGCCTGTCATGTGGAGGGCCAATGCGAGAGCGTGGGTCACAAGGGAGTTGTTTATGGAATGGCTGCACGAGGTGTTCGCACCCAAGTGTTAAAAAATATCTTTCCGACAACCAGCTGCCTGAAAGGTGCCTTCTTCTGATGCACAATGCCCCGGCACACCCTCCAGCCTGTCAGGTTCAGCCGGCATGAGCCGCAAGAGGAAACAGAGACCACGCGGCCGATTGTAGCAGCTTCCGAGCGTGGCTAGTTTCGCGCTAGAGAAAAAGGGGAAGTAGGAGATTAATGGCCACCTGCGCCCAGCCGGCGGGAAAACCGCAAAGTGGAAACAATTAATGTTGGCTGATAAGAGGCGCGAGCCAACAATAAGCAAACCGGCGAAGCGGGGAACTGAGAACGGCGCCTACCTTCGATCTTGTCTTCAAAGAAGGATCATGGAAGACCCAGCCGCGCCAGAGGGGCGAGCAATCAACGGACAATGGATCTGGGGCTGAACCTGCCAGACGGACTATTGGGGGGAGGGAATCAATGGGGAGATGAGTGACAACCTGTAACCAGATCGCAGGGCAAAAATCGCAGGAAGGGGGGAGGTATAAAAGAAACAATGTATTGTGCCAAGCCAGTCCTGGCTTTGTTTGTAACCGCTACATTACGCTCGAGTAAACCTCTTTTGTGAACCACACGTGTCACGGGAGTTTCTCTGGACGGACGGGCAAAAGCTTACACAGCCTTGGTGGGTGCTATGGACGCTGAGTATGACTTTATAAAGGTCAGGTTCCTCCCCCCCAACACGACACCTCTCCTGCAGCCCATGGACCAGCAAGTGATCTGCAACTTTAAGAAGCTCTACACAAAGGCGCTCTTCACCAGGTGTTTCAATGTCACTGAGGAAACATCCTTGACTCTGGCAGAGTTTTGGAAGAAACATTTCCATGTCCTCCACTGCATCGGCCTCATTGACAAAGCCTGGCAAGATGTCACCTGCCGGACCTTAAACTCAGCCTGGAGGAAACTGTGGCCAGAATGTGTAGCTGAACGTGACCGTGAAGGGTCTGATGCAGAGGTAGTGGAAGAGATTGTGTCCATAGGCAAGAGCATGGGTCTGGTTGTCGATGGTGCAGACGTAGAGGAGCTTGTTGAGGACCATGAACTGACCACGGAAGAACTTGCTGAGCTCCAGAGTGATGAACAGGCCACGGAAGAACTTGCTGAGCTCCAGAGTGAGCAACAGAAAGCACTTGGTGAGGAGCATTCCACTGAGGAAGAGGAAGACAGGGAGGAGGTGAGCAGTGCCGAGATTAAATCCATTATGGAAAAATGGAATGCGTGCCAGGACTTCTTTGAGAAGCACCACCCCAACATAACTGTAATGAACAGAGTGTTGAACATGATGAACGATAACGTGGTCTCTCATTTCCGGAGGGTTATGCAGCACAGGAAAAAACAACTGACTTTAGACAGGTTTTTCCCCAGAACTGAACCTGCAGCTAAGAGGCAAAGAAGAGAGGAAACCCCTGAAGGAGATCTCCCTGAAGTCCCTTTGGAGGGGGACTCTCCCTCCAAACAATAACTGCCTCCCCACCCCATTCTCCCTCTTCATACTGTGCTTTTTTTCATGTTTTTGTGGTTTAAAAATAAAATGCATATGTTTCAGAACTGTTTGTATTTACATTGAACCTTATGGGGAAATTTGCTCTTTCCTTTGGCCATAGCCCTTGGCCTGGTGATTGCTTTCACTGTGCTTTTGTCACTACGGAGAAAGGAAAGAGCGCGGAGGAATCAGTGGGGGGGGGAAGCTCCCGCTCCCGGCTGTGCGTGCGCGCGATATAAGCCTTCCCCCCATTGCTTTCACTGTGCTTTTGTCGGGCACGCCAAGGGCTATGCACAAAGGAAAGAGCGTGGAATTAAGAGGAATCAGCGCGGGGGTGGGGAAGCTCCCGCCCCGCTGTGCGCGCTACATAAGCCTTCCCCCCATTGCTTTCACTGTGCTTTTGTCGCACACGCCAAGGGCTATGCACAAAGGAAAGAGCGCGGAATTAAGAGGAATCAGCGCGGGGGTGGGGAAGCTCCCGCTCCGCTGTGCGCGCTACATAAGCCTTCCCCCCCATTGCTTTCACTGTGCTTTTGTCGCGCACACGCCAAGGGCTATGCACAAAGGAAAGAGCGCGGAATTAAGAGGAATCAGCGCGGGGGGTGGGGGGGAAGCTCCCGCTCCCGGCTGTGCACGCGGGAGCCTTTCTCAGATTTCATTAGCACTTCCTTTTTCTGCGCTAGGGCTGACTAAAGCGCGCCTGGGGAATTTCCTAGCCATGCAACGCCGGCTGACACATTGAACCTTATGGGGACATGTGCTTCAGGATGCAACCAAATTCAAAGGGTGGAACGGATTAACCGTATTTACATTGAACCCTATGGGAAAACGTGCTTCAGGATGCGACCAATTCGACTTGCGATTAGAGTCATGGAACGGATTAAATTCGTATCTTGACGTACCACTGTAGTTCCACAAAGTTAATGACCATTTCCATATATAGAAGCTCTGTGTATATACAGAACATGCAAGTATAAACTGTATATCATTGCTCATGCAAATTGGTTCACTATACTTAATATACTATTTGGACACACAAAAACTGAACATACAGGTAGTCCCTGCTTACCAACTGCCTTGTTTAGTGACCATTCGAAGTTAAAAAAAAAAAACAGCTTTGCAACCAATCCTTACATTTACGAGTGTTGCAGCGTCTTGTGGTCATGTTATTGCCATCTGCACGCTTCCCAACCAGTTTATACCAAGCAGAGTTAATGGAGAATGCAGAAGTAAAATCACAAGTTGTGGTCAGGTGATGTTTTGCTTAACAACCGCAGTGACTCACTTAACTACTGAATGGGAAGTGACATTGTAAAGTCCATCACAGTCATGTGATTTTTCGCTTAGCAACCATAGTGCTTAGCCATGGAGTTGCTGGTCCCAATTGTCACTAAGCGAGGACTACCTATATACATATTTCTACACTCAGCATATTCTTATATAAGGGATATAATTGAAACGATGAATGAGTGCAAGTTACTATATACAAAACCTAAACACTCTGCACTTCAAGTACCTTGAAGAAACAAATAATTAACTATTTTTAAATGTAATCTTTAAGGAATTGCCTATGATTTCAACAAGAATTTATTGTGAAAATATGTCCAACTCTCAAAAACATTTCATCAATAGAGAACATATTATTCAATTCCTCTGTTATGATGAGAGAGAAAATTTATCACTTCCACAAACTGACACATTTTTTTGCATATGTATACATATGTGCCCAATAATCTATGCATAATTTCATTAGACAATACACTTGGTAACACTGTAATTCAATCCAAACTAATCATGTAACGGATTTTAAAAAGGAAAAGTAGGTGTGGGGAAGCAACCTACACAATGTAAACATGAAGAATAAGAGTTAAACTCATACACACAGGCAAAGATCTACTAGAGAAGGAACATATGCAGAAGAGATAGTATGAGTATACCGAAGAACTTTAGAAAAAATATCCCTAACTCAATAATATGTGTTTGATCACTGAATAACATTCTGGAAAGTGAAGTTAAATTGGCTGTAGAAAATACTGCAAACTACAAAGCTGTAGGAGGTGATGAAACACTAGCAGAAGTGTTTTAAACTTTGCAAGTTGATGTACTTAAAGTGCAAGTCACAATTTGTCAGCAGCTAGGGAAAACACAGCAGTGGCCAAGGGACTGGAAAACATAAATTTATATTCCAATATCAAAAAACGCAGTACTAAAGAATGCTTGAAGTAACAATCAACTATACTTAATTCACATGGTAGTAAAATAATCCTCAAGATTTTGCAATGTAGACATCAACAATACATGGAAGGGAACTGCCAGATGTACAGTCTTAATTCAGAAGAGGCAAGAGCATCCAAGATCAGACTACTAACATTCAATGAATAATTGAAAAGGCAAGGGAGTTCCACAAAGATGTCTATTTTTGCTTTTTCGCTAACAATTTGACTGTAGTTGACAACAAATTTTGGATAATCCTTAAAAACATAGATGAACTGAATCATTTCATCTGCCTGTTCAGGAATGTATATGATTAGGACCCATGCGACTGGTCCGCCCCTGGCGCCTGATGGACCTGTCAGGGTTCCAGAGGGAGCTGGGGAGCATTCCCATGAACCTGTTGCACGGTCCAGCGGAGGCCCTGGCTGCTGCTTGGAATAGGGAGGCAGCTGAGGCCTTGGACAGGATCGCGCCTATGTGACCTCTCTTGCCACATCGGCCCCGACACTCCCCGTGGTTTGCGGAGGAGTTGAGGGTGCTGAAGAGGGTTAAGAGACGTCTAGAGCGCCGCTGGAGGAAGACACGGACCGAATCCGACCAAACACGTTAGAGCCGCTATTAAGGCCTACATTGTGGCGATAAGAGCAACAAAGCGCCAATACTTCTCCGCCCTTATCACGTCCGCAGAGTGCTGCCCGGCGGCCCTGTTTGGGATCACTAGATCCCTCCCCGGTAGGAGGGAGCTGGAGATTCATTTGCAGGGCCGCATGGAGGAATTTTCAGAACACCCACAGGATAAAATCGTGCGGATTCATTCCAAGTTGGACTCCAAGCGTGGCGCAGGGTCTGGGGAGATACCAGGGGATCGTTCTTGCCCAGTTATCAGGGAACGGTTTGATCCTGTTGTTCCTGAGGAAGTGGACAGGATCCTCCAGACTGTGAGGGCCACCACTTGTCATCTGGACCCATGTCCCTCCTGGCTGGTGAAAGCAGCTCGGGAGGTGACATGTGGTTGGATCCAGGCGATAGTTAATACATCCTTGCAGGAGGGAGTGTTTCCAGCACCCTTTAAAGAGGCGTTGGTGCACCCCCTCCTCAAGAAGCCCTCCCTGGATCCTACCGTACTGGACAATTTTCATCCAGTCTCCCACCTCCCCTTCTTGGGGAAGGTGGTTGAGAAAGTGGTGGCATCACAGCTCCAAAGGGTCCTGGAGAAAACGGATTATCTGGACCCTTATCAGTCAGGTTTCAGGCCCGGTTATGGAACGGAAACAGCATTGGTCACACTTACGGATGATCTCTGGCGGGAGGGGATGGTGGAAGTGCTACCATCCTTGCTCTCCTTGATCTCTCAGCGGCTTTCGATACCATCGACCACAGTATCCTGTTGGGACGGCTCAGGGATTTGGGGGTGGTTCACCTCCTTTCTTCGGGGCCAGTCCCAGTCAGTGGTGATAGGGAGCGAGAGGTCCCATCCTCAGCCCCTCCTTTGTGGGGTGCCGCAGGGTTCGGTTCTCTCTCTGCTCCTTTTCAACATCTACATGAAACCGCTGGGTGAGATCATCCGTCATCATGGGATGAGGTATCATCAGTATCCTGATGATACTCAATTATATATCTCCATCCCTGGTGAGGTAAGTGATGCCGTGACTGCCCTTTCGCGGTGCCTGGAGGCTGTGAGGGTCTGGATGGGGAACAACAGGCTCCGGCTAAACCCTGGTAAGACGGAGTGGCTATGGATTAATGGCTCCTCTGTATCCGGGACGTTGTCATCATTGGTGGTGGATGGGGTAGCACTGCCCCAGACAGACCCAGTGCGTAATTTGGGGGTTCTCCGGGACTCACGGCTCCTGCTCGAAGAGCAGGTGGCAGCCGCGGCCAGGAGGGCTTTTGCACAGCTTCGGGTTGTGCACCAGTTACGCCCCTTCCTGGATCGGGATGCCCTTCGAATGGTCACTCATGCCCTTGTTATCTCCCAGATAGACTACTGCAATGCGCTCTACATGGGGCTACCCTTGAAGAGTATCTGGAAGCTTCAGCTGGTCCAGAATGCAGCCGCACGAGCTATTTTTGGGGTCCGAAGAAGGACCCATATAACACCTTTGCTCCGTGAGCTGCATTGGGTACCAGTTTGCTTCCGGGTCCAATTCAAGGTGTTGGTTATCACCTTTAACGCCGTACATGGCATGGGGCCAGGCTACTTGAGGGACCGCCTCGCCCCGATTTCAACCCGTCCCACCCGACCTGACAGAGAGGGCATGCTCCAGACCCCCTCAGCAAAAGAACTCTGACTAGCGGGGTCCAGAAGGCGGGCCTTCTCTGCTGTACCCCCCGCCCTTTGGAACATCTTGCCCCCGGAGGTGAGACAGGCCCCCTCACTCCCGGCCTTTCTGAGGGATTTGAAGACCTGGCTCTGCCATCTAGCCTGGGGCAGGGAGGGAGGTTGTCAGAAATGGGGTTTGCTAGCCCCCTAGAGGCCTAGTGTGGCTTCCATCAGCCTCTTGGATTGATTGATTGATTTATTCTCTTCTTTCCATCTGTGTAGATCTGTTCGTCTTTTTATAAATTTTAATTATGTATTTATTGTTTTAACTTGATGTAAACCACTCAGAGTCCCCCATTGCGGGGAGATGGGCGGGGATAAGTCTATGTATAAATAAAAATAAATAAATAAAATTAGGAAGCAACAGATAGAACAGAATATGAGTAACTAAATGGTTCAAAACTGGGAACAGATTACACCAAGGTTGTATACTGTTATCCTATTTATTTAACTTATATAGGCTCAAAAAACTAATGGGGATGGTAACTATGTCTGCTACTTGGGAGAAAGACTGTGACAGATCTAGACAAAATATTAAAGTGCAAAAATTAGCTTTAGAATGGTATATTGAGTTCACTTTCCCTTTTTATTAAGCTCTCAGACCAGAGAGATACACGTATTACACATAGCATGCCCTCATTTACAAGGTTTGACATGACTTCCTTGATCCTCAAAGGGGAGGAATTCATTTTTACAGAGTGTATAGCTTGTGTGGTATTTTTACTATAGAGATTATCAGGGAGCAATGCATAGCAGGTTTCATCTTTATTTGAGAGTCATCACACATATGTAGCTACGATGTTTCTATGGGGCTCATATCCATTACTGGGAATTGAATTCATGGGCCATGTAAAATGAACTCATGAAAGTCATATGAAACCTCATAAATGAGGGCATGACATATGTAACATCCATATTTCTCTGGTCTAAAAGTTTAAGAAAAAGGAGGATGGCCTGTATATATTATTCTTAAGATAGCTCACTTCCCACAATACTACTGAGCACCAGGGCCTTTAGTTCCTAAAGCTATTGCACTGTATATAGTAATCTGAAGTGCAACATGCATGAGTTCAATTCCCAGTAGAGAATTGCATCACTGTGATAACAAGGTGTGCACTGTCAAGGCCACGGTGTTCCCAATTGTAAAATATGGCTATGAAATCTGGACCTTTGATTATTATACACCACCAAGAGCCACTTTGATTGATTGATTGACTGATAGACAGACAGACAGACAGACAGACAGACAGACAGACAGATCTTCTGAAAGACAGATGAAGTAAAATTGATGCTTTTGAATTTTGTTGCTGGAGAAAATTACTGAGAATATCCCAGATGGCAAAAAGAACAGATCATTCAGTATAAGATGAAGTAAAACCAGACTGCTAAGTGAAAGCTCTAATAATGAAGCTAAAGCTTAATTATTTTAGATGCATAAGGCAAAGGCAAGAGTCAATGGAGAAGACCCTAATGCAACTGAAAAGAGGCTAACAGAAGCCAAGGTGGTTAAATCCTGTCACTGATAACATAAACATGAAGTGACAAGAACTCAGTGAAACAATTTCTGACAGAAAGTCCTGGCAAAATGACGTCTTTTGGGTAATGAACGGTCATAAGTGAATGACTGAACAACAAACAAATTTTGGGCATGTCAGGCTAAATATACTAAATATAGCCACATATGAAAATGATGTGCAGTACTTCTATGCTATACTAAGCTACAATAAATATAATCTATGAGATGAAGCTGCTGAACAATTCATATTCACTTAAATTTATGTCAGCTGAGCTCATAGGGCTGTACTCAATGTTACATGAATGGACTCATGTTCATGAAATGCTATTTGTCTTTACACTCTTACATTCTTTTTTCCCGCAAATCTGCTCCCAAGAGTACCCCAATCTTCTTGAGCAAATCTGCTGCACAGGGTGGGGCGGGGATAATAATCTATTTTGCTAGCACTGGAATAACCCAAGGTTTTGAACTGATAATGCTTTTATTTGATGTTGTTAAAATTTTATTTATTTGTTCAATTTTGATAGCCACATATCTCACATACGTGATTCTGGGTAGCTCACAGAGTTAAAAAAAACCGAACGATACAAAGAAATAACAAAAACAATAACAAAAACCATTAAAACACATTTAAACAATTAAAAACCTTTAAAAATCATAAAAGCCATAAAGTCTTCAGGCCCTTCTGGAAGGCCAACAGGGTTGGGGCCAATTAATCTCATGTGGGATGATGTTCCATAGGGCAGGTGCCACAGCAGGAAAGGCTCTCCTCCTGGGTCCCGTCAGATGACATTCCTTAGTGGACGGGACCCATAACATGCCCCTTCTGCCGGACCTGATGGGATGAGTAGATGTAACCAGGAAGAGGCGGTCCCTCAAATAACCCAGCCCTATGGCATGAAGGGCTTTATATGTCATTAACAGCACCATAAATTGAACCCAGAAAGAAAATGGTTACCAATGCAGCTCATAGAGCAGAGGTGTAATGTGCACTGATCTAGGTTAATTTTAATTAACTATTAATTAAAAAAATAAAGCATCTAGATGATAGATCTATGATAGATTTATTTATTTATTTAAATTTACTGGCCACCAATTCAAGTGGATTAAGCACTTTTAGTTAATCGGTTGTAAGTACACTAAAATTAAAATTTTGAAAAACAGTTTTATGAAATATAAAAAAGAATAATAAACTGTATTTCTAATAAAGAATGTTTGCATCTGAACTGAAAACTTTGACTACTAACCTTAAGTCCAAGCATTGCTCCTGAATCTCTAGGCACGCTTCCATCTTTTAGGCGTTTATTTAACAAAATTCGGCCAATTAAGCCATCTCCATCTTTGGATGGCTGCCAGGTTACAGGATGCTATAGTATACATTAAAGAAAATAAAAATCAGCAAAATTAAATTTGTGAAAAGAAATCTCAGCATCACATTTATTTGGCATTTTTAAATATTGTGAAGTAGCTATGATTATACTATTACTGTTTTTAAAGATAGGAATTGGAATTCCTATCAATCCATTCCAGTCATTTCTCACATCTTCCTAAACAACAATTCCGAATATATGTATAAATCATACCTATACATTAAAAACCAATTCAGCTTATCATTATGGATTTGAAAACAGTGAACATCATATTTCAATACAGAGAGCATGAATGGGGGATCTAACACAATAAAAACATACTTTAAAAGTTAATAAATGAGATATGATCTTATGTAATTCAAAAGCCACATATTACTTGAAAATAAATCCCACCATGTTCAGTCTCTAAAATTCATTTAAATGAAATATAATAATTTAATATTTTCTCTTAGCTGTATCTGAGCATTTAACATTTATTTACTACACTTTGCTACCAGAATAATACATATCAGTATTTCTTAAAATTTTAGCCAATGATTTCAAACTTAGAACATCTGGTTTTGTATAATCATAGCACTTTTTCACATTATGTACCAGTTTCATGCTCTCACACATGCACAAATAAACATGCACAATGTTATTTTTGGCCACAGTGAAAGCCTACCACAGAAAGCAAGAAAGAGCAATAACAAAACGCATACAGCGGATGACAGCTACTACCCCATAAAGCACATAATTTCACAGTGACAAAACAAATAAACATGGCAATGAAAGGGAAAAAAGAAAAACAATTCTGTCCAAACAGATACAGTTCCCCCTCCCCCATTTTTTTCAACCTGGGAATTAAACTATTAATTTAATTTCCAACCCCAGGGGCATTACAGCAGTAATTAAACATGCCAATCCAGAAACAATTCTCATTGTTTAATCATAAAGATGATGTTACCAAAATAGTATCGCATGTCCATAAAAGCAATGCTTCTTTTTAGTGCCTGAATAATTTTGTTCTTCCTTATACTTTTGAATGTTAATATCAGCAGAGTATCAGTAGATGTGGTTTTGTTTTTCTTTTCCGCACCTCAAGAAATGTTAGATTAGACCTGCCTTTGTATTCTTGATCTGTTTTAATGAGTGACAGAGAGCAAACAAAGACCAAAAGAGCAGATTAAAATGCAGGCACCACGAAGCCAATACCTTTTCACTATGGCTATGTTCCTCATTTAGAGTTGTGCTACTACACGTGTCTACCCCAGAGTCCTTAATCTGAGGTTCAGACCATTCCAAGTCCTCTTCCAAAGACTGGCCACCAAAACACACCATTTTCTTTTGTCTTTCAGATAAGATGCTAGAGTCCGACAAAACTGCCTGCTCACTAGTTTTTCTTTTTCCCCTTTGACTGTCCCCTACAGGCATGGGATAAAAAGGATACAAGAAAGAAAACATGCAGAGATGTAAATAAAACAAAGAAAACATGAAATGGTAAAGGAAACTAAATGGTAAGGCTCCACATGTCTCACCAAAGACATTGGGGATGCCTCACTGCTATGCCAAGACGTATGGTCCCAGTTGTAGTCCATGTCTCCTGTGAGAATCAGACAGAGAAGATAGTGCAGCAAAGGAAAGGTGAAAGGAAGGATAGACAAAGATATAATAGACGTTGCATTTCTATCATCCTGCCTTTATATGCTTTACTCACTAGCATGTTATTTAGAAAAAGAAGAAATTTCAAAGGGATGGCATATATGGGAAGTGCAAGACAGTGTTTATGTTTGTGTGCATGTGTTTGTATTCTGTCTATGTGATATATAAGATCTTACAGATTTGGTATTACTAACATCACATTACATTCCGAACATAAGAAAAACAAAGATATGAGAATATGACTTCATATTAAAACCTTATAAATTTCAGAAGAAGACACAATTTATTGCAATATAGCTTTTATTTGACAATGCTTAGGATCATGTTTGGAAATAAGTTCCACTGAAATCACTGGGACGCTATTTTCCCTGAACATTTAGGCTGTGTCCTAGTGGTATTTCATTTTGTTTTGTTCAGCTAATGACAGATAAAAATTAGTATAGCAATAGTTATAGAATCTATGTATTCTTTCTTAACACTGTTCTATAAAATGGTCTTGCCTTTTTAAAAGAAATCAATTTCAAACAAAATAATCATTTTTCTCTAATGCCTATAAAGTACTGATTTATATAAACAGAAACTACAAACAGAAATTTATGTAACTATGATTTCCTGTATGAAATGTTTATTTTCACAAAAAAATGAAGCAACATTAATGATGTATTTGACACACACACGCACACACACAAAAAGGCTGTCAATTTCTGCTATTTTATTTGAATGTATTTATTTAAGCAAAATGGGAAGGGGGGAAGTACATGGTTCATGTAGAGACTCTCTATTCTTCCTGTTCTACAAACTCCCCCATGCACTATTAATGGAACTTAAATTTTCTGCTTCAGTAGATATAAATATTTCAAATTTCTGATACACACACAGTGAAAGGGAAATAATGATTAGGACACACAGAGGGGCAACTCACATACCACCTTTAGCAACTCTTAAGTAAGCTGCACCCTTTCTTGGGCTTATGTGGTTGCCACATAATCCTAACGAAATGCACAATTTAAGAATTTAATGATAGTTGAATTATGGATTTAATTTTACAACAGGTACTTATTACAGTTCAACTGATTCTAAATTGTAATGCTATATCCCACTATACTGCCATTTTTATTTCAAACTGCTGGCATACATTATCTGTGGAAAAAAACTAAAACTATTAGGAAAGGGTAAATGTACACCTAAGATTAAATGTAGTTAAACCAAATAGCTGTTAAATTATAAAGATTGTAAACTTGTATTTTATTCAAGTAAACTTCAAGAATTATGTCAAACATACAAAATTGGAATTAACATTTCATTAACAAACACAGGAAAATAATGGTGCAATATATTCTAGTATATCTTGTTCTTTTCTCTTTACCTATCCTGTAATTTTTGTACATATGTAAAGATTGTTGTTGTTCAGTTGTTAAGTCGTGTCCGACGCTTTGTGACCCCGTGAACCATATCGCGCCAGGCCTTCCTGTCCTTCACTGCCTCCCTGACTTTGCTCAGTTTCATGCTCATTGGTTCAGTGATGCTATCTAACCATCTCATCCTCTGCCGTCCCCTTCTCCTTGAGCCTTCCATCTTTCCCAGCATCAGGGTCTTTTCCAAAGAGTCCTCTCTTTGCATTAGGTGACCAAAGTATCTGAGCTTGAGCTTCGTTATCAATCCTTCCAATGAGCAGTCAGAGTTGATTTCCTTTAAGATTGACTGGTTTGACCTCCTAGCAGTCCAGGGGACTCTTCAGAGTCTTCTCCAGCACCGCAGCTCAAAAGCATCAATTCTTCAGCGCTCAGCCTTCTTTATGGTCCAGCTCTCACAGCCATACATTACTACTGGAAAAACCATAGCTTTGATTATGCGGATCTTTGTCGGCAAGGTGATGTCTCTGCTTTTTAATATGCTGTCTAGGTCTGCCATAGCTTTCTTCCCAAGACGCGTCTTTTAATTTCATGGCTGCAGTCTCCGTCTGCGGTGATCTTGAAGCCCAGATAAATGAAGTCTGTTACTGCTTCCATTTCTATCCCTTCTATTTGCCAGGGATTGATGGGTCCAGATGCTGTGATCTTAGTTTTTTTAATGTTGAGTTTCAAGCCAGCTTTTGCACTCTCCTCTTTCACCCTCAGCAAGAGGCTCTTTAGTTCTTCTTCACTTTCTGCCATTAGGGTGGTATCGTCTGCATATCTGAGGTTGTTTCTCCCTGCAATCTTAATTCCAGCTTGTGATTCTTCCAGCCTGGCATTTCTCATGATGTACTCTGCATATAAGTTAAATAAGCAGGGTAAAATATGTAAAGATAGTGCAGTTAATTAATTTAAAACCGTTAACTTACTGGGGATACAGAGGTCCCCTTTTGCTGGCTATATGTGGGGACACTGTTGTTGTTTGTGGGTTTTGTTTCATTTTGTTAAAAGAGTAACAAAACAGTAAACTATTACAGAACTGTTAAAAATATGATGCCAGTTAAAATCACTATTAGTTTCTTAGAGCATAAAAGATCTGGCTAAAGAAAAGATCTTCACTCCTTTCCTGAAAACAAACAAACAAACAGGAGCTGACCCCATCTCCTAAGGCAGCATACTCCACAGCAGAAGAACAAAATGGGAAAATGCCTTCTCCCAAGGGTTTGAGTTGAGTCTTTGGAATATAAGAACATGTTTAAGATGGCTTTTCCAGATGAAATTAATGTCCTGAAGTTCATATCCTGCAGGTAGTCAGGTCTGAAACTGCTTAGTGATTTAAATATTAAAAACCATACCACAAATTATGCCCAGAAAAAAAAGTCAGCCAAATTTTAAAACTGAGACAAAATGCAGAAAATCAATTAAATGAAAACTAACATAATTAAAATTCTCTAATTGCTAAGAGAGTGGAGGTCAAATGCAGGCACACTTCCATAACCTGCGAATAGAGGAAAAGACACTCTCCCATATGACAGAAAAGTAGATCTTTGACAGTAGTCGTATCCTTTAAAGGGTCTCTTCTAAATATTTTAACAGCCAGACAGGTTTGTAGCAGGGGAGCCATTCCTTTGGATAGTAAAGCTTTAAAGATCAATAACAAATGGTATTTTGTAAGTGACTGGCAACCAGTGCAGATCATTCAGTATGTGCATCAGGAGATTCCTGGATTTTGTATCAGTTATCAGACTGATTTTAGTATAAATGTGATCAGCACATTTTATACTAAACTGAAACTACAGGACATTTTGTGTGTTTCAGTGCACAGTGTGTTTCAGTGTGAAACAGTGTGTTTCAGTAGTCAGGATAAAAAATAAAAAATAACCAAGGCATAGATAATCTATGCCAAATCTGACTGGTTTAGGAAGGGTCACAGCTTACACTCTAGGCTTAATTGTGCAAAAGCCCTCTGCATAACAGCTGTCATGAGTAAATCTACTGACAGCTAAGGAAAGGATCACTCCCAAGCTGTGAATCTGGATGCAACTCCATCCGAAAGAATCTGAATCTCTCAAGTCCAATTTCTATTTACCAATACTGTAGCATCTCTGTTTTGTCTTGTTCTCTATCATCTATCAGATTCAAAGGTACCAACACTTCTTGGAGCTGAATGATATGAAACAAAAGAAGTGGATATCATCGTTACTTTAATGACCTCTAAAATTCTAGTTGATCTTCACCCATAGTTTTTTTACAAATAGAATAGCATGGAGGAAAAGATGTAATTCTGTGGGATACCACAGGTCAAAGGCCTAGGTGTCAATAAGTAGTCCTCCAATTCTATCTACTGGATATGGCCCAACAGAAAATGCTGAACCACAAGGCCTAATTTCACCAGGCAATCCAAAAGAATACCATGACTGATGCTTCTGAAAGCTGCCAATAAATCCAAGATCTACTAGGGCCTCACTTCCATCATCCAGTTTCTGGCTTTGCCAAGGCAATCAGTGGTGTCCATACTACAACCTAGCTAAAAGCCTGATTAAAATGAGGCAGATAATCAGTATCATTCAAATGCGTCTGGGGTTAACCCCCACATTCTCAATCAGCTTTGCAAGAAAAAGAATATTTTTCAAGGTCAAAGTAGAAGTTCTTCAATAGATGTCATATTATTGTCTCCTTTAAGAGGATACAAAGAGGTGCTGAACACAGATGCACTGAAGCAAAATGAGCCATATGTACATGTTGCAAATATAACCCAAAAACATACTGCCCAGCAGCTTTCTTTGGGACCCAGTAAGATGAATTTTAAGAAATGCAGATAATGCCTTTTGTGGTAGCAAAAATATATGCAATTTCAGAAAATATTATTATTCATTAATATGCTACAGTGATTTTAGACTGCATTCCAATCACACATTAGTAAGATATCATGTGGAATATTACATCCAATTTTGGATATAATACTTCAGAAACACGCAGACTAATTAGAATGAATTCAGAGAAAGAAAAGAGTCAAATATAGGGAAAACTATTTTATTAGAAAATGTTGAAAGAAATATGTATATACAGTATACACACACAAACACATATATACACACACACATATTTATTTATCAATCATATTGATACACTACCATATTACTATATAAGTGACTCTAGGTGGCTTACAAATAAAAAAGCAATTTTAAAACAGTAAAAGATCTTTACAAAAAAACATACAGGGTTAAAAGACAGGGAGATAGTCCTCAGACCACCAACCACCCCCAGTGCTGCGAGCCCCCATTAGATCCCCATGCTAGGTGGCAGAGCCAGGTCTTAACGCTCTTCTGGAAAGCCAGGAGAGTGGGGTCCAGTTTCACCTCAGGGGGCAAGATGTTCCATAGGGCGGGGGCGATGGCAGAAAAGGCTCTCCTTCTAGACCCCTCCAGTCGGAATTCTTTGGCCGACGGGGTCCATAGCATGCCCTTCCTGCCGGACCAGGTAGAATGGGCTAGGACCGGGACAAGACAGTTCCTCAGGTAACCTGGGCCCATGCCATGCAGGGCTTTAAAGGTCATAACCAACACCTTGAATTTCATCTGGTAGCAAACCGGTACCCAATGCAGCTCATGCAGCAGAGGCATTACATCAAAAGAGATTTATTTATTTATTTGTTTGTTTACATTTATTGGCTGCCCAATTCCAGCGGACTCTGAGCAGCATACAAAACTAGAAAAAGCATAAAAACAGCTAAAAACATTAATTCAGACAGGCAGCCCAGACCAAAAAGATCTAATAAACAACAAAATCAACAAAACAAAACAGGGGCCTTAAACAAATAATAAACATCAACCTCAGACCTGGGACCAAAGCCAGGTTTTCAAAGCTTTCCAGAACCCTAGGAGAGAGGGCACCATCCTTATCTCTGGGGGGATGCTGTTCCAGAGGGTGGAGGCTGCAACAGAGAAGGCACACTTTCTAGGTCCCACAAGATGACAGGGTTTAATGGAGGGGACCTGGAGCGTATGCACTCTGCTAGCCCAAACTGAGCAGGCAGAAACAATTGGAGACAGGCAGTCTCTCAGATATCAGATATGTTCTTCCAATCTCTGGCTGCCAAACATAAAAGACCAGGACTGTGAATGAAAAGGACTATGTTACCAGATTAATTTGACTGAATATTAATGCTGGGTTCAAACAATGCAGTGCATTAGATCAAAATGGAGTTGGGCAGTTTGTGATTAAGTATGTAAGGCACTGCAGAGCTGGCTATTCCCCCAGGTGCTCAGGCTGGGAGGGTAGGCAAGCTCTGCTGGTTAATATTTTTTATTGGCTGGGATTACAGTTTGACCTCGGATATTATGGTTTGGATAGCTAAATTATGTTTTACCCTGGTATACTGCCCAGAGTCACTACTGTGTCATGAGCAGCTATGTAAACTGTTTAAATTAATTAATTAATAGTATATTAAGCTAACATCTAACATATCAGGCGTAACATCTCACGTGAACATTCTATTTTGTTTAGTAGATCAGGTTTAGTGTTTAGTATGTTGTATGAACCCAACCTATGTGCCAAAAAAAAAACCCACCTCCACCAGATTTGGACAGCTAATAAATTCAAATAAATAAATAAATAAATTTTACATAAATAGCAACAAAACTATGAATTCTAAAAATAATCAACATATCCAACATTGGATTTAGATATTCAGATGTCTTATTAAGATATTTTTAAGGTGAATATTGCTTATAAGAACATCATTATCTAAAATCAGTTCTCATTTGTGCCTTAATAGTTGTCCATTCATTCTGACTAAAGATCAGCATAGTGTTTCATTATCATATCACCCTCTTCATTTTCCAAATCAGGCCTATCAATTTTCACATCCCTAACAAGAGGAAAATCTATCTTAACACTTGGATTGTAGCCAGCACCTCCCCCATTTATTTATTTAGTATGCTGCCCATCCCCCCCAATGAAACATTAGTATAAATTTAAATATATTTTCTAAGATAGGCCAGCTTTAAAAAAACTTAAATTCATATTTCTTGTATAGTATATATTTTTCCATTTATGATGGCTGTTTGCTATGAGGGTTTTAAGGTAAAAACATAAACATTCTTATGTCCAGCCAAATCTAGCAGAGAATTTTGTGTAATTTCCTATTTATATGAGATATGACATAAATTGATATATAGTGCATACATGAAAAGCTGATTCAGTAAGCTGCTTGTCTAAACACAGAAATATCAGATAGGTAGGAGTTTTATAACACTTATCCTTCCAGCTGGTTATCACCTCAAAAATGTCTTCTCAAAATATATATGGTGGACATGTAATTGACTAGATGCCATCAAGCTAGTGTGAACTCTTAGTAACCATATAGATAGTTCTCCAGAATGAACTATCCCCAGTCTGTTTCTTCAGGTCTTCCAATAGTGTATGCACTGCAGTTCAAAGGGGGTCATCCTCTTCTCTTTCCTTCCACCTTTTGCAGCATTATAGACTTTTCAACAGAGATAGATATTTGCGTAATGTGTCCAAAATATTATAATTTGAGCATGGTCATTTGTGCTTCAAGTGAGTACTCTGGACTGATTTGTCCTCTGGTCCATTTATTTGTTTTATTGGCTATCCACACTATTCTCAGGAGTCTTCGCCAACACCTAAGTTCAAAAGTGTCAATATTCTTTCTATCCTGCTTCTTCAAAGTCAAAACTTTTGCTTTCATAAAGTGTCACAAAGAATTACCTGCATAATTCTGATATTTTAGGTATAGACGTATAACAGTATCTGAATATATTTTCCAAGGTCTCCATTGCTACTCTATCAAGTACTAGTCTGAGACATATTTCTTGACAGCTGGTTCCTTTACTGTTGATAGACAATCCTAAAACGCAGAAGCTATCCACCACTCTGTATCTTCATTGTCAATTCTAAGGCTGGTTACAATACCTGTTGTCATTAGTTTGGTCCTTTTTATATTTAATCATAATCCCATTTTTTCACTTTGCTCTTTGATTTTCATTATTAGAGTTTCCAGATCATTTGTATTTTCAGTTATCAGAGTACTGTCATCAGCACAGATCAGTTTATTTATATTTTTTCGCTCATCTTCTTTCAGTCCAGCCTCCCTCAATATATATTTAGCATATAAGATATATAATAATGATCAGTATTCATCTCAAAGTTGAAAAAATAACTTTTGTATGGGAAAGGGTTTTAAAACATGAAATAAATTATTCTTATTTTTATTCGTATACCACTATCATTTTCCTGTTTTTTATATACAAGCTGTGTTAGATGGAAAGAGGTATGCTAGTGTAAAATTCTATCTTATAGCCAGGCTAATAAAGTTGCAGTGGCATAGGGCAACATACACATAAAGGAGTACTTTGTAAAATAAATAAATAAATGAGTACTTTATTGCAGATTATCATAATAATCACCACTTTATATTTTTATTCAATTTTAACTTTGCAAATTTTAACAGTTGCCTTTAAACAGATTTGTAATATACTATTAATTATAAGAAAGCATATTCTTATAAACCTAATCAAAACTATTCAAAATTATCATATGAATTTATTTATTTGTTTGTTTGTTTGTCCAATTTGTATGGCTGCCCATCTATCCAAGAAACTCTGAGAGGCAAACAAGATAAAAGAAAGAATTCCATTAAACCAAACAAACAAACCAAATAAAACAGCCTTTCAAGCAGCAAAACTATAATCACAGTAGATTTTTTGGAAGAATAGCGATTAACAATTCCCATAGTGGCTAAGTTTGAACAAGCTAGGCTAAGATATGCGGGTGCTATCTTGTGGTTCAGTATGTTATAGAAATCCAGAAATTTGAATTAATTCAGTAAATTAAATTTCTATTCATCACAAACTAGCATATTATGTGAATACAGCTTTTTTATAAAATGTGACACTCATATAAACTAAATTCATTAACTGATGAAAGAATCTGGATCTATTAGAAAAAATAAAATTGCCTTTGGATCAGAGCAAAGGAATCCGAATTCAGGATTCTGTTTCTCACAGCAGCCATCTATATCCTTGCAGGAAGTCCACAAGCAAGACAAAACTGTAGCCATCACTTGCTCTCTAGCACCTGGTATTTAAAGAAACACTGTATCTTGTCATCATAACTACCAGCCATTAAGAGCATTACCCTCTTTATCTCCCCTTTTAAAGCCATTCCTAAGTTTAAATGTGCTGCAGCCAATTTTTTATTCCAAATTCCACCTTTAACCTTCTCCCCATCCAAGGCAAATAAAATATTTCCTGCTCTACCTTACATTCCATCATTCATCTAAATGGAATTTTACAGCAAAATCTAAAGCAATACAATCATTTTGTTGTTGTTGTTGTTCAGTCAAGTCGTGTCCGACTCTTCGTGACCCCATGAACCATATTGCGCCAGGCCTTCCTATCTTTCACTGACTCCCTGAGTTTGCTCAATTTCATGCTCATTGCTTCAGTGATGCTATCTAGCCATCTGCCGTCCTCTTCTCCTTTTGCCTTCCATCTTTCCCAGCATCAGGGTCTTTTCCAAAGTCCTCTCTTCGCATTAGGTGACCAAAGTATCTGAGCTTGAGCTTCATTATCAATCCTTCCAATGAGCAATCAGAGTTGATTTCCTTTAAGTTTGACTGGTTTGACCTCCTAGCGGTCCAGGGGACTCTTAAGAGTCTTCTCCAGCACCACAGTTCAAAGGCATCAATTCTTCGGCATTCAGCCTTCTTTATGGTCCAGCTCTCACAGCCATACATTACTACTGGAAAAACCATAGCTTTGATTATGCGGATCTTTGTCGGCAAGATGACATCTCTGCTTTTTAATATGCTATCTAGGTTTGCCATAGCTTTCCTCCCAAGGAGCAAGCATCTTTTAATTTCATGGCTGCAGTCTCCGTCTGCAGTGATCTTGGAATTATTTTGTATTATGGTCCTAAAAAGTTTCATCACTTTCTGTAAAGGTACTCCTTTTTCAAGAAGCTTCATTCTTTTAATCCACCAACTTCAGAAAAACAGCAGAAACCAATGCAACCAGATGGACAGATTTCTTCAGACTCTCTGACTTAGGCCAAACTCTTAGCTTCCTTCCTGACAGAAGGAAAAAAAGCTGGTGAGAGGCCATGCAAATCAAGCTTCAAGAACGGATCTTGATCTGAAGAAAACTGTACACAAATTTGCTTATCATATCATGTTTTCAGGTTCATCAATATTATTTTACCTCTATAATGTTTTAATGTACATGCAGTTTTTGTCCCCCTAATATTTTCTTACAGCCTCATTTGCATTGCACTGAATATTATGAGAAAGAAAAACTTCTTTCTATCCTGTTCTTCCATTACCACATCCTCTTCTTGTTACCACATGTAATTTTATTAAATGGCCACCTTGCCGAAGAATGCATAAGGATCTTAGCTATTTGATGGAAAATGTGTAACAATCTATGTTGTAGAGATTGCTGATTTCATGAAAAAAGAATATGAAGTCAATGAAACATCACAAAATTTTCTCATTTTGAAACAAGCTTTTAAAAGATTTTTTTCAAGAAAACTTCCCTTTCTATTTCTAATATTCAAGTTATTACTTGTTTCTTAAGAGCGAAACTTGAAGGGACAATCTAGCATTGCAAACCTGTCTTTGAATTAGTACAATCTTTAAATCGTCTTTTTAAAATTAGTACAATCTTTAAATCACCTTTCTTTCTAAATTACTTGCAATGCATCTACAGAAGAGAACAAATTTAGTATTTCATCACACAGTTCACCCCTTTGTATTTTTTTTCCTTTTAATGCAGCCAGCAGTAGTGTGTGTATGTATTAATGGGATTATAACAGGCCTTGAAATTTTCTTATCAAATCATGATGAAAATTTCTCCTTTGAAACAACTATTTAGAGAATTCCATATTGGTGCCAATGGGGATATCCTCCCAACACACATTCAAAGGAACAAATCTACTTTAAGATGAAGCTATGATTTAAATATTTGAATAAGTATATGTAAGAACTTCTCTAGTGTTGTTTTCCCCTGTAGCTCCAAGAGAAAGGAACAGTCTTGAATATGGTAGGGATGGTGAGAAGCCAAGACTATTTCTTACACAGTGTAACAGAAACTATTAAAAAATTAAATAAGAGGTTTTTCTTTTCAAACAACATAATAAAGCACAGTGAGAATTGGCTACTAGAAGCATATCCAAAACTTTGTTGGTAGAGGAAGTTCCACAGCTTGCATTCAATAAAGATAACGTTGATATGGTTCCATTATGTATATGAAACTGATACATAAATAATATTATTAAGGCAGTGCTGAAAAGTGTTCAGTATTCTAAAACTACCTTTTCATAACATCCTCTGCACTGTACGTGACCGTACACACCAATTCATGAATCTTGAAAGTCATTCAATGAACGTTCAGGATTTTTTTTGCAAGAGTATTGTGAAGAATGTTCTAATCATGGCAGCAATTACATTAAAGTATTCCAAGCTGGCAATCAGCAGGAACTATAAGAACCGTTATATGATAAATGGCAAGTTGTTAAATTTCATGTCCATTATTCATAAATATAATCATCTCATCTAAGTAGCAAACTTATGCTGTATTTTCTCTCTCTGTGATTTCAAAATTAATTACATCAAAAATTGACAAAAATTATCATATAAAATTAAAGATTACCAATTATAATAATGACATTTCTTTATGAATTCATTTTAGAAGAAAAAAATCGAAGTATTTAACTACTTAATGTTCCCTTTATCCTTAGATTTTGTATGTGGCACCTCTGATGAAAAAAGGGTACTAAATTATTATAAACCCTAATTATGATGAGGACAAAAAACACTTATTTGCATATAGAGCACTGTTTGGGAAACAGAAAAGAAACAAAAAGCCAACAAAGTATACACAGGTAGTCCTCATGTTACACAGTAATTGGGACTAGAAGGCTTCTGAGGCCTTCTGAAGCACTGAGAGAACAGCATGCACAATTTGGAGAATGGCAGGCGCAGCCTACTCACAATGCTTTGGAAGGTCTCAGGTTTCCGAAGGCTTTCCTAAACATCACAAGAATGGCATGGACTATTTGGAGAACGGCACAAGCGATTTCAGGAAGAAGGCCTGGTGTGGCCAGCAGCTGCCTTACATGGGCCAGGCTGGGTGCACCTAGTCAGTAGCTGGAGAAAGATGGTGAAGGTCGGCTGGGTGTGGCAGGGCCTGTGGAACGCAGGGTGGTTGGGGCTTCTTACTGTGGCTTTGGGGTGGCTGGCCACGACATGGGGCTTGAGGCGGCACTCCTCAGTAGTGGGGGCACCGGGGCTGAAGTAGAGGCCTAGGATCGGTGGCAGCTGGCTGAGACTGCTGAAGGCACCAGGGCTGTACTTCAGCCCTAGCACCACCACCACTGAAGAGTGCCGTCTCAAGCCCCACATCATAGCCAGCTGCCCCAACACCACAGTGCAAAGCCCCAGCCACCCCTGCCATCCTGCGCTCCCACCACCTTGGCGCTGCCACCACCAAAGAGTGCCTCAGTGCAGGGCACCCAAAAGGGCAGAGATAGGCGGGAGTTGAAGCGCCCCTGCAGTTGTAAGTGCAGGTAGGCTGCCGAGCACCCAAATTTTGATCTTGTGACAACAGCCATAACTTCAGGGATCAGGCATAAGAACCAGTCGTTCAGCACCACCGTAACTTTGAACAGTCACTGAACAAATGGTCGTTAAGCAAGGATTACCTGTATATCAAATAATGCTACAGAAATAATCCTAGTATTTTGTGGGTTTTTTAAAAAACATGTAACAAAATGTAATGCAATTAATGTAAATGAAATGCTCTTTTAAATAAAGCATATACTGAAAGCAACATATAGTCTTGCAGGCATTTCTCATATATTCATGTTACATTCCTTGGATGTAAAGAATGTAAAAACCTATCCATACCTTCATTACATTATATTTAAACCTTTTAAATATGCAAATCTGCATTAAAATACACAAAGAGAGTTAAAAAAATTGTTTAAAAACCAGTAGTCCAGAAATGGTGTCACATCATCCAAAGATGCGAACTACTACCAAATCAATCAATTGAAGAAGTGAAAGAAACCCTGTAAAATATAAAATGAAATAAATGACACTTGACATATATTTAGAAAGAAATATCAATAAACCTTGCAGGTATGGTTTAGGCAATTGTCATAAAAAAGTAATAAAAAATAACTTTATATTATATTACAGTTACATTTAAAGAATGACTGACATACATGTAAATTTAATTTAAAATAACATTTACATAACCATGTTTTATAGCCATGATAGTACAACTAAACATAATGTTTCCTTATTCTTATTAAATAAATTATCCCAATTTTTGTGAAATAAGTTGACAGGTATGAAGGGAAAAAGCTTTGTCAGCCATATTAGCTGTCCTCATCCAAGAGCCACTGTTCTCCTGCAAAGAAATGCCAAATTTGACAATAATTTTTAACTCATAATCATGTGACATACAAAAGCACTTTGAATTCTGTAAGTGTGCCACACGCACACAATTATTGAGAGGAAAAAAATCTATCAGACTAGTTTCAGCTGAAGTTGGCAATGCTAGACTGACAAAGTATGGAAAGTGGACACTGCACAGGATTTGTGTTTGTGGTATTTTTCCTCATCAACTCTTTTTGGAGGGGGGGGAATCATCTCAAATTTATTAGGGTTGTGCCAAATGTGGACTTTTACAGTAGTTTTATTTGCTAAAGAAAAATAAATATGGCTTCTACAAAAGTAAATGCTACCTCATTAAACTTTTAGAGTTCTCTGAGAGTGTCAAAAAAGGTGGGCAGGAAGGATATAGCTAAAAATGTCAGTGGGATTCCCAGGAAGTACATTAGACCAGTTATTATCTTATTTGATAACACATCATATTTTTATATCTAATTTCAAGTACCGGTAACTTGGATTAAGGTGATAAAATAGTATTATCTACCTGCTGAATTGAATAATAGTAAATCAATGCTACCAAATTACCAGCAAAATGTTATGGATTTAACAATCTCCTGTTTTCTGCTGTGTCCTATGTTTTTAAATAAGGCAATGGTTAAATTCTAAACTCCAAAGGAATTAGACTTTAATTTGAATATTGTCCTTAACCTCAAAAGTAAAAACTATTCAAGATGTCACAGGATTAAAAAAAAAAAAAAATCCAATCTGGATGGTGTTTAGGTAAATATACAATTTTCTATTTCTTTTTTTCAAAAAGTTGCATGGTCAGCCATCCTTATGAATACTTTACAAAAACAAATGTTGATATTCTTATCTATATTTTGCAATTCTGCTAGATGCAGGTGCAATGGCACTTTCTTCAGATAAAATTGAGTTATTTCACAAGTTAACCAGGGAACAGAACTAAGGATTAGTTTGGTTAATGCACTCATGATTTCCATCTGTTTTATTAAGTCTAATAGCTAGTGCTTCTAATTTCTATCCCTGGTAATGTCACTGAAAGTTGGTATTTATATGGACTTTAAATCTGCTCCAAGTATTTAACTATGGAAAATCTGTATTCCTTCTGAGATCAAAATTCAATTACCACTTTACTCAGTTTGTTTAACCTTTAATAAAATGCTTCTTACAATAGTAGTAAGCTCTCTTGCTTCACTAATAGTCTTAATATTATTTTACAAAATAACAAGACTGCGGGCTTTGCACAGATCCATTCTTTCAAATGTTCAATTCTGTAGACATTAGGTGCACTGATTCCACAGTTTCCACAATTTCCTCAGTCACTATCCTGGTTACAATAAGGGGTTAATAATACTGATCTACGTCCTTGCAAAGTCCTTTTAAAGCTTACAATGATCATGTACTGTATGTAAAACATTTTGGTAAGTCAAAAACAATAAATGCTGCTAAAATGTTGTAATATGACTGTTAAATATTACTGCTACACTGCACAAACAGTAACAATATACAGATGTCCTGATTCACATTACTGTAATACAAATGGCAAAATATAAGAGTTATTTGGCTAGCACTTGAGAAGTCTTTTCATTGGGTAGTAAAGAAATGGTGTAAAATAAATAAATAGGAAACACTCTACAGTAAGAACCACATATCAACCATACTTTTTTTCTTTACTACGACTTCTCATAATTCTAATTTAACACTAGTCTTGCATGAAGGCTAATGAAAATGTAATATTAATTCAGTGAATGCGATTAACTATATATTAACCTTTACCCTCCATTACTGACAAAAAGCATCCTCATAAAATTTCCCAAAAACTTTGATTTAAGCAAGAGCTAGCAGTTACAAAAATTGCAAATTCACTAATGTATTAAAAGCAGGGGTTTTGTAAATTTAAGCTGCCCATTTTAACCTACATTTCCCTTAAACACACTGCATAATGTCCCATACTGTGCTCACATAAAATGTAGCCTATGTAAAGCCACATTTTCCTTTTGAGTAAGACAGACTGAAAATAAATATATAATGGTAGAAGGTACTGCAACATTTGGGATGTACAGGAGAGTGTTTAACATTATTCCTCAATTCCTTCTCAATCTCTGTATTTGTAAAGGAACACTGGTCTTGTTTCTCTCAAATCCCATACTACAAATTTAAATCCTAAGCATTTTTTCTTGCTTCATTATTTCTCTTATGTTAATTGGTATTGAAAAGTCCATTCTAGTAGTACCTATCTATTTAGTCTGCCAATATCCAACTCAGCATTCAATGCCTGTCTTACATCCCTCTTCTACCATCTATAAACTTTAACCCTGTTTCTACCATTAGTAATGTAGGGCAGGCCTAGAAGGCCAATATGCACATGGTATCTTGAATGTTACTGTTACTCTAAACTTTCATAAGCAAACCATTAAGTTTGAAAGACCAACAGACACTGATAGGAAACAGAGGTTTAAGCTGTAGAATGCTATCACATATTGTTATATTGTCTTTTATTTAAAAAAAAATCTAACAAATAAAAATAAAACAATGGTAACATGAAAACTAACCCAAAATAAAAGTACCATAAAAATTAAAGAAATAATAAAGCTATTAAGAGCAATTTAAAATGCCAGGTTAAATAGATATGTCTCAACAGCTTGTCCAAAGCAGAAAGTAATTCAGCTATTGCAGGGAAGTTAAACTGATCCCGGTAATTTACAATCTGTATTCTTTTTAGTTGCAGGAAAAATGCCCACTTTAAATGAGGAACCAAAATGTTTGGAGATAGTTGAAACAAAGAACTTTTTATTGGCATGCACAACTGGGCTGCTCACCAAAAGAATGCAGAAGCGTACCAAACATAGCAAGGTGACACGTTATATACTGTTGGTTTGTTACATAGGAATGATGAAAAAAAACATTGTAAACCAGAATGTCTTTGATAAAACATTTGGGGATGACCTCACTATGGTGCCCTGCATTCCTCTATGCTAGTAAAATTCTAGCTTCAAACAGTATCTCCCTGGCTGGTTTGATCTGGCAGGGTTAGCGCACTCCAGGTTCCATTGATTAAACAATGCCATCTATCAGGACCCCAGAAGCACGCCTTCTCTATAGCTGTGGATGCCCTCTGGAATGAGGTTCCCCTGAGATCTGAATGGTCCCCACCCCACTGGTATTTCGAAAGGTCCTGAAGACAGGGCTCTTCGCCCAGGCCTTTGGCAAGGACGACTGATGGCTCTTTTCTTCCTTTTCCTTGTTCCCATCCGGGTTTGTTTTCTCTGCCATTTCTGTTCTTTTGTTTGGTGTGTTTTTGTGTTTTTGGGTTTTTTTTTGTATTGTTACCTGTTTTTAAATGTTTTAACAATTTGTAAACTGCCCAGAGTTGCTGGGAGTTGGGTAGCATATAAATTTAATTAATTAATCTTGCTGGATACTGTCTTTAAACAATGGCTTTATTGTGCCCACATGCATCTTTTCACTGCACTCCTTTCCACACTGTTAGGAAGGGCAACAGTCTGGTTTCCCTTATTGGTCTCCATTCCAGGGTCATACCCTCTAAATAAATGACTAATGTAAATGAATTAAAAATGAATTAAACCTCCACATTTTAGTACAAACATAGTACAAAGACTCTTGCTCTCCACTGTATTCACATATGTCAAAGTGGCAGATCAACATTTTTTTAAGTGTGATATGTATCCATATAGCTACAGAAGATAGGCACCAAAGTTACCCTGTCCCCGAAACCCACCACCAAAAGTTCTTCTAGAGAACTTCAGTGTGCCTGAATAAACTTTATTCCACTTGAACTGTTTTCAGCAACATTAAGTTTATACAGGAACACAGGAGTTCTCTCCACTTTTTGTTCTTTTTGGTAGTACTGAAACATATAAAACAAGCAAGTGCTTCCAACAAAAGAAGGCAGCTTTGTGAAAAAAACTTTTCAGTATGATTGTAATTTGTATTACGTAACTGGCATCCACATATTCTCCAATCTCCAAGTAAACAAATTATATAACAGGAGCCCTCAAAATGAATCATAATCTAAATGTTCACTAAAGCATCAAATATGAAACTCGAAATAATGTAATTTATATGTCCATTAACGAAGTAACACATTTTCGTAACTTTTATTTGCGAATGCAGAGAAAGACTATGATATCAGTTAAAATTTCTTTCCTAAGATTCATTTACAAAACAGCAGTCATGATAAGCATAGCAAATTGGTGAGGATGCTCCCAACTACTCCCCTCAAACTCTCAGTCACAAGGATTTTCCTACTGCCCTACATTTACCTTGCACTTTGTTCTGGGCAAGAGAGAAACTAAAGTGGCAAATTAGAGAGCCAGTTTGGTCTAGTGGTTAGGGCTCCAGGCTAGAAAGCAGGAGACTGTGAGTTCTAGTCCCACCTTAGGCATAAGATGGGTGACTTTGGGCCAGTTGCTCTCTCAGCCCACAACGTCAGGCTCGGGCAACAAGCCAGTCAATCAATTCCTGTCGCAACCAATGAATCGACGTTTGGTGGATCTAAAAAAAAGCAGACCCTGCACCTGCGGGAAAAACACTAGGAAGCAAAAAAAAAAAGTGGGCATACTTCCAAACAACATATGGGACTATAATCACTTGCTATTTCTAAAGATAAGCATGGGCCCATCTGAGAAATCTTTGGGCATAGATTGGATTTTTATATTGAGACTCATAAATATTTTACTCTTTGGAAGAATTCTATGTTAAATGAGTGGTAAAATGTTTTACTGGAAAGTATGGGCAAAAGTTAGGATAGTGACTTTAAATCAATTATTATATAATCATTACTTTAAGAATTTTTTAAAAATTCAAACTGAATGTGGTGTTCCTAGTTCACAACAGTGACAATATTTTCAAGTTAAACAGGCTTTGATGACCCAATTTGGGCCAGATTCCTTGACCACTTAAAGGTATCTGAGATGCTTTCTTATCTGATGGAATCTACAACTGAACTTAAACCCACAACATATCTTTACCAAAAGTTAAAGAACATTTTTAAAGTTGATCCTAATGGGATTTATCAATCATGAACTAAAAAATTGGAATCTCCAATAATACCACATCAACAGCTACAAATCCTTAAAAATTTTAAAGTGGTATTGACGGATTTGAAATTAAAATTGATTCATCAAATAATGTATTACAAGTCTACTAGAATCCACAAAGAATGTTTTGAAAGGATGGATATCAGTTTTTCTTTGTTGGGAATGTAAAAAAATTAAAAGATCGCTGACCCGTATGATCTAAACTGTTAGCATCCTCTTGGAATAGTATTTCAATGTACCTAAGTAGATTTATGGGGAAATCTCTAAACATTAATTTGATACTAAATTGAACCCCAAAACTTTTGAATATGACATTAAGCTATTATGGTTGTCCCAGGCATGGGGAGAATGCTAAAATAATTATTTTGAGAAATTGGAAATGTGGTATTATTCCAGATATTAAGAATTGGCTTTTGGAAATATGTAATTTATCCTTTTTGGAAAAGGCAATATTTTCAGTTAATCAAAAAATGAAGTAATATGTTCTTCTTTGGTATAGATTTTATGATGTTTTATAACGACAGCATAGTAATTTTCTATTCTTTTTATTTGATAATATATTATTATATAGTATTTTTGTAAACCAAAGATTTGTACACGCACATTATATATATTTGAGATGTTTTAAGTTGCTACTTTTTAATTCTTTTCTAGATTTTTTAATCTTTGGGGGAGGTTTTCTTTCTCTTCTATTTCTTCATTCTGTTTAGGGTTTTTTGTCATTTGTTAATTGTCATTAGTATTTTGTTGTTTTCTTCATTGTTTATTTTTTGTATTTTTGTACTCTATTTTTTGTAATCTTGCTATAAAAAAATAATAGATTTGGAAGAAAAAAAAAGTATGGCCCCATCTGGTATTTTTGCTAATAAAAGTAATGCTGGAAGCTTGCACTTAACCTTGTAGCAGTAAGCTTCCCGTTTAATTGCATTTTATTTCGTTTAAAGTTAGGGAAGGCAGAGAACCTGGAAGATACAAAGAAAAGTTGTATTGCACATTGTTGTCCACATGCCTCATCGAGGATTAAATCCCAATAAATCTTCTAATCTTTAAGATGCCATAAGATACTTTGTTGTTTTCATTTCATTTTCAGCTAATCCATGTATTTAACAGATAGATGACTGCATTAAACATATCCAGATGTATTAAAATATCTTTTTTTTATATAGTTGGCACAAAGCTGTAAAATTTAATTACTAATGATATGCCAGTAAATAAATTGCATCCAATAAGATTTTTATAAATAACAAATGTCAATGCATAATTCAAATTCGATTATATAGGTTATGCAAATAAGAGTCAAAGCTAAGTATGTTTTCTGGGTTGGATCATTTAAAAAGTCTGTCAGTCACTGTCAGAAATGTAAAACGATCTTTAAGGTCCAAATTATTTTTCATATTTTAAAAAGTCAAGCATTTAAAAGCAATCTTTGCAAACATCTCCCAGTTTGCATTATAAATTCTAAAGTTTAGAGGCTAAAAGTAATACTGTACACAAAAACTGAAAATAAAGGGTTTTCTTAAAACTGTTTCACACAAACCTTCAAATCAGCAAGAACTGAACAAGGAGGCCAAGTGATGACATGTGCATGACAACATCATCACACAAATGCCATGTTGCATTAGATACCAGGATGTACTTAACAGTAGCATTTGCATGATTATATCATTGTACTTGTGTCTTTTGGCATCACCGCAGTTTGCGGCAGACACTGATGGATGAAACAGATATAAATCACAACACCTATTTATCATACATCATTTAATAACGTTAATTACTAAATTATGAAGGCATACTGTACTACAGTGTACTACACTGGCTTATGTTGAAAATAGAAATAGAAATAGAAAAAAGGATTACAATATGCAAAATCTCAGCTGTATATCTTCTCGAATTATCCATATGCATTACTATGCAAGACTTCTCTTTCCACCAGCTGCTATAATGGATACAATCAAGAAAAAGACCTGACAAAAAAATTACCATTTTCATTTGCTTTCCTTAGCTAATTATTCAAACAGCGGGCATGAAAGAGATCACAAAGATCTCTCTAGTTATGGACAGAGATGTAAAAGAATTCTGTTTCCATTAAGAACCATGACTCTGGCCAAGCAGTCATACTCAGATAAGAGGTACAACCATAAGGTACTAATGGAGACAAACAATAGTGGTAAGGCAGCATCAGGCCTCAAAGCCTCATCAAAGCCTCATCAGCCTACAAGAGCACCATCACTGTCACCACTATATGGAAAGCTAGAATGCAAGAGGTCGAAATGCACAGCTACACTGAGAAGAACCTGGCTGGTGTTGGTCACCTAAGTGCAATACAGCATTAGAAAACACTCCATTACAGCATAACTTTGTGTATCAGATATACAGATCTTTCAGATTTGGATTTTAGTTTACTGCCCAGTGTAATGCAGCTGCTGCCCATCTCCTAGACAGCATTTGATGACATTATGGCAGCTTCAGTAATGATTCAAACATTACTTTAATCATATTCTTATTTATTGGGAGTTGAGCAATATAAGTAGCAGATTCAGTGTGCCCACTACAATCAGTGTGCTCATTGCATCCTTGTCAGATGGGCTTGCCATTTGAATTACTAGTTAACTAACTTGAGGGCTGGGACAATGCAATACAAATGGGCACATAATCTGTTTAGGAAAGTTATATATGAAAAATTACATAACTGCATTTAGGAATAAATTAAGGAAAGCTAGATTCAAACATAAATATTAGAGAAATGTGTCCAGAATAATATTTTAAGAAAAATTACGTGTGCCAACATATGTAGATTTTAATTGATTTGTACTTTTTGTACTTTTACCTTCCTTTTTTCTCAGTATCTTCTTTTATTTTAGAATCAAGAAAAGCATAAAAATGAAAATGAAAATAGAAATTTATAAACAATATAAAATTAAATAAAGCATCTTGAAGTTACATTAGATTAGTGTCACATATTAAATCATATCAATGTAAGGCTTCAGAATATTATTAAAATCAAACTGATATTTAACTGTTAACAGCAGCAAGTATAATGAATCACAAAAAATCTAATACAGGTAGTCCCCAGTTGAAGAACAAGTTCCATTCCCAAGGTCTGTCTTTAAATCGAATTTGTATGTAAGCCAGAACAGTATTATTGTGTAATACTGTATACGTAGTATTGTGTAATCAACTCAAACCACTGCGTATTTAACTCGAATCATTGTGTATTTAACTTGAATTTTGCTATAGGCTCGGTTCTTAACTACGGGTCGTCTGTAAACCGGGCATTCTTAACCCAGGGACTACTAGCCTTCTATTAAGAGAAACTCAAATTTTGAAAGCAGTACAAGTCCATATGTAGAACTGTAATCCCTAAATGTTTTCCAAGTTGAATTAAATTATGTAGCAGACTTGTTTTTCAAATACAAGTTTATGTTGCATTGATCACTTATTTCGCCATTCTTCTATAGATTCCTGGAGACTAGTCCCTGAAGTTTTCTCAGCAAGATCTGCAGAAGTGGTTTGCTATTTTTATTATTATTATTTATTATTGCCTTCTTCGTAGGGCTGAGAGTGAGTGACTGGCTTCGTTCACGGTCTCCTGGTTTCTAGCCTAGTGCCTTATTCACTACACCAAACTAGCTCCTTGTAACTCTTTCAGGATTCCTAAATAAATCTTCAAATTTAAAAGAAGTAAGAACACTTGAAAGTGCATTATTTTTGTTGGCTCAAACATCTAAAGCAAAAAAAGTGAGTTATGGAAAATCAAAATTATCAACTTTGGGCCTGTCACTCTATCTCAGCCCAAACCACCTCACAGGGCTTTTGTTGTGGGGAAAATAGGAGGCAGGAGTATTAGGTACATTCACCATCTTGAGCTGACCAAATATTTTAAAAAGGGTGGAATAAAAGTATAATAATAAAGCATAAATATGCTATTAGTCAAATATACAGAGATACTGCTATAGCTGTACAGGTAGTCCTCGACTTATGATGCACCTGGGACCATAATTTTCATCACTAAGCGATGTGGTCATACAGCACGACCACATTGCTTAGCGACGGTAATCCCTGCAGTCCCAGTTGTTGTCATTAACTGAATCCCACAGTTGTTAAGTGAGGCAACTTCCTGCCAACTTCCCACAACCAAAGGCAGTGGGAAAGCTGGCAGGAAGTCACAAGTCCCAGGCCTGCAGGCAAGTAAGTGGCTGCTGCTAGGATGGGGAGGGTCAGGGAGGGTGTGCAAGAGGTGCAGCACAGCCTGGGGAGGGTGCACAAGGGTGCAAGGGAAGGTCGGAGAGGGTGCATGAGGGGGTGAGCGAGAGGTATCGTGTAGGTAGGGGAGGGTGCATGAGGGTGCGCAAGAGGCACCATGTGGGTCAGGGAGGGTGCACAAGAGGCACCACGCAGGTCAGAGACAGTACGCAAGAGATGCTGTGCAGGTTGGGGAGGGTGCACAGGGGTGCACAAGTGGCCAGTGCAGCATGAGCACAGAGGGGCTGGGGAGGGTGCACAGGTGGGGGAGACTTACCCCAGCGACTTGTGACCTTCCCTCCTGGCTTTCCCATTATCTTTCTGGGGAAGCCGGCAGGGAAGGTTGCAAATGGCTATCATGTGATCGCAGGGCGCTTGGCAATTGGTTGTAAATGCCAAGCACCCAGATCACAATCACATGACCGTGGGGGCACTGCAATGGACAGAACTCTGAGGACCTGTTGTAACCACCATTCATTCAACACTGTTGTAACTTAGAATGGTCATTGACCCAAATGGTTGTAAGTCGAAGACTACCTGCATTTCACACATAATAAACATTGTTACTGTTCTTTAACATTTAGAACTTCTCTGGACTGATTTTTCTCAACATCTTTATTATTTAACTATTTAATTTTATCAGTGATACTATCATGGGTAACAATTCTTTTTGTTTAGCAGAAAATACATTTAGATTTTAGAGATTTAGGTCAGACATGGCCTACTTCAATGAGCTCTTTTCCCAACACAAACCCAGCAACAATGTGAAGGGCCAGTATGCTCAGAATGGATACATACAGAAGTTGCATTCTACCTATGTTTGTTGTACAACCATCTGACAAATATTCAAAAACATGATATGATGAGCACATAGCATGGAATTGCCGTCTTTCTTCTCTTTATCTCTCACATCTTGTCCATAAATCTCAACTAATACAGGAGCTCTCAATGCTGAGACTAAAAGAACTACTATATGGAGGCAAAAGTAAAAAACTCTCCATTGCATATTCTGAGTTTGTTCATGAGGAAAAAAAATGCATGTATGCTCTTAGAGCACCAGCCTTTTGAAAAAAGCCTAAAATGTCTGTAGTTATGCATTACAGATTAAAAGTAAACAATTCACTTCCACATATTGAAGAGGGCAACAATAATTTATTATAAGTCATATTTTAGCTCTTTTTTCCTTTATACCACCAAATATATTTTTTCAAAATAGCAACAAAGAAGACATACGATTGTAAGATAAATGTTGCGATCCAAAGAACACTTACAAGGAGGCAAATATTCTTTATATCCAAATAAACATGCTTAGGTTCCTGGTATAAATATAAAACAAAATCTAGGGATACAGTTCCTAAAAAATAGTGTAAATGTTTTGCTTTTAACAATTTACTCTATAGTTCTAGAACTGTAGATCCTTACAATAGCTAAAGCTTCACAGGAAAGAGAAAGAGAGGTCCAGTTACAGTACCTTGTTAAGAATCAAAGAACCAATAATCCTAGATTATTTGTATGTAAAGTCCAAATCTAGTATTTTAACAGTAGGGTAATCATATTAGTAGAAAAAACAACACAAAATAAGTTCACTATACTGTATACTAGTATACTATGTTACATAATTTCACTTTTTGCAAACACTCCACTTACCCTGGAGCAGTTTGATATCATTGCATTCAAATGTCACATTTAAATGTATGATTTCCTATGCAGACAGATGAAATCTAGAATTATCAATATCTATAGTTCATCACTTTCAATCTGTTAACTTCACTAATTTTAGCCTATTCCTATCAGTTATTAATGCATAAGAAACAGCAGAAGATTGTTTAAATTAAACGTTGATTTTTGTATTGCACTGTTTTAATTACACATAATGTGGAGATGTTATAATTAAATCTCTTGATTTTTTTAGAACCTTAAAGCTGCCCCTGGGGTTAGGTTGAACTGTATCAAGACATGAATATTAGTGTGGGAAAGATGTTTAGATCTTTCCCCAATTCTATTTTATTGATTTAAATTGACCTTCCTAAAGTTGCTATCAGGTCCACCACAATACAGACATTGGGATTTTTTCCCCATAATAATAAAAACAGTAGGTTCTTATGTTTTGTATCTATGTGATGTCAGTCAAGAAACAAATGAACAACCTCTCTCTAAGTACTATATTGCCTTGACACAATTCAGTGCTAACCACTTACTCCAGCTGGTTGTGTGTGTTTGCTTTTAAACTAGGATGCACAGTTTAGCTCTTACATTTCTGACTAATCTATAGTTTAATTCAACTTTTGCTCTGAAAACCATGTGTATAAAAAGCAAATTAAAAAAATCCTATCAAATACTGGAATCATGCAGATTTAGAACTCTTAAGAACAGGAAGATACACAAAATTCATTTATAAAGCTCTACTAAAATTAGACAAAATCACATTTTAAAACATCAGCATGAAGAACTTAAACTCACAGTAATTTTATGCTTCTATTATATTTTAAATACTGTACTTAAAATAAATTGCCCTCTAGTTAAAAGGCAAATAGAAAAAAAGACCTTACCTTTCTCACTAACACTTTCACTTTCAATTTCTACATCATCACAGCTTGTATATTCCGGGGTAGAAGCCAACTCTTCTTCAGAGCTGCTCAGTGATACCTGACGCATTTTACCTCCTTTTTTTGTTTTATGAGGTTTTGGTGGTGGAGGCCTAACTGATTCAGACTGGTCTGAACTCAGTGAATCATTTCTTAACATGGTTTCCATTTTTTCACGTTTTGTCTTCCGTACAGCTGAGCTTGGATCTAAATGATGCTGTTTTCTTAATGAATCAGTTCTCCTCATATCTGGCCTATCAAAAGGTATTGGACTCCTCCTAGGTGTTGGAGGACTGTGATTTGTGGTTCTCTGTCGATTGGGACTTAGTCCCTGAGTTCTTTCCATTGAATATGAACGCTGGTCCATGGCAGCTCTGCGTTCAGATGCAGACCTTTGCCTCGATGGTCGGTCCATTCTCATCATCGAAATCCGGGAATCCTCCAATTCGGTATTTGCCAAAGACACATCACTGTGCCTTCTTTCATGACGTGCACGCGAGACTTCAGCATGAATGCGCATTTGCTCTTCATATGGTTGTGGTTTGACAGGATAACGAGCCAAATTAGGATCACTTCGGTATCGTGCCTGATATTCTTCTTCCCTCCGCTGCCTTTCATATTCCCCTCTATTCTGCACATCATCTTCCTCTAAAGGATATTCCCTTGAACGCCTGCGATTTCTCCTACTAGAATCCCTATAATCATCAATTTCAGGTTCTTCATATGGTTGCAATCCATGTTGTGAATGTCTGTCTGTATAATCTGATGGTGATCTTGGCATTGCAGCATCTGATGTTGCATACTGTGAATAGTCGTCTCTCTCCTCCAGCTGGCTGAACCTTCTGTTCTGATCCCTGGGTATAGATGGGCTTCTTTTTCTAAGCAATAAAAAAAAACTTACTTAAAATGTATCTATTACAAATTAATTCAAAAATTATTTATTCCAAATCACTGAGCTACAATAATGTATTCTTTCTTTACATAACCCACCTGTTCATAACCCACTCTAATGAATGTATGTTATTTTAAACTCCACTACTCTTACAGAGCTGATATGACATAATACCTAAGAGACAGAACTACAAATTAAGAAGTACCAATTCAAATTTCTTATCTGTCAGAAATATGACAGTTGGATGAAACCAAATGTTTTAGTATACCATCTATTCCCTTTATTTCATATGCCTGAAGAAATCTGGAGAAGATTCATGGGTTACTGTCATTCAGGAAAAGAAGAGTCAAAAAAGGTTTTGTTGAATGTCATTAAATATATTTTGTGTGTGTGTGTCTATATGTATCTACCCATCAGTTAGGATTTTACCCATAGTGGACTAAAGAAAAGGAGAAAGCAGTTGCACAAAATTATCTGACAGGGTTGTTAAACATAGCAATATATGCACTTTACAAAATCTGTTTCTTTTCTGAAGTAAAAATATTAACCATGATTTTTAATTTCTATCATAAAATCACATTAAATTTAAATATTAACAAATTAAGAATTCACAGACAATACAAATATCTACAGAAACATCTGCATGATCACAATTTACAGTATATTATCTTTTACAATTTTAGGATTCCCTTGTAATAACTTCCACATCTCTCTTGTTCTATAATAAAATGGAAAACAGGCACACAAAAAAAGCAAAAGGAATGCTCAGAAAAGGAACTAATACTTTTCTTCTTTCCTATTTAACGCTTCTTTGAAAGTTTTCACAAATGCTTAACTATTTAAAATTATTTCATTAACTTCAAGCCCAAAGAAAAATACTTAAGCATTGTGTATGACATCCTTATACAGTTCTGCAGTACGTCCTAGTAAAATGTAGTATCCAAGGCACAGACAGCAGAGATTCAAAAGTAATTACCGACATCCATAAAGAAGAGATAACACGCATTGTTCTTCACGTATGTTAGCATATATAGCAACGCCTCAAAGGTTAAGCAGCCTTTCCTCCACATGACTTGCCTTTTTCAAATTGTATCTTTCCCAAGTAGTTTTGCTTTAAAAACATATGCATACAACATAAAATTACCTTATAACTTGCTGTATTAATGTTACTAACTCTCAGTCTCAGCCTCAACTCCTCAACTTCTATGTCTTATAGGGCCACTATACAAAGACTACAAAGATAATGACCATGAAGACCTTTTTATATTCTAAATATATTACCAGTAAAAATACATCACAGTAATAATAGATGCAATAAAATAAAACAAAGGAAAAAGAATAAATACAAATAACTTTTAGAGAATTCTAACTATACTGAACTACTGTTTTTCACTTACATTTGCAAAAAAAAAAATTCTAATCATAATCTGCTGAGCAATATATATTAGAAGTATTTTAACATTACCTTTGAAAAATATATTCTAGAACTAAGAACTTGATGTCCATGAACATTAATAATAATGACCAATCACAAAAACAGGTAGGAAAACTTTAGTCCCCAAAACTTACTATGTTTAAGTATAACTGAAATCCCACTGGAACTATACAGTGATCTCTATTAAATGTAATCCACCTCATTAATCTCTTGACAATTTTTGTAAGCTATATTTTACAAAAATATTATATTATTATTATTGTTTACTTTATTCCATCCTACCCTGTTTTCAAAATACACTCTTAGGATAATAAGGTACTTTATTTTTCAAAGGAAAAAAAATTAAAAGGATCTCATCTAAATTGTCAACTTCTCATTTAAAAAAAAAAGATATACATTTTGTAATGGAATACACTAGTTAATAAAAAGAGTTCAGTAAAAGAGAATTGAATGCCAACGTAGTCACATTTCAAGTAGATCCACTGAAATTTCATATATAATTTCTAACATAAATCTCACTGAGACTTAGATTTACTCTAAGCATCAAAGTCTGAATCCGACTCTATTTTTACCTGTTTCCTACCGAATACAGAGTATTCTGCAAGGCATTGTTTTCTTAGCATTTATCAAATACAATATAAGCAAATCAAATCATGATATATATATATTCTTAAGTATAGTAACTGTTTCTATTATCTGAATGTTCAAATTTTATATTTTCAAAACTCCAATCAAATTGCAAAGTTGATAGACTGACAGGTCACAGTATACTCTTTGAAGTCATGAATTCTGAGAATATACTTCCTAAAATATAAAACTCTGAAGCACACATTTCTTTTTAATAAAGTTTTAATGGTTTCCTTAAAAACTCTTCTCTTACTGTACATGAGTTTATTAGTTTCATAGCTGTAATCTACAAACATCTTTCTTTACCTGTTGATCAGCCATTGTACATCTGGGAAATCAGGAACATCACTTTCTGTGCATCCTATGGCTTCACTAAATCCTGACAGTTTTGAGGATACCATATACAATATCATTTGTTTTAGGAGCCAAAAATAGCCTTTTCATATATGTTCCCCACCTTAAAGTACAAATTAATATACATTTAAAGGGGACAAATACAGTTTTTAAAAATTACTAGTTATTCTAGTCTGAATGGTGATCTAGAAGGAAAGTTACAGGGAACATGAGAGAGGAACTAGAGTTTAATACTGTTATGATGTGCTGTATATAGCTGGAGGTCAAGTAAGCATTACCCGATAAGGAGGATTATAGTACTTAGTTGATTAGTGATTTGTTACAGTATTGTTTTCTGCAAAATGCACAACATCAGACATTTTTGAATTATTTAAAGTATCTTTTTTCTTTTTATTTATTTTTGAAAACTACATATTATTTTAAAAGAATAAGGGGAAAAATACCAATCCAAGTACAAGTTTAAAAGTTTATATTCTTTTAAATTTGTACTTGTAAAAGTATCTTAAGCTTAATGTTACTGGAAAACAAACATTTGTACTTTCCATTAAAGTAGATTCAAAACATATTTAAAATCCTTAAAATTGATGTGGTGAAATCATTTATCTGAACTGAAACTCCTAGATTTCCTAGATTTTGTTTAATGTAAATGTTGATTGTTGAGTGACCTTTCCAGTTTCCAGGACTGCCTGTCTCCCATACGATCTGCCTGGCCAACTCAATCCTGCTGGGTTGGTGCACCTTGGGTTCCTTTGATTAGAAAATGTCATTTCTCAGGACTCCAGAAGTATACCTTCTCTGTAGCAGCACCTGCCCTCTGGAATGAGATTCAGATGGCCCCCACTTTCCTGTTGTTTAGAAGAGCCATGAAAACCTGGCTCTTCACCCAGGCCTTTGGTGAGGGAGAGCGAGACTCCTCACACTCTTCCACTCGCCATCTTGTATCTTTATGTTTTATATTTTATTGTAATTTCTTTGATTGTTGTGAGCCACCCAGAGTCATTGAGTTAAGCTGCATACAAATTTAATAAATTATTATTATTATACAATTTTTAAAAACTTTTCTTTCAAATAATGCTAAATATTTATTTATCCATGTTCACTAATCTAAAAAAATGTAATTGAAAATTAATTTGGGAGCTTTCTGAAAGAAAATTGAAATTCTTTTGACCTAAAAGGTATGAAACAGGGTTAAAGTCCCTCATCTAATTCAAACCTAACCAGGTTCACACAATAAATTCTATCTAGCAGTTTCCATCAGTATATTCTTACTGAACGTTAGAAAAAAACATATTCCATAAGAGCAGTTCAGCAGAACTAATTACTCAGAGAGGTAGTCAACTCTTTTTCATTGAATGTGTTCAAGCAGAGTTAATTTGAAGACTGACTTGGCTTAATGACCAAGTCATTAAGCCTATTATCTCTATTATCTCATATTTTCATGATTATCCCCAGAACTGATTCTCCGAAATATTTAAGGAAACTTTTCAATTTCATAGAATCTATTTGTCCTGTATGAACTATGGAGAGGTTTTTGTTGTCCTACATTTTCATGAGAAAAAAATGCTAAAATGAGGAGGTGGTGCTTTTTATGGAATAGCCTGCCTCCAGATATTAAAGAACTGCCCACAGTGCAGGTTTTCAGAAAAATGTTTAAGAGAAAATTGTTCTGTAGGTCCTTTGGTGGCTGATTATCATCCTGGTGGTGCTTTTAATTTGAATTTTTGATAGGAATTTTATTACAGTGATTGTTTTTCTTCTGAGTTATTAGAAATTATTTTACTAATGATGTTTTAATATTTTATGTTGGGTTATTATAACAGCTACTATAATATTTACAGTTCACTGGATTTGTTTTATGAATATTGTTGCTACTGATGTCTTATTTTGATTGTGAGCTGCCACGATTCTGCTGGATTTGATGGCATATATGTTTACTAAATACATTTTATGAACTGTTGATGATGAAGATGATGATGATGAAGTATTTGTAAGATTTCATAGAAATTATATACTGTTAAAGAAATTTACATTCACAATACAGCTACATATAGCAATTTAAAGATGAATACAGTTGGAAAAATGGGAAAGTGAAACAACCATGACCTCTGATATATTTACCATAATGCGAAAAGTGTGAGGAAGAAACAGGATGAAGTTTAAAGCCCAATATGTGATAGCAAATACAATCTGATAAGTATCCTTACTATCTGGAGAATTATGAATCATGATTGAAAAGGTGTATATCAGGAATGGCAACATTTTTGTACCCAACAGAGCCACTGTGATGTAGTGGTTTAGCCATTCAGCTAGGAACAATCACAGAAGTTCACTGGGTGATTCTCTTTCAGCCCTATAGGTTTATTGTTGTGAGAAAAAATAGGAAGATAGAGTTTTATGCACATCACCTTCAGCTTCTGAAAGAGGCTGATTTGGGGGGGGGGGGAATAAACAGCAAAAGGATGATTAGAATGTTGATTTTGGAAAGTACAAACAGATTAAGGGTCCAGATGAATTTGAAATAAGATTTTGAAATTACTTATAAGAATCCTTCCCATGGGAAAATGCTGTTGTTTTGAATACTTAAATATATATAAGATGGGATTCTGAAGGTTGGACACTAGAGGGAACCAGAAGGAAGTAAAGATTACAATTACAGAAGAAGGGTACCTAAATTCTTTTGAAGAAGAAGGGCACCTAAATTTGACTTATTAATACAGAATGGAGAAAATACTTTAATATTCGATGTACTGAAGAATATTTGTGAACAATGGACCCAGAAGTTAATTTTAAGAATGTCTACCATTATAAATAGATTGTGTTTGGAAGATGATATGGAACAGCAAGCCTTACCGGATAGGTTTGAGACTGATTAAATCCACTGAAAATGGATTTAAAAACAATGGGCTACAGGAATGATGTGGAAGGAGATGCTACACTGGATATACAAATGAAACTGGTTGATGTCTTACCAAATCAAAAAAGTGATCTGGATAATTTTCTTATATTGGATTTACAAAAGAAACTTGTTAAAGTTTTATGAGAAGAGTTTTGTGAGAAGAGACAAGAAAAAATGAGAAGAAATCAAGTTCTAGGATATTATTTGAGAGGATTAAGAGTGTTAAAAGTAAAGAGAAGAAATATAAAAAGATCAAGATTATTAAAAGTAAAGGGAAGGAATATAAATTTGGTTTATTTGATCAAGATTAAAACAGATATGTTGTTAATGGACTTTTGCTGTCCAGGACTGAACGATGAGGCTTTAAATATTTGTTTATAGATAAGAGATGAGATATGGGAAGAAGAGATTTTTTGTTGTATTTTAAGAAAAGGTGATAAGTTACTAAACTTGTTTATAGTTGTTGTTATGAAGGGAAAAGTCATTTTAATATATTTATTTTTTCTTTTTTTCCTCTTTTTTTCCTGCACTTTCTATTTTTTTTCTTTTTTCTTTAGTTTGTATTAGTTCTTACCTTTTTAACTGTAATTTCCAATAAAATTATTATTTAAAAAAAGATATTATGGAAGAGGAACAAGTTCTAAATGACAAAACTGAGACTGAGTTAAATGTAGATTTACAAATGACAGGCTACAAGAATGACATAGGAAAAAATGTTACACTGGACATACAAAAGACACCAGCTGATGTCTTACTAATTAATTAAAAAGGATATACAAACAACAAACCAGGAGAGTGACCTGGATAATTTTCCTATGTTGGATTTACAAAAGAGGCTTGTTAAAGTTTTGAAGAATTTTGTAAGAAGGGACAAAGAAATAATGAAATCAAGTTCTACGACATTATTTGAATGGACTAAAGATTAAGATTGTTAGAAGCAAAAAGAAGGAATATAAAGTTGATTTATTTGATCAAGGTTGAAATAGATATGTTGTTACCTCTGGAAACTCTTAATGGACCTTTGCTGACATCAGGACTGAAATGACGATGCCTTATGGATTTGCTTATAGATAAGAGATAGACTATGGGAAGAAAAGATAATTTGTTGTATTTTAAGAGAAGGTGATAAGTTACTAAAATTATTTATACTTGTGGTGAAAGTCGATAGTCATTTCTTTATATATTTCTTTTCTTTTTCTTTACTATATTCTCACTTTTATTTCTTTTCTATTTCTTTCTCTTTTTTCCTTTCTTTCCTGCACTTTCTACTCTTTTTATTCTTCTTTTTTCAGTTTGTATTAGTTTTTACTGTTATAATTATAATATTTAATAAAAATTACTACCAAAGAAACCCTACAGGGACTGTTCAGAATGTCAGAATGATCATTCCCTATACTCCTCTCCTTTTTAGTCCTTTTATAGAATACAGTAATGAAAAAAAAGCAGATTCTTGAAATAACCAGTATTATTTAAGATCAGCATTCTCAACCTGGGTGTCCTCTAATACATGGTCTTCGATTCCCAGAATTTCTTAGTCAGCATGACCACTGCTAAAAATAAATCAAACAGAGATTACTGACTCTTATTGCTCATGCATCCACCCAAAAATGAAAATAGCCTTCTCATTTTTTACATTTTTAAATTGGCACATTTGTGCAACTGCACAAATAATTGAGTAATAAAAACAAAACACAAGCATGTGTTCTCCACCACTCCCCTCTTTTTATGAATTCAGGTTATCATAAACTAAGTTCCCAATTATTTCTCTGCCTTTCCTTTGATTTCTGATGTCAGAAAATCCACTACCTACAGTGGAAGAACGGATGGTGCAGGAGTTAGCTGAGATGGCGAAATTGACAGCTTTGATTCGAGACAGGACACTGTGTAATTTTAATAATACTTGGAAACATTTTTTAGATTTTTTGTAAGATATGGGAAAAATGAAATTTTGTTATGGATTTGATGATTAGAAATAATATGGATTAAAAGAAATAATGGAAGTTATGTTTTAACCTTAGAGTAAAAGTTGGATGTATAATATTACTTATATCTATTGTGAGGAGGGCCGGAAGTTAATTCCGTTTTTTTCTTTCTGCTTCTTTTCTTCTCTTTTTTGTCTTTCACACTTTTTAATCTTTTATATCTCTTATTTCCAAATTTTATTGCTTTCTATATTCTTTTCTTAACATTAGTTTCTGTTAGTTTTTCTATTCTTTTTAAAAATTCTGATAAAGTTATTAAAAAAATAGATTTCTGATGTCAGAAAATCTAGCATAGCCAGAAGTAGGAACAGAATTTCTCACTGCTTATCTATATAAGTTGGAAGAGATCAGAATAGAAAAGTTATCATATGCTTACACAACAGAAAATATACAGGAAAATCATTCAGAAAGAGGTGGCATATTTCTACCATGTCATTCATGCTTAATAGTACAATTTCTCTCCTCAGATGCTACAGCTGCATATTTGCTACTCTTTTCTGCCAAAGACAGGTTTTGCAATAATGAAAAAGTTAAGCAGTTAAGTTGTTAAACAGTTCTAGCTAAGCAGAACAGTAAAAATACAGGGTCACAGGAGAATGACTGAGGGCATTTTCACACAAGGACTCTGTACTGGTTTAAAAGTACTGTAGTTCCAGTCCTGGAAACTGAGCTACTTTATTCTGGTTCAAATACAGCACAATAAAAAAAGCAATATTTTTCCACAGGTAAAGCTCTGTATAGCTAGTAGCAGTTCATTTCAGTTCATTTCCCTGTTATCTGGAGCCCTTTCCTTCTTGCTTGCCTCCCCTCCCCTCCCTTATTTTATAGCAGTTATAATCCACCCCAAATCCAAAGGACTCTGGGTAGTGTACAACATCAACAAAAAGAAAAAAAAAATAGAGTTAAGTAAATAAGAATATCAAAACAAAAGAATCGTCACAAAAAGCAAAGATAAACCCAAATAAAATGCAACATAGTCACCCATAGTCAGGTAGCTGGGACCAAAAGCCCATTGAAAAGAAGTTTTAACCTGTTTCTGTAGTTGCAGCAAGAAGGGAGCTGTACACATTTCTGGGTTTTATCATTATTAATTCTAAGTAATTATTAATACAGTATTATTCTGATTTACTTCAACAACATTTACCATACTTCTACAAGTTTCACTCTCTAAGCTCTATCAGATATCTGCTTTCACCCAACTCTGCTTATACTTCAATTTCAGCCACTGGCTATCATCCAATACAGCTATTCACTGTGTCTTTGGATTATCTCTGAGTTCCTTCTTCTCACCCTGCCTGACTCTTGCCCTAGCTTGGGAATGCTGCTATATATTTCAATAACCCCTGACTTTCTAGGTCTCAACCTTACTCCTTTGCCATAGAGTGGTCGAATCTGCTCTGAACATGTATGGTCCACAACTACTACTATGCAATATTTGGGTGGGTGGGTGTGTGTGTAAGAAAGAGAGAGATTTGGAATAAATTCTGTTTATACTCCTACTACTTATTTTTTACCATCACACAGCAAAGTAAAGCAATAACTATTCCTCATCCTTTTTCTCAGTCTGTAAAAACCAATTCATACAGTTAGTCCTCAGCTTACGTCCATTCATTTAGCAACCTTTCAAAGTTACAGCTGTGCTGAAAAAAATGGATATATGACCGATCCTTGAAGTTCTGGCCATCGCAGCACTCCTGTGGTCATGTGATCATGATCCGGGCACTCAGATGCCCAGCTCGAGATTACAATGTCGCAGAGAGCTGCAGTCACATGACTGCCATTTGCTATCTTCCCTATCAGCTTCCCACAAGCAAAGTCAATGGGGAAGCCAGCAGGGAACATCACAAACCACTCCAGTAAGTCCCTGGCTTTCCTGCACTCGCAGCACACCCTCCACCCCATGGCCCTCCTGTGTTCACTCTGTGCTGCACCCCCCATTCCACGGCTTTCCTGCACTCATGCGGTGCCACAACACCCCCCTCCCTGGCCTCCCCCAACTCATGTAGGGCTTGCACCAGGTCTCCCCTGGCCTCCCCCACCACCACAACACCCCCTTGCTCCTTACTTGGGACTCCTGACACTTCCCACTTAACAACCCATGCATCTTGGGGTTACGATGGCAACCAGGACTGCTGGAATTGTTGTCACTAAGCAATGCAGTCATGTGACATCATGCTTTACGTCTGCATCGCTTACCAACAATAATCCAGTCCTAACTGCCATCATAACTCGAGGACTACCTATATTTGCTTCAAAGTTTCCCAATGACTTCTACTAATTTTTTTATGGTTGCACACTGTATACGAGCACTGTACAAGTTAGTCCTGTATTGCAGCATTCTTTTCCGGTCTAGGGGATTCCAGGAACAAATTATTAGCACTGTGTATTTTTAAGTGAAAATAATAAAAAATGAAGAAACATCACCACAAACCACTAAAATAATTCATTTTAGTAATATTTCAAGAATATGGTGTGATATGTTTCAAGTATTTATTAAAAATCTATTTTTAGATAAAATGTAACTGCAAACAAATTAAATAAAAAAGTTACCAGATTAGCGACATCTGCAAAAAAACGACTTCTAGTTACATTTTTAGAGTGAAGGAAGGCATTTTGGATACAATGTGGTGCTAAAATTTGGGACATTATGCTATATATGTTTTGCCATCAATTATATTTCCTATGATACAATTACACTGCAAAGAATTTTTTTTAACCCTATGTGCCAAAGCTACATAAAAATATTTAAATCAGGTTTAATGGGATATGAGTAGACAGATTATGAAAAAATAGTTGTATCCACAGAGCTATATAATTGCTTCAAAAACAGCATAAGTGACACATTGTTCATTAATCTATGGTGTCTAAAATATTACTACTAATATTCCTAGTCATCACATACTGTTTTAAAAATTAAAAAGTAGTAATTATTACAGGCAAAAATGGAGCTGGCCCAATACAGATGATTAAAGAGAACTTTAAAGTTTATAGCATAAGAAGGTTGCCATTGTGACATTTATTTTAAAGAAAAGCATGCTTTTTTGCAACAGAAAGACTTGGTAAACTATAACATTTCAGGTCTCTCTTTTATGTCTCTGCCATGAACAGTTATCCACATTCAGAAATCAATCATCATGTGCCTCTCCATAGTCCAGATACAAAATTAACCTTCTCTTTATTATTAGCAACAATTAAAAAGCGCTGAAAAAATAATTCTAGACAATAAATTTTCTGTTTGATCCCAAAGATTAACATATTAAAACAAATGCAAATTCTAAGGAATTGTACTGTTTTGTCTAGTTATTAGAAGACTCATTCTCTTTAATGATATATATTCAATGCTATATTCAATTACATGAGTCAATGAAATTTGCCCAAAGCAATTCTGAACTCCACTACAGTTAAAAAAATTTTTTTTTAAATCAGACTCTGATAGTCCAATATTAGTATATTAAGCTTTAAAGAAGGAACAGGACTTAGAAAATAAAGTGAATACACCCCACATTAAGAGTTTTCTTGACTTGTATATGAATAAATTTTAAACTGCTTAAGGTTAAATAGACCGACAAAGAATCTACCCTTATTTAAACATGATTAAGACAAATTTTGATTGATTGATTGATTATGTGCCATCAGGTATTTAATTAGAAGCATGTTTTAGGTTAGATAAAATAAATTTGAATTTGTTTTCCTGTAATTTCAATACAGTATTTCAGTTGCAATACAAAAGAGAAAAGACAAAAATTGTTCTATGGAGCAGAACACAGAACAAAACAATAAACCAAAAATAGACTGAATTTTAAAAGTTATATTGGCTGATAAAATATAAACCTGAAATAGATGTTCACATTAGATGCATACTGACAATGATTTACTGTAACAGCCCTGGGCTTGTGCACAAAAACATGCTGCTTCAGCAGGATGGAGTTAGGAATGATAGAAAAATTACTCATGTTTAGGAGAGCATAACATTCCAGTATTGCACACATACAGGCCGGAGTAATATTAAATGCAGCGGCATTGCAGTGTTGTTAGTATAAGCAAAGGGATTATGATATAAACAGGAAGCTGTTCATAGCTAATAAAAGAATAACCACTTAATAAGCTTTCTAACTGCGGGGGGGGGGGCACTTTAATAAATACTGTTGTTAATGTGCAGAGAATGTAAGGTCAACACCTTCTCAATATCCAGAAAAACAGAAGTCCTATACTAGTAGGACAGTACAAAAATATATTGCTACTCAATATTAGCTTTAACATGTTATTTCTCAAATTAGCTTTCAGCATCTCTTTATAGTTTATTTTAACCGCTAATAATTAAGGAACATTTTCTGCTTAGCCAATTTTTATTTTTTTTCTTTTCTCCAAAAGAAATGTAAAATATGATTTATTTAAAAGATGTGTCATCCCTGTTATTAATTCTAAGCATTCTTTTAATAGGGAAGCCAGCCATTAATTAAGTTCCAATGATCATGCACAGCTTTATTTTAAATAAAATCTCAGTGGGGCTTACTCCTACGTTAGGATACACATGATTGTGGTCTAAATCCTTTAATAATACATATTATTCATTAAGAAAAATTGTGTATTTACGTTGATAATATCATGAAAATAACAAATAAATGCATATAAATTAATCACACACCTTAGATTAATCCTAAATGAGCAATAAGTAAATGTGCCTCTGTATATTATTGCTAAAAAAACCTGAAATATACTGTTCCTTATCAAAAAATATAGAGGCCTTCATAAGTAGAGACCTTTAAAATATTTGCAATTTATACAACTGTGTACAATTACAAGGACAGGACTAAACCTTTTTATAATTTCATTCATGCACTGTTTAAATTCTTCCCAGCACAGTATACCAACACTGAAAAAAAGCTTAAGATCCTTTTAAGAAGCAAAATGCTCCTAAACCTAAAATGATTATATTAAGCTCAAGGCTTCTCTCATTAACAAGTCAGTTAGAAAATGCATATTGCTACATTTCATGCAAGATTTAGAGACACAAAAAGCATACAGAGAAAAAGAACGTTTTCACAAAAAGTAAGCATGTACTCTGAAGAGTAGGAACTGCAACAACAGAAATGAGCAGACTAGAACAGATTTTGCACGGCTGAAAGGAGTAACTACTGTCATTTGAAGGCCTTGGGATATGCACTTGGGAGTATATGCTGTCTTCTAATCATTTTTGTTCCATTTTTTAAACTGGAGGGATTACAGAACCCTAAATATGGAACAGATTTATATTGCTACATAATTTGGTGATGCATCAAAAGGTACAAATTAATATAAGATGCGAGGTAGATTTAAATACATTTAAATGCCTTAATAAAATTAACATCATTCACTGTAATTAACAAAATGCTCTTTTTTCTATCATTACATTAAAAAGCAATTGCAATCCATAATGAAACAGTGGTTAAAACTGGCTGACCTACTGCAAAGTGATGGCTTAATCATTCATGTGTCCACTTAAGTAATATTTTTGAGAGTGCTAAGCATAGAAAAGCCTTCTTCCCCACACACACATCAATACATTTTTACACATTTTGCAAATAGCAAGCAATATTGCTAATTTACACCTACAGCATATTATTAATGGTAATAGCATTTTGAAATGAACAATTATTTTGCTTCACAAACGTTCTTCGAATATTTCACATCTGAATGAAATCTGTACTTGCTGCTACCTATCTGACCATGCTATTTAAAGTATTTCTAAAGATATCCACACGGTATCATGCATGTTTTAATGCAGTAATGCAGTCCTATTATTTTCGCATAATAAATTTAAATTTAAACATATTAAGCAAAGCAACAGATGACCAATGATGGATTCATTAGTATGTCAAGCATCTTAATATTTCAAGATCTGTTTATGTAATTGCTCACTGAAAAGCAAACACACACACACACACACACACACACACACACACACTGCTGTTACCACCGTTCCAGTGCTGAACGGGAAAGCCTCTATTATTACTTACCTAGCATTATCCAACGTTTGTGCAAAAAGATCATTTTGTAAAATATTTGGAGATGAGAAAACCCCATGAAAATGTGATAACACCGAATTGCAGACCTGTCGCAATGTCTCAAATTGCATTTTTCCCCTCTTCCCTGCTATTCCTTCTTACCACCTGTGCAAAAAGTCATCTGTTTTGCAGTCACCATCAAATGCAGATATGGCAATCAAGTTCCATATTTCTCCTGATCTCGATAAAAATTGTAACTAAATGAGCAGGAATGGATAGTTAGTTGTAATGGCATTCTTCTAATTCAGTCGTAGAAAACGTAAGACCCCCACTGGTTTCTCATCACTATAGCAGGAATTCCAAACAGCAGCAATCTTTCTGGGCATTCCCAGCTGAAGTGTGAAGCTGAGCTGCATTCATGTATTCTACTCATATTTCTCTACGCCTCTTAAAACACACACAGTGAATAAATGCTGCCGTCAGGAGTTTCGACACATCTGGCTGTTAGCAATAAAATCTCAGAAGTAATAAAAACGAGGATGAGCATCCGCACACAGTTACTACTGCCTGAGAGGAGGAGGGATCATCCTCTGCAGCTTCTCCTCCACCCTTCCTCCCCTGAAAAAAATGACTGGCACCAATGACAGAATACAGAGGTCCCTTTTTGTTTTAGAACTTGAAGGCAGTAGCACAAGCTGAAGGCCCTTCTAAAAATAGTAAGAGCTCTCTAAATGATCATATGGAATAAGGAGACTATTAGAATAAGTTCATTGCCTCCATTTTTTAAAAGCTGCATCATTATCTGCAAGTGATAAGGGTTATTCTGTGATAAAGGTAATTCTGTCCTTTGCCAGTTTAATTTATTTTCCCTGTACAGCTAAAGAACACACAACCTATATTGGATTATGTTGTATTACTTACTGCACATCTTGAGCTCATAGCACTGAGACAATTATTTTTTACCCGAATTTACAAAATCTTCCAGAGCAATTTCCCTGTGTGATCCAAAAGCAAAAACCTGCAGCATCCTTTGGAAATTTGCTGCATTCTATTCAGTAATGGAAGAAGCAAATAAACCAAGCAAGGAGTTTTGACATATCAAAAAAGCACATGACTGAAGACCTAGCATTCCATGAGCCTCACAGCAAGACAGTGGCTGGATAGGAAAAAAAAAAACCTGAAATACAACTAGACTGTATGATAAACAATTCTACCTGAATAAATAAATAAAATATCATGGCACTGTTACCCACGGTTGTGTCCTATTGAATCAAATTACAGTACAAGAATACAATACTGTATACACTATCACCAGCAAAGGGAAGAATACCAATTAATACATTTTGCTTTGGAATATTTAATTTTCAATGTAAACTTACTATTAAAGTCTGGGCAATGAAAATGATTCCAAGATCTTAGGAAAATGGAGTGAGGAAGCTTCCAGCTAATTAACAAAATGTACTGATAGTCTCCAAATGGAATTATAACCATAGCTCTCAGAATTTCACAATAAAGAATAAAAAATTGGAAGAAATATGAAAAAAAGAGGCAAATACAGATTTTAAGCATTTTTCAAATAATCATTCCACAATGCAAGTTTAAGTATTTATCATTTTTAACAAGTTTATAGCTTATATTTTCTAGTTTATATTTTTCTGATTCAGAAATTTAATATTTGCCACATTAAGAGTCATCAGATAAAAGTGGATATGTCAGAAATATAAACTTATTCAGTTCTCTTTGATGTCCTCATGTTTTGAAATCAGATATCAATTTATTCTTTTACAAAAATAAAATAAATATAAACTAAGCTATATATTTTAAAAATACTGTGACGATTGGAAGTCATAGTTTTATATTTTGCATTTGAAGGTAAGTATTATAGCGTTACTGTTCTTAGATTGGCCTACATGTAATAAATTTACAGAAGCATTCTAAAGCAGCATAGAATTTAACAAATTTATTTACAATTTTAAACATACAATACTATATACATCTACTCAGAATGAGTTGCATTAAATTCACTGGGACCTATTTAAGCATATCATATCTTATCCAAAGGACCGCTAAGTAGAGTTAATGTTCAGTATCTCTTTATTGCCCCCTAATGCTTATCTGACTTTTTGCATCCCAAATACAATATCCCTAACTTCCTTACCTGTATTTAAGATTGTACATTAATTTTTTTTGCTTTCATACTGAAGGATAGCTAAGGAGTAACTCAAGAATGGGGAAGGATGAATCTATTTGTTTTATTTCCTCTAACACTGACCTTTTTTTAAGTACCATTTTGCATCATTTTCTGACTTGTCCAAACTTTTATATGCATATGAAGATTTTGCAATATTTGCAAGAATTTTCCACAATGCATGCTTTTTTGCATACTACTATTCTCCATGATATATGAATGTATCAACACAATTGCAATTTTATATATGGAGAACTATTACAATAGATAACAAAAGCAATCACATTAACACTTTTGTGCATAAATTTCATATATAAACAATTTAGCCAGTCCTATCAAATGATTATCACCAGACATTGAAGGGACGGTTCTAGAAAAAATGATTAGGCAGTAACAAAGGTGAAAGACCTAATCTGAAATTCTGGATACTACTAGGCCAGATGGCTAAATTGTGTAATCTAATGTAAAATTATGTTCTTGCTCAAACTACTCCTATTCCATGAATGAAATTCTGAACACTACTGGATTTAGTATCAAGGATTTGCCTGCTTGAAAAGTTGCTAAAAGGTGAAGGGCACAGAAAGGCCCAACCCCAACAAAACTTGCTGAGTCAGCTCCACAGGCTGTGGAACCTCTAAAGTAAAGTACCCCAGGATTACTTTCAAATAATATATGATTGTAGCAAACTAGTACAGAATAGAGCTGAGTGCTGACTCAACTTCTGTTCCCATTTAGAAGTACTGCTGCCTGCCTGCTGCAGCACTTCTAAATGGGAATATAGCCAACAATCAGTGTCTTTACCTGCAACATTTATTTACTCCAAAATGCAAAGCCCAGTGTTAGGCATCATACCAGGAATATTCTAACATACAGAATAGCAGTGCAGAAGTGCCATCATGAATGTTTAGCAAGGCAAAATTAAGTAGTAGTGGGGGAGCAGCATGGTGGCAGCAGACCAGGATGAAAACTGAGGAATGGATTATCAGAAAGCATCAGCAGGATTATGGTAAGGGTATGATGCGTGACACTCAATGAGTTTCAGGTCCGGGCCAAAATTAATACACTGTGGGAGAGGAGAGGTTGATTGGCATGATTTTGCTCAACTTACCAAAGGAACAAGTTTTCTGTGACTGGACTGACCTAATACTAGAGCATTTCTTTTCTCTTTTTTAAGAATAAAGTTGTGTGTATTCTTTAAAAATACTGGACAGAATTTTTACTTCCTTGGCTTTTTGTCTAGAATGGTCCAATGAAAAACTTACCTATTTCCTTTGAACTTAAAGAAAAGGAACAATTTTCTTGTTGAGGGTCCTGAGTATCTAAGGGACTGTAACAAACACTACGTAGGACAGACAGGCAGAAGACTAGCAGAATGCATCCACGAGCACCAACTAGCAGTCAGAAGACATGATGAAAATTCCTTAATCTCACAACACATGGACAGACTCAACCATAGTTTTAACTGGGAAACTGTCAGCATTTTAGACCAAGCTAAATCCAAATATGCAAGAGAATTCTTGGAAGCCTCTATTCAGACAAGGCAGCAATTAACAGACACATAGAGATTAACAGCATCTACATACCATTCAAAAGAGACAAAAGATCAGAAGATCACCTCACCAGCAATCAATCACCAGCAATCATCACCAGCAATCATCACCCAGATAAGCAAAGGTTACCACCAGGCACACAATCAAGCAGCAAACATATGCCAATCAAACAACTACCAAAGGAGCAAAATAAAATCCCCACCCCCACCAGCACTGGCAAGGCAGGCCACAGCACATAACTAAAGAGCAAACCCCAGCCCATTTTAGCACTGAAGATGTTTCCTAGCTGGGTAATGAAACGTTTGCAAGAAAACCAAGCTCAGAGAACCCCAAGGACTCCACATATCTAAGGGATTACACAGTGGCATGTACTGTAGTATCACCAAATGGAACTACATAATAAATATCAATAAGAAAGTAAAATATTTACACATTCCTAAATTCTCATACTAACAAGGTAGCATAGTGACTGCAATCTCACAGATTATCTGCTGCAGCCTGAACCATAGTATTCTCAAATAAATTATTTCAGATCCCAAATCATTCTTATCGCTTCCTAGAATGAAAAAAATGATGGTTATAGGTACCATCTTTGGGAGAAAAAACTTATACAGTGGGCCAAATGTCCAATAGCCTCTGAATGAATTATGACTTGAAGAAATACTTTTCATAATTTTTAGGAATGTGTATATTTCAAAATTATTCAGGAAATCACTTCAGATCTTCTGTGACCACACCACCTCTTTGATATTGATTAAAACAGCCTGATTTTTTTCATTATGCTTGCATAATGTCCTACCACTTCTTCCAATTCATTTTTTAAATGTTTTTAGCCATGAGTTTTTTAACTAACTCATTATATGGATGAGCCCCATATTCTCAAATATGGGGCTCATCCACATATCCTGTTTGTCCCAGTACAAGGACATGCCATTAACCATTTCTCGATGACAGGAACACACAACACACAAAGTCTTCAACTACCCCAGCCCATCTCAAAGATATACTCTTCCCATCTTTTCTTGCTTTGAGTCAAAGGAGTGTTTCCCAACTTCTGCCAGAAAAATAGTGCTGCTATGCTTCATTTTGTAGTATGCAAATGCCTCCACTCCAATTGGCAACTGTGTATTGTATATGCCTTCTCCTTTCCATTCATAGGTTGCTGCCCTCAAAGGCCATTTCATCCTGAGCTGCTAGGTGCCTGTCCCTTTCTGAAGAGGCTGAACCATGATGGAGTGATTTTTTTTTCCTTTGTTTTACCAGTAGATTAGTGGAATGATGAACTGCTGCCTTTTTTTCTTTCGTTTCATCAGTCTTCAGATGCACCAATAAAAGGCTTGGCTTCTGCTCTGTGTTTTTAGCTGTTTCATTGGTCACCAGTGACATAGTGGAGCTTTTTTAAAAAACAGATGAACTTGACCAGAGTTCTCCCAATTATCTCTTCTAACCCAAGTGACAAAAAGCATGGTAAAACTGTGGTGTTTTTTTCCTACTGTCCAGCAATGGATGGAAGGGAAGTTATCAAGTATGGGGAAGGGAGGGAGATACTGGGGTGGGATGGGGGGAACCTCATGCCCTCAAAGACCACAGAATACCCGCAGAAAGAAAAGCAGTTAGTACAAACCAGCAACTTAAGGTTGTCATGCAGAAGACCCCATTGGCTAGTTCCAACTTAACAAATTTGTTGGTGCTGAATGAGCAATGAACTAATGAATACAGAATGAGCTTCAGCAAAGCCTTCTTTCTTATATTATTGTTTGCAAGTTCAGCTGCAGTGAAGACTTTTGATAATCTACCATGATGTCTGAAACTGTAGTTGCAAGGATATGATGTTAGAAGTCTAGGTAACCACTGCCCATGAGAAAGAAAGGAACAGCTCACTCAGATTCACTTCTTATATCTGCCAATAACCAATGACTACCGCAGCCTAATACATTTAATTTTCCTATGAACATAAAATGTTATAGCATCATATTCTGACAGGATTAACAATCAACACTATTCACTGGTGACTTCAAATATTAAAGACATTCTATGTTCATCTTCCTTACTGCCTTGGCTTATAAAACAGAAATCAACCATTTACACTGTGTGAGGCTACTTACTGTTGTAGCCAAAACCTGGCTCACTTGAAGCAACCAAATCACTTTGAAGATACAACATAAATTTATTATCATGCATACAATACAGTGTACACTGAGCTCCTAGCAAAGCATTGGCAGCTTGCTGAGCAGCCCTGAGCAAAAGCAGAGCCACACCTTTGGCCTACTACATTTCAAAGACAAGACAAAGAAGGCGGCAAACATAGTATAAATTACAGCGAGATGTTGGAATGTTTTTGATAAATCCATCTGGGTGACCTTCTCATTATTTTTCCCTTCCTACTAGGTCAGCATGTCAGCTATACTCTATTTGAGATATGGCCAGTGAATATAAAGAATTTGGTTTCCTGGGCCACTGGGCCCTATCTGATTCCTCCCCTGTTGCCACTCAGGGCCAATTCGGGGTAAATGTTTTCTTACAAGGCACTTTAAGCAGTTCACATGTATGGAGGGGCATCTCATAGATTTGGTAGTGAATGCCCCCATGTATATGGGGGGTACATTTTACCACCATATTACTGAGAGCTGCTGGATAGTTTATCACATTGTTTTCATATGTGAGTTGGTAAGGGGCTCTTCCTTCCAGCTATCATGCTTAATGGTATTAATGCATAGCTGCTGATATTATATTTTATGGGCCTTTTAGTGTAGAGGGTCCTTATTTTTATTGTGATTTCATCATTGATCATGTTAGGTTGTACTATTGCGGTTTTTATTTCATATTTGTAGTTCAGTTGTACTACTACTGCTACTGTATTAGTTCCAAGTGAGATACTGAATAAACACTTAAATACTTCAAAATTTTAAACAGATGCTCTAGGGAATAAGCAACTAGAGACAAAAAAGCTGTCAAAGGTATTTCATCTGGGATAATTTTAACATAAGGAAAGAAAAACTACCTACCAGCAATGGAAGGATAATGTTAATGATGTTAATAATAGTAAAAACATCATAGCAGGAAAATGACAGTAAGTACAATGCAGCCATAAGTGCAACTGAAATCAGGATTTGCCATTAATTTTGAATTGTCTTGAGTGTCATGAAGAAAAATGGAAAGTTCAGAGAAAGTATACAAAATATACTGGAGAACAAGAGAAAATGAACATTATAATGTGTTGTGAGAACATAGAAAATCGGAACATAGGTTTTAATAAAATATTTAATTATTATCAGAAAATTACCCCAAATTTTCTAATATGCTGTACTATATATCTCAGTTTAGCTGCGATGCCAATCCTAACATTTACTTGAAAATGGGAAGGTGAGGGATTTTACACACAAAATAATGAAGGCTACAATGTTCTCATTTGTTTTGCATCAAAACATACCTTCAAGGATGTAGAAAGGACAATTCTTTATTTAGATTAGGTCAATCTACTGCCTGTCTTTTATAACTATGTTCTCCATAGTGAACACACAAATAAAATGCATCATCAAGAAATAGTTTTAAAAGTTTTTCTGTCCCCACAAAAGCTACTAATTACTGATAAAGCTACCGATATACATTTAACTTCTATCTACCGTTAAACTAAAACTGAATATTTAAAACAAGCAACAATTTAATGTACAATTTGAGACTCAGCTGTTGTATTTTTAGGATGCACAGAAAACCACAATGGTAGACAGATTCCATTTCAGAAGATAAATCAGATACTTAGCACAGAATTTGCAACAATACAATCAATTTATTTTATTGATTTTATTCATTTATACACCACCTTTCAAGATAAAATATTTCAAAAATAGCCCATAATATGAGTAATAGAGCAACAATAAAATAATAGACTACTGCAGTGCAGTCTACATGGGGCTGTCTCAGAAGCTGCAACTGGTCCTGAATGTGGTGGCACAGGCAGTTGTGTGCACATCTCATCTCAGGCTCATCACCTTTGCTCCATGAGCTGTGCTTGTTAACAGTAGGCTCCTGGATGCAATTCAAGGTTCTGGTTATTACCTATAAAGCCCTTCATAGATGCCTGGTTATCTAAAAGATTTCTTCTGTGGCTTCTGTTCAGCCTGTATGATCAGGCAGAGTTGGCATACTCCAAGTCCCATCCATTAAGAGGTGTCACCTAATGGGATGTAGGAAGTGTGCCTTCTCTGTTGCAGCACTTGCCCTCTGGAACACCATTCCCACCAAGATATGTATGGCACTGCCCTGGCTGTGTTTGGAAGAGCTCTGAAAACCTGGCTCTTTTCACAGGCCTTGAGTTAGAGGATAGTGGATCTTGCATGCATGATTGTCTTTTAATGGTTGCTTTTCTTATGGTGTTTGTGTGGTTTTTGGTTTTAATTGTATTTATTTATTATTTTAAAAGACTTACATAGTCCCCCATATTGTAACCACAACCCTGGATGGCTCACAAAACAGTAAAAATACCAAACCCCAAATAATCAGAATAAAAACTAAATAAAAACTCACACATCCACATACCATCTTGCTGGGCACCAAACTCATCCTACCCCAATGTTTATGGGAAAAGACAGCTCTTCAAGGCCTTCTGGAAGGCAAGGAAGGTGGGGGCCTGCTGGATCTCTAGGGGAAGGATGTTCCACAGGCGGGTGCAGCTATGGAGAAGGTGTGCTTCCTAAGTCCCACTAGATGACAACATTTAAGGAAAGGAACCTGGAGTGCACCCACCCTATCTGACTTAGTGGGATGGGCAGATACCCTCAGGAGAGTCAGTTCCATAAGTAACCTGATCCCATTCCATTTAGGGCTTTATAGGTGATAACCAGCACTTTCAACTGAATCTGGAAATAAACTGGAAGATAGTATAGTTCATACAGCAGTGGTGTAATATGGGCAAACTGTGGGGTGCCCAGAACTGTGCTGCTACATTCTAGACCAGTTGTAATTTCCAGATGGTCTTCAAGGGCAGCCCTACATAGAGCAAATTACGGTAATCCAACCAGGAAGTGACCTGGGTATGCATGACCATGAGCAAGGCCTTCTGGTCCAGTAATAGGTGCAATTGGTACACAAGATGGATCTGTGCAAATGACCCCTCTAGCCATGACTGCAACCTGATCCTCAAGCAGCAGCCATGAGTCCAGGAGGATCCGCAAGTTGCACACCAGCTGTGTCTGGGGGAGTACTACCCTGGCAAGAATCAAAGATGACATACCACTAGACCCAGGAGAACCAAAAACCCAGAGCTGATTTCTTCCCATCCAAACCTTTAAAGTCTTCAGCACTAAGCCAACAGTATCGCTTGGCTGACCAGAGGTGGAGATGTATAACTTGGAGTCATCACCATATTGGTAGTACTGTACCCCATGCCACCAGATAACTTTCCCAGAGGCCTCATGTAGATATTACAGAGGAGGGGCAAGAGCTTGAGTAACTGGTTCAAATTCTTCCCAGATAACCAAGCTGAGACATGCCCCAGTCACTTCCAAGGGACCTGCCCAGCCAACGTCTAACTCCAAGAGAAGTTGAATGACTTTATCCAATAGATGCTGAGAATATTCCTCATAGCCACTCTGCAAAGGCTCCCCCAGTCCCTCCTTGCCCAGAAGGGACCTGTTCACTCTAAACAGGGCCTCTGGTCAGCTAACTGCAGATACAATAAACACAGAGAAGTAAACTCACTTTGCTGCTCTAATCACCATAAGATAAGTCTTAATAAAGGCTCTTTATCTGTGACAGGTCAGCTTCATTCTTCATCTTTCACCAGCAGCACTCTAGGCATCTTTTGTGTTGTTTCATCTCCCATAGCTCCTCAGATAACCAAGGAACCATGCAGGATCCATGAGTGCAACGTCTGCACTCTGTGTCCATCAGTCACCTGGGATGGACTGATCAAATAGGCCCCACCTCCCTTCAGGTGGGGGTTGGTGTGGAGAACTTCAGAGCCAGGAGGATATGATCTGACCACGGCAAGGGACTGATCTTAACACTATGCCACAGCTCCAAGACAAAGACCTAGCATGTGACTTCAATTGTGGATTAGACCTTCAGTACATTGGACTACATTGGATCAGGTCCATGTTGCCATAGTAGCTGTGAACTCCAGAGCCACCTCTGACTCCAGCCCAGAGAAGGCAAGTTGAAGTCCCCCAGGACCATAAGCCTAGGGAACTCTACCACCAACTTGGCCACATAGTCGAGAAGCTTGTGCAGGATGCTTCTACACTGCAAGGAGGAAGGTAAATATGCAGCAGTTCCAACTTATCCATATGGCCCAACCTCACAAAAAGAATCTCACATCTGGCCATGCCCCTACCTGTGCCCAGGAGTCACAGCTGGTGTCACACTTGAAACCTAGGAGGGAACGTTTCAGAGTGGGGAACTCTCCTGTGCCCAAGGAGGTTTCAGTGATACAAGCCAGGTCAGCCCTCTCATCCATAATCTAGTCATGAATGAGGAAGGCTTTTCCACTCCGGCATTAAGTAACAGCAACCAGCACCAATAGCTACTGAAGCTCTGGAGACCAGGTCTTGGGGCTGAACACAGGGCGCCAGAACATGCCACTTCCCCATGCCATTCACCACTGCAGTGCCCTCCCCTGTCCTCTCCCACTTCACACTATGTCCCTTCCCCTCCCCACTCCCTCCCATTCCCAAGCTGAAGGAGCCCAAGATGCCCAACACAAACAACAGGAAGAGGATTAGCCCCCACCCAGGTTAATGGTGCTTTTGAGACCACTCAGTGGCTGAGCAGTGATTCCAACCACTCCCCATCAAACCCACTCTATCCTCTCCCTAGCCACTATCACCTGGGCCACTAAAGAAGCCTCATATCTTATAGGCCTGGCAGGCTAGACCTCACCCCCTTCTCCACTTCTTACCCAAGGGCAGAAGGCAAATCCAGCTTCATCCAATCCCCACTCCAAAAAAACAATTTAAAAAACATCCTTGCCAATGCAGGTCTTCCCCTTCAGGCCATCAGCCACCATAAGTGAAATCACACCAGTCCATCCAAGTCCTGAGCCTTAGAGAGAGGGAAGAAGAAGCTGCCAAGGCGATTGCTGGCCATGTGGCCAGCCAGGCAGCAGCCACAGGACACAGGTCAGTTCTCCCACAAGACCACCTCCTGGTCCCAGTGCTGCCAAGTCCTCCTTCAACTAAGGACCCCTACTCCCAGGAAGCTGTAGCCACAGCCACTTCACCACAGTCAGCTGGCCCAGCCAACTACCCTCCTAGTTCCCAGAACAAGCCATGAGGTGAAGGGTGGAAAACAAGACCACTGTTAACCTGACTTCCTCCTCTCCACACCACTGTGCCTTCAGGAACCTGCCAAATGCTGCCAGTCAGGTGCATTGAAAATAGCTGATTGATGGCCCCACCAGGCTCTGCTGACAGCCAGCCATGCCCTTCCACACTCTTGAAGCTGAGGAGCTGCAACCTGCCACCCCTCCACCAGTCCACCATTGACCGGACAGATTCAGACAGGATTCTGCTATTCCTCAGCCGCCGCCACTGCTTCTTCTGCTTCTCGCATCTTCCTTGGCAACCCAAAATATTGTCCGCAGCACCACTGGCAGCATACCACACAGCAGAAGAAACCACCTTTCATGCACCCACAGCAAAATACAACAGACAAAAAAACCCTCAAATATTGTTATCCCATTCATCACCTATCCACCCAAGTCCATAAACATGTCCTACAAATACTGTAAGCCTGTCAAAAAGTGTGGCACTTTCTCTCTAAGAAAAAAAATGTTGCTAAAAAGTGAAACAGCCTTGCTTTCCATTGCAGAACTCATTGCCAGAAGCTCTGCAGATAGTGAAAATAATTTCTTAATACTGACTGGCTGCAAGGGCTAGTGAACCCTCATCACTCTTTGTCAGGCTTCATGCAGGCATTCTTCCTGTAAGCATTTCCAGCTAGCAGTGAACATCAAATGACCTCAGCAGAATCTCTCATGCCTAAACTCTGAATATTTCTATGCATGCTCACATTCCCAAATATAAACAAACTCTAAACAAAGCAGTTTGGGAGCACTGTTTGCATGTCCAGCATATATGATGATGGAGGGCTCAGATGTCAACTGCCCTATTTGCCAATTCTTTCTGTGTCCTAAATATAAGAGATGTGCACTTATGTGTTCCACTTCTCCTGCTTTCTCCCATTCCTGCATTGGTTTATGCCCCCACTGAGGTTGCAGTGATAAGAGACAGCTGGGTTTTTGCTGTTGCTTTTCACCCTCATTAATGGCTTTGTTTATCTTGCAATGGGTGTAAGAGTGTTTTTTCCCCAAGGACCAGGTTCTGACATGAGAGTTGAGATGGTAGAGGATGGAAAGAGTGGGAGGTTGTTCAGCACTCCTTCTGGCAACTTGTTTTCTTCCCTCTATGGGTAGGTTAGGGAATGGGATAGAGGTTATGCTTGATTGTTAACCAAGTAGATGTTGTGCAATGAGAGGAAAGATCTTGCTGAAAGTGAAGGCGATAGTAAGGACAGACATGCAGAGTAAGTGGAAGTTTCTTTTCTCCTCCGTTTTCTCTTCTTTCCTTTTCACTCAGGTTTGATCTGTGTGACCAGGTTCCATAGCATGATACAGGCCACTGACCCCTTCTCAATAATAGGAACACACAACACCACTGTCTACCTGCCCCCAGTCCACCAGGAAGGCAACCTGTGCCTCTTCCCTGCTATATGTCAAAAGTAGTGTTTTATAATTTGTGCTGACACAAGCAGTGCTGTCCAGTTCTGCTGCACCTCATGTCATTGTCAGCAAATGTCTCCACTCCAACTGGCTACTGTATGTCTTCTTCTTCCTCCTCCTCCTCCTCTCCAACAATTAACATATCAGAAGTGTCGAATATGAAGTGATGAAGTGAAGTCAATGGAGGACAGCTCCAAGGTCAGTCAATGGAAACTACATCTTCAAAGGCCCACCCATTCAAAAGAAAGTTTTTAAGGATTAAAGAAATGGGAATCCACTAACTGGGGGCTATGGGAAGTGCAGTCCAGGCAGAACGTAGGCCATCATCATTACCAAAGTGGAGGAAGGGGTTGAAATCTGGAAAGGTATTTTTTAATTAATCTTAACTCCAATCAGTTTACGCACAGTAGTCTAGCAGCTTAAAGTTGAAGCTAGGAAAAGCCCTCATTGTCCAAACACGAAGAAGGGAGTGGTAATGAAGCCTTACCAGTATTTTCCAGGTTGAAGGGCTCCATTTCACTGAGAAAGTGGAATGGGGATTCTATATTTCTTAAATAATAATTGTTGTCTTAATAAACATGAATATTTTCTGCCAAAACAATCAATATGAAGATATGACTGGATTAGATGCACTGTAAATAGGTGCTATGGAACATATACATATCTTTAAAAGACATAGTGGCAGAGAACAAAAGACACTGTTGGAGTCTTCTGTTATTGTGCCTCTTATTGTTTTGTTTTGTTTTTAGCTCCTGAACCTGACTTTGAGAAGTCACATAGCATTGACTTTGAGAAGCCACAAACCACATTGGTACTAACAAAATTTGGAAACTAGCTAAACATCAAGAGCCATATATTGCACCCCATGCTGACAGATGACCTTGCCCAGTGGCTTCATGTAGATGTTAAAACAGGAGTGGCAAGAAATGAACAATTATGTGCTTTGATTTCTAGAGCTTTAACATTACATAATAAGATACTGTGATCTGGGCAAATTAAAATAAATAGATTGTTTCAACTCCAGATAGAGTACAATTTTTACGGATTTCTTTATTTATTTATTGAAATAATTTATATGGCCACCCATCTCAAATGGGCAGCATACAAAGATTAAAACCAAGTTACAAATAATAACCCTTGATGCCCAGGATAAACAATACATCTCAATCATAAAACCACATCAGCAGCAGAACTCGCCTAACCTCCTCGGTAAACAACCAGATCTTCAGAGCCTTACAAAAAACTAACAGGATTGGGACCATCTGGATCTCCAGGAGGATTCTGTTCCACAAGGCAGGTGCTGCCACGGAGAAGGCACAACTCTTGGGTCCAACAAGATGACACCTCATCTCTTGATGAGACCCAGACATGCCTTTTCTGCTAGATCTCACAGAGCAAGCAGAAACAAAGCGAGAAAGGCAGTCCCACAAGTAGTCTGGCCCTATGCCATGTAGGGATTTATAGATGACACTCAGCACCTTGAACCACAGTAGAAGGCTACTGGGAGCTGGTGCAGCTTGTGGAGCAGTGGTGTTATATGAATGTGGTGAGAAACACCAAAAACTGCCCATGCCACTGCATTCTGGACCAGCTGCAGCTTCTGAATGCTCTTCAAGGACAGCCCCAAGTACCCGCATTACAGTAATCCAAATGGGAGGGGCCTGAGGCATAAGTCCTTATGAGCAAGGCCTCCTTGTCCAGAAATGGGCACAATTAGTGCATAAGACAAACCTTTGCAAAGTCTCCATAGCCACAGATGCAACCTGTTCTTTGAGCAGGAGCCATGACTCCAGGATGACCCCCAAACTGCGCACTGACTCTGACTGAGGAATTGCGTCCCCAGGCAGAATTAAAGGTAGAACACCTCCAGAGCCAAGGGGCCTTAAATCCACAGCCACTCAGTCTTGCCAGGATTGGCCCAGAGCCTGTTCTCCCCCATCCAATTGCTCACAGCCTCCAGGCACTGGAAAAGGACTTCAGCAGCATTGCCTTTTCTTTTCCTTTTTATTATATTGTTATACATCTTGATATATGTATTGCTTCAATACAGTGATATTTATATGATATGATTAGAGATTATTAACATTAAATTATTTAGATAGTTTTAAGTATTGAAAATAGAGATTCAGCAGCATTGCTTGTTTGGCCCAAGGTGGAGTTGTACAACCAGCTATCATCAGCATGCTGATGATATTGCACCCCATGCTGACAGATGACCACACCCTGTGGCTTCATGTGGATGTTAAACAAGAGTGGCAAGAGACCAGAGCTCTGATGCACTCTGTAAAGTAGGACCCTCGGGCTTGACTTCTTCTCCCCCTCCCCATGAATACTGACTGGAACCAGCCCCAAAGTAAGGACAAAAACCATCATAACACAATATTTCCCATTTCCAATCTTCTAAGTTGGGCCAGAAGGATACTGTGAAGCCACTGAGAGATCAAGGAAGGCCAGGTACTACCCAATCCCACCAGAGGTCATCCACAAGTGCAATCATTGCTGTCTCAGTACCAAAATCAGGCCTGAATTCTGACTGAAAAATGGTCAGCATAGGCACCGCTGCTAAATGTCACCACATTCCAGTGTTTTTCCTGTTATCCTCTCATTTTTTAAGGGACCTAGTTTCCACTATTATACTAAAGCAAAAGTAGGCAACCTTTTTGTGTTGGATTACTTCTTTAATTTTAAGAGCAAAATTAAGGTAAGTGCGGGAAGAAAGTAACTGTAATCAGAGACTTGCCTGTTCAAAAAAGGGCGGCTAGGTTAGATATGGCCAGTCACAAAACACCTATTTTTCAGGAGATGTACCCCCATGTCTGGAAGATCCCTAGAATCCCAGTGGAAATTATATGGGCCCATTAAGCATTGCAATAGCCTTTTAAAAATGTCAGATACGGTAGGGTACCTGGCAGACACAAAGAATGGTGACTGGGAACAAATTAACTAGGAACAAATTAACCAGCATCAAACAGTTCAGAGCAGCACTAGTAGTTAATGCCTCCCTATAGGAGACACGTGTTCCTTCTTGTTTAAAAGAGGTAGGTATAAGGATTATTAAATACATCTTTCCTTGATAAACTCAAGAACTCAAATTTAAACAGGTTTCAAGAGAAAGTAAGGGCCTCACAATACCAGATGCATTTGGAAGACTGACATAGCTCCAGACATTCATTATCAAATTTTTGCCCAGCATGGGACTGAGATTACTTTGACCAGCTTTGTGGGGATTCTGTGCTGGATATCAGATGGGGGGAAGTTCACCTCTATAAATTCTCTTGAACCCCTTGACAGACAGACAGATCGATCTAAAATCCATGGAATATATTTGATAGGCTTGGGCCTTGATGACATTATTTTGCAGTCATTCCTTTGTCTCATGTAGTATCTGATAAGTGGTGTTATAAGATTTTGTTAAGATATGCAGGCAGTTTAACACCTACATGAATCCACTAGGAGAAGTCATCAAGCTCTGGGGTAAGGTATTAGTTTATTTAATTGATGACACCTAGTCCTGATGTCAGACTTGTGTCCATTAATTATTTTGTACAATTCATTTGTCCTATATAGAATCCAAAGGGGCATTGTTGGCAGATGATGGCACATGTTACATTGGAGGAAGAGCATGTGAAGGCACTTCTAAACTTGTCTTTGTAACTGTTAGGGCAAACCTCAAAGTAGACAAAACAGTACTTAAAACAAGGACAAAATAATATCAGACCATTTCAATTTCCCAGGACACTCCACAACGGACTTCAAAGTGGCTGTTTTGGAAAAATGGGATTTTAACAGCACCATCTAGTGAGAAACTGCTGAACTCACATACATCAAAAGGTTTCAGGCAATCTCAGGTCTCAATGAACACAATGGGTTTTTTTTATACATTACAGTTGTTAATAGATAAGATACATATAATCTGTCTCACATGTAATCTGTATCTGCATAACCAAACTATCTTTTCCTCCCCTTTTCCCCAACTTTTCCCCTCCCACCTCACCACAATTTAAATCTTACACCAGTCTAGCCACTCTATACATCTGATGAAGTAAACTGTAAGCTAGAGCTCATGAAAGCTTATGCCTTTTAATAAAATGTGTTAGTCAGAAAAGGTGCTACTAGACTTTACATTTTTGGACCATCTGATAATGTATGTTCATTTTTTATTGAATACCTAGTAAGTACTCAAGGAATTTAAAAATTAAAAAACTAAAACAATATAAAAAGTTAAAAACATAATTTAAATGTAATATTAAAAACAATAAAGAATTAAAAGCCTGAAAGAAGATATGTACCTTAGTATTTTTTCTAAACACCAAGGGGAGAGGAAATTGTCATTCAATGTTTAATAGTACAGTTATTTTGATAAAACAGGTGCAATCAATATATAAGTGTAACATATTCTTCTGTCTATTGTACTTGATTAAGTGTAATTTTAAGCTTTTTTGTTCTTCTTTTGGTCTTGACTATAAATCAAATGTATTATATACAATATATATTCTAAAGAGTGGAAATGCAGCTCTAGTGAGTTTTTTCCATAGCTTGGAGAGAAACCCTCTTGCATTGTGTGCCAGAAAGATGGGCCTGAACAACTTTGTAATAAGAGGCATCTTACATAATATGGTCTATCCCTTAATATACAGGTAGTCCTCACTTACCGACTGCCTCATTCAATGATCATTCAAAGTTATGACAGCACTGAAAAAGTACTTTTTCATCACACAAATTTCTATCACACAGACTATTCACACTGCTACCAAGCTTCTAGAACCATCATGGCCACTTTCACTCTAATGGGTTTATTTGTTTACCCCAAAATATGGGCAAATTGGCAAATTTGACAGTGAAATAAAAGCTAATGTTAGCACCAACCAGACTTTCAGAGGACATTCCATAACTAGGGAGCCCTATATAAAAAGATCCTCAAGTTTTTATATAATGTATCACTTCTGACGGTGGGAGGAAAGCCCTATCAGTAGATTTAATACCTGACCCAGGGTTTAAATATGAAGGTCCAAGCTACTGACGGAGTTAAACTTCACCTTTAACGTTTCCTTACAGCAATTTAATCACTACATTCTACACCAGCTGCATCTTATGAAGCTTATCAAGGGCAGATGTACTACAGCAACAGAAAGTTACCAGATTATGAATTATAGTGGTTAGGCTATCACTGCTGAGGAATGGGCTTACCTATACTGGCCAGTCAAAGCTTGCCAAATACACTCCAAGCCACATGAATTACCAGTGACAAAAATATACTACATTTACTACTTGTCAGGCCCAGCCAAGTTCAATTATTCTATTGTTTATACCATATAGGCAGAATCATACCAAACTAAATCTGTACTACTCTAACCTAGCGGATATTCCCTGGGAGATTCTAGGGAGTGGCTACCTTAAATCTCTTTCTCTTCCCACGCTCCTGCTTCAGACTGTGCTGCCTCTTGTCTCCCCCCCCCCACTCCCCTGGAATGTGCTCCCTCCTTCCTAAGAACCTGGTGCTCTATTGTATTCCATCACACTACTGCTGCTACTACTATTATTATTACTCTGTTGTTATTATTTCATGCTACTTCTGAATGTAAATAATTCTGAAACTATTTAAAAGCTCATCAAAAATCAGAATTAAAATCAATTAATAATGATGTTAGAACGGATTAACGACTATGGAAGGTCAAACTAAAAAGGCAGGTTTTTTTTAGGTCTACATATGTCAAAGTTCATGCCTGGTGTTCAACAAATGAGAAGTCATTTCCACCACTGCGCAGAAGGCTGTCTAATGTTTGTTTGTTTGTTTGTTCCTCAAATGTATATGGCTGCCCATCTCACGAAAGAGTGACTCTGGGCAGCATACAATAAAACATGTACATGTTTCACCATCAAGCAGCAGTTTGTAAGCCACAATAGAGAGAGTAGCCAATGGAGATCATCTTGGCTAAGGCAACAAGGCCAAATGAGAGGCAGCAAACCCCCCAGTTTCCCTCTCATGGTCTCTGGGTGCCCCAGTTCCCTCCTCTCTGGTGAGTGAGGCATGCAGGTGAGTCCAGGGCATTGGATCTGCCTTGAAAATGGACAAAGAGGTGGCAGCAGGAAGGGGGGGGTGCAGCTAGAAGGAGGCAAAAAGTGGGATAGAAGGAGTTGTAGTGACTAAGATCTGTGTCTGATTTACCCCCATTTTGCTTTTGAGCACAAACAGCATCAAGTCTCATGCTAATTGCTGTATCCTTAAGACATATTACTTAAATAAAATAAACATTATTCATGACTTATGTTTTATTATTGTTGTATATTTTCATTTATTTGCCACAGAGATGAATGTGGCCCACCATCCACTCTCAGACATGGCCTCTGGCCCCTATGTGGAAGAAGTTGCCAACCCCTGCTTTACAGCATCATACTGATTTATAAAACAGACTTGCCAACTTCTAAAAGTAGTTAAATATGTCCTTAAATTCTTGCTAACAGAATATATTAAAAAGAAATAAAAAGATAATTCTGTTTTTTGAATAAACCAAGCCAGTTCCTTACCTGTCTGCTGTGTCACCCACCACCTTTCCTCCTGAACCATTTATGGAGTCTTGCCTTGTAAGCCCTTGAGATCTACTTCGTTCCAAGGTTGACTGTTCTTGCAGCTTTGCTTTTTTGTCCTGAGGTGCTTTTTCATTCTGCAGTCCTCTAAAAACCTCTTGATCAGACTTCTGTGGGGTGTTAGTTCCACTATTATAAAACCAAGCTCCAGATTTTGTGAGGATTTCTTGTTGCTTTCGGCATGAATTACACACCCACATTACCTATGTATAATATGCAGAAAATATTGATATCAGTTTTTTAAAAGAAAGCATGACAAGTGCACACTAAAAATGAGGATTAATAACAGATTAACTCTTTCAGCATTAAAAATAATATTAAGTGACAATGTTTTAAATACAATTTTAACAGAAATTTTTAAACAAATTTAACAATTTGTTTAATCTTATTACTCAAATAAAGTCTGATGCCCACACAGGTCCTTTTTTAATACAATAACATAAACAACACATCTTATGGAGTTTAATCCTTGGTAAGTAAGTAATTTTCTTAAGATTACAGTCTACACATCTTAGAAATAATTTTTCTATCAGTAATTTTGACTTTATACTGCCATAATTAAAACATACTGAATAGTTTTAGTTAACCATCAGATCTTAGGAGCCAAGCTGAAGTTATCCAGTCAAGCATTCTGTTTCCTGCAGTACCTCCAGAAAACCCAGGTTTGAAAAAAAAATAAACATCTCCTATTGTTGCTGCCCAGCAGTTAAAACACATATTATCTTTGATTGTGGAAATGAAATCATAAAATGTAATACATTAAAACATTCAAAATGTACATAATATTTTATTAATAACAGCATCACTTTATGCAAGGGACTACTACATAAAAACTCCCAAACCCCAACCCTGAATCTGGAACGTATTATCAGCAGGCAGTTTTTATGGAAAATCATGAAAATGCCCATGGGTGTGCCACTGATGTACTGATATATATTTTCTCCCAAATTAAATAATAGTAGATGAGTATGAAATGGCAGAAGCTTGGTAGTGAAATGTGTGGTAGCACCATAAGGAATAGTAGGAGAGTTTTATCTTTGTTGATTCAGAGCCTAACAGCCAATGGTTATCCTGAAACTCCAGTCCTCAACATTTTCAAGGACTTTTAATTATACCACTGTGCCTTGTAATTTCATATCAGAAAAAAATGTTAGTTCACTCAAAAAAGATAGTCTTTTATCACTTTAAAAGCTAACAAAATCACAATTGGGTTCAGAATTATGTAGTTGACTTAATATCTCCATTTTCAGGAAGGATGACTGGCTTCTTCAGTATGAAAGCCAGTATTCCTGCAGGCTAACTCATCCAATTTTATAATACCAGTTCTTCCACCTTACATATACTTCCAGTTAAATCCAGACTAAAGAATAATCCCAGAATTATTGTTTTCCTATTTTGATGTGTGTAATGTGGTATCTTTTTGATTGTTCTAACGATTGAAATTGTAAGTCACCTTCAGGGAAATACTTGTAAAATACATAAAACTACATAATAGCCAAAGAGAGGTGCTGTATTTAGTCTGTCCAGTATCATTCTTGGGTCCATTTCAGTTACCCTACCTCCTGGTACTGTGGCTTCCCATCAAGTGTTCCACCTCATTTCTGTAATAGAATAAAAGTTACACCAGAATCTTATGATGTTGGAAAGCATTTTAGACATTTTCTGTAAAAGTTCTATCTAAAATGTTCAGGGGCAGAGGCATCAAAAACCTTGGAAAACTTTATCTAACCTTTAAAAAACACCTTAAAATGGAAAAGCAAGGAGAAAATTGGAGAATAGGCTCCTTTAATTGCTAAATCAAGTGTCTCATAAACCATAACATGCCAAGGCCTCTAAATAATCCTTTGGGTGGATCATAGAAATAAGCAATAGAAGCAGCGGGTAGATAAAGTAGGAAGGAAGGCCAAGAGCTCTCTCATCAGGAAAAGAAAAGTAGCCTCAGGCTTCATTCTCTGCAGATCAGCATCACTTTCAGCTGAGAGTAAAGTTGCAGGGACAAAATCAGTTATTACTGCTTAACAGGATCTATTTACAAAATAAAGGAGTAAAAAAGGAAAGAATAAAGAGAATAAACAAACAACTCTTTCAGCTGTTCTGTTCTCCAAAGCACATATTGGAAGGAGGAAGGAAGAAGACAATGTGGCACCATCTGCTGGTTGAGTTGCCACTGTGAATGGATGATTGATTCCTCCTCTTGGATGAAAGCCAGAGGAATTGATGGTGGGTGAATGGAAGGGAGCCCTCTATCAGCTGGTGGGAGCAGCAGATGAGGGTTCCTGTGACTATGTGTATGAATGTGATGTAGTAGTGTGTGTGAGTGTGTTATAGTGAATGGGGAGGTGATAGCTGGGTATCCTGATGGGGCTGAGAGCTAGTGAAGCTAAAGTGCCTCAGGGTGCCTGGCTTCCTGTCCCAGGGATGATTGAAGAGGACACTGAGAGGTCCCCAGTCTTGGGTCTTGGGGGGCTGAGATTTGGGGATGGGGCTGTCATTGGGGGAGTGGAGGCGGGCCATAGGATTACAGTGGTGACAGGTGTGGGGAGATATGGTGGGAGACAGGGAGTGGGACACTCTTGGGGAATGTGAGACCTTTGTCTTATATCAGTTTCACATTCCAGCTCCTTGGTCTCAGCCCCAATACCCTGTCAGCAGACCTTCATGGCCCTGGCTTTCGGCTGCTGCTTCTAAATGCCAGGTCGATCTGTAATAAGGCCTTCCTCATTGATGACAGCGCTGACCTGGCACATATTACCGGGACCTGGCTGAGTCCAGAAGAAGGGTAGCCCTTTCGGAGATATGCTGGGTCCAGCTGGGTTTTGGGTGTGGCAATAGCCAAGACTCCAGGGCGGGGGTGTGTGGTGACTGTCATCCTGGAATCTGTTACTGTAATGGAAGGCATGTGCAAGGAGGATACTGGAATGGAAGATCAAGGCTATCAGGAGGGAGGGAGTGCATTCCAGGAGAGGGCACAAGGCAAGTGCTTTCTCAGCCCGCAACAAGACCGTGAGAAGAAGAGGCTTAGGCTAGCCCCTCCCTAGAGTCTCACGGGGTATATCCACTAGTTGCTTCAGCATAGATTTAGTCTGGTGAGATTGTCTTTAGGGTGTAAGCAAATAAAGGAACTATACTGGACTGCACTGTCTCATCATTGTTCTTGGGCTGGGCCTGACATCAATCTCGTCAGACTAAATCTATGCTGAAGCAACTAGTGGATATACCCCATGAGACTCTAGGGAGGGGCTAGCCTAAGCCTCTTCTTCTCACAGTCTTGTTGTGGGCTGAGAAAGTGCTTGCCTTGTGCCCTCTCCTGGAATGTACTCCCTCCCTCCTGTTAGCCTTGATCTTCCATTCTAGCATCCTCCTCACACGTGCCTTCCATTACACTTACGACTTTCAGGTGCGCTGCACCACAAGTCACAGGATGAGACCCTGTTCATTAAGTTGAGCTGTAGGGATCACTTGGGATTGTTGCTGTTGTACCACCCTTCCTGCTACATAGCAACCTCCCTGCCTGAGCTCCTTGACTCCATTTCTGGGTTAGTAGTGGAGTTCCCCAGACTTATGGGGGACTTCAACCTGCCTTCTCTAGGAGTGGGGTCTGAGGCGGCTTCGGCGTTCATGGCCACCATGATGGCCATGGGCCTGTCCCAAATCATCCAGAGCCCAACACGGGACAGCAGTCACACACCAGATTTGGTGTTCCGGTCAAACCAGTGACCATGTGATCTGAAATTGGGGGTGTTCTTGTAATGTAGCCTTGTCATGGTCAGATCATGCCCTGATTTCCATGGGATTCTCTAGTGCCACTATCCACTGCAGGGAGGCTGGACCCATTAGATTGGTCCACCACTGGCAACTGATGGACCCAGATGGCTTTCAGAGGGCGCTGGGGGCTGTTCCTGTTGGTCTGCTGCATAGTCCATCCAAAGCCTTGGTCACTTCTTGGAATAAGGGAGTAGCTGAGGTGTTGGATCAGATCGTGCCCGTGCAACCCCTCCCGTACTGGGGATCCCATCACTCCCCATGGTTCATGGAGGAGTTGAGGAAGAAGAAATGCGAGAAGAGACATCTAGAGCATCACTGATGCTCAACAAAGGATGAACGTGACTGAACATAGGTTAGAGCCACTATTAAGGCCTAGCTTGTGGTGGTAAAGGCAGCGAAGTGTCAGTACTTCTCTGCCCTTATTGTGTCCGCAGATAGCCACCCCACAGCTCTGTTTCAGGTGACACAAGCCCTCTTGGGTAAAGGGGGCTCGGGGAACCTCTTGCAGAGGTGTGCGGAGGAATTTGTTCAGCATCTGTCGGACAAAGTTGCTCGGATTCATTCACAGTTGGACACCGGCCTTGTTGCGGGTCCAAAGGAGATGCCTGGGGAGGAGTCGTGCCTGGTTATCTGGTAACAGTTTGAACCTGTTGGACCTGAGGAAGTGAACAGGGTCCTTAGGACTGTGAGCTCAGCCATCTGTTCTTTAGATCCATGCCCCTCCTGGCTTGTTAAAGCGGCCTGGGGGGTGTTGTCTGAATGGGTTCTAGCAATGGTTAATTCTTCTTTGAGTGATGGGGTTGTTCCTTTACCTCTTAAAGAGGCTTTGGTTTGCCCCCTTCTCAAGAAGCCATTGCTGGACCCTACCACAGATGCAAGGGTATTGTAATGGTATGTGGGAATGACCTTGAGAGGGGAAGAGATGCTGCCTAGGGAATTATTAGATAAAAGGGGGAGGAGCCTACAGCTGAATAACAGGCACAGAAAGAAAGTTAGAAAGGATCCATCCTAATTTATCAGGCTGTAAAAAGAGATGGCAGGAGATTTGTACTTTCAGACTTACAAGATTCTGTTAATGTAGCCTTGTAATAAAGTAGAATTAGCTCATCTTTTCGGGTTTCCTGTCTGGTCTACCTTGTGTTTTGGGGGAAGGTGGTTGAGAAGGTGGTTGCGCAACAGTTTCAGAGGACCTTGGATGAAGCAGATTATCTGGCTCCTTTTCAGTCAGGATTCAGACCTGGGTGCGGGATGGAAACAGCATTCGTCGCACTTTTGGATGATCTCTGGCATGGGTGGGATGGGGGTTGTGCATCCATCCTTGCCCTACTTGACCTCTTAGGACTTTCAGTACCATCAACCATGGTATCCTTCTGGATTGGCTCAGAGGACTGGGGGTGGGCTGCTGATGATACCCAATTATATATATCTGCCCCTGGAGAATTAAGTGATGCCATGAATGTCTTATCCTGGTGCCTGGAGGCTGTGAGGGTCTGGATGGGGAACAACAGGATTCAGCTGAACCCTGGTAAGACTGAGTGGCTTTGGGTTTTGGGGCCCACTGGTTCTAGAGCTATGCCATCTTTGGTGATGGATGGGGTTGCACTGCCCCAGACAGACCTGGTGAGCAATCTGAGGGTCCTCCTAGACTCACGACTCCTGCTCAAAGAGCAGGTGGCAGTCATGGCTAGGAGGGTCTTTGCACAGCTTTGTTTTGTGTACTACTTACACCTGTTCCTAGATCGGAGGCTCTGGTCAGAGTCACTTATGCCTTAGTCACTTGTGGACATGGTCTACATGGGGCTGCCCTTGAAGAGTATCCAGAAGGTTCAACTGGTACAGAATGTAGCCACAGGCAGTTATGTGTGCTCCCAGAACAGCACGTCACACCTCTGCTCCACAAGCTGCTCCGGCTGCCAGTTTGCTTCTGGGTCCAATTCAAGGTGCCACTTTTAACCTTTAAAGGCCTTCATGGCATGGGACCGGGTTATCTGAGGAACCGCCTCTCCCTGCTTACATCAGCCCGTCCCACTAGATCTGGCAGAGAAGGCATGCTGCGGGTACCATCTGCTGGGGACTTACATTTCATGGATCCCAGGAGGTGGGCCTTCTCTGCCACAGCACTCACCTTATAGAACATTCTAACTCCCCCCCCCCCACCCAAGTTAGGTTAGCTCCATCCCTGTTAATGTTCCGGAAATCTCTTAAGACCTGGTTATGTCATCAAGCCTGGGGGTCCCAAGGAACTGGTGACATTCTAAGATGGCTCCACTATTGTGGTTGATATATTCACTCTCTCCATGCCTTGCTGCTTGTATATTTTAATTTTTAATATTTTAATTTTTAATAATGATTGCTGTATATTTTTATAATGATTGTTTCTATATATTTGTTGTTTTACCTGATTGTTGTACGTTGCCCAGAGTCACTTCTTGTGAGATGGGTGGCTATACAAATTTGATAAAACCGTAGGAGATCTCACAACTATTTTCCACATACATTAATAGGAGTTCTAGATAGAATTTTAATTCTCTTCTACAATGTCATTGCTCTGACCAATATTGGAGCCCCCTCACAACTGCTTTAAAGTAAACAAGGTAGGGAAAGTATGCAGAGCACAGCTTCTGAAATTCTTTCCAACCCTTTCCCAGCAATGACCATACAGTTATCTGTATTTTCCGCTGTGTAACAAAAGAATATGTTGTGCCTCTGTACATTTGTGTATGTCTATATACAGGGAAACACAGGATACTACTCTGTAGTATCCAAATGACTGGAGGAAAGATGTAAAGGAGCTTAGAATGGAACAGTCAGCAACATTCCAAGCCACCGTTCAATTGCTTCTCATATCAGACTACATTGGGAATTTTTTAATTATTTTTTTTCTCCACAGCACACATACTGACCCAGACTATTTTCGAACTCAGTCTTTCTTTTGCTAGCTTCTAACACCAAGCTTGGTCCACTTCCCTGCTGTTTCCAGAGCATTATTTTGCGAATGGACAGTCAGAGAAAGTCCCGAGCCCCTTTATATAATTTCTTTCCAATATTCTGTTGGATTGGAAAGTATACAGGTAGTCCTGTTAATGATAGCAATTGGGACCTGAATTTCCATCGCTAAGCGACATGGTCATAAAGTGCAATGTCCGTGTTCGCTTAGTGACAGCAGTTCCAGAACTTCCCAGTTGCTGTCAGTAAGCAAATTTTGTGCCATCGTCAAGCAAGGAGATCATTTAGTCACTATGTGTGACCTCCTGCTGGTTTCCCCATTGACTTTGCTTGTAGGAAGCCAGTAAAGAAGGTTGCAAATGGTGACTACATGATTGCAGGACACTGCAACATCATAATCACAAGCTGGGCACCAAACACCCAGATCGAATTACTTGATCATGGGGACGCTGCAACGTACGGAACTTCGAGGACCAGTCGTAAGTACCACTCATTCAGCGCCATCACAAGTTTGAATAGTCACTGAATGAATCATCATCAAGCAAGGACCATCATTTACCATCTGTAAAAAAAAATCAGATTAGATCATATCTGATTTGGGTTGGTGAAATGTTTCTAATGCTAAAGGTAATCAGAAACTGAAGTTTTATGAAGTTATCATACATAGAATTTATAGAATTTATAAATACTCCTTTACTAGATGGCATAGTAAATTGTCACATAAAGAAATTGTGGTAAATTGTGAGCTTTGGGAACCTGAATACCAGAGATAAGAGGTCATTCCATAGAGCAGATAACTGCACACATGGTCTATCGCTGCACAATTATCAACAAGCCATGACATGTGATAGAATATCCTGTAAATAATACTGTTACTTAGGAGGCTCGTGCAACTAACTCTAACTCTAACTAGAGCCTGGTTAAATGATTCATGGCCTTTCCTGATTCTGTTGCTATGAAAAATAATATATGAGCAGCAGATTAGTGACACTTTGCCTCAAATTCTTCAGCAACTTCATATACTGTAAATATTAAGTAGCACTGAATACAAGATAATACATTGGAGCAAGGAACAGTAATCTTATCAGGGACCAACCTTATCCCATAGATAGCACTTCATACAGCTGATTGAGGAAAATATTGTAGTCAATAGTAACAAAACTGGGATATCAGGAATAACAGTAACAGAAGCATGCTCCTTCTGTCCTTCTTGTTGTAAACACTGTTCATAGAGAAATAAATGTATTCACCTCCATAACCAGACCAGAGTAAAGATTCAAATTGATCTAGAGAATCAGAATTCTCTATGAATGCTTATAGATGGATTGCCAAATCAAATCAAACCTTTATTACAGCCTAAGCACAACAATAAAATACATAGTCCTGTAATTATTAATAAAACTTTTTTTAAAAAAATGCAGTAAAATTATATACAATACATTATTATAGTAACTGTAGTACAAATAGCAGTGGCAATCACCAAAATTTGTGCTAAACTTCAGCTGTAGGTAGGATGGATACAACAAATGATAACACAAAATTAGGCAACTTGGAAAGATAAGTCAGGGTCCTGGTCAGATAAAAGCAGTGACAGATAGACATTGTGTTCTCTACCAGGGTAGTTCTTTAAAATGGAATAAATATATATCTTCCTTGATTCCCTATAGAGAGAGCAGCAAAGGAGCATATGGCTTAGGGATTCCACAGAGCCATCTCCACAAGGACATAAGCACTGCTGAAAAGGGATGTTTTTATACCATTCCCACAGAACTGCAGAGGGTAGAGCATCCAACCGGGCCAAGGTAAAAGCCAGATGAAATTTCAGAATTAGAATTGAAGAGGGATAAGATGATGGCACATGCCCATTTGAAAAAAATCCATAAACTGTAAGGTTGGATACCAGGCTTGAACTAATTTGAAAATCAATATCCCAGATATATTGTTTAAGATGACTCCTGGCATTTTCAAGCCCTAATGGACAGAGACTTTCCAAAGAAAGTCCTAAGGACTGGAGTTTGCTATTAGCTTTTGTTAGCCAGGTTAATTTCAAACAGTCTCTGAGAATCAGTGGATTCAGGAAGATTGGCAATTCATCCTCAAGCATTCTTAGAGAATTTCTTCGAGCAAAAGGGAGAGGGTAGCAAAAGCCCACAACCAAATATATCACCAAACATTGGGCAAAAAATACAGGAGAAAAAGGGAGAAGCATCTAAGTGGAGTGGGATCTTAGAGATAGGCAAGAAACTACAACAGCAAAGTCAGTAGGGAATACCACTCAGAGTTCAGATGCTTCTACCTCAGTGCACAGAGAATGGGAAACAAATAGGGAGAACTTTAAATCCTAATCAAGAAATACAAATATGTCGTCAATATTATTGGAACTTGGTGGGACGATACACATACTGTAATTGGAATATAGGTAGTCCTCAACTTACACAAGCAATCCATCTCTAAGTGATGCAGTCGTAAGCCACAACTGCATCGCTTAACAATGGCAATCCCAGCAGTTGTCATTAACCAAATCCCATGGTTGTTGGGCAAGGCAACTTCCTGCTGGGTTCCAACAACCAAGCAAGGGTCAGGGAGGGTGCCATGAGAGTGCCTCAAGGTTGCGCAAGGATGTGAGGGAGGCATGGCAAGACTCAGAGAGGGTGCAGAAGGGTGCAGGAGGGTGTGAGGGAGGTGCAAGCACAGAGGGGCTGGGGGAGAGTGTGCAGGTGGGGGAGGCTTACCCCAGTGACTTGCGACTTTCCCTGCCAACTTCCCCACTGACTTTCTGGGGAAGCTAGGTAGAGAAGGTTGCAAATAATGATCACGTGATCATGGGGCGCTACAACTAATCGTGAGTACGAGCCAGTTGCCAAGCACCCAGAATGCAGTCACATGACCACAGGCTGCTGAGGTGGCCGGAATGCCAAGGATCGGTCGTAACCACCATTTGTTCAGCGCCATTATAATTTTGAACAGTCGCCGAACAAATGATCGTAGGCCGAGGACTACCTGTATAGCCCAAGAAGATTACAACTTCCTCAAAAGGAACAGACTCAACAGAAAGGGAGTTTTATGATGAGCTGTATATAAAGAAAGCATATGCCTATGCAGTAATTTATGAATCAAAACATGGAAATCCTGTTGAGAGTATTTGGTTAAGAATAAAAGGAGATCAAGGAGAATTCCAAGAGAGGCATGACAAAGTGAAGACATCATGAAAGTGGAGCCAACGACCACAGCAAAGACCAAAGAACCAGTGAGTAGACCAGTTCTTCAGAACCTCTCCAGACAAGGAAAGGACAGGAGATTGCCCACGTGTTCCAGACGGTTGCTCCTCTCAAGGAGACTGTAGGACAGTGGTCTTCTGCCAGTTTGAATGCTGGGAAATGAAGGGATTAGACATCTTGCTTGCAACCGCGGCAAAGCCTTTTAAAGGACACTAAGTTTGCAAGCCTCGCTTTCTAATCACTTTTGGAAATTGCCTATTAATCCTCTTAAAGCTATTAGAGACCTTTGGAATGACAAGTTTGAAAAGTCTCCAGGTGAGTTTAGCTTCAACTCTGAATAAAAGAAAAAATAATTATAAGCTTAAGAACTTCATAGAATCATATGGCTGGAAGGGACCTTGGAGGTCTTCTAGTCCAACCCCCTACCCAAGGCAGGAGTCCTCATACTATCTTGGAAAAATGGTAGTCCAATCTTTTCTTGAAAACCTCCAGTGATGGAGCACCCACAACTCTGGGAGGCAAGCTATTCCACTGCTTAATAGTTCTCACTGTCAGGAAATTCCTCATTATTTCCAGGTCAGATCTCCCTCTAATAAGTTTCCACCCATTGCTTCTTGTCCTACTCTCAGGTGCTATGGCGAATAAATTGATGCCTTTCCTGTGGCAACCCTTCAAGTATTGGAAGATGGCTATCATGTCTCCCCTCAGTCTTCTCTTCATTAAGCTAAACATACCTAGTTCCTTTAGCTGTTCTTCATAAGATTTAGCCTCCAGACCTCTTATCATCTTCATTGCTCTTCTCTGCACTCTTTTTAGGGCCTCAGCATCTTTTTTTATTGTGGTGACCAGAACTGGATGTAGCCCAAATTATTTCAAACTTAAAAATAAAACTTTAAAAAAATTTAAAAAATGTTTTTTTAATTAAAACAAACTTAAATGTATTTCAGACTTAAAGAATTTGAAATAAACAGCAAAAAGCTAAATAAGATTTTGATCTAAGAAAGCTAAAAATGGATTTAAAAATTGGAATATTGACTTTTACTATAAAATTTTAGAATTAACTATAAAAAATAGTTTCTCATGGGAACTAGACTTATTTTGGCTGTCTTAGGTTCATAACATAGATAAGCAACTTTATGATTTTAGAAGCTGGATACCAGAGGGGACTAAAGATTCCAAGTAGATGGGTGGGGGGGAATATAAGCCTGTACAAAATGACATAAAATGTCATAACATTGGAAAGATTAAAGGAGATATTTGAAGAATGGAGCCAGAAATTAGTAGCTACAATATCAACAGAGTCAGTAATGATGTCTGACTCTATGGATAGACTATGTCCAAAAGATGTCAATGAGGGGATGACAGATATAGAACAAATTTTGTTTGACAAGACAGAGAAAGTATCAAAAGTGGAACTACAAATGAAAGGCCAAAAGAATGATTTGGAAAAGGATATTTTATTGGATATACAAAAGAAACTGACTGAAGTTTTAAAAATTAAAGGGGAAATACAAATGACAAATCAAGAGAGTGACCTGGAAAATGTTTTCTTATTTGATCTACAAAAGAAGCTTGATGAAGTCTGTGCAATTGGATAAAAAAGAATTGAAATCAAATCCTATGACAATATTTGAATGAATTAAAAATTAAGCCTGTTAGAAGTAAAAGGAAAGACTATAAAGTTGGTTTATTTGATCAGGGTTAAAATAAGACTTATTTTTGTAAAGTTCTGGCAATCCTTTATGAACTTTTTGCTGACACCAGGTTGAAAAATTGATGTTTTATGGATTTGCTTATAGATAAGGGATGGGATATGGGATGATAAAATATTGGTTTGTAACCTTATGGGGGGTGGTTACTAAATTTATCTATACTTGTTGTAATGAAGGTTGGAAGTCACTTCTTTATATATTTCTTTGTTCTTTCTTTTTTTCCTTGCACTTTTTATTCTTTGTATTCTATTCTCTTTCTTTAAGTTTAGTTTGTATTCATTTTTACTACTGTATTCAAAATCCTTAATAAAAACTATATTTAGACCAAGAATAAAAGGAGATTAGCACAAAAAGTCATATCATTGTGGTAGTTTATTATAGCTTGTTTTGACAGGAAGAAGATATGGATGAGGCATATCAGACATCCAAACTTTCAAAAAGGCATACAAAAGAGACAATAGGAGATTCTAACCACCCTAAAATCTAACTCTACCAAGAGTCAAAGGTCTAACAAATTCTGATCCTCTTTTGCTGACAATTTCATTTGTCAGAAGGTGAAAGAAGTAATAAGGAGTTCTGATACCCTTGACCTAATCCTGACCCAAAGAGAGGAATTAATTGAAGTGAAGTGACAGGAATCTATTGTACTGTTGCCTTTTATTCATTTATGCTGTTTTAACTAAATATATCTGAATATAATAAGTTAATTAAAAAGATTATTTGTTCATTAAAAACAGTATAAACAAATATGGTTTGAAAAGATATTGTTATAGCATCCCACTTTTAAAATCATCATTACATTTCTTAAATGCATACAATAAATTACTACAGATTTCTATCACATGTCTTACAAATTTATGGAAAATAGGATGTAATTAAAATTGTTAAAAATAATTAATACTAATTATTAAAAAAATTAATACTAATAACACATTAATAATTATAAATATGTATTGGATAAATTATTAAAAACAATTTTCTCAAATTATAGCATTTTAGAACATGTTTCAACTTATTTTTCTAATATTACATATATACCACCTAAATTTAATTATATTATCTGCATTCAAATAGAAACTTATTAAAATATTTTTAAAATTAATACATTTTAAAAAGCGGAAGATGGTTTATTTTGAAAGACAGCAACCTCATGAGAAACTTGACTATTCATAGCAAAGGATGAGACACCATCTTGTGTTTAATAGTGGTATTGCTGTACTCTCAAATAACATTGAACATGATAAAAATTATTCCCTGCATGTTTACTTAGAAGTAAACATTATATCAGCAGGTATTATCTAGCATTATATTCAACAGTAGAGCTGTTTTTAATACCAGACACTTTAATTCTCTGCCAAAAAGAAAAAAGAATCAGTGTGAAATCAGCTGCTTTCCATAGAATAGAAACAAAGGCCTCGTCTAAAATTCCACCCCTTTTTCAAATTCTCTTGAGGAAAATATACTTGAAGAATTGTTATTTATTGATCAAACCACAACTGACTATGACTATTCTTCAAAGCAACTGTGTTGTAAATGGACTTCACTAAACTACATCCTTTGAAGCACATTTAATTTTGGGAAGAGACAACTAGGGTAGGGGTGGAAGAAAGAATACAACAGCCCTCTTCCAATACGATAAAGAATGTTACCCAGAAGAAGATTGCAGAGGATTGGACAGAAATATGGTGTTAAGTTACAAGAAGGCAGATTCTGGTTGAATGTAAAGAAAAACAGACTTTTAACAGGTGATGGTTTTAATTACTATTTTAATTTTAGCTCAATTTCATTATTTTATATATTAATAGTCTTGCTTGTTTTTATAGCATATACAACTATACTGTATACCATAATATATAAGGATTGTGTTAATTGGTAGTATAAGCCCTTCAAGAAAAATGCCAAAATGTTCAAGTCTCTACTAACTCTGTAAATTTACAATAAAGATTCATAAATGACAGAAATAAAAATAGCCTTCTGCACTTTTTAATCAATTACCCTATTTCACAACTGTATATAAAGGGACACTGTACATTTTTGTGAAAAGTATTCACTTCCTGTTGGATTTCTGCATTTTTGCTTATCTTTGTCACTGAATATTATCATAGTCCTACTAATATATAAATGGAATCTAGGTAAAAAAATAACAGTTTGGTGATTTTTTCAATTATTTTATAAACAACATCATTCAACATGCAATGTTCTACTGTGAAAACATAACTGCTCTCCAGTCAGTTTGTTTAAAGGATCAGGGTAACTAGGATCAGTTTTGTGAGTACTTCATTAAATAATCAGGACTGATTAAGGTCAACTCTGCCCCATAGAAATCTCACAAACTTTAGCTCCTTTCATCACAATGAAATTCTCACAGAGATTCTAGAAGCACGTTGTGCCCTGCTGAAAAAAAATGCACAAAAAGCCATTGATACCTATCAGTCTGGAAAAGGTTTCAAACTTATTTTTGAAGCTCTGAGGCTTTACCAATCCACAGTCAGAAACATAGTCTTGAAACAGAGATGAGGTAGGTCAATACTGAATCTTTCAAAGAGTGGTTGTCCTGTTAAAATTATTCCAAGTGCGCAGCATAAAATCATCCAGAAAGTCACAAAGAACTCCATAATACATCCAAGTAGCTTCAGGCCTCTCTTGACTTGGCTCATGCCAATGTTCATGTCTTCTGCCTCAGAAAAGCACTGTATATAAATGGGATTTATGGGAGAAAGGTGTAAGCCGTTACTCTCTAAAAACATTGATGCTCATCTCAAATTTGCCAAAATTCACTTGGATGACTCTCCAAATGTTCTATGGATAGTTGAATCAAAAGTAAAACTGTTCAGGCTACAAGAACGTTGTTGCATCTGGTGGCATGCAAACACTTCATTCCACAATAAGAATGCCAACCAAGTTAAGCATAGAGGTAGTAAAGTCATGATTTGGGGATGCTTTGCTGCCCACAACCTGGACAATTTGTTATCATTGAAGGAAGCATGAATTTTGTTTTGTATCAGAGAATTCTACAGGGAAATATCAGCCCATCTATCTTTCAGCTGAAGCTGAAGTGCAAATGGATCATTCAGCAAGCCAACGATGTCAAACATATATGCAAGTCTACAAGGTGATAGCTAAAAATGAACACATTCTGTGTTTTGCAATGGCCATATCAAAATCTACTTCTAAACCCTATAGGAATGTAGCACAGGACCTGAAACAAACAGAAACTAGAACCCTCAAATGATGCGAACTACTTCAAGAAGGAATGGGGCAAAATTCCTCACAGCAATGTTAAAGACTGATCACCAATTATAGGAACCATTTGGTTACCATTTATTGGCAGTTAAAGATGGTGCGACCAGTTACTGAATGTAAGAGACAGTTACTATTACACATGTTGAATTATTTTTGCTTATGAAATACAGTGGTACCTCGGGTTACGAACGCCCCTCCTTACGAATTTTTCGAGATACGACCAGCTCCGGCCCCAAAAATTTACCTCGACATGCGAACTCCGCCTCGAGCTACAAACCGGATCCGCAGCCATTTGCCCTGCTGCCACGCGGTCACGGCTTCCTGTGGGCGAGATCGCAGTAGCAAGATGTTCGGTGAGGCTTGTGGTGTGTTTTGGGGGAAATTTGCCTCGTGGTGCGACCAAATTCGGAGGGCGGAACGGATTAACCGTATTTACACTGAACCTTATGGGAAAATTTACCTCGCATTGCGACCAACTCGAGTTGCAATCAGAGTCACGGAACGGATCAAGTTCGTAACCCGAGGTACCACTGTAAATGAAACAAGTAAACTTTGATGTTATTTGTTCATTCATGAAAGATCCATATGAAGCTCTTTGGCAGAGCTAGGATACAGGTGGTACAACATCCTAGTGGTCCCTTTGATCTTTCAGTGGCCTTCAGTACTATCAACCATGGTACCCTTCTGGGCCACCTACAGAGATTGGGTTTGGGAGGCACTATTCTTCACCACTTCTCTTCCTTTTTTCATTGTTGATTCCAGTCAGTGTTGATTGGGGGGAGACAAGTGGGGCGCAACAAGGTTTGATGCTCTTCTACTTTCTCTTTATCATCTACATGAAGTTGTTACATAAGGACATCCAATAGTTTGGGAGTTAGGTATACTGATGATACCTAGCACTATCTCAACCATGAACTGTCAAAACAAAAATGAACTGTCCCAATTTCTGGAGTGTATGAAGGTCTAGATGGGGAGAAACAAACTCCAGTTCAAACTTGGTAAGACCAAGTGGCTGTAGTTATTTGGACTCCCTGGATCCAGAGATCATCCTGAATGGGGTGGCACTACCCTGCCCAGGACTGGTGCACACTTTGGGATCTGTGTGGACTCACATTCTTGTTTGAAGAGCAGGTAGCAGCTGATAAGGACTGTGTGGGTTACTTAAAGTACTTTTAGGCACCCAATTTTTTATTTAAAATAGTTTTCTTTGGACATAGATCAAAGTATACAAATTGTCAGAGCTTTACTCTGGCATAGCAATGAATTTCTCTTCAGTAATGCAAGCATGCATTCATGAACTTAACAAAGGAAAATCCAAGGATGCAGGTCAAATAAGTTGCTTTACTGTAGATGAGAAAAATGGTCTTATAACAACAAAGATAAACTACTGCAGAATTTAGGAATCTAGCCATGGTTATGTTAGCTTTAGATTTATAATCTACCTTTGCATGGTAACAGACTTTGGCCATCTGTTTGTCAGCCTTGGACATTGAGGACAACTACACAGTATTTTAATAATGAGCTTGTTTGGTCCCAGATGCTTTACTTCTGATCTTTCTGGTTCAATCCTCGCATAAATTAACAATAAAAATGTTTGATCAGTGTTACATTTTGTTTATGTTGTTATTGTTGATTTGTGTGGGGCCCGAAGCCTAGAAGTAAAAAATAGAACTACTATCTATTAACAGCAAAAAATTATATTCTGGCAGGTTTTTTGTTATCTACTGTTATAATGTTGTAATGCATGGCACAGTATATAGAATCAATCAAAATGTGTTATAGTAAGGACAGAAGAATCACAGAATAAAGTGAACAGAATTCTCTTGAAGAAGTAGACAGGGTTCTGGGAACTGTAAGCTCAGCTATCTGTATATTGGACCCATGTCCCTCCTAGCTAGCTAGTTTCTGAGGAAGCGTCATGCAGTTGGGTCCTGGCAGTGGTGAACTTTTCTTTGAAAGAGGTGGTAGTTCTGCTGGCTCTAAAGGAGGTGATGGTTTGCTCCCATTATAAGACCCAACCATGTTGAATAATTTTTGTCCTATTCCCAACCTTCCTTTTCTAGCTTCTGCTCAAGGAACAAGTTGTACCTGTGGCCAGGAGAGCTTCACACAATTTCATCTTATGTGCCAGTTGAGCCCTTTCTTGGACTGAAGGCTTTACTCAAGGTCACTCACCTTTAGATTGGATTGCTGCAATGTGCTCTATGTGGAACTACCTTTGAAGAGCATCCAGAAGCTGCAGATGGTGTGGAACACAGGGGCACAGGCAGTTATGAATGTACCTCAGTGTATGCATGTTACAGCTTTTCACTATGACATGCCTTGATTGCCAGTATGCAGTTGAATGCAATTCAAGGTGTGAGTTATCACTTATAAAGTTCTGGCAACAATATACAGTATAATAACATAAAATAAAGGAGAATGACAAGCATAGATAGAGGCATAGTATGAAATAAAGGAAAACTAAGGCATGGATTTTCAAACTGTGGGTTGCAACTCCCTAAGGAGTCTTGAGCAAAAGTAAGAGGAATTGCAAATCCCAGATCCACGAGGGGAGCAGGGACTGCATGCACTGGAAGGATGGGAAGAGATAGGTAGGCATCAAATCAGATCAACTCAAACCTTTACTGCAGCCATAAAACCAGCAGTCAAATACCATTAAAATGAAATATATAATATTAATACAATTTTTCAAACACAAGGAGAGATGGATAGTGCTTATGGAGGAACACACTTGGGCAACCTGAGAGAATATATCCAGATGATGGTAGGACAAGAGTTAAAGCAAATAGAACTCATGCTATGCCAGGGAATCTCTTCAGGATAGGATAGATAAAATTCATCCGGAATTTCCTGTATAGGGAGTAAAGAAGGAGCATATGGCCCAAAGATTCTACAGGTAGTCCTCGCTTACCAATGATAATTGGGACTTTGAAAACTACAGGTGTTTCTTTTCTTAGCATCTAAAAATAGTTGAGAGCCAAATGAGATGGTAGGATATCTGTGATTCAATCTCCATAGTTTGGGTGGTTGAACTGAATTATGATAGCAATTGAGCAGTTAAGCTTTCCTCCATCATTTTTACAAAATCTGATTCCCGAACAATTTTTTTTTTAAAAGTGTTCGTTTGTTTTTAACTGTTTTTAAACTGTTTGTTTGGGTTTTGTAAGCTGCCTTGAATCCACCAGAGTGGGCAGCTATTACAAATTTAAATAAATAATAGTAATAGTAAAAACAACAACTTCAGAGAAAATAAAGATTTAAAAAACACCATATTTTGGCTGGGCCAGCACAGGAAGATAATACTAAAGTATAGTATTATCAGTTATAGTTATAAACCACTGAAAAACCTCTCATTGGAACTAGAACATAACATCTCTCCTCCTCTTAAATACATCATATTACTTAGGACTAAGCTAAATAGGACATGATAACTCCACAAACAGGTTCTCCTACAGTTTCGTTTTGATAAAAACAACTGTAAATGTAACGGCAAGGAGAGAGTGGTGAATTTTTTAATGCTATTTTATCTCTCAAAACTATCCACTGAATTATTTTACCTGGGATATATTAATATCTATAAGTTTCACCCACAGGGAAACCACCACATTCAGAGGAGTAATTTAAATTCCCCCCCCCCCAAGTCCTGCCGTGCTACCTTATCATGGTGGGGGGTGTTTCTGGAAAGGATGAGCAAAGAACATCAGGAGTATATGCTAAGAATATATATTCCCAGCAGGGTCACCCCAGGTGTGAAGGTCATCACAGCTGCCCAGCTAAAGCAACCAGGCACCTATACTGGGCAACAGCAATATAGGTAGATGCCAGAGGCAGATGATCACTTTAATGACAATGGCAAAGGCATCAATTCAAATTGCGCAGGAAAAGGCAATGGTAAACCACTCCTGTATTTTTACTAAGGAAACCACATGGATAGAAAATATAAAATGATTGACAATATAATGCTGGATGATGGGTCCCTCAGTCGGATGGCACTCAACATGCTACTGAGGAACAGCTGAGGATCTTTCCAAGTACCAGTGGTGTTTATGATGCGGCTAGATTAAAGCCTTCAGGACATCTAATTGCTGATGTTGCCGTACAGGAAAAGAAAACCCAAAGCAGCAAATATAGAATTACAGTAGGAACATGGAACATAAGAAGCATGAGCACAGGAAAGCTTAACCCAGTGAAAGATGACATGAAACTACCATAAATTGACATATTAAGCATCAGCAAACTGAGATGGATTGGGATAGGACACTTTCAGTCAGAAGATCACACCATTTATTACTCAGGAGATAAAAAACAAAGAAGAAATGGTGTTGCTTTTATAGTTAGGGTATAGCAAGAACAGTACTTGGCTACAAGGCAGTCAGTGACAAAGTAATATCAATTAGACTTCATGTACAACACTTTAAAATGATGATTGTTCACGTTTCTGCTCCGACCACCAACGCAGAAGAGGAGGTTGATGAGTTTCATGATCAAGTCCAATTTGAAATTGACAGAATATGCAAGCAGGATGAGCTGCTTGTGATTGGAGACTAGAATGCCAAAGTGGAAACATGAAAGAAAAAAATGTAGTTGGATTATATGGCTTAGGAAACCAAAATGGAGCAGGAGACTGACTTACAAATTTCCGCCACTCCAATGATTTCTTTATAGCTAAGACTGTCTTCAATCAAAATGGCACCTCTATACATAGATATTACCAGATGGAATATATAAAAATCAAATTGCCTCTATTATTGCTAAAAGGAAGTGGAGAAGCTCAATTATAGCATCAAGCATGTGGCCAGGTACTGACTATGGAACAGATCACAAGCTTGCTCATATGCAAGCTCCAAATTAAGCTAAAGAAGAAAGTCAGTCAGTTTCCACAATGTAATCTTGAACATATACCCACCATTTTCAAGGAGAATGTCAGTAGTCGCTTTGAAATCCTGAACCTCATTGACAGAGAACCAGAAGAATTATGGAATGAACTTAAAGAAGTCTTTAAGGATGAATCTGAAAAGAGACTGCCAAAAATGAAGAAAAAGAAGAAAGCAAACTGGATGTCAGAGCAAACTGTGGAAATTGCCAAGAAGAGAAGAGAAGCCAAAGCTAAGAAAGACAAAAATCTCAGAAAGGAACTTAAGAAAGAGTTCCAGAGAGCTGTTAGAAGAGACAGGAAGAAGTATTATAATATTACAACATCTATAAAGACATTGAAGATGGAAATAGACATGGAAACACAAGGAAAGTCTTTCAAAAGATCTCTGAACACAGAAGGAGGTTCCCACCTCAAACTGTTATACTAAAGGACACTAATGGACAGATAGTAACCAATTCAAAGAAGGTCAGAGGAAGATGGAAGGAATGTACTGAAACACTATATAGTAGAGACGTCAACATCCAAGACACCTTAAAAGACATTCCGTACTTACAAGAACTTCTTGTACTAGAAGATGAAGTTAGATGAGCATTTTGGTCAAGTCAGAAGGCTACAGGAACTGATGGAATACCCACTGAAATACGGCAAGCAATAGAAGAGGAATCCGTCAAGGTTCTAACCAAGCTATGCCAGCAATTCTGGAGAACATTGCAGTGGCCAACTGATTGGAAGATGTCAATCTACATTCCAATACCAAAAGAAGGAGATTTAACAGTGTGCAAACTATTATACAATATCCTTAATTCACGTGCTAGCAAAATGATGCTTAGGATCTTCCAGTGCAGATTAGAGCCTTACATGGAACAAAGAGATGCCAGATGTTCAAGCTGGCTTTACAAAAGGCCGGGGTACTTGGACATTATTGCTGATGCATGCTGGATAATTGAGAAAGCCAAAGAATACCAAAAAGAAGTCAGTATGTGCTTGATCAATTATAGAAAAGCCTTTGATTGTGTCAATCACATCAAGCTGTGGAAAGTGCACAAAAAATGGGAATTCCAGAACACTGTCATTTTTTATAAGTTTTATTAATCAATCAATCAATATCAACTAGAGAAATCCAAATCTTAATTTCCCTTCTTTAGCAGCTTTTACATTAAAAAAAAAAAGTGGGGGATCTTGTTCCTGGCTCTCCAGTTTTATGTCTCAAGTAGCTGCTATCATAAGAAAAATGCCTGAGAGTGAAAATGGAGATAAAATATTAATCTAGTCACCCTAATTACTAGTTCATAAAGAATTCAGAAGTGTTTCAGTGCTGATTCGCACTTGGGACAACATAAATGCTAAAAACAGAAGTACTATCTTCAAACACCTAGGCATATGTAAAAGAATGCGCTATAATCACAACAGTACTCAGATCTGAACATTTTTCTTTTTAAAATACTTCACCACAGAGAACACAAGTCTACGGTGCTCATGAAAAGTATGAATTAGTCATACATCTTTGTGTAAGTATCCAGGATTATTCATAGATCACTTTATTAATTACTAATATTAGTATTCCCTAGCCAGATGCCATACAGTGTTTGGGACTATTATCAGCCCCAGAGAATATGGCCAACGGACAGAACTTATAAAGTAGTAAACTGAATGTTTTAATTCTGGCAGTAGCTATTTATTCTCCTTTTCACTATCATAAGACTGTAATTCATTTGTTAATAAATCTGTTTTGTTAATTTGTTAATTAAAATCTGCAAACATTCTGAACAGGTCAATGGTACCAGAAAGAAAACAAGTGATTAGAAACAAATTAACACAATTTAATAGAATTAACAGTGCAATTAAAATGCACCAATGTCTACCTACTTCAGCAAGTACATATTCACTATTAATTTGAAAGTTCATGTTAGTCTACAACTCTTAATGTTTTGGTAACATACTACTGGAATGTTTATTTAGTATTACATTTTTAAATTATATGATTAATCTTCAAAACGACAGCAAATGGCAAAAAAAAGAAGTATGGTTATTTACTACCAACTAATAAATTAAATTGTTACCTAAATACTTGATTTCATGGAGAAAATCTGGTTGTTAGGAGTTGAAAATGACTTGATGGCACTTATCAATCAATCAAATAATACTTGATATTTTTAGAAACTCTGTTACATTGCTGGGTCTTAAATAATTATGTAAAACAATAATTATTTCCATCAAATCCCAAATCTCTCTGCCAACTATAGAAAGCAAAAGTTAACTTAAATTATTTTATTTCTTTGCTGCATAGAAGAACTAAGCGTAGCCCTTACACTATAAAACTACTATTTATCCTACTAATCGTTAAAATAGATAGTAATGTTTGCAACATTTCAGAAATACTCTGCATTTTCTGATTAAAAACTGGCAAAAAAACCTAATATGGATTTTTATAATTAACAGTTTTAAATATGTAGATCAGATAAATCTTTACTTGTATTATTCTGGTGATAAATAAATTGTGAAAAATGAAAGCATGTAAAGATATTTACAATAACTGTATACGCCCATTTAATAAATTACTTTTGTACATGGAGTTTATCAACTATAAATACATTTTAGCTGCTATAAATTGATATTTACCTGCTCACAACCTTTATAAATGACCTAATATTCCAAAAACCTCTTCTAAATACATTGCCTTACAAATTTAGACAGCTTTTTAAACCAACTGTCTAGCAAATTACCTTACTAATATTAAGTCTAGCTTCACCGTAACCCTCACCCATAAAAACCAGCCCACGCAAATTAAGAAACTGTTAACTACCTGAATTCCTTTCTTTTCTCTTGATCCTGTGGATCATGACTGAAGACATCTTTTGATAATTAAAGCAACTGCAACTGTAATTATTCCTGAGACTTCATAAAAAAAAAAATAGAAATGTCATGTTGCAGACTTAGTGAATTCAAGATTTTAAGCCCAAAGTTGCTTCTTTTAAACCTATTCCCTATACATAGGTTTCTCTAAAATACAGACAGTAAAATAAAAGGTTGCTCTAAGTTACCATTTAGAGGTATTAATTACTGTTTCAATTTTAAAAAAGGGGGGGGTAATCCAGTTGTAAGCAAAGACTTGTAATTCCCAAGTTTGAGATAGCTATTCTCTAGGAACTGTCTAAACAAAGTTCTGATCACAAAGCGAAAGACAAAGTCTAGATATATTTTCAACTTTACTCTCTTACTAGCAATGTCTTCATTCTCTCTCTCTCTCTCTCAGCATGGGTTTCCAACAACTGAAGCCAAATCTATCTTATTAAATATTAATAAACCCCTGCTGTGGCATAATGCCCAACTGTACTCAAAAGACTCTTAGGTGTGGTATTACACACCTGTGGTTAAAACAACAGACTGCTTAGCTAACTTTTATAAAGGCATATGACTGAAACCTAACAGCATTTGATATTGTTTCAGAATGCCTCACCAGGTGGCAAATACAACTTAACACTCAAATACCTTTCTGGCTCTGGAACTGAAAGGCTTTTAACCTATACCTCGGCTAGGTTATAGTTATAAGTTGTAAAGGAATGCTTTATGGCAGAGTTAGAGCACCCACTTTGCAAGTGTATCAATCAAATAATATAAATGTCATTTCAGAGCCATTGCCTTTAACAACATGATATAATTTTAACAGTCAGCCTCCAGAGTTGGTGTCTATCTTTTTTGCTAATTTTTCTCTCATTGTCCTGGCTGCAGAGTTTATACAGTGGTAGCATTCATATGATAGGAATTCACAGAATACCTTAACTGCCACCTTGAGCTCCTGAATGAAAGGTGGGATATAAATCTAATAAATAAAACCACTGCTTTTGCCAAAATTAGTTCTAAAATGTTAGTTGCAGGTTAACCTAGCTTAATCATGGTGTCCTGTGTCACCCAAATCTAGAACAGAGGGTTAATCTATGACAGGCTAATTAATAACCTCTCAATTTTCAGAATAGTCACCAGATCCATGGATAAGGTAGTGCCAGACAAGCTTTGATGTGTCATGCAAATGTACTTATTGTGACCCAAATTAACATAAAGCAATATAATATGAGGTAGCTGATCCCATTAATTAAAAAAAAATGTTTCTTTCCAAGATCATTTCAAGGAGAAAATAGTATAATGGACAATATCTTCTATTACTGTAAAATAGCTACCTTTTTTGTATATTATTTATCCTTCAGCCAAAGAGAAATAAAACATATGTATATCTCTTAGCCAGAGTATTCTTTAAAAGTTAATTATTTACATCTGTTTTTATTGGGCTTTAACCGGCTTTTTCAGGAGAGATCCATAATGAAATGACAGATCAGAACGAGATCCAAACAGACAATTGTGGGATTTTTTAAAGATTTTTTAATCCCACCTTTATTATTTTTATAAATAACTCAAGACGGCAAACATACCTTAATACTCCTTCCTCCTCCTATTTTCTCCACAACAACCCTCTGAGGTGAATTGGGCTGAGAGAGAGTGACTGGCCCAAAATCACTCAACTGGCTTTTATGCCTAAGGCTCTCAATGTTTATTGGCAAATTAAATAAATCACAGGATTCTGATAGTATTTACCCAATTTTCTCAAACAATTCAAATGTGGAAGTGCATCTATCACTAAGCAAGGGTATCTGCAGCATATCAAGATTTTATCAAAACAACAGAATGAGTGTTGCTATGATGCAACTTTGCAACACAGGAACTAAAGAGGTGGAGTTTACACTGCAATATTGTGATGCACATTTCATTATTTGCCCCTCCCCACAGATGCACTGTTGATGTCACTGAGAACTGGAAAAGGCAAATATAAAACAAGTTTGTGGAGTCCTTGATGCTCTCTGAGCTTGGTTGTCTGCTTGCAGATGTTTCATTACCCAACTAGGTAACATCATCAGTGCTAGGGAGTGTGGGGTTTGCTCCCTGTTTATATACAGTAGCTTGCCCTGCCAGTGTTGGTGAGGGTGTGGTTTCTCTTTGGTAGTTCCTTGATTAGGGTATTGTTTTCTGATTGTTTGTCTGGTGTTAATCCCTGCTCATCTGGGTGTTGGTTGCTGGAGAGGATGTGTTCTGGTCTTTTTGCTTCCTTCTTAGCCTTTTTATTGTCTCTCTTGAATGGTGTGTAAATGTGATTTATCTCTGTGTGTCTATTGATGGCTAATTTGTCTAAATGCCAAGCTTCCAGGAATTCCCTAGCATTTCTAGATTTAGCTTGGTCTAGGATGCTCACAGTTTCCCAGCTGAAACTATGGTTGAGTCTGTCCATGTATTGTGAGATTAAGGAGTTTTCATCCTGTTTTCTGACTGCTAGTTGGTGTTCATGGATGCACTCAGCTAGTCTTCTGCCTGTCTGTCCTACATAGTGGATGTTACAGTCCTTACACTGTATGTTGTAGATGACTCCTGTTTTTTCTTCTTGGGCTACTCAGTCTTTTGGTTTACTTAAGATGTTTTGGAGGGCTTTAATTGGTTTATGTGCTATGGTGATGCTGTGTGGTTGTAATAGTCTGTTGGTTGTTTCTGAGATGTTTCTGATGTATGGCAGTGTTATCCTTCTCATAGCTTGTGTTGGTTGTGTTATAGTGGGTTGAGTGGTCAGGCACTTTTTGATAAAGTTGCATGGGTATCTATTTTGTTGGAAGATGTAATAAAACAAGTATTACAAAAGAAACCAAGGGGAGATGCAGAAAATTACAGGCAAATTAGTTTAACAAGTGCTCTGAATTAATTGGTAGAAAAGTTTATCATCACACATACAATAGAATAAGCTGAAAAAAAAATTTAGTTAACAAGACTATCAAATGTTTAGGTCAAGCCCCATGCAGCTGGGCAAGATCAAGGAAGTAGGAACTACACAGATTTCAGTAAGGTACCTTTAATGTTAATCTTGGGTAGATACAGAATCTTAGAAACTGTAAAAGTAATATTCCACTCATTTATAATGGGTTAATTAAGGCAGAGCCTCTTTGATTGACTTGAACTTAAATGCTTCTTCCCTGTTTCCTTGCCACCTGGGCTAAATTGCTATTTATGAGATAAGCTGTCACTCATTCACTTGCTATCTCTTAATTGTTTAGGTTTACTCTTTCTTTCATTCCCTTCCCACCTTCTTGAAAATGTTTCATAATGTAATTTAATATAAGGCATCTCTACTTATTTAAAGTAAGGTATCTAGCAAGTGGCAATAAATAAATAAATATCCCCCTCTTATAAAACTAAGAACAAATTATTATACTACATTGTGCTGTTCCAGATAAGATCCAGTATCCCATTAGCTGGATTCACACATCGCACTAATGTTGGGAGGACGATTTACTTTGCTTCAGTATGAGCACAGCTTTATAATTTGTAAAACATGATTTATGATACAGTGTATCATATAAACCCAGTTATAGTTTATTCAATAAACCATGGCTTAGTATGATAATCAATCCATATAATTTGCAATAGGTACCCTGAGACAAACTTGAGGAGGATACAGCAATTTCTCCCAACAGAGACAAGTGAAGAAACACTTAGAAGCAAACAGAATTACAGGTTAGAATTAAAATGTTACAGCAAGATTCAGGCTCCATGGTTCTATACAAGCACAGTCTTTTAAGAGCCTCTTTCTACAGCTCTTTATGCCTTCTCAAAGTTATTCTGCAATTCAAAAACTGCTTCAGGAAATACTAAAATCCCAAAACTCTGTGGATCTATAGAGAAATTGATATGCAATTTAATTCCAATATAAGTTCTTCCAGTATAAGTATTTTGTTAGAGCTCCTTTAGAAGTATTCAGAAAAAAACATACTATTTAGACCCAATTTTAAATTCTAAACTTCCTTTGGTGAAACTTCTGAAACAGACTTCAAGAATAATGTTTCAGTGACTAAGAAAAGTAAAAAATTTAGGCACAATGAAATATGTATTTGTACTTGTCAGATATTATTGACACATACAGAAAGCAAGAGCAGTGCTTAGAATTTGTTGTTTTCATCAAAATTAACTTCAGATGAATTCAAATGATATATTTATTTAGGCCTTTTTAGCTAAATATACTTTTTTTATACTTTTTTGGTATTTTCAATCAACTAAGAGGGTAAAGGAAGAATGTTTTAAATATGCATATAATTATATATTTTGCTATACTAATCACATATAAACTGATATATCCATTGTTTTTCTTTCCTGCAAGCAAGTACATTGAAATCAACTTTTAAAGATACTTTAGATTTACATGCATTATGTTCTTGTTTATTTACAGAAAGCTCTCAGTGCGCCCAATAAAGCGTAATTATATACATTAACTCTTACAAATTAAAGAGTAATAAAATATAGAACAGATTCTATAAATAGCTTCCATTACATTTTTGTGAATTGATCGTAATGCGTATTGCATGTATAAGCACAAGAGTCCCATTAACTTTATAGGTCTTACTATTAAATTTGTTTAGAACTGTAGCCTTAGATAATAAGTTTATTATGATTTGTTTGGGGACAAACATATAAATCTCTGAAGCACCATTTACAGCATAAAATGTTTTAATTGTGAATTATAGAAGGTCAGACTAACATTTTTCCATATTACAACATTGAAAAAATAATACTTAGCACTGAATCTGTTACTAGTTTTACATACTCAACTAGTTAACTGCATATAAATATGATATGTAAAATCATTATAGGCTATTATAGGAGCTGAATCACACTAAGAGGACCAATATTCTTGCCTGCTATCAGCATGTGAATTACAAAGGGAAAAGCTAGTTGACTGAGAGTCAAGAATCAGAGGACAATTGTACCTTCATGGTTTAAAAAATTTAAGTCCTCCAGTGACTGGTGATATACATTTCTTTTCTTCCCATGTTAGCTATTTACACTGCAATTGAATATAAACTACTAAAAAACCCACATATTCTAAGATAAGCAATTTATCTTTTTCGAAAGCATACATGAGAAAGCAAATAAAAAAAAAAAATAGGAAAAAACAGGAAAAAAGTTACTTCTGTTGTGATAACACATATATACGTGCACATATATAAAGCAGAATCTGTTAAGAAGTTATTACAAAATTCCACAAAACATATATTGTCAAGAGCTCTATGTGAAACAAGCATTATGCTCCCATAACAAAAACATCAATTTTTCAGTCCTCCAGTAATGTCACTATTGCTGAAGACTCTTCACCTAGACCAGTGTTTCTTACAGTGAGGTCCTAGGACCCCTGGGGGTCCCCCAAGACCCTCTCAGGGGTCTGCAAAATTAAAATTATTTGCCAGCCTATGTTGAAAAATAATACAATGTTAAAAATCCCATCAAACAATCATGAGAAGCAGCAGCAGCAGCAAATGCATCAATTTTTATTTTTAATGAGGTAAATATTGATAAATATAACCCATACAAACAAAAGCTCTTTTGGGGTCCTCCAAAATTTTTAAAAGCGGAAAGGGGTCCTGGGAGAAAAAAGTCTAAGAAACACTGACCTAGACAAAGCATTTCAAGTAAAAAAAAGAGGAAGATATATAGAAAAACAGCTGTGGGAGATGGAACAAGAGGAAAGATGAGAAATTCAGAGAATAAGAAAAAAGAGGTATTGAGTCAGAGTTTATGAAATCTAGTTCCCCCATTACTGTACAATGAGATGTGTTAGAATCAGGACTGTTATGCATACCATAATGGTACTGAATAAAATTGAGAACTTTGTATAATAATGGACACAGAATTATTCCTAACCATGATGGCTTTCATTTAAGAAACAAATAGTCAGAAAGATTCTAATTTCACTAAAACAGAATAAATTATGGAAAGCATATTAAAACACGCAGAATACATTATAAATAATAAATTGAATTACAGGTAGTCCTCGCTTAACGTCCATTTGTTCAGCAACCATTTGAAATTACAACAGCGCTGAATGGACTTACAACAGGTCCTCAAAGTTCTGGCCACTGCAGCGCCCCCATGGTTATATGAACAAAATTCAGGCCCATCCACATTTACAATTGCCTTTTGGCTGGCTGCCTACCTGCTGCCACCAGTTGCCCCCACCGCCCAGCCCTGCCCACTGCACTGCACACCACTACTGTGCCAGCTGGGGTCCTCTTTGCACCACCTTCTTTTGCTTCGGTGCTGCCAGGGCTTCTGTTTTCACCTGTGGTCAGGGTCTCCATTTGCGTCCCAGCCTGGGCCTCCGTTTCTGTGCCAGCCAGGGCCTTTTTTCATGCCAGTGCAGTGGGGGCCTTCTTTCAAACACCTGCCTTTTGGCAGCGGGCAGGACTGGGTGGTGGGGGCAGCTGGCAGCAGCAGGTAGGCAGGCAGCCAAAAGGGCAGAGATGGCAGGAGATAGGCAGTTAGAAGGAGTTTAAGAAGAGGCACAGGAGGCAGTCCCTTACCTTATTGAGGCTCAGGGCTCGGGGGGACCAAGCCGGGAACGACTTGGATCGGCGCAGGTCCTCAGCTAATGACCAGTGGGATTCGGTTAACGACGGCAACAGGGATTGCCAGGATTGCCATCACTAAGCAATGCGGTCACATGAAGTCGCGCTTTATGACTGCATCACTTAATGACAGAAATTCTGGTCCCGATTGCTGTTGTAACTCAAGGACTACCAGTATGCATTCTGTGTACTGATACAAGGACCATAAACTTTTCATGCTGCTGAATTTAAATGGTCATTTTAATATTGTCTTGTGCAAATTTCATATCCCCTGAATTACAACTTGCAAATTAACCTGATCTGCCAAAATGTCTAAGCATTTTTAATCATGATACAAGTATCAATAGTTTTCTTTCATAATGTTTTGGATTTAAGAGAATGTTTATTTGGCCTATATGACTGGCCTTCTTAGACATAAGTCTGGGTGGCTCACAACAACCCAGAACAAGAACCTGGCTCCCCAACCAACAATCTCCAGTACATCAACAACCCCTCAGCTCCAATCTCACCCTATCCCAATGCTTAGGGGAAAGGCCAGCTTTTTATGTCCTTCCAAAGTATGATTTCAGTGGCAATATTTCAAGTTAATTTCAATTTTTTAAATTATCAATTATTATATTGTCCCAGTTCACACTCATAATAATAATCATAAATTCTTTCAGGCTGATAAACCTCTCTTTTGTAAGGTATTCCAGTGTAAAGCAGCAGAACTGGAAAACTCACACCACTTCCTCAGCTACTTAATTTCAGCCATTGGGTTTTCCTTTTCTTGGACTTGCCCCCAAATATTTGTTTCAACCAGTACTTCAGATGGCACAGCCAAGCTCTATCTCAAGAGATGCATTTGTAACTCATAAGGAAATGCAAATATAGATGTTAAAAATGAAGGCTGTATTCCTTCTATGGCAGTTACATCTTTGTAAGTGCAGAACTGTACACCACACAGCAGAAGGCTTAATTCCTTAGGTTAAAAAACAATGTTACAGTACAGTATCATACTTGTCCTTATAACTTACAGATTTAATTATTGTGTTAGAAGCCTTTTGCACCTACATTGCAAGCTCACAGGCTTCATGATTCCAGGAGATAGTATGACAATCACAAATCTTTTACTCATGGTTTCTATTCATACTTTAGGAAGCAATGAAATATGCAAAATTGTTGGTGATTTCTAGATATATTACTTTATTAAAACAGTTACACAACATACTGATAAATCAAAGCTACCATAAATAAAAGTGGTTAGGATAGCACTAGTTTGAGAAAAATTGAATCTCTGATTAGACACACCCAAAATGTTATTTCTTCTTTAGAAATGTTAACAGTGCAGTAAACATGCTCAAAGTGAGCATTGTCTGATATTTGAGCATTTTAACCCTGTTATATAAGAATATTTCTCTTATGAGGTACCACAAGAGCTATTAGGTACTGTGATATGATAGGATTACTCCCTCTTCTCCCACTCCTCAAATTCAAACCAGAAAGATTACAAAAATGCATCATAATTTTGTAATTCATATCCAGTCTTCAGTGGAAATCCTTCTTGTACAAGAAAGAGATCTCAGCAGATTCAGATGTATCTTGAGGTTTACAGAAATAAAATGATTTTACAAAACAACCATAAGTGAGTGGGAATTCCCCTAAAAAATATCTCAATGACAAAAGTAAGAATGTTGATAGGTATCGAAAGATCATATGTGAGGAGAAAAGCAACTGTATTGTCATATACAGTACAGTAGTTTAGTTCACCATTATACCACAACTGTGGAATATAGATTTATTTATTCACACATTCATACATAACTACATACACTTATCTGTATGCTGTTTACTTTCTGGACTCAGACAGTTTAGAATCCAGAAGGGCAGGAACAAATAAAAACAGAACAGTGCTTTTAGATTTCCAGTGCTAACTTTTGTTCCTGATGCTAACTTTTAGTTTTTCAACCCTTCAGCGTGTTTTATATATTTGTTCCAATATTCAGGGGAGAGTTTTTGTACAACAGCATCAAAAACCATCCTCGATGCAGAGTGAGAAATCAAGAGTGGCAGGGAAAACCAATTTTTGCAAAGCTGTGAAAGTTAGTGAGGGAAAAGGAGGAAACAGCCCAATGAGAATGAATGAGTTCAGTGAACATGAAACGCTGTCTGACTGTTCAAGGGGTGGGTGTGAGACAGGAAAGTAACAGGGATTGTGTAATTAAGTATTTGGACATGTGAAGAGATATATTTGCTTTGTAACATTCTGTCCTACCTCTCCCTTGACTTGACCTGACTTTTCTTTTTTTTAATCCATTCAATCGTGTCCAATTCTCAGAGGCTGCCTGGACAAGTCCCTGCAGTTTTCTTGGCAAGGTTTTTCAGAAGTGGTTTGCCACTGCCTCCTTCCTAGAGCTAGAGAAAGTGACTTGCCCAAGGTCACCCAACTGGCTTTGTGCCTAAGGCAGGATGAGAACTCACAGTCTCCCAGTTCCTAGCCTGATGCCTTAATCACTACACCAAACTGGCTCTCACTTTAAATTTAGGTATCTGCAAATTATAAAAAAAATATCCTCCCAATAAGTTTAATTTCTCTACCATCAGGATAGAGAAACAGTTCAGAATAAAGGTGCATGTATGAAATATGCGAGCCAGAAAGCTATATAGAACATGTATATTTCTATAAAAGATATATTTCATATTAATGTCTTTCCTACTAAGCTGCAACTGGGGAATATAGTTTATTATTCTATAATATAAGAAAAATGTGAGCCAGCCTCTAAAATTATGACTGGTTTAAGAAATCTAGAAGAATACATGAAAGGAGATAGTTCAACAAATAGCAGACCTTTCTCAGGTCCTGTGACCTGTAAAAAAGAAAACCATGAAGAGACCCATGCATAGGATTGAAACATATCTTTTAACACAGCATGTAATCTGACCCCATTTCTAGTTATTTGCACACTTAGTCCAAACTTACAAATAAATCCACAAGTCTATATAAATAAATGATGGAATAATAGATTTAGAAGGGCACATTTAAGCCTTCAAGTCCAATACCTGACAGAAGGTAACAGATGGAGAAAATTATTAAGCGCGTGACTGAGGAGTAATTATACTCTCTTCCTCTAAGAGTTTGGAGGAAGATACAAGAGAATCAGCTATCCTTGGTTTGAAAATAAACATTGTAGACTTCATTTACTTAGTCAAGAAAACTGAAGTAGTAGGAACACTGGATGAAAGTAACCATGTAATGCTGATTTTTTTTTTAATATAAGGGAAACTAAAGCTGAATATAATTGACCACATATCAGGGATTAGAAAACTCATTTTAAAAAATTCAGGAATTGGATTCAATGCCTAAATGGCATCCAAGATAGTAGGACTTATACTAACTATATTTAATTTTATCTAACTCTGAATGAAATCAAGTTTTGTTCTGGGTCCACACGTTACTATTTGTAGTGCAGTCCCAAGTATGCCACTCAAAGTGTGGGTCTCAGGCTTAAAAAAGTTGTAGACAAATGAATTAATCAACACCAGAATGAAAATTTATAAACATATCTCATACATACCTTGTTTGAACGTAAAGATACTCGTCCTCCACAACGTGCACAAAATTTAGTTTGGCAATATGAACAGTTATGGCCACAACCATCAGCAAATTTTGTTTTGTGACAGATGCCACAGGTTGGAGCATCACCCTTCTGTTGCTGCTGCTGCTGCTGCTGTTGCTGCTGCTGCGATTCTTCACCCATTTTCTTCACTTGTTCCTTATACATTTCAAACTGTTGATGTAGTTTCCTGCACAAAAAAAAATTGTAGGCATATATTTATATGTATGTAAAACACATACTTTAAAGATGTAAAATTTTGTATTTAGTTCATATTTTAAAAGTTAGGATGCACTATCTTAATAAAGATAATATTGGTTGTTGTTTCCTTATAACAAATTAACAAAGCCTTTCCCATCCTGGTGTTCTCCTCTGAATAGTACTTTCTCCCTTGAACCTAATGTCTAAAAACTTGAAGCAATAAATACAGACCATTCTCATCTAGTTTCTCTATTATGTGAAACTTGCCCATATGGAACAGAAAATACATTATGAAAGGATGCATCCGTTCTATGGACACAACAATCTAGTTAGGTGACATCCAGACTTTTAAGATTTTCTGGGTTGGCCTTCCAAAGAAGAAAATGAGTGCATGACATTCACCTACAGATAAACAAATATTACAGTAAGAATCCCCTCAGGATACCTAAAATTAATAATGCATTATCTTTTTTTGTGAAGATAATGCTTAACTCCTGGTGATTACACAGACAGAACCATTAAGTTTTCTTGGCAACAATAGGGAAGTAATGCATCATTGCCTTCTTCTGAGATGTTTTTCAACTTCCCAGTGTGGCCTAGACCCCCAGGATTTCCTGCTAGTCTCCAATGCAAGTATTAATCAGGTCTGATTCTGTTTAGTTTCCAGGTCCAGTCACTTCACTGTTGTCATAATCTCTCTCTCATCTGACTTGGACCCTGCAGTTTCAATTCATATTGCTTTCCATAGGTCTCCATGTTTCTCTTATACTTTGACTACATCTTGTCCATAACATTTCAAGTATAATTCTTTATCTGAAACACAGAAAAGTATGTGACTAGTTACAAGTCTTAGGAGTGACTGACAGGTCCAGTATTCCAGAAGTAGACAAAACGATTTTCAATCTACGTTACGTGTATGATGTATGGGAAGTCATCATGGATTATCAAATATAGTGATCTACTTTTCATCCTCTATATGAGGTAGAAGGGTTACAAACTTTTTATTCCTGACTTGGTTTGATTTTTTCCTATAATTCATACAAGCTAACTGCACGACAGGCTAAGGTCAATAACGTTTATGCAACAGTTCATGCAGAATATTTAGACTCATATTGAGAATATGCTGCAGATCTGATTTGATCAAAATAAAAAGTTATCTGAGTGAAAGTTAAAAACCCCCAAAATGTGCTGAATCAAAATTTTTCCAGAGTTTGTTAGTATTTCAGATATATGTATGTATTTTAAAAAATTATATGGCCACCTACCTTATGTACCATAAACCTTGGTGGCTCATAAAAACAACAATAAACATAAAAGAAAACATGAAAACCAAAATCAAAAAACAACTCCCAGTGCCCTAAAACAATATTCCTCAATACATAAACAATTACATTCATTGAGCTCCAGCCTCACCCTAACCCAATGCTTGGGGAAAGAACCAGCTTCTTAAGGCCTTCCAGAAGGCTAGAGGGGGGATTGCCTACAGAGAAGCAAGTTTCCTAGGTCCCTCCAGATGACAACATTTAAGGGAAGGGACCTGGAGCATGCCCACCTTATCAGACCCAGCAGAAGGGGTAGATACCCTTAGGGAGAGGCAGTAGAGGCATACTTCATTTTATTGCACTTTGCTTTATTACACTTCTCAGATATTGCGTTTATCAAACAGAATTGCATGCTACAGAGAAATCTTTCATGAAAGGAAGAGTCAATCGATGCAGCAAACTTCATTGTTGTCTTATTTTAAGAAATTTTTAAATTAAGGTATGTATATTTTTTTTAGACATAATGCTATTTCACACTTAATAGACTACAGTATAGTGTAAACATAACTTTTATATGCACTGGGAAACCAAACAATTAGTGTGACTCGCTTTATTGTGATATTCGCTTATTGCAGTGGACTGGAACTGAACCTCTAATATCTCCAAGGTATGCCTATACTGCAAATAACCTGGCCCCAAGCCATTCAGGACATTAATGGTGATAATCAGGACCTTGAATTGCATCTGGAAGAAACAGGAAGCCAGTGCAGCTCATGCAACTGTGGTGTAATACGGACAAACTGTGGGGTGCCCAAAACTGCATGTGCTGTTGCATTCTGGACTAGTTGTAACTTCCTGGTGGTTTTCAAGGGCAGTCCCATGTAGATGTCAGGCCCAGTCCAAGAACAATGGTGAAACAGTCCAGTCGAGTAAAGTTCGTTTATTTGCTTACATCTTATAGACAGAATCTTGCCAAACTAAATCTATACTACAGCAACTAGAGGATATACCCTGGGAGATTCTAGGGAGTGGCTATCCTGAACCTCTTACTCTTCCCACACTCCCCCTGCGGACTGTATTGTCTTTTGTCTCCTTTCCCCTCCTGGAATGCACCCACTCCTTCCTGATAACCTTGATCTCCCACATCCTCCTCCTCCTCATAGATACATTCCATCACAGTAGAGCGCATTGCAATAATCCAATCAGAAAGTGGCCAAGGCATGAGTGACTGTGAGCAAGGCTTTCCAGTAGAAGGATGGGTGCAACCTGTGCACAAGATGAATCTGTACAAAGATAATCATGGCTGCCACTACCCCTTGAGCAGGAGCTGTAAATCCAGGAAGATCCCCAAATTACCACTAGCTCTGCCTGGGCAAGTACTACCCCATCAAGAATCAAATATAATATCCTACCAGATCCAGGGGGACCAAAAACTCAGAGCCACCCCATCTTGCTAGGGTTCATTTGGAGCCAGTTCATCCCCATAAAGGCCCTCAAAGCCTCAAGGAACTTGGTTAGCACCTCAACAGCACTGCCTGACTGGCACAGGGTGGAAACATATAACTAAGTATTATCAGCTTACTGATAATACTGCACCCCATGCCATCAAATAACCTAACCCCACAGTTTTATGTAGATAATAAAAAGAAGTGACAAGAGACCCAAACCCTGAGATACCCCACAGTGCAGGGGCTTAGAGTTAGATCTCTACCCCACACTAATTGGAATTGGCCAAAAGGAAGGACACCACAGCAGAACAGTGCCCTCCAACTCCTGAAGCTGGCCCAGAGTATGCCATGATCTATGGTATTGAAAGCTAGCAAGAGATCCACGAGGACCAGGGTAAATGCCGTTCAGAGGTCATCCACAAGCATGACCAATGCCATCTCAGTATTGTAACCCAGCCTAACTCCTGCATGGGAAGGGTTCAGGTAATCCACTTCATCCAGAGCCCTCTGAAACTGAGTACCTACCACCCTCTCAATAACCTTCCCTAAAAGGGGAAGGTTGGAGACTGGCAAAAGCTATCCAGCATCATTGGATCCAAGGATGGCCTCTTGTGAAGGGGGGGAGGTACCACTGTCTTCTTCAAGGTAGGAGCACCACCCCCTCTCACAATGAGGCATTAATCAACACTTGGACCCAACCATGTGCCACCTCCTGGGAGGCCTTAACCAATCAGGGGAGGCACCAGTGTTGGTGGCAGAACTCACAACAGCAAGGACCCTGTCCATTTTCTCAGGATTGACCTATCAAACTTTTCCCAGATAATTAAGCTCATATATGTCTCCGTCATTTCCATAGGCCCTGCCCAACTCAGAGTGAAGCTGAGCAACTTTGTCCAACAGATACTGAGAATATTCCTCACAGCAGCCCTTCAAGGGCTCTGTCAACTCCTCCTTACCCATAAGGGACCTGGTCCCCTGAAAGAGGGCCACCAGCCATCTGCAATACAATAAGAATGGAGAGTGCACACACTTTGCCACTCTTATCACCACAAGATAAGTCCGAATAAAGGCTCTTACCTGTGCCCAATAAGTTTCACTCTTTATCTTTTGCTAGTGGCACTCTAGGTTCTTTTGTGTCACTTCATCTCCCAGAGCTCCTCAGTAAATCAGGAAGCTTTATGGGATTCATGATCACAGAGAGTCTGTGCAATCCAGTCCAAGTCTGTCACATATTTATTTCAAGCTACGACCAAGGCCTCAGCTGCACTGTTCACCAGAGCTTTGGGGAAAACTCCAAGTTCCCTTTGAAACTACACTTGGTCCATCATTCACTTGGGACAAGCCAATCAAATAGGTCCCTCCTCCCTGCAGTGGACAGCGGCTGCAGAGAACTCTAGGGCTAAAAGGGCATGATCTATCTATGACAAGGGACTGATATTAACATCCCCCAACTCCAGATCGCAATGCCACTGCTCCAAAACAAAGACCAATTCTAATGTGTGATCTTGATAAAATCCATTAATAAGTGGACCAGGTCCATGATTGCCATGGTGACCATAAACTCCTGAACCACCTCTGATTTCGGCCCCAAAGAAGGCAGGTTGAAGTCCTCTAAAAGGATAAGCCTGGGGAACTGTACCATCAAGTCAGCTGTAGAGTCAAGGAGCTCGGGTAGAGATGTTGTTACACTGCAGGGGAGAAGGTAAGTGAGCAACAGTCCCAACTGATCCCTACAACCCAATCTCACAAAGAGGGCCTAATATCTAGCTATATCTGGGGCAGTGCCCCTAAAGGCCACCAGAGACTCCTGGATGACAACAAGCCTCTTCTACATGTCTGCCCCAGAGTCATGGCTGTTGCCACACTTCAGAAAGGCACATATCTAAGAGGAGAAACCCTTCACCCCCTGCACCCAGCCACATTTGGTGGTGCATGCAAGCCCTCTTATTCACAGTCAATTTGTAGAGGAGGTGAGCTTTATTGCTGGCTAACCTAGCATTAAGCAGCAGCAGCAGATTCCAGAGCTCCTGAAGCTCTGGAGACCAGGTCCTGAGGCTGAACACAGGGGACTGGAACATGCTATCAGTCTTAAACACCAATGCCACCTTCCCCATCTCCTGCTATACCATATCTTGCCTATCATCACCACAATATTCTCCCATGCTCTCTCCCCCTCTCCTCATCCAACTTCCCATCCCCACCCACTCAGATGCCCCAAGCCAAGGGGATCCATACAATTAAACACAAGCAAACAGGGACAATTAAGTCCAAACCAGGTTTCCAGCAGGTTTCCAGCACTTCTGTCAATCAATAGAGCCGAATATGTGTAGCTCAGGGTTGAACTGTGGAGTCCTTGGGGTTCTCTGAGCTTGGTTCTTTTCTTGCAAATGTTTCATTACCCGGCTAGGTAACATCTTCAGTGCTAAAATGGGATGGGGTTTGCTGTCCATTTATATACCGTGGCCTGCCTTGCCAGTGCCAGTGGGTGGGGGTTTTGTTTTGCTCCTCTGAGTTTGCTCCTCCCCCTTGATTAGCATATGTTTACTGCTTGATTGTGTGCCTGGTGGTAACCTTTGTTTATCTGGGTGATGATTGCTGGTGAGGCGATCTTCTGGTCTTTTGTCTCTTTTGAATAGTATGTAGATGCTGTTAATCTCTATGTGTCTGTTAATTGCTGCCTTGTCTGAATACCAAACTTCCAATCTTGCATTGGATTTAGCTTGGTCTAAAATGCTGACAGTTTCCCAGTTAAAACTATGGTTAAGTCTGTCCATGTGTTGTGAGATTAAGGAATTTTCATCATGTCTTCTGACTGCTAGTTGGTACTTATGGATGCGCTCTGCTAGTCTTCTGCCTGTCTGTCCTACGTAGTGTTTGTTACCGTCCTTACACTGTAAGTTATAGATGACTCCTGTTTTTTCTTCTTGGGCTACTCGGTCTTTTGGTTTACTTAAGATGTTTTGGAGGGCTTTAATTGGTTTATGTGCTACGGTGATGCTGTGTGGTTGTAATAGTCTGTTGGTGGTTTCTGAGACATTTCTGATGTATGGTAGTATGATCCTTTTCATAGCTTGTGTAGGTTGTGTTGTAGTAGGCTGAGTGGTCAGGCACTTTTTGATAAAATTATGTGGATATTCATTTTGTTGGAAGATGTTGTATAGGTGGTCTTTTTCCTTTTTCTGCTGTTCTAGGTTGCTGCAATGCGTTTGTGCTCACTTGGATATCCACATATCCAAGTAGTGAATAAGTTTGAAGTATTGTTTATTAATCTGATCACATAGCCAGGTCTTGAGGGACTTGCAGAATTTTGAGAGGGATGAAGCTAATCTCACTTCTGGGGGGAGAAGATTCCACTAGGCGGGCGCCACAGCATGTCTTCTCTGCCAGATCTGATGGGACAGGCAGATGTAATTGGGGAGAGGTGGTCCCTCAGATAACCCTGTCCCATGCCATGAAGGGCTTTAAAGGTCAAAAAGAGCACCTTGAATTGGGACCGGAAGCAAACTGGCAACCAGTGCAGTTCAGGGAGCAGAGGTGTAACATGTACTGCTCCAGGGGCACACATAACTGCCTGCACCGCTGCATTTTGCACCAGTTGAAACTTCCAGATACTCTTCAAGAGCAGCCCCATGTAGAGCACATTACAGAAATCCAAACAGGAAGTGACTAGGGCATGAGTGACAGTGAGTAGAACAACAGAAAGCTGTGCAAAGGCCCTCCTAGCTACGACTGCCACTTGCTCTTCAAGCAGGAGTTATGAGCCCAGGAGGACCCCCAGATTGTGCACAGGGTCTGCCTGGGGCAGTGCAACCCCATCCAGTTTCTGTTTACTGTTTCTCTCATATAAAATATGAGAGAAACAGAAGTAACCCTACAAGACAAAGTTTAATTTATACCAGGTGTTCGTATGCACTGTGCACTTTTTTCAGTTTACACTTCATACTGCTGGCTTCCTCAGAATGAATATATTTCTTTCACTGTTGTTGATAAAGCATTCACTGATTATCTTACAGTTACCACTACTTTAATTATTAGCTACTTCAGAATACAGGTAGTTCTCAGCTTACATCCATTCATTCAGCGATTGTTAAAAGTTACAGCGCCACTGAAAAAATGAAAATATGACTGGTCTCTGAAGTTCCAGGCATCACAGCACCCCTGCGATGAAGGGATCATGATCCAGATGCTCAGGTGCCCAGCTCACAACTATATCACATGATCAACATCTGCAACCTTCCCTGCCAGCTTCCCACAAGCCAAGTCAATGGAGAAGCTAGCATGGAAGATTACAAGTCACTCCGGTAAGTCGCTCCTACCTGCAGCACTCCCCCAACCACACACAGCCTCCACCAGGCCTCCAAAGCCCTCCCCAGCTTCCCTCGACTTGCACATATCCCTCCCCTGGCCCCCCCCAACTCACACACGGCCTGCACCAGGCTTCCCAAGCCCTCCCCTGATTCACATATGGCCTGCACCAGGGCTCCCAAGCCCTTCCCCAGTGCCCCCCAACTCATACACTGCCCATGCCAGCCCTCCTGGGGCCTTGCTCAGTACATCTGACAGAATTAATATTTCCAAACATTTCCTGCAGCTAGATAAGAATATTTCTATTTCTTGCTTTCTGAATTTTTCCCACTCTTCCTTATAGAACTTTTCTAACTCAGAAATATTTTTAGGTTTCCTTGCATGTACTGCATGTCTGAGATCTTCAATAAAATTCATGTCTGTGAAAGCCATTCCAAAATCTTTATTTTTCTTTTCTATAAATACTTCATGATTGATTGGAAGGATGTTGCAAATCATTATTCTGCTGAAATATCCAACCTCTTTTCATCTTCAATTTCTTCACTGTGAGACATTAGGTATTATCAATAATGGAGATGATACCCAGCTATATATCTTGACCTAGAGTCAACCAATGATGCTGTCAAAGTCTTGTCCCATTGCCTTAAAACTGTTGGGATCTGGATGGGAAGGAACAGGCTTAATTTCAACCTAAACAAGACCTAGTGGCTATGTTTTCCTGAGTCTTCCAATGCTATGGATTTTCCATTTTTAGTTGTGTGTGATTTGAGGATTATCCTCTTGCTCAAAGAGCAGGTGGCAGCTGCAGCTAGGAGGACCTTTGCTCAGATCCATGTGGTGTACTAATTGCATCCTTTCTTGGACTGAGGGTCTGTTCTCACAGTCACTCATGTGTATGGACCCTTCAACACACTCTACTTCCAACTGTCACTTGCAACCTATAGCTGGTCCAGAATGTGGTAGAGCAAGCAGTCTGGGTATGCCTCAATACTTCCATGTAACACCTCTGCTGCACAAACTGCACTAGTTACCAAAGAAATTCTGGGTGTGTTTCAAGATGCAAGATGTCACCTATAAAGCCCTTCAGGCCAGGGGGCTGACTCTCTGATGAATCACCCTTCTCCCATTGTTTCTGACCATCCTCTAAGATCTTATAAAGTAACATGTTCCAGGGCCTATCTATTAAGCAATGCCATCTGATGGGAACTTAAAGGGATGCCTTCTCTGTTGCAGCACCTGCCCTTTGAAAAAGAATCTCCCCAGGGTTCAAATAGCCTTTACCCTGCTGTCCCTTAAATGAGCCTTGGCTTTTTCTCCATGCTATGGGTTAGGTGGAATGTGTGTCTGCCTGAATGGGACTATGTAAGTATTGTTGGGGTTTGACAATTCCCCCTAGTTATAGCCATTTTTTTTACTTACTTATTTTTTTTAAGTAGATGTTTTTAATTTGCATACTGTCTCAAATCATCATGAGTTGGGTAGCTTTAATTTTAATTTTATAATTAAAATTAAAATTAAATAATTTTATAATTAATTTTAAATAATTTTATAATTAATTTTCATTTATAAATGTTTATGAAAAAGTGAAGACACAGCTACTGGGAAGACATTATCCATATTAGTAGTTTTATATTAGTAAATATAAAATTAACATTTGTAAAAATGTCCCCACATTATGAAAATAAAGTGTCCAACAATATATTAATCTACCTTAACATAGAAATATAACACCCCCAGACATTATAATAACAGGAATTAGAACAAGTTCATTCCACATCATTTACAAATTCATGAGAGTGCTAAATTATTAAGTAACTTGTATCCTTTTACTGCTGCAACAGTATTATTCTTACTTGATGGTTTTCCTTCTTAATGAATAGAAGAAAAGCGCAGACAATGCTGGGTGTGCTAACGTAGTCAGGAATCAGAAGCATTTACCACTCCATCATCTAACCTTACACTATTCACATAGACTTACTATATATGTGTGACTATAAAAAAAACTTTGGCATAATCTATGCATGAGGAAATGATGACAGTGATAGAGACAGTGATGATAGAATTAGTACTGTAATACTGTTTGTCACATAATGATTTTAGTGCAGCAGATCATAGCTGTTTCTATTTAAAAAGGTTCAAGTAAAAAAACACCATCATACATATAAATAGACCTGTTAAGCTAACAAACTATGATAAAATCAATCTATTCTAATACAGAGGAAAAAATAAAGAACTGAGGTAAATACCAACATCCTACGTTACACATTGTTCACAGTGATACTGTATATCAACTTCCAGCACACACAAACCCAGTTCAAATTTTTGTCAAGCCAAATAATGTTACGTATGATAAGCACTTCATATAGTGCCAATTATTTAAATGGCCAAATCATTCAATATACCTCCTCTTCTTTAGTAGGATTATTCTTGCAAACAATATCTGCTGTATTTGAAATTTGCTTAAAGCATGATATGAGGGAGAGGAAGAGATCGTAGCCACTTTCCCAACAAACAAAGGCACTTATTGGTCCACTAAATATTTGAGTCAATCCACAAACACTGCATATAATGCAGAGGACAATACAAGATTTCATCAAATCAAGCAGAACATACAGACAACAAGGAATATACTGATGAAGCATCCTACCAGAATACTCACAGTCCATGATCAGCAGCACGGAAACTGTTAGTCAATACAGTAATGACAACCACCAAATTAATTCTTCCATAAATTCATATAGTTCTACTAAAATTGCAACATATTTTATCATAATCATAAATTAATTTGATTTGAGAAAATATATGAGAACTCAAAAAAGATAGAAGTAAACACTTTTCTTCACCATAGTTTATATTCTTAGAGGCCCTTTTACAAATGACTGTTGTCTGAAGTACAGTAGTAAAAATGTTTGTGGGTTTTTTGTGTGTGTGTGTGTGTGGTGTTAAGAATGTTCTTTCCTGTTTATCAAAGACTTTTAAATACTTTTACATCTCAGGTAAAACCTGCCCTATTCTTTTCAGCTTTTAATGACTGCTTTTATTCAACAGATTTTTTAATTAAAACTGGGTATTGTTTTACCTGGCTTATAACCCTCTAGTCTTGTATTTATATTTAATTTTCCCTCTATAGATATATCAGCAACTGGTTTTATGAATTAATCAATTATTGTTTTATTTTAGGAAGAATTTCTAATCTTCTTTAGGTCAGTTCTACCTTAGTACATGCAAAGCTTTGTTTCATCCTGATTCTGAAAGACACAATTAATTTTATAAACAGAGTATCTTATTTCACTAGCTTTAATTTTCATCAGTAGCTATTAATTCAACTAATATTGGGGGGGGGGGGTTGTCCTAGACCTGCCTTTTTATGATGGCTTCTAGGAGGTATATATGTACGTACACACACACACACACACACAAACACAGTGTCAAAAGCACACATTTATTGGGGAGGTAGAAATGTCCTGGATTGGTTTCAGCTGGAGTTGACAACCTTAGGTTGAAATGGTGAGGAAACTAGGCATCATAGTTTTTTTTTTCCTATCTATTCTTCCTGGCAGAGTGGATTGTGTTAAATGAGGAGCCATCTTCCTTTCAAATTATGTAATTGTTATTTGATTTATTGCTAGCTATTTCAAGGATTCAGCAATAAGACAGAAATCTAGAAAAAATTACCAAATATGTGAGCTTTGCCAAATCTAGTATTTTCAAGGTGTTGGGATTATAATTCCCAGTCCTCCCAGTCCAGAGTGCAGCAGACTGGGAAATTTAACTTAAGTATATCCATACATATTTACATACATACATATATACATATAAAAAAGGGGTTGAACAATGTAATGTTTATGGTATAGTGATTCCTTTACCCAAACCAAAATTTCATAATCTTTTAAATTAAGTGCAGACTGATTTATGATACTTAGCACTAATACTGAAGAGATAGGGAAAGGAAAATTACGTCACTATGTAAGATGGGTGGCTATATAAATCTGATAAATAAATAAATAATGAAGTAAGAGTATTCATATATCTCAGTTCAAATATTTATAGATTAATTTTCTGAATAAATACCCCCAAAAATCATAGTGTATAAAACTTCCACAACAAACACCAAGTAACGTAGAACTGTTAGGAACTGTTCTCACTTATAGTTATCACGCTCATGGTGATTCTGTAATAACTGAACATCAAATCTCCCATAAAAATTGTGTTTATGTCTGGCCAGCATTAAAATAGTCCCTATTCATACATATGAAAACAGATACCAAGTCTCAATACGTTGTCTGCTGTCTGTAAGTCAGTAGTAAAAAAGTACACACACACACACAAACACACACACAGTCCTCGGGTTATGATGACAATTGGGACTGTGATTGCTGTCGCTAAGCGATGTGATCATAAAGCGCAATGTCATGTGGCCGCATCGCTTAGCGACGGCAATCCAGGCAGTCCTAGTTGCTGTCGTAACCCCAAGATGTGGTGGTCATTAAGCAAGAAGTGGCAGGAATCCCAGATAACAATAGAAGAGAATATGTGTAGCTCAGGATTGAACTGTGGAGCCCTTGGGGTTCTCTGAGCTTGAGAACCCCAAGGACTCCACAATCCCAGATAAGGAGTGCAGAGGTGCTGCAGGGGGGTGGGGGAGGCCCTGGGTGGCCCAGCGCAGGCCACATACAAGCTGGGGGGAGGAGCCTGTAGCTCAGTGCATGCACAGGCCAAGGGAAAGAGACTGCTGCTTGGCACCAGTGCAGGGAGGCCAGGGGGGACTTACCAGAGTGACTTGCTACCTTTCCTGCCAGCTTCCCCATCGACTTTGCTTGTGGGAAGCCAGCAGGGAAGGTTGTAAACGACAATCATGTGACTGCGGGACGCTGCAACTGTTCTAAGTGCAAGCTGGTTGCGAAGTGCCTGAATTGCAATCACATGACCACAGGGGCACTGTGATGGAGGGAACTTCAAGGACCAGTTGTAAGCACCACTCATTCAGCACCATCGCAACTTTGAATGGTCACTGAACAAGTGGTCAGTAAACAAGAACTACCTATATATCTCGTCAAAAAATTGACAAGTAGGCCCTTGCCTCTCCCCCCAACATTTCCCACCTTTTTTTCCCTTTTAGTGGATTATGTAATGCATTATGAACTTTAGGTATATTTTGGGGATCTCTGCCATGTTTGGAGGCTTGTTACCCTGGGGTATTGGTATAAAAGTATCTACAAACTCACTGTTATATTCTATACTTCTGGGTAGGGTTTGGATCTCTTCCATGTTCAGTGACTGACATACCTAAACAAGTGTCTGGTTTGAAGAGCAGGACAAAGGCCCTATCAGACCAGTGAATCAGATCTTCTACCATATGGAAAGATAGCCCAATCATTTGTCAGGTTCTGAGTAACATATTTCAAACGGAAGCATAAATTATACCAATTAAAGTAATTTTTCCAAATATCTCTGATCAAAATCTCAATAAGTTTAAATAGTGCTATCAAATATGGAACCATTTGTCATGGACACTATATGTTCTCTAATACTCTGGAAAAAATCAGAGTTTACCCAATGTTACATTACTGATGTATAATGCCAACAGCATATTATCTTTACAGTGCCTTCTTAGCAGAAATTCTTTCAAAGATTATGCCATAGCAAGTCTGAAAAGACTCCGAAATGTACATTCATAAATCACTTTCTTTATATTCTTTAAGGCTTGTGTATCTAACTATAAGGTATACAGCCTGGCAAAACAACCTTCAGGCTATTGATAGATAAAATAAAGAGATGTTCAAATTCTGTTAAAGAGCAATTCATATTGACATTCTGTCAGATGCTAGTGCAGAACATATGAATTTGCAACTTCTTAAATTGAAATACTATAAGCAGGAGGTTCCCAGACTTTCTTGGTTCACAGCACTCTGGGTGTCTAATATTTTCACAGCACCCCTAGCAGTTCCCAAACTGTGCAATTTGGCACCCCAGGGTGCAGAAGTGAACAAACAGTTCCATTTATTAAGTAGTAAAATACCCCACAGCACTTCTGTGAGTTCACTGGGGCACTCTGGGGTGCCACAGTTCACAGTTTGGGTACTGTGGCTATAAGCTATAAGAAAATACTTTGATTTATTGAGTTTTGCAGGCCCTTCCCTATCAAAAATATTCCTAAAATCTACTAAGGGACTTTAGACATCTATCCTCTGAATTGAACATATTTGTCTCCCTACATTATGGAAAATCTAAGAATAGGATTAATGGAGATACTACAGGTGGTAGTTTTTGTCTCCATTATTTCCAAACTCTGGACGTGGTTGGCAAAATAAGATTTGTCAGTTGTTCTAAGGCATGGGTAGGAAATGATATTTTTGAACATTTAGAATAACTGGAGGTGATTCTATATGTACCTATAAAATAGAAGATGGTCCCTGGATCATTTTAAGCATTTTATGCTATTGTTGATACATTTTAAAATCTATAAACCTAGACTTTCCTTGGCACTTTGCAAATAAATATACAGTATCTATTTCTGCCATTATGAGAACCCAGGTTCTAGATACCAGTTTGGCAGAAATGGGGAAAAGTAAGCAATTTTAGGCAGAATAATCATCTTTGCAGCCATTCTCCAATTTAATCTTGATTTTTTTCTGTAGATCACAACTGAAAGTCTCTTAGTTTTCCTTTTTAATGGGATTAAAATCCTCATGTTGTTTCAGCTAACTAATATCCTATGTAACTGTTACATCAAGATATTAAAAGCAGCCAGGTTGGAGACCTATGCCAGACATGGAGCTTAGTTGTAGCTGATCTCCTAACTAACTAAATTGCATTAGATCTATCAATAGCTATGCCTCAAATGCTAAATAAGAGTTAGTGGGTCAACCCTATCTTAAATGTCAGAAAGAAAAAGACTGGTAACCACTGCTAGTAATATGTTATCAGTAATACATTTACTGTATGTACTATCTTATTTACTACAATTCCCTGTATGACTGGAATGGTTCAAATAACTGCACCTTGTATAAAGACTGAAATAAAAAAAGATAGGGCATAATGAGCACCCTTGCTGAGCTTCCACTTGAATTAAATGGATCTGAGTCGAAAGTATTTGTCTTCAGTACTGCTGTTGAGGGAGAATAAATTTGGGAAACAAAATTATTAAATTTAGGGCTAAAATTAAGTCTGTCAAAAACATTTTTAAGAAAAGCATTCCATCAGGTAGAATGATTTGCAAGCATCCAGTAACAACTAGGCTATTGGAGAGTTTGTTAACTTGGCAGTTAGATTTCAATTAACAGCTTAGATGTTTACATTTAGGTTAAATCTTTTTTGTCCAATGGAATGCATTTTCTCTAAACAAATTACATGTATTAACCACTTTTTTATTTTTTCCCTTTATTTTATAATAATAACAAAAAAAAAGAGAAACAAAAGAGAACAAAACACAAAGATACATACTTTATAAAAAAAGAATTACATAATAAGTGCTTAAAAATAAGTGGAAAAAATACAATAGAAAAATAATTTAAAAAAAAAGAAAATATAAAGTATAGTATGTCATTACACCCCTTCATTACACCCCTTCATGCCTTGTCGTGGCGAAGGGGCTTGTGTAACTCAGTGAAGCCATGAGCTATACCGTGCAGGGTCACCCGAGACGGACAGGTCATGACAGAGAGTTCTGACAAAATGTGGTCCACTGGAGAAGGAAATGGCAACCCACTCCAGTATCCTTGCTAAGAAAACCCCATGGACAATGTTAAAAGGCTAAAAGATATGACGCCGGAAGATGAGCCCCTCAGGTCGGAAGGTGTCCAATATGCTACTGGGGAAGAGTGGAGGGCAATTCCAAGTAGCTCCAGAAAGAGTGAAGCAGCTGGGCCAAAGCCGAAAGGACGTTCAGCTGTGGATGTATCTGGAAGCGAAAAGAAGGTCCGATGCCGTAAAGAACAATATTGTATAGGTACGTGGAATGTAAGATCCATGAACCAAGGCAAGCTGGATGTGGTCAAACATGAGATGACAAGATTGAACGTCGACATCTTGGGAATCAGTGAATTGAAATGGACGGGAATGGGTGAATTTAATTCAGGTGACCATTATATCTACTACTGTGGGCAAGAAACCCTTAGAAGAAATGGAGTTGCACTCATAGTCAATAAGAGAGTGGGAAAGGCAGTAATGGGGTACAACCTCAAAAACGACAGAATGATCTCAGTGCGTATCCAAGGAAAACCATTCAACATCACGGTAATCCAAGTCTATGCCCCAACCACTGATGCCGAAGAAGCTGAAGTTGACCGGTTCTATGAAGACCTACAACACCTTCTAGAACTAGCACCAAAAAAAGATGTCCTTTTCATCATAGGGGATTGGAATGCTAAAGTAGGAAGTCAAGGAGTAATCGGAATAACAGGCAAGTTTGGCCTTGGAGTACAAAATGAAGCAGGGCAAAGGCTAATAGAGTTCTGTCAAGAGAACAAGCTAGTCATAGCAAACACTCTTCCAACAACACAAGAGACGACTCTACACATGGACATCACCAGATGGTCAATACCGAAACCAGATTGATTACATACTTTGCAGCCAAAGATGGAGAAGCTCTATACAGACGGCAAAAACAAGACCAGGAGCTGACTGTGGCTCAGATCATGAGCTTCTTACTGCAAAATTTAGGCTTAAATTGAAGAATGTAGGGAAAACCACTAGACCACTCAGGTATGACTTAGATCATATTCCATGTGAGTACACAGTGAAGGTGATGAATAGATTTAGAGGATTAGATTTGGTAGACAGAGTGCCTGAAGAACTATGGACGGAGGTCTGTAACATTGTACAAGAGGCAGCAACTAAAACTATCCCAAAGAAAAAGAAATGCAAGAAAGCAAAATGGCTGTCTGATGAGGCTTTACAAATAGCTGTGGAAAGAAGGAATGCGAAAAGCAAGGGTGAAAGGGAAAGATATAAGCAACTGAATGCAGATTTCCAGAGAATAGCAAGGAGAGATAAGAAGGCCTTCTTAAATTAACAATGCAAAGAAATTGAAGAAAACAATAGAATGGGGAAGACTAGAGATCTCTTCAAGAAAATTGGAGATATCAAAGGAACGTTTAGTGCAAAGATGGGCATGATAAAGGACAAAAAAGGCAGGGACCTAACAGAAGCAGAAGAGATTAAGAAGAGGTGGCAAGAATACACAGAAGAACTATACAAGAAAGATCTTAATGTCCCTAATGTCCATGCTGGAGTGGTCACTGACCCTGAGCCAGACATCCTAGAGAGTGAAGTCAAGTGGGCCTTAGGAAGCATTCCCAACAGGAGATGACAGTATTCCAGCTGAGTTATTTAAAATACTAAAAGACGATGCTGTTAAAGTGCTGCACTCAATATGCCAGCAAGTTTGGAAAACGCAACAGTGGCCACGGGATTGGAAAAGGTCAGTTTGCGTTCCAATTTCCAAGAAGGGCAATGCCAAAGAATGCTCAAACTATCGCACAATTGCACTCATTTCACATGCTAGCAAGGTTATGCTCAAAATCCTATAAGCTAGGCTTCAGCAGTACGTGAACCGAGAACTACCAGATGTACAAGCTGGGTTTCGAAGAGGCAGAGGAACTAGAGATCAAATTGCCAACATTCGCTGGATCATGGAGAAAGCACGAGAGTTCCAGAAAACCATCTACTTCTGCTTCATTGACTATGCAAAAGCCTTTGATTGTGTGGATCACAACAAACTGTGGCAAATTCTTAAAGAGATGGGGATACCAGACCACCTTACCTGTCTCCTGAGAAATCTGTATGCGGGCCAAGAAGCAACAGTTAGAACCGGTCACGGAACAACTGATTGGTTCAAAATAGGGAAAGGAGTACGACAAGGCTGTATACTGTCACCCTGCTTATTTAACCTATATGCAGAGTGCATCATGAGAAATGCCAGGCTGGAAGAATCACAAGCCGGAATTAAGATTGCAGGGAGAAACATCAATAACCTCAGATATGCAGATGATACCACCCTAATGGCAGAAAGTGAAGAAGAACTAAAGAGCCTCTTGATGAGGGTGAAAGAGGAGAGTGCAAAAGCTGGCTTGAAACTCAACATTAAAAAAACTAAGGTCATAGCATCTGGACCCATCAATCCCTGGCAAATAGAAGGGGTAGAAATGGAAGCAGTAACAGACTTCATTTATTTGGGCTCCAAGATCACTGCAGACGGAGACTGCAGCCATGAAATTAAAAGACGCTTGCCCCTTGGGAGGAAAGCTATGGCAAACCTAGATAGCATATTAAAAAGCAGAGACGTCACCTTGCCGACAAAGATCCGCATAGTCAAAGCTATGGTTTTTCCAGTAGTAATGTATGGCTGTGAGAGCTGGACCATAAAGAAGGCTGAACACCAAAGAATTGATGCCTTTGAACTGTGGTGCTGGAGAAGACTCTTAAGAGTCCCCTGGACCGCTAGGAGGTCAAACCAGTCAATCTTAAAGGAAATCAACTCTGATTGCTCATTGGAAGGATTGATAATGAAGCTCAAGCTCAGATACTTTGGTCACCTAATGCGAAGAGAGGATTGTTTGGAAAAGACCCTGATGCTGGGAAAGATGGAAGGCAAAAGGAGAAGAGGACGGCAGAGGATGAGATGGCTGGATAGCATCACTGAAGCAATGAGCATGAAATTGAGCAAACTCAGGGAGGCAGTGAAAGATAGGAAGGCCTGGCGCAATATGGTTCATGGGGTCACAAAGAGTTGGACACGACTTAACGACTGAACAACAACAACAACAACAATGTCATTACAACAATAAAATTAGAATTCTATAATATTTAGCTAATTCAGATAGTATGCAAGTATACATAAAGTGTATGTATACACATTTATATTATATATTTCTAATATAATTATATAACTATCATGCTTTTTCCTAACCTACTGGTATTTTGTATAAATGAGTCCCATATTTCATTATACTTGTCCATACAAAGTGTCTATAGGCAATCTGCTCATAGGTGACAAGTGCAATCAGGTCTTCAATCCACTGAGTGAATGGGGCCATACGTTTATCTTTCCAGTGCTGCAATTTCTTTTAATCATAGTAAGGGCACAGAGAATCCATTTACGTTGTCCAGTTGTCAAATTCCATGTACTATGTATGTAATTCAAGAGAATATTACCCTCTGAAAATTTTAGCTTTTGTCACACGGTCATGTTTATATGGTCCACTACTTTCTCCCAAAACTTAGTAAGTACAGGACATTGTAAAAACATGTTTTCAAAAAGCCTTATTCTTCTTACAACTCCAACAAAATGCTGTCTTAGTCCTTTTCTATACAAACATAATGGAGTCCAATAAATTCTAAATATTATTTTTTGTTGTATCAGTCATAGTTTAAGGTCCAAGTTCAACATGCTACAGACATTAACACTCTCTCTCATTGTCTAAGTAATACAGAAACTTCTAATTCTTTATTCTACTCATCTCTTAACATCTGCGTGTCAAATTTATTTATTGATAACAAATATCTGTAAAAGCTATTAGTAGGTTCTTTAGTTTTAAAGGGTTTAACAAGTTGTTCTAGTATCTCAGGTGTCTCAGAAGCTGAAAATGCTACTGGTCCAAACAGTGTTGTTAAGAAATGTTGTAGCTGTAAATATTGCCATTGGGTTACAACTGGTAGATTATATTTATCTCTTAACACAGCGTATGTTAAAAATTCATCTTCATCATCTATCAATTGATCCAAAGTCAATATCCCCACTTCCATTTAATTTTTCCATATCACCATCTTTTTCCCAATTTTTAATGTTGGATTTCCCCATAAAGTAAATTTAGTATGGGAAAAAAGTTTGAATCTTTTTTTATTAGACATTACATTCCATAGCTTTCTAAGTGACATAATCATTTCCAGAGATACTAGAGTTCCATTGTATTTAGATCCTAATACTGTCTATCCAACCAAAGGTGCTATATATATATATTCCAAGGTTGCCCAAATCAGAAAATTAACACCAATTGTTGGCTTCCAGTATTTAATACTTGACAATAGGTAAGCTTAATGATGTAGCTCCAGATTTGGAAAACTGAATCCCCTCTCATTAATTGGTAGTTGCATTTTCTGTAAAGATATTCTCAGAATCAAAAGAACCCCATTAAATTTTTCTAAACAAAGAATTTATTTTCTGAAAATATTTTCCAGATATTTGAACAGGAATTCCTCCCAGAATATAAATTAACCTGGGAATAATATTCATTTTGAGAGCGTTCACATTTCCCCAAAGGGTGCAGTTTAATGTCTCTTTATCTATCCATATCTGAATAAACCTCTTACATATAAAAATATATAATTTTATTTATATTACATGTTACAGAGTTATATCTTTTGGTATACATATACCTAAATATTTAATGGATTCAGTACAAATATGGAATTGATATTCCTTAAATAGATGGGTAACCAAATTTTCATCTACTGGCATCAATTCTGATTTGGACCCATTAATAGAATATCCTGCTATTTTAATAAAGGCATTTATCATTTGCATCAACACTGGAATAGTAGTATGAGATTTAGAAATAAACAGAGGGATATCATTTGCAAATAAAACCAATTTGTGTTCAACTGAATTATGTACTACTCCATAAATCTCCCTACGTTGTCTAACAACACAAGCCAAGTGTTCCATGCAAACATTAAAAAGCAAAGATGAAAGTGGACTAGTTCCTCTGAATAATGGGAAAGTAGCAGAAAAAATACCATTAACCTTTACTTTAGATGTGGGTGACTCATATAGTATCTTAATCCATTTTATAAATTTCAAAGGAAATCCAAACCTGTTTAGTACAGCAAACATGTACTGTCTATATATTTTGTCAAAAACTTCTTCCATTTTTTATCTAATAATAAAATTCCAAATTGGTCTTTATTTTTATTCAAGTCTATTAAATATACAACTAACCTAATGCTGTCTGCTGCTTGCTTAGTTTTTATAAACCCTGTTTGATCTACATGTATTAACCACTTAATACATAACTGAAGATAGCAAGTTTATTTATTTATTTATATGTCACATTTATATAGCTGCCCTTCTCACACAAAGTGACTCTGGGCAGCTTTGTTGACCACAGAAACCGGTTTCGTACTGAGTTGGAGGTTAAGTTCTTCAAGGAGTTTCTCAGCTTAATCATTATATGCTGTAACTAATTAAATTTAGTTTAAGATTAAAATATTAACTCAATCTATATTGGATTCTAGCTTCCCTTAATTAATCTGGCTAATTAAAGCCTCTGAACATTGATATTGGGAATAAAATGGCCACAACTCTTATTTATATATCATCTTGTAGCATATCATATACTGTATCACATATATTATGATTTTTAGACCACCCATCACTGTAGTCCCTGGGTGCTGTAGAAACACTAAACATTTAAAACATATAGAACACATAAAAAGTATAAAATTGCAAGATAAAATTAAATTGGTGAAATATTAAAAATTCTTAAATAACAATTAACCATTCTAGGCCAATGGAAAAATATGCTTTTAAAGAGCTTTTAAAGACCAGTATGGATGGCAGTTCCCATACTGACTCCAGGTAGGAGCCAGATGGTTGAGCTGCCATTGGATGCAAGCCTCCCATAATCTTAGTAGGCAGTAGGAATCTCACAAAAGGATACATTATCTTGGGTGATATGGGCCCAAGCCATTTAGAGCTTTAAAAATGAAATCATTAATATTAAAATAATAATAGTAATACCTTATAATAAATGAAATATTTCAAAATTGGTGTAATAAGTTCTCTGCAGGATACTCTGGGGACCAATTTGGCTGCAGCATTTTGCACCAATTGAAATTTCTGACTTATACAAAATGACAATTCTATATAGAGTACACCACAGTAGTCAAGCCTGGAGTCTACCAGTAAAACTAATAAAAAAGCACTTCTGACCTACAGACTTCATTTGAGAGATCAGGGAGAGATCTGTATCAATGTCAAGCCCCTTATAGCAGCTCATAATTTAGAAAGCAAGAGATTGAAAATAGGCAGGTTTATTGCAATGAGCAAGGGTTAATTAAGTTACAGAATGTTGGAAGCTAGCCCTTGTATATCTTGGCCTAAATTCATCAGTCAGTAAGTTAAAAGAGGGTGAGGGAATGTGCCACTGCATGCCAAGTTTACCAGAAGCTAAGGATGAGACATAAAGGTGGGTTGAGCATTCCAGAGAAGCAAATGAACACTTAGAAACACCAAGTGGAGAACTTGAGTCTTGGTGAAGAACATAGGAACAAGGAACAAGAGGCATGGAACACAGAACAAGAATCTGGATGCCAAAGTTGCTTCCAGCAACTGTAAGGCAGCCACAGCACATTTCAAGTCTTCTCCTTGATGAGCGCACAGAGTTGCAGCTCCTCTCACCCAGATGGTGCCAACAATGAGGCAACCAGCTGGCTTAAAGATTCAACCACTTGCCACTAGATTGCAAGGTGCTGATTTTGCAGGGCACAGGGCCTTCAGGCTATAGCTGGGGATATCTCCCCTGCTTCTTGGTACCTATCTTGGCTGGAGAGGTTTCAGTGTTGGGAGGGGGAGCTGCAGAAGCAGAGACTTGCATAGCACCCGGTGGGCCCTGATCCACCCATGTCTTGGAACTTGTCCTTTGGGCCATGTCAGGGGGGCCCTCAGACTATTAAGAAGTGCTTAGACAACCACTTCCAATGGGGGACTGATGGAGGTCTAATCTTCTTTGGAAGAACATAGATAGCACCACAGCAGAGATCAGTGCCCAGAGGGCCAACACTGGACACAGAAATCTCTCTGGTGGAAGTAGAGATCGTGAAATAGCCCATATGAGCTCCAGATGGCTGCTCCCCATAAGTAAAGTGCAGGAATTGACGTTTTTGTGGGTTGCTTGCAAGTTGAGTGGCTGGGAGTGCAGGATTCCATCTATGTTCACAGCTGCAGGGTAGCCTATATGGACATTAAGACCAGACAACCCTCATATAATTATTTTATAGCTTGAAAGAGACTTTCTTTTATAACAAATAAGTACTCCTCTTGGTGAGTCTCATTTCTGAGGGGGATTACAAAATTAAAAGAAGGATTTAAAAATTTAACATTTTAACAATATTAGGCAAAAATAATTGGGATGAATTAAGAAAGTTTAAAATGGCTAAAGGGGAGACATATTTTTAAAAGACTAATTTTTTATGAAAATGCATTGGAGAAACTGTAACTGAACTAAACAATTGACTCAGACCTCCTGTGGGAATGCTTTTCGCTTACTGCTAAAGGACTGTAGATAACTGCTGGAATTTACAAAGCAAAAGATAACAGTAACCTGAGTAGACTGACTGCTTGTCTGTAACCATGGAGATATAGAGGTGGTGTGTGCTGGCAATTACAGCATCAAAGGCACAAGAATATAGAGGAAAAAGGGGAGGGAGTTGTCTTTTACTTTCCTCTTGTGTGAAATTTTCATTTTTGGACAAGACTTTCATTTTGAGATTATAAGTAATGACAACTTGGAAGGCTGCACAAATGGAGGGAAGGAGGGGATCATTAGAACAGCCTGCAGAAAAGGCAGTTCCATTAGATTTACTTCAGAAAATGTTTGAAGAGTTTGGTAATAAATCAGCTCAACCACTTGAGACTAGATTTACAGCTTTCGAAAAAAATAAATGATAGATTTGAAAACACGGAAAACAAAACAAAAAGTTTTACAAGCTAATGTCTGGAGATCTGAAACAAGTTAATAAGATGGAAATCTTGGAAAGTAGAACAGAAGTTTTAGATAGAGAAATTGGAGAGAGAGCTGGATAATTTTGGCTTTATAGGAATTGAGAAAGAAAGAATTTTGTCTGAGATTTAGAGCTATCCCAGAAAGCTCTGATGCAAATATTAGAGGAAGAATTATACAAGCCTTGACAAAATTCTTGGATTGGGAAGAGGAAGATACTGAGGTAGAGATAGATAAAATTTACAGAATAAATTCAAAATTTTCGAGAACAAGAAATGTTCCAAGAGATGTTTTGGTACATTTTGTAAAGAAAAAGACAAGGGATCAAGAATTACAACAGCATTTTAACACAAGATTGAAGATTGCCAATGCAGATATAATCATCCTAAAAATAATCCCTGTTAGACTTCTATGCAAGAGAAAATAATATTCTTTTTTGACTGAAAAATTAAAGCAGAAAAAATCCCCTTTGTTGGGATAAATTAGAAGGTGTGATTTTTACCTTCAAACAGCAGAGATTTTGACTGAATTCTGTTCAAAAGGTGAGAGAAATTTTGGAAAAATTTAAAGAAGAACTGGAAGAGGTTCAAATGGAGGTCACAGAGGAGACTACACAAACATAACAACACAAGCACATGGAATCTAAAAGAGATTATGCTGAATTAGGGCTATGGGTACTGACTTTTCTAAATTTTTGGTTTGACTATGGATTACAAATGTTTAACATGGAATATAAGTGGAGCAAATCCTCCCTGAAAGAAAAAAAATCATTATTTAAAAAAATTAAAACAAGATATAATTTGTCTACAGGAAACTCACATTTGGAAAAAGGATACAATATATTTGATTTATAAAAATTTAGGTGAAGAATTCATTTCAGCAGGACCTAAAAAAAGAAATGGAGTCATTTTCTATATTAATCCCCAACTAAAACCAGAACCTGTACTGACTAATGCATATGGTAGATTTGTTGGGGTGGAAGTTGAATTATATGGGGCTAAGACTATGGTATTGGGGATACCAAATGAGGACAATGTGACTTTTTATGAACAACTTATGGAGATATTAATAAGTTTTTCTTATGAAAATTGATGTTTGATGGGGGATGAGAATAGAGCGATATCCCCATAATTAGATAGAATATCAAAGAAAAAATAACAAAATCACTCAAGGTAAATTATCAAATGCTTTTTTTGATTTGATAGACAATCTAGGGTTAGTGGATGCATGGAGACAGAAAAATGGTAATGAATATACCTACTTTTCAGAAAGTCATAGATCCTTCTCAGAAATAGATCTCAAAGAGTTTGGATACTAAGATCTCTAAAGTAGAGATTTTACCAAAGACTTTTTTCATCATAATCCTGTGAGTTTGGTTTATAAAAGGAAATCTGCTTCTTCTAGATGGAGATTAGATGAAATATCACAGAAAGAAGCAAGGATTATAAAATGAAATTAATAGAATTTTTTGAAGACAACCTAAATAAAGGCACTGATTTAAGAATGGTTTGGGATGCAAGTAAAGCTTTTATTAGAGGTTATTTCATACAACATAATACTTAGCTTAAAAAGAAGAGTCAAGAGAAAACATAAGCTATTATTGACGAGATAAAATGAAAAGAGTTAAAGAACAGACAACAGAGCAGATAAATATCTCTTATCAAATTAAACTTTTACAGGAACAACTATCGATGCTAACAGTAAGAGAGATGGAAACAAAAATTAACTATGCAAAGCAAAAAAAAATGGAATTTCCGAATAAACTAGGGAAATGGCTAGCATACAAATTAAGAAAAGAAAAAGAAAATGATATTGAAACTTCAAGTGGGAGATATTGTATTAACGGATAATGTGGCAATACAAAAAGTGTTTCATCACTATTATTCTAATTTGTATAAAGGACATGACATTTCTTTGGAAAAAATAGACTAATACTTAAAAAAACAAAATTTACCAAGGATTACAGGGAAACAAAGACAGATTATGAATGGACCTATAACAATAAGAGGTTTCTGAAGCTAAAACAAAGATTAAACCAGGAAAAGAACCTGGACCAGATGGATTATTGGATTCTTATTACAAATGTTTTGAGGGGGTTCTCCTGGACTCACGACTCCTGCTCAAAGAGCAGGTGGCAGTCGTGGCTAGGAGGGCCTTTGCACGACTTCGTGTGGTGCGCCAGTTACGCCCCTTCCTGGATCAGGGGGACCTCCGCACGGTCACTCATGCCCTGGTCACCTCTGGGTTGGACTACTGTAATGCGCTCTACATGGGGCAACCCTTGAAGAGTATCCGGAAGCTACAGCTGGTGCAGAATGCGGCGGCGCGGACAGTTCTTAATGCCCCTAGGGGGGCACATATAACACCGCTGTTGCGCGAGCTGCATTGGTTACCGGTTTGTTTCCGGGTCCAATTCAAGGTGTTGGTTATTACCTTTAAAGCCCTTTATGGCACAGGACCAGGTTATCTGAGGAACCGCCTCGCCCTGGTCACTTCAGCCTGTCCCACTCGGTCCAGCAGAAGGGGCAGGTTGCAGACCCCACCAGTCAGGGAATTTCGATTGGTGGGGTCAAGGCAGAGAGCCTTTTCTGCTGTAGCGCCCGCCCTATGGAACATCCTGCCTCCTGAGGTCCGGTGTGCCCCCTCCCTCATGGCCTTCAGGAAAGGTATTAAATCCTGGCTCTGCCAGAAGGCCTGGGGGCCAGAGGGGGGCCCGCACCTGTGGAGATGGCTGGTGGGATGATGGGTTGTCTCCCCCCCCTAGCATCTTACAGGTTTTTTAGGGCCATAAACCAGAGGAGGTTTTTTAGGGTTTTTTAATATGTTTTTAATTATTTATAGTTTTTAGCCATCTCGGAAAGAGCTGTGTTTTTATTGTGAGCCGCCCAGAGTCACCCATTGGGGGAGATGGGCGGCATACAAGCCAAATAAATAAATAAATAAATAAATAAATAAATAAATAAATAAATAAATAAATAAATAAAACCCACGACAGATGGTGAAGATGATGGAACTTGCTGAGATGGCCAAATTGACAGCCTTGATTAGAGAAAAAACTTTGTCTAAGTTTAATGCTGTCTGGAAACCCCTTATTGATTTTTTGCGAGAAACACAAAAAAATGAAATTATGGTATACAGTTTTGATAAGTAGGAAAAAACTAAATTACAGAAAAAATGTAAGTCATGCTGTAACCATAGAGTAAGAGGTTAACTTATATTTATACTTATAACTGCTTTAAAAGAAAATTGGAAGTAATTTCTTTACAGTTTTTTTCTGTAATTTTCCTTTTCTTTTTCTAGCACTTTTGGCTTTGTCTTTTCCTATCTCTTTTCTCTTTTTCTTTCTTTATTCTAAATAACAGTATTAGTTCTTGTTAGATTTTATTTCTGTTTCTTAAACTTTTAATAAAATTATTTAAAAAGAAGAAGAGCTTAGACAACCAGCAACAGCAAGTATATTTTATTATTACTGTTACTTTTAGCACTTATAGACTCAGGGTCCACAGCCAATTTCACAGATGGGACTGCAGTGCAAAAATTTAAATTGCCCACACAGATACTAGAGAAGCCTATGCTTGTGGAAACAATTGATGGACAAGTTCTTCAAACTGGTTTGTTTTGCAATTCACAACACCTTTATAACTGACAATAAATGATCACACAGAATTCTTACTGCTCTATGTCATAGCTTCCTCACATGTGTCAATTGTGCTGGGTATTGATTGGCTGCAAATCCATAATCCAGATGTTCACTGGGAGAAAGGAACAATTAGAGATCACTGCCTGCTGCCCCTTATTTTACACCTACTTAGATCCCCTTCAAAAGGCACATATTTTCACAAAAATGGACCTGAGAGGTGCTTATAATTTGATCAGAGTGAAAGAGGGACACAAATATTTAACAGCATTTGATAACAGATATGACAAATTTCAATACAGAATAATGCCTTATGGATTGTCTAATTGTCCCACAATCTTCTCCAGATTCATTAATGAAATATTTTGGACAGACAGACAAATGGCATACTTGGATGACATACTGCTTTTTCAGAAGACCCATCTTTTTACAAGACTCACATTGGTAATGTCTTACAGTGACTCCACACACAGGCTTTTTTCTGAGTTGGAAAAATGTGTATTTGATCTTTCCCAGTTAGACTATTTGGCTAACCAGATTTGTATAGAAGGAATTCAAATACACTCATGAATACACTCATGGCTAGTACCTAGAAATGTGAAGGATTTTACTTGTTTCTTTACTTCTCTGATTTGATTTTAGCACCACCCAACCCCTCCTACCCCTTTGTGGTACAAACAGATACCTCAGATATTGCAAAACAAAAACAAAAACAAAAAAACAAGCAAATGGATCATAGAACAATTCAGTCCAGAATTCTCACTCAAGGCACAAATGACCAGACTCAAATTATCATATTTTGAACACATTATGTGAAGATCTAGCTTTCTTGAGAAGTCTACAATGCTGGGAATAGTAGAAGGAAAGAGAAAAATACAATCAGCAGCAAGATAGACGACTTGATTATAGCCATAATGGGTGCAACCCTGGAAGTTCTGAAGGGCCAGACTGGATTATTGGATCATCTTGGAGAAGGTCTCTATATGTGGTTGCTGAGAGTCAACATTTACATGATGGCACATAATCAATTAGTCAATAAGGCTACAAAATGATGTCTTTTAATCCTTTAGAATATAAAGCTGTCTACTTTAATCTGTACTGTTAAAATTAAAAAGTTGTGTCTTCAAATATGTTCACTTCTGAATTTCAATCTATTTTTACCTAAATCAATCTACTGTACTTCTTTTAAATAAATATACCAAATAACATTTGTTTCTTTTCAGAAGAATAAAAACATAAAAATGAAATCACCTATATGCTACATGAAATGATCTAAACAATTATTTACAGGAAGTAGGATAATGTTTAAACAAGAGTAGCAAAAATAACCCCACAATATTTCATTTATTTAGCAAGCTAACAGGACTCAAAGAATTAACAAAGAATGTTATTATATTTTAAAATCACAAATCTCAAGTTTTTATTTCAACAATTCTTATTCTGAGGAAAAAATTGAAATATTGCTAATGTATTATCATTTCTATTCTCTACAAAACTAATTATAAACCACTGATTAACAAATAAAAACGTAACCTCTGAAACTATTAGAAAATAATTTGGAATTGTTACCCTTTATTTAGTAAATTATGTTCACTAATTTATCTTCTTCTCAAATCTTAATGGGACAAGTAGAGTGAAGGCAAGGTCATGCTCACAGTTCCCATCACCAATTTAAATACAGCAGAAATGTATATGGGTATGAGCTGCATGTATGTAGTATCATTTCATAAGATTGGAAATCTCTGTAAAATCAACCCACACACAGACAAGCAAGACTTTGTTCAAATCTTCACCTGACATAGGACTATCAGGATAAATGGTCACAAACTTGTTCCTTGTGTGTTTAGCGTTCATATGAATTTCATCTTAATAGGGCAGTTTCATACACTAAATTAAAGGAATTATAATCCCAGTGCTGAATTCTTCAGTTAGAATCTACCTGTCAATTAGGAAGTCATGCTTAATATAATTAAACATAATCCCCATATAATATGTATTATTATGCTTATTTAATTATATATTGCATTCCAGGTGAATGGCATTTTGCAAAAAACACAGAACAGGAAAAGAAACATTATGGAGACAAAGAAAAACAAAAATCTAAGTTATATGTATTCAAGTTTAATTACAGAAAATACAAGAACAAGAGAACTGTTCTGAAAACGTTACAGATTTTGAGGGTGATGGGGAGCGAGAAGTATTAAAGAGTTGTCCTAAAAGGTGGCCCTAGCTATAAGCAGCAGCAAGGAAAAAGGAAGAGTTGTTAAAGGAAGCCTAAATGCTCTAGAAGGCTGAAAATGGTGGCACTGAATATGCAAAGCTAAAAGGCAATGGTATGTTGGAATATAAGACCAATCAACAAACAGAAGTCAAAGTCATGGAGAGTTCTAAAAGTAAGTACAAGATGCTTATACAGGATTCAGGAGCAGTCAAAGTGATTACAAAAATGAACTTTTTAAACAGCAGAGTGCAAGACAGATAAAAAGAGACCAAGAAAGTGGTCATTTCTTAACCAGCAGGCATTTTAATCTTGGTAATATTACACCATACCAGCTAGTTCAAGGTTTAAGTTTAGTCACTTAAGAGTTCTTATCCTCGCAAATACATAAGCTTTGCTAACCTCACAGTCACAATGGCATTAAGGCCAGTTGATTTCAATGGGACTTTCATTAGACTAGTTGGAAACATCAAATACTTTAAAAATAAAAACAGAATTAAGATTCAAAAGACATGCATGGATATATTTGTATATAACTCTGATTTAATATTCACAGTCATTCCTGACAGTTCATAATAATGTCTCTTAGTTCTGATGAGTTATTGATGTATCCCAGACTAATCACAGAAATATGATATTCCTCAATTAGAAACAAGTACATTATATACATATGTGTGTCTAAACCATGGCCTGAATTTTTCAAAGTTACTATAGTTTGCATAGATAAAAACTAAGATTGAGGTTTAAATTCTAACTAGCACATGGACTGCAAGAACTTAATGTAAAGAGAGACATGTTAGAAATTTTCAAAAAGATAATATATAATAAGGATAAAATGTTTTTTCTCTCCCCACCCCAAATTATGCAACAAACCATTTTCAATGCCTGGACAATTCTTATACATCAGTAGAAATGTCTGACAGTTATATTTTCCTCTCTTTTCTTCAGGTATTATTCTGCTAGCATTGAAGCAATAGTAATTAATGTTCCAGAATATTTAAGAGGTGAACATAACCACATAACCAATACATAAAAATAAGAGTCTAATCCCTACCATCATTTTGAAACCTACTAATCTGAAAGACACTTTTAAAACTTTAGAAACTACAAGAAATGCTTTATGTCCTGCTTTACAAATTATTGAAGTTCAGTTCTTTTAAATATACACCTGTGTATTCTAGCTTTGCCATTTCTGTTATAATCACTGTATTTTTTTTCTTTAAAGGAATTAGTTTCTTACTTTCTCCTCAAGGGATAGTCATCTATAAATGTCACCCAAAACAAAAACAATGTCAGTCAAAGCCTTGCAACTTGACAGATACTGACGAAGAATGATTCAGTGATGATGTATAAAGTATTAGGTGTATATAAACTTTCTAGGCAACAAACATGATCTGAAATTTCAAGTCTACATTGATATCAATCATTTATATTTATCTGATTTATGTGAAAGTTAAATCATATTACTTTCAATAGTTCTGCATGAATGCGAGGAGCTAGTATGACACAAAGCCAAAAGCACTCCTACCAACCAAATTAAAGGCCAGGTTCAATTCATTCTGTCAATGGAAATTTGAAAATTAACATTGGTTATTTAGTGTAGTTTTATACCTGCTAACTAACCAATACATAACACTGTATTCAGTGGAACTTACTCCCCAGAACAAGTGCATAGGATTGCAGCCTCTACTTAAAAGATGTTCTTTTAGAGTTATCACTTAAACATACCCTTTGGTATGTTTTAATGAGAGTGATACTAAATCTACACACGGTAGCTTACTTACGTCTGGGGCTCCTTTTCATTTTGTTGTTTTTGCTGTGGCTGAAGAACGTTATTTACCAGCTCAGTGAACCCACTAAAGGGAAACCACCTGTTCAAATAAGCAAATAATGTGACTGAATAACCAAATGAAATCATACTAGTGTAATTTTTTTCTTATCCAATCATCATCATCATCATCATGTAAATGCAGGAAAGCTACAGCCAATGGAAATGTTCGCTGCAATTAAGTCAGCCACAATTAGGATATTGGGGAGAAAAGTTTTAAACTAGAATAGTCCGCAAGCAGGTAGCAAGAAACTACATCCAACTGAAATGTGGATGAAATAACACACTGCAAGCAGCTCTTACAAGCCAATCAGAAAGCAGATAACTAACTGCAGCCTATCTGGTATTAGTTTAAAATCATCAAAGGTGCAGAAAGCAGAACATGGCAAAGGTAGAGAAGTAAAGCCCACTGTATTTTTATGTGTTTTTACTTACTGTGTCACTGGTTGTTTTTGTTCTTCTTTACCCCTAAAAAAATAAGTGCACAACTGAGTGCAGTATATAGGACATAAATCCTACCACCTGTTCCATATCTCTCATTTTGAGTAGCATCAGAAAAATATGTGTATTTAACTACATCTTGCATCCAAATCAGTTTTCCACTAAACTAAAATAGTCATGCAATATCATAAAAACATAAAATTCATAATGTCTTTAGGAAATAATACTCTGAGATCAGCATCTAATTTTTTTACAGAATTACTTGAAATATTGGAGTCTTAAGTATAATTAGCCAGATAATCACTGATACTTAAATTTGGTAGTTTACTTGAGTTACTGAAAAGCATATAAAAAGCAATTTACTATATACAGTAGTAAATTAAATGAAACATAATAAACTTCAAAACTACTGCAGTGATTCATACATTTGTAGAAGAGATAATCACTACTACCTCCAAAATTACTTCAGTTTCCATATATTTGTGATAAAAATAATTATTTAATTTGCTTGTAGTCTGCCCTGCAAGATTCAGTTTTAAATTCACAAGATTCAGATGCCCCAACTCTGTTGGCCTTCTATAAAGCCTTGAAGTCCTGGCTTTTCCCTCAGCATGGAGGCAGGATACTAGATGAGCCTGTCTGTAACAGTTGGAATACTGAATGATTGTATGTTGGCCTCAGTTTATGGTATGGTCTCCTCTGTGCTATTTTTACCTGGTTGGTTTAGGTTTTAATCCTATATTAGCTGCCAGAATCACAACTGGTGAGTAGGAAAGCCATATAAATTGATTAATTAAACAAATGAACAGCTCAGTGAGGCTCTCATTATAATATCAAAGCCCAAAACAAGTTTCAAATATGAAAAACCAGCAAATAGATATCAAATTGCACCTCTTTGATGTCTTTCCAGGTGGTAGGTTTATGTATTTCATGGGTTCTCACTGTGTCTGAAATTTTTTTAACAGTTATGCCCTTGGTTACACCTTGACCTCTGGGATTAAGATTCTCCTACTTGCTAGCTATGCATAAATTGGATGGTTGGGCAGGTTGTTTGTTTCCTCTTTGTGCAATATATCTTTTACCTCCTGTTTGACTGGTGGTCAGCCATGCCTTTTCTGGCTCTTCTTTGACTGCTTGGATGGATCTCCTACTTCACAGATATATTCTAGTAGATATTCTTCAGCGTTCACTTGTTCCAAGATTTCCACTCACTGCATCTTACTGAAGGATGCACTGTTGCTCATGGTTGCTCTGCATGACTTGGGGTTCACCTTGCTGTATCCTTTACTCGTAATGTATCTAATCACCATGCCCTCTTTTGCTCTATTACTCAGCTTTGAGCATTTCTTACTTGGGATGTATGTATAGGCTCTGCAGCCAAATATATGGCTTTAATGACCTATCTTAGGATTCAAGCCATTCCATAATTCATATAGTATCTTTTCTGTAGCTTTTGTTGGTAGCCAGTCTGTAGGTAGCCAGCTACCATAATTGCCTCTCCCTAGAGCTTGTTGGATAGGTTGGCATCTATCAACGTGCTTCTTATCAGATCCTGTCAGGCAATGATTCTTTCTCTTTGTCACTCCATTTTGCCCTAGAATATTGATTATGTAATCTGGTGCTTGATGTTCTGTCACTCTAAGTGTCTTTGTGTTCATATATTATTCTTCATTGTCAGTTCAGAAGATAATCAGCTTGCGCTAGACTGTATTGCTTACTACCTTCAAGTATTCTTTCAGTTTTAGACTCTCGCTTTTACACTTTTTGCACTTTGTGAATATGTCTTGATACATTGTGTGGTAATTAATGAAGATGATGAAAAATCAGTTGCCTGAAAGGTTCCTTATCAATCCAGTTCCTTATCAATCCATGTAGTCACTATGAATTAGGTCCAAGAGGTGACTTGCTCAGCTGTGGATGGTGTTAGGTAGTGACTTGTGATTTGCCTTTGCTTTGTAATTCATGTGCCACAAGGATATAATTCCATGTCTGTTCCCTTGTTTTGATTTTCAAGTTGCTTTATGACTTTAGAGGTCCCAATTCTGAGTCATCTGTGCCATACGCAGATGTAGCCCTAGTGAAAAGGGTGGGCTGCCACTTTGGCTTCTTTACGCTCACTAAGGACTATATATAGGCTGTCTTGCAACTTCCTCAACAAGAATGTTCACCTCATTTGAAACTGTGCATGTTTCTATTGCAGTGCACGGTATAGATAATCTTGACCAAGCATTTCATAGAAAGCAGACTTCCCTCTATTGCTGGTGCATACAGACATCGTTTCGTGGGATCTTGCATTTCACACTGGTGGTGAAACGTTTTAAGACTTCATTTCCAATTCTTTGCATAGTTAGGCTTTTATCATCTGCTAGGTAAACTTTTTCATAGTTTCATCTCATTCTGTTTAAAGATCTTTGTTGTTATACAGCTAATGGTTCCAGAATCTATTCACTATTGCCTCCTTTGGCTGCTTTAAAGTATTCACTCTGCAACTCATGGGATCCCACTCCAATTGCTTCACTAGCTATGGCTTTTCCTGCCACTTCCTCTTCAGTGGTTCCTTTCTCATCTTGCTCAGATTTCCAAATCATGCAGTCTTTCTTTAGGTGTACCACTTTCTTGCAGCAAAGTTACATATAGGGCTCTCTCCTTCTCTCTATCTGTCCCCCAATCATAAGTACAGTATATTTGCCTTCATTCTCCCTTCTGTGGTGATATACATCAATCAGCTTGCCTCTGTCATACTCTAGCATAAATTCATATTCTAATCTTGCTTCTAGGGAGACTATAAAGAGCTTTATGGTTGTGTGCACCTTTAAATCAGACAAGTCCCCACAGTTTCCTTGGCAACATTTTTGGAAGTAGTTTGCCATTGTCCTTTTCTTACAGCTGAGAGCAATTGACTAGCCCAAAGTCACCTAGCTGGCTTTGTGACTAAGATAGGACTAGAACTCATAGTTTCCCAGTTTCTAGCTTGGTGTCTTAACCATTACACCAAACTGGCTCTCATAAAGAGCTATCAATAAAAAGAACAGCAGCAAAGCACTTACATGATTATCTCTCATTTCCTCTCCTATGTTTCTGACTTGCTTTACAATTTCTAGCACTAAATTCACATTTTCCTACATTTCTTAGGACTTCTGCAATTTCATCCCACACAACTTTGAGCAGATATACTGTTAAATTAGCTGGCTCATGCAGTTTCTGTAACCAATCCCTCGTTCCTTTAGCAGCATTTTCTCTTCTTACGTTAACTGCCTATTTCCACATTTTACTCTTCCTAGTCTGTCTTTCCTGTCTCAAGCTTTGTTTTTTGTGCTAGTCTTTTGTGTGGTAATTACCTGCCATAAATTATCCCTAGAGTGCAGAATTTCTATTTTAAACTTCAATAGCTGGTAATTCTTACAGTTTAGCTTTGCTGTCTCTGGGTTATAGCTTTTGCCTGCCATACTTACATACATACATTCATGCAGTTTGCATGTATTTTACATACCCTTTGGTGTAGTGGTTAAGGTGCTGACCTGGAAGCCAGGACATTGTGAGTTCTAGCCCCCCCCCCCTTCAGCATCAAAACCGGTTCAGTGACTTTGGGCAGGTCACACTCTCTCAGTTCAATCCACCTCACAGGGTTGTTGTTGTGGGGAAAATAGGGCAGGAGTATTAGGTATGTTTGCTGCCTTGAGTTGTTGTTGTTGTGGTTGATCACATATTCAGCCAGATATTTAGACTGGATTTGGCATTTTTATCCACCTATCAAGTCCTTCCCAAGGACCTGGGTTAGGCAGATGTTGTTTGATGGTGTTAAAGATATCATCACAGGATATAAACTGTTCAAAGTAAAGCTGCCTTTTGCAATTGACTGATGGTGATTTTGTCAATGCTGATGGTCTTCAAATGGTACTCCAGATGTTTTGGGACTGCACCTAAGGAGCCTATAACTATTGGTACTACCTTTGCTTTCTTTTGCCATAGTCATTCTACTTCTATTTGCAGGTCTTTATATTTTGTGATTTTCTCCAGTTCTTTCTCTTCTCTTCTGCTGTCTCCAGGTATTACAGTGTCCACTATCCAGACTTTTTTGTCTTTCTTATCAACAGTTGTTAAGTCTGGAGTGTTGTGTGGCAGGTGCTTTGTCTGTTTGAATTCTGAAGTCCCAGAGCATTTTAGCTTCTTCATTTTCTATTACTTAGTCTGTTTTGTGGTCCCACCAGTTCTTGCTTGCAGGCAAATGGTATTTCTTGCAGATATACCAATGCACCATTGTTGCTACTTTGTCGCGCTGTTGTTTGTAATCAGTCTGTGCAGACTTCTTGCAGCAGCTGACGAGGTGGTCCACTGTTTCTTCAGCTTCTTTGCAGAGGCAGCATTTGCTGTCTGTTGCTGTCTTCTCAATGCTGTCTTTGTATGCATTTGTTCTTTAGGCTTGGTCTTGTGTGGCCAGAATTAGCCCCTCTGTCTCTTTCTTCAGCTTTCCTGCTCTTAGCCATTGCCAGGTCTTCTTGTTATCTACTTTGCCTGCTAGTTTTTTGTGTACTGGCCATTTAATTACTTTGCCTTGCCACATCTCTTTTCTATTCTTCATTTGGTCTTTCTTGTAGGCCAATTTGGTCTCTTCAGCATTCATTAAGCCTTCATGGTGTACTAGTTTCAGTGCATCTTCTTCACTGTCCTTCAGATATTCTTCCAATGCCCGTTTTTCTTCTACAACTGTCTGGTGTACTTGTAACATTCCATGTCCACCTATGCTCCTTGGTAAGTAGAGTCTGTCAATGTTGCTGGGTGGATGAAGGGGATGATGATGATGATGATGATATGAAGTCTAGCCTCTGTATTCAGAGATTCCATTGGGTGAATTTGTAACAGCTAAGCTTGCAGGAAATATTTGCATGAATGACCACAGCCACCCCTCCTATACTATTTACTATGCTAAATAAAATAGTCATTGCATTTTCTAAAACTATTCATGTAGAACAAAAGCATCAGAATAGACTAATAAAAGCTATCAAAAGTAATTAAGGATAAACCAAGGTGAGCTGAAACTGGTGCATGAACCTCCCAAAGAAGTGAATTTCAAAGTGGAAAAGTTTTAAATATTCTGAAATATATTATGTCAAACATTAATTTTTATGCTAAAGCACTTTTTAAAAGCATGTTAATCAGGATAAGACAATGGCCAAGATAAAATGCACAAATCACATGAAAATCACCATAAAACATTACTTTGCAATTTTTGTCAAAAACACTAAAAACAGATTAGTTCAAAAAGCAATTGTTATACATTTCCCTGTTCACATCCCATTGAAGAATTCCTATTTTAGATTATTAAAATAGGATTTTTGCAAGACTTCCTGTTGCATTAACCTTAAAAAACAAAACCAGGATTAAACAGATTCTTCATCTAAAGTAGACAATGGAGTATCTAGGGAGAACTCCTTTGGTACTCACCAGGCTTCTTGTCTCACTATGTTTTTTAAAATATTTGTTTATTTATTTAATCAATTTATACATCTCAACAAGTGACTCTGGGTGGCAAATGATGTTAAAAGTAAAACTAAAAACAATTACATAGATAACTAGAAAAAGTAAGAAACATAGCCAAGAGAAATACAACAATCGTTAATCATTAACATGACCAGGAGATGAGTCCCTTCACACACATAGAGCCCAGGCCCTGGCACAGAAGCAAGTCTTTAGGGCCTTGCAAAAGGCCAACAGGGTCAGGGCAATCTGATCTCCAGAGGACAAACACTATGCAGAAAAGGCTCATCTTCTGGGCCTGCCAGCCAACATTCCACCCAGAGCTGCCCAACTTGATGGGACGGGTAGAAACAACCGGGGAGAAACAGTCTGTTAATTACCTGCTCCCAAGCCATGAAGGAATTTAAAGGTGAAAAACAGCACCTTGAATTGCACCCGGAAGCACACTGGCAACCAATGCAGCTCACAAATTGTGGTGTCACATGCGCCAAGTAGCCAACACCATTTACTATCCATGCTGCTGCATTCTGCACCAGTTGAAGCTTCTGAATGCTCTTTAAGGGCAGCCCAATGTAGAGCACATTGCAGTAGTCCAGATGGGGGAATCACAAGGACATGAGTGACAGTGAGCAGTGCCTCCTGGTCCACAAACAGGCACAAATGGCACACAACCCAGAGGTGTGCAAAGGTCCTCCTAGCCACAGCTGCCACCTGCTCTTTGAGCAGGAGCCATGAGTCCAGAAGGAACCCCAGATTGTACATCAAGTCTGTCTGAAGCAGTGCCACCTCATCCAGAACCAAAGTTGAAGGATCCCCAGCACCAGAAGTTCCAAACACCCAAAGCTACTCAGTCTTGCTTGTGTTGAACCAAAGCCTGTTGTGCCCCATTCAACAGCCTCCAGGCATTGGGACAGGATGTCCACAGCCTTAATCAGGTGACCTGGGGTGGAAGTGTAAAGCTGGGCATCATCAGCATACTGGTGATTCCTCACCCCAAACCACTGGATGACTTCATGTAGATGTTAAGCATGAGGGGAGGGAGAACTGAGCCCTGCGGCACCCCATAAAGTAGAGGACACAGGCTGGACCTCCCTTCCTGTATCAACACAACTGGAATCGGTCCCAGAGGAAGGAGGAGAACCAGCACAACACAGTACTACCCACCCCCAACTACTGGAGCTGGTCCAGAAGGATATCATGTATAGTAACAAAAGCTACTGAGAGTTCAATAAGAGAAGGATGGATGCATTACCGTCATCCCGCTCCCACCAGAGGTAATCCAAGAGCACAATCAATGCCATCTTGGTCCCATACCCACACCTGAATCCCGACTGAAAGGGGTTCAGGTAATCCATTTCATCCAGAGTCGACTGAAGCTGCAATGTGACCACCTTCTTCACAACCTTCCCTAAAAAGGGAAGATTGGAAACTGGATAAAAATTGTCCAGACTAATTGGGTGGAGAGATGGCCCCTTGAGAAGGGAGCACATCACCACCTCCTTAAGACCCAGCAGAACTACTGCCCCCCTCAAAAAGAAATTAATCACCACTGGACCCAATCTCATGTCCCCTCCCAGTCAGCCTTAACCAACCAGCAGGGTTAAATTAAATTAAAAAATAAATTATAAAACAATGCTACTTAGTATATGATAACAAATCAATGCCACTGAGTAACAAATCTACAGCTAGCAGCATATATTGATATAATTAGAATACAGATGAGTCAAAGACATAATGGGGGAGGGGGAACTCTTATTACTGATTTGATGACACAATGCAAACTATATTAGAACATCTGTTTTACTCTGTGAGTAAAGGAAGAAATAGGATAGGTAGGACTAAGGTAGGAATGAGGTAGCCCAAACTGTGAGCTAAATTTTTCTTTGCCTGGATAACCTGCCCCTTAGCAAATCTGCTGTGCATGCCAGAAGGATCAGAGCGGCCATCCTACCAGCAGATATATGTCTGCCCAATATGCAAGCACAATATTGGATTAAATCTTTTGTATAATTAATTATTCAATACTAGCTATGGTCTAGTGTTTCATACATTTGACTCCTTTAAAAAATAAGTGGTTATGAATAATAATAATCCAGTTTACAAGGCCATCCACAGAAGGGGAAGGGAGAACAAATGTGTGGAAAAGTGAACTCACCACCGAGTGGGCATTTTTCCCCTCCTGGGATTCAGAGTTTTGGTGCTGCCCAGGAAGGAGGGTTAGAACAACCCCACCCTCTCCTTCATTGGAGAGCTTGTTTCATAAAAGAGAACGGAAAGCAAGCATGCATGTGGATGTGTCAAGAAAGGAGTCGAGCCAGGAAGACAGTAGAGACGTGGGAAAGGGAGACCTCCAACCCAAAGATAAGCACCTCAGCAGTAGTCTCAGGCAGTGAGAGAAAACTGAAATTCTTGGAGCTGCAAGACCAGCTGACAAATGAGGGAGGAAAAGAGTTGGACCAGAGTCTGTAAATCCAAGCAAACATTCAAACCAAAGCAAGCCCGCTGCATGCAGCAGCCCAGATGCAGAGCTCCACAAACCAGCTTCAGAAGCAGGACTGTGAGTGCCAGGGAGGAGAGAAAAGCCCATTCACAAGTCTATAGAGGAGTGAAAAGGGTTTTCATATGCAAATAGACTGAGATTGGCTACAAGAGTTGAAGACCTGGGGGAAAAGGAATAAATCTTAAACAGCTTAAGATAGGAAAACATAGTGGTACAAAAAATAGAAATAGGAATATAGACATAGAGATAGAAATTTATAGATTAAATAAGATAGAAATAGTTGTACATTTATAGTAATAGGAAGACAGTAAAATACGATAGGTAGGAAAACAGAAATAAGCATAGAATTAGCATTAAGTTTAGAAGTAAGGAATAGCAGTTTAATTTTGTACAATACAACAGTTTTTGTGGGAAAAACAAATGCAATCTTTGTGTCTGCGTTCTGTACCATATTAAGAAAAACCCTAATAAAATGATGAAACCTGCAACTAATATACTTGCATCAAGGATCAGGTGTTTATACTCTACAAATTTTCACAAGGGCTGGATTTGATGTCAGAATATGTGGTTCATCATGTGTCAATGTGGCTTGCTGGCCATTTAGTTATCTTTCAACATTTGTATTTACTATTAAATTTCAGCGTGGTAATTATATATAACTAAATAAGTCACTACAGTCACTTTTAAATATGAAAGCTGAAAATCTAAACAAACATTTTTATTATGTGCCTAAATTATTATGTGCCTAAATTATGGAGCACAAATTTATTTGTTGTTGTTCAGTCATTAAGTCGTATCTGACTCTTTGTGACCCCATGAACCATATTGCGCCAGGCCTTCCTATCTTTCACTGCCTCCCTGAGTTTGCTCAATTTCATGCTCATTGCTTCAGTGATGCTATCTTGCCATCTCATCCTCTGCCGTCCTCTTCTCCTTTTGCCTTCCATCTTTCCCAGCATCAGGGTCTTTTCCAAAGAGTCCTCTCTTCGCATTAGGTGACCAAAGTATCTGAGCTTGAGCACAGAGATACAGAAAGTTCTATTTTTGTTGCCATCTAGTGGTTGTCTAAAGTTGTGCAGATCAGATATGGTAGACCTAGTCATAGTCAAATTCTTGTACGAAGAGAATTCCTGAATGTTTAATGAATTAATGATTCTAAGTCATATTTACCAAACAAATAATTGTTCTAAAGCAGGAGCTCAAGGCTCTTGTTACCAGCTAATTAGGAACATTTGTGTTTGTTTGCAGTTGGTGTATTCATTTAAAATGAATAGAACGGTCATCCATGAAGAGACACCATGCATGTAGGAGTCTCTAAATACACAAGGGTCATTAATAATCAACCCAAATAACATGAATGTAAATTAACTGAGTATCTGATGAAATCTGATTACAAGTTAATATTTGATTCTTTCTCTCATAGGATAATTTTTCAAAGGTTCTTACAATTCTTTACATTTAGTATAAACTTTATACGGGACATTATGTATGTAAGTATGTATGTATGTATGTATTTATTTAGCCAATTTATATAGCTGCCCATCTCACCACAGGTGACTCTACTGACTTTATTCAGTTTGTATAGCTGCCCATCTCAAACAAGTGACTCTAGGCAGCAAACAATCATAAAATAAATATTGCTTGACTGCCACCACCTACTCTCTAGTAACCCTACTCCTGCCTCCACAACTGTTGAAAAGTCTGACAAGATACTGCATCCTACTTAACCTTTCTTGGTGGACAAATTTGTTAGTAGCAGAGTTTTGGCACAGGAGCCAAGTACAGCCAATCAATTTTGACATTACAGTTAAGGTAAGAGAACATAAAAGCTGGCGCTAATAAAAGGTGAATACTAACTTGGTTTCAATTCCAAAGTACCTCTGCCCACCTGCCAGCTAGAGAAGCTTGTATAGGGTGCACAGGGTTAACATATTCATGAGTATTGTAGCAGCATATAGAAACAGCCAATCCAATCCAGTACTTCATTGTGATTGACAGCAACTGCCCTTAATTTTAAATAACTCAAGAAAAAGGAGAGTCAGTCCCAGGATAACGTCCACATTCTGCAGGGAGAACTCTTCCCACAGTTTCTCAGTTATGTATTTTCCTATCTACTCCTGCAAACTGACAGCATTACCGTTCATTTCCATCTGCCCTAATTTTTTTTAGTAAGAAAAAAGATGAGAGAATCAGTAATAAAACATAGGAAGTTTTTACAACTTATGCCAAATTTATCATGATCATCCCTGAAATTCTGTGAATGAAGCAGGACAATTGCAACTTATCTGAAATCATTCTAATGTTTTCTATTCAAAATTATTACTATTAGTAGTAGTAGTAGTAGTATTACAGATAGTCCTCACTTAGCAACCACAATTGGGACCAGCAACTCTGTTACTAAGCAACGCAGTCGCTAAGCAGAAAATCATGTGACTGCAACAGACTTACAATGACAACTCCATGGTTGTTAAGTGAATCACTGTGTGTCGTTAAGTGAGACACCATGTGAGTGCGACTTGCAATTTTACTGCCTGCTTTCTCCATTGACTCTGCTTGTCGGAAGCTGGTTGTGAAGCATGCAAATGGCAATCACGTGACCACAGGATGCTGCAACTGTTGTAAACACCCGCCTGTTGCAAAGCACCCAAATGTCGATCACATGACTATAGGGATGCTGCAACAGTCGTAAAAGCAAGGACTGGTCATCAAGTTACTTTTTCAGTGCCATTGTAACTTCAAATGATCACTAAACAGGGCAGTCATTAAGCGAGGTCTACCTGTATTATTATTATTTTGAAGTAAATGTTCTTTCACAACAGATTGGTTTATGAATTTACATTGCATAATCTTATACTTACCTATTTAGAAGTAAGTGTCTAATAGACTTCAATGTTGCCATCTTACAGGACCTAGAAAGCATGCTTTTTCTGTGGCAACCCCTGCCCTATGGAACACCCTTCCCCCTGAGGTTTGGCAGGCCCCCACCCTTTTAACCTTCCAAAAAGCACTTAAGAACTGTTTTTTTTCCCCAAATGCTGGGATAGGGTTAAATTGGTGGGATGAACTTGTGGGCTGTATGGAAAATTTTAGCTGTGCTGACAAGTCTTTTAGTTTTGATGATGATGATGATGATGATGATAGATATTGTTTTATTTTGGGGTTGTGAGCCGCACAGAGTTTGGTTCAAGATGGGCAGCTATATAAATGTTTTAAATATTTTAATAATTAAATATTTAAAGCTTCCGTCCAAATAAAGAAGTTTCACATTGCTGGTTAAGCAGATTAGTTCTTGCCCATCTCAAAGATCAGGACCTCTCCCTCCACTTCATGGTAAGGGTTGGCTAAAAACATTGTTGTTGCCATTGTTTTGAATGGAAGTTAGGAATCTAGTAATTTAGGGACATAGGATAGACAAATGCAGAGCAAAAGCAAAAAAAGGAGCAGAAGACTTTATAGGCCAAAAATATGGAAGAGGAAAAATGCAAATTCAGGCTCCAAGAAGGAAAAAGGAAGCAGTTATGGCAGGAAAGAAAAGTTTTGAAAGGGCAATCCTAACATGAAGGAGACTTTACTTTTATATGTCTACAATTACAGGATCTAAGCATCTTTCCATTAAATATATGAATTCTTTCCATTAAATGTAAGGATTCTTCTTGTGGCTACTCTGGGCACTAACATTATTTGAAACAGTAAGAATGACAATAAGATTATTCAACTAGCATATGTTCCATTGTAAACAATAGCATTTGTGCCAGAAAATTATCTCCTGGGAATGAAACAGAAGCAAAGTTCACTTTGACAAAGATTATTTTTTTTCATCTTTCTGGGTTTATCTAACTCACCATTCTAGCACTCAATGAGCTGTTCAGTCCACTTTATTTTTAAATCAAGCCTTCAAAAAAGTTTCTATTTTTATATTTTTCTGGAGTCCAAAACATTTTTGATTTTACAAATGGTTTTCTCACTGCTTATTTGAATCCTGAAACCAATAGCTCTCCAAAGATTTTTAATTTTAAGTAAAAATCTATAAAGATTTTAATGTAACATTTTACTTGCTGTTTCATATGATGTCTGTTTAAAACTAAAGTGAAACATCATAATTTATTTCTTTATGGACTAAGGTTAAATACTTTTATAGCACAACTGGAACCTATATTATTTTATAGATTTAGATTAAAGCAGCAACTCATTCAAAAGTAATTTCTCCTTTTCTGATCCGTTAATAATACTAATCTCTTTTCATCACAGTGAAGTGCATAGTGACTAGCATCTTAAAACCTTCACTTAGTTTTCAGAACTTCTGGATTAAGAAATCAGCTCCCTTCATGAATGGAGATACAATGGTTACATATTTAAATATCTATTTTGGTTACATATTTTAAATATCTATTTTGGTATGAAAACTGTGATTGTGCACAGTATTCATACTATTTTGGTATGAAAACTGTGATTGTGCACAGAAGAGAGTAATTTAACATACTCTCTTCTTCGTGACACAAGTTTAAGTTTGTTAGCTATAACAAAAGTTCATAAATACCACAGTCTTAAAATATGTAGATAAAACAGCATCTTCACATTTCAAATAGGCTAGCTCCACCTCTGGAGCAAAACCCAAATCAGCAGTGGACTTCTTTTATTTCCTAGATATTGCTATACCAGTTTTTTCCCACAATGGCAATTACTGCTTGGTTAGCATGTGCTCCCTCTCAAGTCCTGCTATCTTGCTTCACTGTAGCAATGATGGTGTGTTCCTGGGAGGGATGAATGAAGAACACCAGGAATGTACACCAAGAATACTCCTAGCAGGATCACCTAAAGCATGGAGATCATCCCAGCTACTCAGCTAAAGCAAACAGAGTCCTAAATCTGGCACTAAGACTAACAAGATAAAGCAGGAGAGCTTAACACACTGAAAGATGAAGCAAATGCATTACACATTCATAGTGAATTGAAATGGACTGGAATTGGACCCTTTCAGTCAGAAGATCATACTGTTTACTACTCAGATCATGAAAAACAAAGGAATGGTATTGTATTCATAATCCGGAAGGATTATACTTGAGTACAATGCAGTCAACCACCAATTATTTATTTATTTATTTATTTTTCATTCATTCATTCATTCATTCATTCAGAATGGCCACCCTTTTCAAACATATGATTCTAGGCAGCTAACAGAATAAAAACAAGATGAGAACATCATAGAAAAAAAAAATTATTGATTGATTGATTTGATTTGGCGCTACCTGACTCTAGAGTGAATCTTATCAATTAAGATAAGGTGAAGGCCTTGGGAAAGAGATTCAAATGCTATAATGTAGCTATATTTACGAAGATGAGAAGAGTACAGGCAGTGATTTTCCCTGTGACATTCTATGGAAGCAAAAATTGGACTTTGAAGTAGCAGAGTAAGTTTTTGAATTCTCGTGTGAGAATACCATGGATTACACGCACACACACGCACCACCCAAGCAAATGGATCACAGAACAACTCAATCAGAATTCTCACTCAAAGCACAAATTTGTTTTATTATTTACAATAATATGTTAAATCATACATCAAAAGCAAAGTGTCTGCTCTATGGACTATGAAATAAAGAATGGCGGATGCCATTTACTTGTATCACTTTCAACTTATTTCACAGCAAATTGGGATTCTTTGGGAAAAAGTGGAGGGAAACCAATAATTTTGGCCATGTCTGTAATAAAATCAAATAGCAGCTCTTGTTCCTTTTTTGCCTGTCAAAAAATGTTTACCCACTAGTAACTTCTAGAATCATAACAAGGATATCTTTGAATGTATCCTACATGATATATTTGTGCAATATTCATGCGATTGAATTGTTGATTAATTAAAAATGGGCAAAAAAAAAAAAACAAGAGCCCAAACAGCTTCTGCTAATGAATGCACTGCAACATGCCTTCTATTTATATGTGGCAATCAAAGGTCATGTTTCTTTTTTTTTATACCACATGTAAACTATCAAAAGTTGCAGTGTAGTCCTGCAATTTTGGGAGTAATGCGAGGTCATGCTTTGATTTCAGGTTGTTGTTTTTAAAACTACATGCACAACTGTATAGAAATGCAACTTAAGAATTATGTGATTATTTATAGCTGCACAGCTGTTATCAATGAAAAGCCAAGATGGGGCAAGCAAAGATTTCCTCATGAAATTCTCTTTCCTCTTGACTGAGGAAGTCAGAGGAAAAACTGAGGAAAATTGTATCTATGGTTTTAAAACCATTCTCAGTTATATGAGCCATGCCACTGGATTAAAACCCACATAACTAAATAGAGGCTCCAAATGAATTGTAGTGCTCAAAACAAAAATATAGAACTGACTACTCCCTCAAAAATGAAGATATGCCAAGAAAACTAATAAAGTTAGGATGTAGAAGGAATATATTCATTGTATCAAAATAGTATTTAAAGGATCACATAAAATAAAAATGGCATTTTATTCATACTATAAAATATTACATGATTATACAAATCAACTGTGGCAATGTATTAAAAAATTAAATTTATTCAATTTATATGCCACCCAACTCCCAGCAATTCTGGGCAATGTACAATTGTTAAAACATTTAAAAACAAAGAACAGTACAAAAAACACAAAAACAGCACAAGACAAAAGAACAATGATGGCAAGGAAAATAAACCCAGAGAGGAACAGAAAGGAAGAAAGGGGCATCAGTCGTCCTCTCTAAAGGCCTGGGTGAAGAGCCACATCTTTAAAGCCCTTTGAAATACCAGTAGGGTGGGAGCTATTCGAATTTCGGGGGGAATCTCATTCCAGAGGGCAGGTTGCAAAGTATCATTGACTAGAAAAATCATGAGAAAAATGTCTAGCATTTACACACAGGAACACAATATATGGGTATCCCTGGGATACTACAGTGGAGAAATCTTTGTGTATGTGGTTTCATACTTGTCTGCAGTACAGAGACTAATCCTGTTAGATCATGTCTGAACCTTTTGCTGAATAAGCCTATTTCTGAATAAAAAGAGCCAAGATTTTACATACAAAATGTGCCTGTATGAAGCCTAAGATGAGAATTAATTCATTTTTAATGCTGTACAAACATATGCATTTAGGAAGCAAATCTTACTCAGTTCTAAAGTAAGAACCCAGTGAAGGGTTCTCTATTTAGAAGGTTGTAGACAATAATATTCTAATGTTCTTCTTTTTCCTTCTATATACTCTTGAGAACAAGAATATATAGAACAATAAGAGGACAAAATCTGAAAGTCTAGAAATTTTTAATAAATTCAGGGTTGTGTCTGAGTGGAGGTACTTTTGAATCTTTTGATTTGATGGTTTTATAAATCCAATAAAGCATCATCTGACCAAAATTCACTGTATTCTCCAGTGCTGACTATGTCTGAAGATTCTTAGTTCTTAATTAAAACTTGACACTAATGGTGTCTACTTAGAAAATATCTGAATCAAAGAAAAAATCCACTATTTTACCAAACTTGCAAAATGTTATGACACCATTATTAAGACACCAGGCTAGAAACTGGGAAACGATGAGTTCTAGTGCTGCTTTAGGCATGAAGTCAGCTGGGTGATCTTGAGCCAGTCACTCTCTCTCAGCCCTTTATATATAATTTTTATTGAATATTTTAATTACAGTAATTAAAACTAATGCAAACTAAACTCAAGAGAAAGAAAGGGAAGTAAAAAAGAAAATAAAAAGTGCAAAAAAGGAAAAGGGAAAAAAAGGAAAGAGTGAGAAAAAGAAAATAAATATATAAAGAAGCAACTTCCAATCTTCATCACAACAAGTATAAACAAGTTTGGTAGCTCTTCACCCCCATAAGGTTACAAACAGATATCTCTTCTTTCCATAACTCATCCCTTATCTATAAGCAAATCAATAAGACATCAACTTTTCAGTCCTGGTGTCAGCAAAAAGTCCATAAAGGATTACCAGAACTTTATAAAAACATGTCTTATTTTCACCTTGATCGAATAAACTGACTTTATATTCCTTCCTTTTACTTCTGACAAACTTGATCTTTAATTCATTCAGATGTTGTTGTAGGATTTGGTCTCTCTTCAATTTTTCTTTTTCCCATCCCAAAGGCTTCTTCGAGGCTTTAGCAACCTCTTTTGTAAATTCAGTAAAAAATATTATCCAGATCATTTTCTTGGTTTATCATTTGCATTTCCCCTTTAATTATTAAAACTTCAGCCAGCTTCTTTTTTATATTCAGTAAAGAGTCCTTATGCGGGTCATTCTTTTGGCCTGTCACTTGTATTTCCACTTTAAATACCTTCCCTGTCTTGTAATCCACACTTTTTTTACTCAATATTTCTGATTCTACTATTTCTGCGTCAAGCAAGACTTGTTTCACATCTCTCATTCCTTCATTAACGTCTTTTGAACATAGTCTATCTATAGAAGCAGACATCATTACTGATATTGTTGATATTGTGGCTACTAATTTCTGGCCCCATTTTTCAAAGATCTCCTTTAATATTATGAATGTTATAGCATTTTATATCATTTTGTAAATCCCAATACTGATCAAAACCAAAAGCAGGTTTACACTTTTTTTTTCTTTTTGCCTGGACTTTTTAGTCTCCTCTAGTGCCCAATTTAAATCATAAAGTTTCTAATCTCTGTTATGACTTACAGTAGACAAAATAATTTTGGTTCCCATGAAAGGCTGTTTATTTTATATAGTTCCAAAATCTTATAGTAAAAGTTTCAATGTTACAAATTTGTCTGGACCCTTAATTTATTTATAACTTTCTTAGTTCAAAATCTTATTTAGCTTTTTGCCATTTGTTTCAAATTCTTTTAAGTTCTTAAACTTTAGTTAATTTTTCTTTGAGAAATGAAGATAGACTCACCAGGTGACTTTTCAAACTTGTCGCTCTGAAGATCTCTAATAGCTTTAAGATAGTTAGATAAGCAATTTCCAAAAGTGATTAGCAAGCGAGGTTAGCAAACTTAGTGTCCTTTAAAAGGCTCTGCCACAGTTATGAGCTTGGTGAGTTATCCCTTTCTCTCCTGATGCTCGAACCTGCGGGAGACCACTGTCCTGTGGTTTCCTTGTGAAAAGCAGCCATCCGGAGCATATGTGGGCAATCTTCTGTCCTTTTCTTATCCAGAGAGTTTCTGAAGAACTGGTCTACTCACCAGTTACTCGATCTTTGCTGCCATCGTTGTCTCCACTGTCCCGGAAACATGTTTAGCTCACCATACCTCCCTTGAAGTCCACTCTCTCAGCCCTAGGAAGAAGGCAATGGCAAACCACTTCCAGAACCTTGCCAAGAAAACTGCAGGGAGTTGTCCAGGCAGTTGTGACAAGTCAACACTGACACAAAGGCACGGGGGGGGGGAGGGGGGAAATAATATTGAAAGCTTCAACTTTTTAAATATATATTTTGAATGTTATACTGAGTTACATTAAAACACACATACCACATGGATAAAAAATATTCTTACATCCAGCAAAACATTTCTAGACAACCTATTATGCTAAGAAAACTGACAGGTGGTTTGTGACATATGCTGCTCATAACTCTTTAACATAGAACAAACTGTTGCTTAGTAATATATGTTGTACATATAATACTTAAAAATGGAAGCAAATGGATCAGCTGCCTTTTCTGTCATGATTTTCTCTGGTTCTGGTTACTAAAGTATCTTTGAAATAGCATCTCCATAATTCTTCCAATATACAGTAAATATTAACAATAGCATCTAAGATTTGTAGCACTTTATTTCAGTGAACTATGACACTATAATGCTTAATGCATGTTCCCACTACAGCCTACATTCACATGCCAAATGAATATAAAAACTAAAATTTATAGTCATGTATTGTGTCCTCATTCTGAAAACACTTTTACTAAAAGCTCAGTTGAGGCTGACTGAAGAATACCAGTGTTTTTAATCTTACAATGAAATTGGTATTACAAGAAGCTTTTGAAATTGCCCTCAACTGGAGAAGGTAATAAGATTACCATTTATGCACTGATCTTTTCTACCTTTGTACCTTTAAGGAGGTAATTGTCTCATAATTAATTAAATGCCCTCCCTCAAGGAGGTACCTATGGAGAATTGTATGTGATCAGGGAAACTAAACTATCATTTTCATCAGGCCTTTTATGGCTTCCATATAGCTAGATTCTTAGGGCACTTCTGTACTGCAGCCTTAAATTCCTCCTATCCATTATTGATTCTGGCTAGACTTTAAGATGGCTTAAGAAAATTCTGTGTGGATTGGTTCACTTCAGCAGCAGCTTGTGGACTGCCAGCTACCACAACCCCTCACTGGACAATCTCTCTTCTGTTGTGTCCTCCCAACTTTTCATGCCAAAGCAACTACTGATCACATTCCATTCTGTGGGTGGATCTTACTGGACACTGTTTGAAAACCTTAATGCTGTTTACAAAGTTAAGGTATGAAAATGTACAGATACACAGGCACAACTTTAAAATAACAGGTTTAAATAAAAGGGCAGCAATAGCTTTGAAAAACACTGGGGGGGGCAATGTCTGGTAGATTTTCATGGATATGGAAAGCAATCATGAGAATTCATCTATCTACCAAAATCTTTGCCCATGCATCCCCAAATTAGCCCTCAAAAGAAGGAACTACTCAATTTCTAGAGTCAAAGACAGCATTTGGACTGCTGAAAAGATTTGTGGAGCTGATTGCAAGAATTCATGGGAGAAAGCGACTGTATCTTTATACTCCAATAGGAAACAAAATTATTGATTAGGAGCATGAAAGGTTGATACCAAGCTCTTGGTAATATTCTTAAATTTATGGACCATATCCAGTTTTAGAACTTTCACTTTTGAAGGAAGGCTCTCCACTGAAAAGCATGTCTCTTGGAATAGCCTCAATAATACAGCTATGCATGGCAGTGAAGCATCACTATGCCTTGGTGTGTTAATTTGCTGTTTGGTAGCCTGCATTATCCCTCATTCATTTTCAGGCAGATTAAGAGGAATGGTAAGACAGAAAATGACTTTTTCCTAAATGAAAGTTAACAGTTGATTATATATCCCTACTAATTTGAAATGTGGAGGAATAGGGTGCCTAATCAGTAGTAGTTTCTTCCCATGTTCAATTTTCCGCCTTGTCGGTGGTTGCAATATACTGTATTGCCTCTATGTCAGGCAAGATTGTGAGGCCTCCTCTATAATGGATTTGTGGAAGGTGAAAGGTGCTACAAAAAGAATGGATATTTATGATTCTGCATCCCATACAGATTTTCAATGCAGCACAAAATAGGTGGCATAGATTATGGCTTTGTCCGAGAATGTTGGGCATCTTTCAGGCATACAAGTATTGGGAACATAACTAGTGTTTGCACTCTTTTATATCAGGGCCTAGCTCTTCTGTAATACTAGTTTCTCTCAGGTAGCAGCTGGATCTGGTTTTTCTGTCTGACAGTTGCAAATGTCAGTTTACAGCCTGTCTAAAAATTTACAAAGAGGGGCAAAAAGTAAGGTAGCAGATAAGATATCTGGTCTTTTTAAAACAATTGCAGCCACCAGCTTTTGTTGTAAAATACTTGGGAAGGCAGAGAAAATTTAATGGGATAGTCCCTCCCCTGCATCCAAAAGCCTAAATGCCTGTTACCATGCCTACCTGGCCCATGTTATTGCAACTCTGTCAATGACTCATGCAGCTGTCTATCAGCCAGTATTTGCTCACAACTACTACCACAGCCACTTGCATGCTACTAATCAATATCACCTATTCTGAATGAAATCCCTTCTCCTCTTGTAATGCACTGCAGATTCCTACTCTTTTCTTAAGTGGGTGCCTTGAAGAGATAACAGGTGGAAATGGTCATGCAATTGTTTTCTAAAACCATAACTATAAGCAACCCATCTAAGAAAATATGCTGCTCAAGGGGCAGAGACAGTACACGTGTATAAGGTGAGCAATAATATAACATAGAAATAATTCAAGTTGCTACCACACATGCTACTGCTACCAAAAGACATATATATTTTTAAACAGCAAATTGCTAGCTGTAGTATGTGTATCTGAGTAAAGTTAATGGTTCAATATTTATCAGGACATGGAATTTTCTTTTAAGCTTTCTTCCTTTTCCCTCTTCATAGGACTAGGTGTACAGTATTTGGTCTTGCTACCTTTCTTATGCTCTCTAGAGGCATAATGCAGTTGTATGGCTGTTGTACTTGCCCTCTGTAAGCTTCTTATTCCTGGGTGCTAGGAATAATCTTCACAGTTTTTTTGTCCTATGTACCCACTTCAGGGATCACTCATAGTTTTTGCCCAAGGAAAAGAACATAGACAGTTCCAGAACCATGCATCACTGAGGGCCTATGTATCATAGCCTTGAACCATCAGACTATCCTTCATTTCATAATAATTACACCTACCCACATTATTTCTCTCTGTAATCCCATTTGTCAACTATCTCCTCTTTCTCGTCCCTCTTTTTTACAATCCTATTCCATCTCTCCTGTTGTTTCTCTTCAAGCACACAATGATCTGATCTCTCAGTTATTCCCTTCCCTGTTCTACACCCCTCTCTAGCCACCATTTTTCTTTGCACCTACCACCCTAACCCTAATCTACTCTCTTTGTATGCACTCATCTATTACCCTTAAAGCTTATAACAATTGTTAGACTGTAATATTTGTATTTGCTTAAGATAAATTTATCTCACTCTTCAAACTGAAAGGCACTTATAGTTCACAATTTTTTTAAAAAAAGGCTGACCTTGCCCTCAGTTTTATAAGATATGACAAAGAAGGAAAAAATAATACATAGGAAAAAGAAAGAAAACAATTCATAATGTTTCATGAATCCTATAATGGCTAGTTATGATAGAAACAGGCTACTCAGGAAGGCTCAGATGATACCCTAGAGCTGATGTTCCTGTTGCTCTTCTTTATGACCTCTTTATGACCTTTATGGCCTCAGGATCATAGCAATAGCAAAAATACTTCTAATAACCTTTGTCCTCTACCCAACTAGACACAGTACCAGTGAGTAAAGATGGCATTTCTCACCTACTCTGTATTTTGAACTACATCTCCCAACTATCCCCTTTTTCTTCTCTTTGCTCACAACTTTACTCTCACACTCTTTTCATCCTTTATAGTACATACTGCACCCCAGTCTGTTGTCCCTTTTATTTTAGTTGATTCTAGTACACAGAATTGGTGAGCAACATTTTATTCTTTACCTCCTGCAGCAGAAAATCCTGGGCTGGCTTAACCCACACCACAACACACACAGTTTTTGGAAGCACTATCCTTTGCACTCACGGTATTTTTGGATCCAACTATAAATATGTAAATTAATTCTATTTTTGAGAAAAAGATGCAGGGGATTGACAGTAGAATCTTCTGCAATCCAGCATGTGCTTTCTTTAAAAAATAATAAAGAGCATTTTTAACATGGAACTCAGCACAGGAAAGGCAACCTCTACAACAGATTGCTTAGCTTGAAGATTATGTTTATTCTCATCACTCTTTATCTGTAGACATATGTTTCTTATCTATCTTTTACTTAATTCAATATGTACTTAACAAAGTACATGCATAGGGGAAAAAGAAAAAAATGTGTTAGCATTTCCAATATGTTTAAGAAAAGGCTACAATGAACATCAATAAACGTAACGAAATAAGCCAAAATTAAATAAATTTGGTAAATTCAGATCTCACTACATCAGTCTGCTAAACTGCTATTATTATATAGTAATACTGAATTTTATTTTATGTTGAACTGACATATCTGCTGATAGAAATATAAAACTTAAATTACACATACTAAATATTAGAAACAGTTCTGACTTCATTGTTTCTTTTACATTTCCTCAGTCCTTTACCATCTATGACTAAATTAGATATATTTAACTCTAAATTGGATGCTATTCTTGTCTTTGCCACCCACAGAGAATTGCTCCTTTAGAGGCAGTCACTCACAATCTCTCAGTATTAGAAAGGTTTTGGAAGAACAATATTAAAAGAAAGGCAACTTGTAACACAGACTAACACACTATTAATATTATATATAGTGTATTTCCATATTATATAATTGAAGATATTGACCATAATCCAAATCTATGTGCACAAGTACAAACATACACATACAAATTATTTTAGTACGCAAAATGGTCAGCATATATCAATGGTTTTCAGTTTGTTCAGTACTTTGTGCTATTCAGAAAGTTGGCTTTTCAAATCTCCAAACTTTCAGACAATAGAGATAATTTCTTTTTTAAAAAAAAAACAACTTTAAAGCCCTGCTCCAAGTGCAGAACACAACTCAGACTTCATGAGGTTATCTTTTTAATTAAGCAGCAGATTGCTATGAAACTTTTTCTAATATGGTGAATTGATGGTTCAGTTCATTATTCACATGTTAGCTTTGCATATAGGAGAGTCTGAAAAAATATTGTAGGCACATATGTTTCTAAAATCCAACCAATTAAATATGAATACAAAATCCAGAACTTCAAAATTCCTCATAGTTTAACATTCTGTCATTCCTGGCTCACCTGTAACCATTCAATAATTACATGATTTCCTAAAAGTTTTAAAAGATATGTATTCCATATGTATGTTTTAAAAAATGTACCAGAAACACTCATTATTTAGTTAATAAAAATTTAACTGGCAATTTGAACAACAGCCAGAGTCATTGTTATATAAGCATGCAGCTTTCTATTTCATATATGAAATTTTGTTCGTGTTTACCCAGGAGTAGAATAAATTTCATTTAATTCAATTCAATTAACTTCTAAAGAATATGCAGTAGATCATACAGTAAGGGATTCTTACATGTGGAAAAGAAAGGAAATTGAAGAAAGATGACATTAATCTACTCAGATAATTCAGTACACAAAAAGTTGCACCTTAATGACTAACATTATTGCAAAAATATTCTTTATTTATTCTTACTAGATATTATCTAGCAATATTAGATATTATCTAGTAATATTTATTTTTAGAATCATAAATATTAGAATCATACTTTATTTATTAGAATGAAATATGATCTATTAGTATCAAAAAGTGATTTATAAGAATCACTTTATTAGAATTATAATGTGTCTTCCTAAAATTGTGCATATTATCCTAACATGCAGTTCATTCAGCAGTTTGGGTGGACAAATTAGGATGGTTAGCAACAGCTAGAGGGAAATGAAAAGATAAAACCAGTAATAATAATATTAATGCTAAAACATAAAAATAAGTTACAACGGTCATTCACAAAGTACACATCTTTGTCCCAGGGTATACCAAAGTAACATAACGGATTATGGAAATAGTAAAAATAGAAGTTATACCCTTAAACCAAATGCCAGTCACGACAATATATTGTTATTAGTCCCTCCAGTCTGATAACTTCCAGACTACACTAAAAGTCCCATCATTCCCACTTAATATGACCTCAGGCCACAGTACCCTAGGATCATTAAGTTTACAGTCTTTGATGTCTGAAGAGATGTTTGGCAAGGTACAAACATTAACTAGTTGCTTGTTGCAACAGGTATTTGCTATAGAAAATTACCGTTAGCAATAGGATCTCTTCCCTTTCAGTGCATTATTTTTACCAGCTGAGGGAAGGAATGTATATAAAGAAGAACATACACTTAAAAGCCTTTCTCATTTTCGTGCCTAAGGCAGAATATAGATGACAAATGTTTACTCATTTCTGTCTGTCTTTTCTTATTAGGCACTAGAGTTATTGTCTATCCCAATAAATGTGCAGTCCTTCTGGGAGATTAATCAATTCCAGAACACAATTATAGTTTCACAAGGAATAAATAGGATCTTGTTTCCCCTTTCACTTGATCTCGTGTGTCTCTTCATATCTAAAAACAGGCTTATATATATATGTAAAAAAAAAAAAATCACCTGTTTTAAGATTGTCTGACTGTTTGCATATCTTTGTCACTGATTGTTACCAGAAGTGTAACAGAAAGTCTTAATGTCTGTCTGTTTTAACAATATATAAATGGAGTCTGAATAGACAAATAATACCCAAGTTTGATGTATGTTTCATTTATTTCATAAAGAAAGTCATGTGATGTGCTAGTGTGAAGAAAGAATACCACTACCCAATTCAGTCAATTCAGTTAAAAGGATAACTAGGGCCAGTTATATGAGTACTTCATTAAACTATCAGGACTGCTTTGGCCAGCCTTGCCAATATAAAACTCATAAATGTTGTCTTCCTGATCACAATGAAGTTCTCACCACACAGATTCAAGAGACAGGACACGGCCTGCTCAAAAAAATTCTAAAGATCTTCATAAAAACGTAATTGATACCAGCTAGTCTGGAAAAGGTTACAATACCATTTCTAAACTCTGGGGTTTCACCAATTTACAACCAGAGGCAATGTCGAGTCTATTTGGGACAATAGTGAATTTTTCAAAGAGAGAACATCCTGTTAAAGTCATTCCAAGAGTACAAGATATCCTTAAAGGACTTATCAGTATAACCACTTGTTTTAAATATCCTTATTAATATATTTAATTAGCTGAACTTTAGTAAAACCAGTTTTAGCGTACCAGGTTTTAGGACCATAGAATCATAGAGCTGAAAGGGGCAATTAAGCTATCCTGTTCAATGTTGTGCCATCTTGTCACTGATAAACACTGCCTTAACTTTATAGTTCAATTCATTATAAAGACATTAAGAAAACTGTGGCTAAGACTGAACCTTGTTTCACCCTTTTCATTCTTTCTTCCAAATTGGCTTGGAAGAAACTGTGGCTAGAAATGAACCCTGTTTCACTCCATTGGATCTTTTCTTACAGTTTGATAAGGAACTTCTGTACGTACTGATGAATACTCTCTGAATATAGTCTTCAAGCTAGCTTCATCCAACAAATTGTCCTCCTATTCTGCCTCTGCTTAACTAGCTTGATAATAATTTAAGAGTACTTTATCAAAATGCTTAGCATTTGGAATCAAGATATGTCCACAGAATTCTTACAAAGAAGATCAAAACATGAAATCAAATTAGTTTGACAAGAGTTGTTTATTATAAATCCATGCTGACTTCTAGTAATCATTGTGCTGTTTTCAAAGTGTTTACAGAACTGTCTCTTTATGATCTGTTGTAGCATCTTCACAAGTATCAGTGTTAAACAGGCTGACTTGGATGGGTTCTCTTTTTTCCTACTTTTGAAGATTAAAGGAAACATTTGTCTTTATCTTTTACCTCTCTCATTCTCAGGATTTCTAAAAATCAATTCATAAAGGTTTTGCCAGATTATAAGTCCATTCCCTTAGTACTCTATGGTGGAATCCATCTGGCCTTGGAGATTTGAATTCATTCAAGTTCTGTAAGTATTCTCTGACTATGTTTCTATCAAGCTGACATTAAGATTCTTCTCCTTCAGACTGTTTTTCACAACTGGGTAGTGGAATATGTAACTTCTTCTTAGAGAGTATAAAAGCTAGTCTGTGAAAAACAGTATGACAACAAATCTGCAAAAACAATGGACAAATTGAGACAAGCCAGTTGACTCAAAAGTACCGTATTTTTCCGACAATAAGACACCCCCATGTACAAGACGACCCCCATTTTTCCAACCCCAAATTAAGAAATCAATATTTTAAAGATAGTGCAGAACACATTTTTATTTAGTAATTAGTTAACATTGACCTGATACACTTGGTGGGAGGAGGTCCAAACCGTCTCTCTGAAGCTCTATTTCCATGCTCTTTTGCATAACTGATTACATTCAAGCACGAGTGAAACTGCCGATAGCTCGTCTCTGCAGACTTCCTCTAATTGGTTTGTTCAGCATCAGCTGACATCAGTTACATCAGGCTCGCGATTGGAGGAAGTCTGTTTGGGAGACAAGCTATTTCACTCGTGATTGGAGGCTAGCAATAGGAGGAAGCTCATTCGCAGAGACAAGGTATGGGCAGTTTTGCCAACGCGTGATTCTCTCCTCGGCTGACTTCCTTGAATAAGACCCCCTTCAATTTTTAGGGTAAGGATTTTAGAAAAAAGTATCATCTTATAGTCGGAAAAATACAGTAAGTGGAAAGAAAAAAAATAGATTAAAAGAATAGGAGGGGAAGCAGTGGAAAGGACTGTTACTCTCCCTGGTGAAAGACAGGGAACAGAGAAGGCTCCCCCATGAGAGTGAGAATGGGAGAAAGAATCTCAACTCAGATTGTTGGGAACCTAGGACCTAAGTGATGCTGTTAATATCAGGGCTGATTCATTTTCATCTATGAGAGGGCAGAAATGGCATCTATCACCAAGCCCTGAGTGGATGAGGATGTGGAAGTTCCCCTGTCCAAGATATATCTACATATGTCTACATTACATCAGTCTCAACCCCTTAGGTGGGGAGAAGTAGTTCCAAGAAAGCCTATATGTTACAACAAACTGTTTTAAAGGAGATTTTAAATATTAATAACAATAACAACTTATCATGTTATTATGTATATGCCGCCCAACTCTCAACAACTCTTGTTGTGGTGAGGCATTTCCATCAATCCTTTGTAATAGACAGATAACTTTCTTGTGACTACGGGGTTAACCAGTGCCATCAATGTCCACTGGAAGGATGGACTTATTATGTTGGTCCACCCTAGTACCTGATGGACACTCTTCACCACTTACGAACTTGATCCATGCCCCACCTGTTTAGCATGAGCAGCCAGGAACACGACAAGCGGGTAGATCCAGGTAATAATAAATGGCTTGTTGCAGAAGGGAGAGATGCCAGTAGCCTTAGAAAAAAATGCTAATGAGCCCCTTGCTCAAGAAGGCATTCTTGGATCTGGCTATGTAAGGCAAATATTGCTCAGATGATGGACAACAGTCATAAAGAGCTCTGGAGAAACAGATTTTCTAGCTCTTTTTCAGTTAGGGTTCAGACCTGGACATGGGACAGAAATTGTATTGGTCCCTCTCAAAGATGATCTGTGGTAGGACAGGGAAGAGGGGAGTATGACCATTATTTTTTGGTTGGCTTACACTTCCATCAATCATTATATCCTTCTGAGTAGCCCGCAAGGGTTGTGAATTGAGAGCAGCATTTTACAGTAGGTTCTACTACTCCTTGAGTGCCAAACCTGTCACCTCCTAATTGAACTACTGTAACTTGTTCTACATGAGGTTGCCCTTGAAGACCGTCTGGCAATTTTAACAGATGCAGAATTTGGTTACATGGATTATGTTAAACTCCTTATTGTCATATCACACCTGTGCTAGAGGAGTGCACTGGCCTTGAATGGCTTGGGACTTCGGTATCTTCAAGACTGCCTGCTCCATACAGAATCTTTCTACCAATGCATTTTGAGAGTGCATTTTGAGAATCCCCAAAGTACCAAGAAGTGCAGCTGGGGGGGTAGCAGCCAGGAATTAGCATTCTATGTGGAAGATCCCCTTCTCTGGAACAACCTACCCCTTGAGGCAAGAGTAGCCCCTCCCCTGATGACATTTTAGGGATCTGGTAAAGGTATAGTTGTTCCAAAGCATGTTTGAAGAAGTACGATTTTCTCAGAATTTAATGCTGTGGAGTAATTGTGGACCCTTGGCAAAAGAACTCCGATTAGCGGGGTCCAGAAGGCGGGCCTTCTCTGCTGTAGCCCCCACCCTTTGGAACATCTTGCCCCCGGAGGTGAGACAGGCCCCCTCACTCCCAGACTTTCAGAGGGATTTGAAGACTTGGGTCTGCCATCTGGCCTGGGGCGGGGAGGGAGGTTGTCAGAAATGGGATTGGCTAGCCCCTTAGTGGCCTGGTGTGGCCTCCATCGGCCTCTTGGATTTTTTATCTTTTTCTATCTGTGTAAGTGTGGTTCTCTTTTTATAACTTTTAATTATGTATTTATGGTTTTAATTTGATGTAAACCGCCCAGAGTCCCCCATTGTGGGGAGATGGGTGGGGACAAGTCTACTATTAAATATAAATAAATAAATAAATAATTGTCTGATTGTTTTAATATATTATTTGTATGATTTGGTGTGTTACGGTATGTATGTATGTATGTATTTATTTATTTATTTCTCACATTTATATTTATTTAACTTGTAAATCACTAAAAGTTCAACTGAAGCAGCATAGCGGTTGTAATCCATCCATCTCTGACTATGATAATTTGGATGTCCAGTAGATGGCAGCAAGGAGGCATAGAAAAGTCACTCTTGCTGTCTGGCGATCATCTAGATTTTTGCAGGATCAGATTGGGTAGTTGTACCATCATGACATGATCAGTTTTCCCCAAAGTTCCTTTATTTTATCTGCTAAACTTTCTTAAACTTTTTTCTCTCACAACCCCTTCCCACTTTGAAAAATTATGGAAGACGCCAAAAAGTTTTGTGTGTATGGGATAAAAAATCCCTGCTCACCCCTATGGATGGTATGTGTCTTCCTCAATCTCAGGTCCTCTACCAGAGGCCTGGGAGTTTGAGGGTTCTGCACAGTATCTGAGCTGTTTCTAGCACTCTTCTGGACAGAGAGCTCTGTTGTTCCTGGGATCTGTTGGATCCACTCTCCCAGCTTAGGAGTCACAGCCCCAAGTGCTCCTACCATCATTGGGACCACTTTGGCCTTTAGTTTCCACATGCTCTCTAGATCAGGCCCTAGTACTTCTCCAGCTTCTCATACTTCTTCCTGAAGTTGCTATCACTTGGCACTGCTACATCTATCGCCACCGCTGTCTTCTGGTCCTTGTCTACTACCATGAAGTCTGGTTGATTGGCCAGTACCTGCTTGTCCATCTGGATCTGGAAGTCCCACAGGATCTTAGCCCTGTTATTCTCCATGACCTTCTGTGGAATCTCCCATCTGGACTTGAGAGGGTCTAACCCATACACTGTGCAGGTGTTCCTGTACACAATGCCAGCTACTTGGTTGCGCCAGTCAGTGTATGTTGTTCCTGCCTGCATCTTACAGTCTCCCACTATGTGTTGGATTGTCTCTGACGCCTCTCTGCACAGTCTGCACCTTGGATCTTGTCTAGTATGGTAGAGCCCTGCTTCTATGGATCTGGTGCTTAGTGCCTGTTCTTGTGCTGCTATGATCAGTGCCTCAGTGCTGTCTTTTAGTCCAGCCCTTTCCCGCCACTGGTAGGATTTCCCAGTGTCAGCCACTTCAGCTATCTGTCGATGGTACCCCATGCAGAGGCTTGTCTTGCCATGGCACTTCTTCTGCCTGAACTTCCTCCCATTTCTGCTGCTGCCTCAGGCATTCTCTCAGCAGCTCATCTTTGGGTGCAATCTTACTGATGTACTCCTGGATGCTCTAGGTTTCATCCAGACAGTGGCTTTGACACTCACCAGACCCCACCCGCCCTCTTTCCAGCTGGTTTACAGTCCCCGGGTGTTGGACTTGGGGTGGAAACCTCTGTACTTTGTGAGGACCTTCCAAGTCTTCACACTGGCAGCCTCCATGTCCTCCTTTGGCCAGCTCACTATACTGAAGGATATCTGATGATTGGCAGGGTATACTTGTTGATGATGTGGATCTTGTTCTTCCCATTGAGCTGGCTCTTCAGGACCTGTCTTACCCTTTGGTGGTACTTGGATGTTTCTGTCTTCCTTGCCTCCTCCTCATGGTTCCCATGTGACTATGGGATACCAAGGTACTTGTAGCTGGTCTGTATGTCCGCTATGTGGCCCCCTGATAGTTCCACCCCATCAGTCTTAACTACTTTCCCTCTCTTTACTACCATCCAGCCACACTTCTCTGGTCCGAATGATATCCCAATGTCCTCACTATAGATCTGTGTCAGGTGGATCAGCGAGTCAATATCTCATTCACTCTTAGTGTACAGCTTGATGTCATCCATATAGAGGAGGAGGCTGATGGTAGTTCCACTCTTGAACTTGTATCCGTATCCAGTCCTTGTGATTATCTGGCTGAGGGGGTTCAAGTCTATGCAGAACAGCAGCAAGGACAGCGCATCTCCTTGGTATATGCCGCACTTGATGGTCACTTGTGCAAGCTGTCTTGAGTTGACTTCCAGTGTTGTCTCCCACAGTCCCACTGAGTCCTTGAGGAAAGTCCTTAGTGTCCAGTTGACTTTGCATAGCACCAGGCATTCACACATCCATGTCTGTGGTACTGAGTTATAGGCTTTCCTGTAGTCAATCCAGGCTGTGCTCAGATTGGCCTGTTTAGACCTTGAGTCTTGGGTGACTGCTCTGTCTATGAGCAACTGGTGTTTTGAGCCTCTGATGTTGTTCCCAATGCCCTTCTGAGCTATGCTCATGTACTGGCCCATATGGTATTGTAGCTTGGTGGCTATGATGCCTGATAGGACTTTCCATGTTGTGGGAGGCAGGTTATTGGCCGGTAGTTGGACAGTGCTGTTCCCTTGTGGGAATCTTTCAAGATCAGCAGTGTCCTTCCTTGTGTTAGCCAGTCTGGATGGGAGCCTGCTGCTAGCAGCTGGTTCATCTATGCCGCTAGAAGTTTATGCAGTGCTGTTAGTTTCTTTGTCCAGTAGGTGTGGATCATGTCTGGGCCAGGTGCCATCCAGCTCTTCATGTTCTTGACCCGCTGTTGGATGTCTGCTACTGTGATGGTGACTGGTTCCTGTTCTAGGAGATTGCTGTGGTCTGCTTTCAGGTTCCGCAGCCACTTTGCACTGGGCAGCACCTGGTGTTGTGTCTTCTCTTTCTCCCATATATTCTTCTGGTACTTTTCAGTTTCTGCTGCTGGTGGCTCTACTGTTACTGTGTTGTTGCACTGCAGTTGGGAGTACACCTGAGATGGTTCTTTGGAGAACAGGACATTTATCTTCTTGGCCTCTGCTTCTGTAGTGTATCCCCTTAGCCTGGCAGCCAGTACTGTGAGCCTTTGTTTAGCAGTCTCTAGGGCTTCAGATGGAGTCAGGCCCTGGTATTTTTTCAATAGCTGAGTCTTATCCTTAATCTCCACACCCTTCTGTACTTCCACCGGCTGACTAACTTCTCTCCGAGTTGCCTTGACCTTAGCCTCCAACCTCATTTTCCAGGGGGTGTATGTGCTGCTGTTCTTGATCATGTAGCCAAGCATCTCCAGGATTACAGCAGCTATAGTGTATACCAGTTCATTGATTTGAGTTATGGTGGTAGTAGGGATTGTCATGAGGGCTCTATTGGCATCTTCTAGCATACTATCTGATGGTACTTCACCCACTGAGCCTTGGTAATTGGTCTTGAGGGTTGACTGTAGCTAGTTTATCCATGATCTTATGCCCCATATCATCTGCTATGCTCTGTAATGGAAGGGGTGGCAGTGATGTTCCAGCTTCAGGTGTTGGCTGCACATCCAGTTGTTCTTCCGGTTCTTCTTGCGTCCAGGATGTAATGTGTAATTAGTCTATCTCAAGTTGTGAGAGCAGCTTCCTCTTCACTATGTTAAAACGTTGGGTAACTAGTTGTTTCTCAGTGTGGATGTAGGTCTTCTGCCCATCCATAGTTCCTTCATACATTTCGTATATTCCCTTTCATTAGGTCTACCACTGTAGTAGCATTCCATCAATTCCAGGTTCTCTTGTCTAGTCCATGTATGGTTTATTCCAGTAGCCCACTTATCATCAGATTGTCCTGGTTTCCTGACATCTGGCGCAGAACTTGTTAATCTGGGCGACATCTGAGCCAGCATGACTCTCTTAGTTCATGTCATTCTCATATTTGAGGTAGGCAGGTGAAGTGTTAGGGGGTCTTTGCCCAAGGACTCCTATTGGTAAGGTAGGTACCAGCCAGGATTCAAACCCCAGTCTCCTGCATCAAAGGGTGGTGCTCTAACCACTATGCTATCTAGCCACTCAGATACACACACACACACACACACACAAATATACAAGCACACATTACACTGCACTACAGGTCAAAGTGTTTCTACAGGTCATAGTGTTTCTTTTCACTGCTGCCATATTGAATAAACAATGAAAATGAGTAGACAAAATGAAGCTAATACTATTTAAATAATTATTGTCAAGGTCAGATCAACAGAACCTTCAGAACTGACCAGTACAAAGCAAAGCATTTAAGCTACCGTTTTCAGGTAATTTAAGGTACCCGTATATTTATCACTGGATGGAATTATTACAATATGTAGTTCAAACCAGCTGATAAAATTGTACTGATACACATCTTCATTTTGAAGCAAAATCCTACCCACCCTGGAATGTCATACAATACTTGAGTGTGGCAGAATCGCATTTACTATTTCAACAGGAATTGCATTCTAAATTCTAGAGGCTATTTCCAAAAATGTTCTACATCATTCCACAGTTCACATTTTCCTTGCTGAAAATGATTTTATTTCCTTTATGGAATATGGAGTAAAGCATAACCTGATCCCATTCACATGAGGAGAAAGCAGTAATAGTTCTAGTGTATACAACTTAAAATGGGAACTTATCACTAGTATTAATCAGTAATGTCATCAAAGTAAATCTTTAAGATATAAGGATCTTAGCATCATGAACCGAATCCAGAATTGATCGTAATATTGTCTACTCACTGTTCCTGAAAAGAGGTAATTTCTTTTTTTAGGAACTCCCACCCAACTTGAGCTCCTTTTCCTATTAATTTCTCTGTCACGGCATCCCACTTATCACTGATCTATTAAAGTTTTTAAATCCAAGATGCAATTACACTCAGCTTCAATTGCCCTTAAAATCAAGAACTCTGGCATAGTTAAATCTTGTTAAAGTTGTTGCTAATCCTTTTTCTTCAGCAAAGTCATCCCTTATTCATTAATATCAAATCAAAAAGAGTTGCTCCTCTTGTGCCTTTGAAAGAAAAAGCTGTAAGGAAGGCACATGAAGATTTTCATGAAAGAACTATCTTTGGCAGAGTTTGTTTCCCTAAAGATGGTGGGGTAATTAGAATCTCCCCCATTACCACTTCATACCTCTTTAAAAGACCTGCAAACCAGATTTGTGAACCATTTTCAAGAAACTACCACAAGAACACAATTACAATAGCTGATCTTTATTATTACAAAGAAAACAACAGGATCATTCAAGCAAATTGGTGAGATTGCAGAACTCTATGCCTTGGGAAATCCAATCCATGTTATATTTTTTTCTCTTTTCTAACCAAAAGTTAAGGATTTTTTTTTAAATTTGCCATACCTTTAGGCTTTGTACGCTTGCTTGCTTGCTTGCTTGCTTGCTTGCTTGCTTGCTCTCTCTCTCTGTCTCTCTCTTTCTTTCTGTTACAAGTTTATTTTGCTGATATTTTGATATTTCCACAGGTTGTATATTACTATTTCTATCTTATCTTTGTAAGCAACCAAAGGGATTGATATTGTTAAATGTTGTTTAGGTGGCTGTACATTCTTAACAAAAATTAAATAATAGTAATGTTCTATAACTTGCCTGGACTTGGGCAGTTACAATTCCTCTTGGAAAATAAAAGCAGAAGCTGGTTTAATTTCATTATGCATTTCATAAACAATTATGAAAATAATTTTATGAAAAACTGAAATATTTAAGTCTCAGTTCCTTAGGCATGGCTTGCTCAAGAATGATTTTCATCCACTCTCCAGCCTTCACTTTTTAGGGAAGGTTGCTGTGAAGGTGGTTGCCTCACAGCTCCAGAGGACTCTGGAAGAAGCAGATTATCTGGACCCTTTTCAGTCAGGATTCTGGCCTGGCTATAGTACTAAGACTGCATTGATCATGTTTGTCAATGACCTCTAGCAGGCTCAGGATGGGGGTAGTGCATCCATCCTGGCCCTCCTTGATCTCTCTGTGGCTTTCAGTACTATCAACCATGGTATCCTTCTGGGCCAGCTCTGGGAGTTGGGAGTGGGAGGTCCCGTATTACAATGGTTCTCCTCCTTTCTCCAGGGCTTGTTCGTCAGTGTTGAGGGGGGGAGAGGTTGACCCTGATCCCCTTGCTTTGTAGAATGCCTCAGAGCTTTAACTTCTCCCCACTTCTTTTTAATATCTACATGAAGCCACTGGGTAAGGTCTTCTGTAAGCATGGGGTATGATATCAGCAGTATGCTGATGATACCCAGTTGTACATCTCCACCCTAGAGATCATGTCAGTGCTGATCTGTCAACCATGTGGTGCTGCCAAGGTCTTTTCCCAGTATCTAGAAGTTGTGAGGGTCTGGATGGGGGAGAATAGGCTTCAGTTCAACTCAAGCAAGACTGAGAGGATGTGGGATTTAAGGCCCCCCAACTCTCAGGATTTTCCACCTTTAACTTTGCATGGGGGTGCATTTCCTCAGTCAGAGTTGGTGTAAAATTTGGGTGTCCTCCTAGACTCTCGGCTCCTGCTCAAAGAGAAGGTAGCAGCAGTGGCCAAAAGCAGGGGCTTTTGCACACATTTGTCTTGTGTAGCAATTATATCCATTCCTGGACCGGGAGGCCTTGCTCACAGTTATTCATGCCTTAGTCACCTCCCATTTGGATTACTGTAATGTGCTCTACATGGGGCTGCCCTTGAAGAGCACTCAGAAGCTGCAACTAGTCCAAAATGCAGCAGCATGGGCAGTTTTTGGCATTTCTTGTTATACCCAAATAACACTGTTGCTTTGCAAGCTACACTGGCTCCCAGTAGTAATTGTGAGATGAGCAGCTATGTAAATCATATAGATAAATACACGTATTGACTAAATCACAATAGCTAAGTTCAGACAGTTAAGTCACAAACTCTATTTTGGCTTAACATGTCTTGTGAACTCAGCCTATATCTCAGCAGAGTCCAATGCTCAAAACTATTTTAATAGAGTTAACGGAGTAATTTCACTGGATGGGCAGCACTAAAAGGTTTCAGGCTGTTTTGCAGTTTGTAGGGTTTGAATAGTGGAAAGTGATGCAGTTGCCTCAGAGACGCTTGACACTCTGTTACTATCTTTCTTTTCACCAAAAATAGCAAGAGAATTAGGCCCAAAGCTGATATTTTCTTGATACATTTTGGTGTGATCTGAGGTTGTTATAGGGCTTGCATAATCAAGACTAGGGGCCTGAAATGGCTCTGGATTGGCCATTTGAGTTCTAAAGCACTCCCTATACACATGTAGGTGGCTCAAGATTGTCCTTCACATTTCTGATTACCCTTATATTGAGACCTGTTAGTCAGAATGCTACATGAGACAAATTATTAGTCATGATAGAAGCCTCCTATATTCCTCAAATTATGAATAAAATACAACAGGTCACATGTTTAATGTCATATGAGAATAAGCTATTTTATAGAGAAAAATGGCATTCATTTATGTATGAGAAAATCTATAATTTATTTTAGGCCTAATATTTTAGTACACAGATTAAACTGAGGCAAATGAGCTAAAGGCAATCAATCTACAGACAACTACTGAAACAGTCACATAAGATTAGGTAGTAATATTTACTTCTAAGATATTTAACACATAGGACACCTTTAAAGGAAAAACCAAGCAGGATTTCCACAGTACAAACCCATGGAGATCTCTCAATAAGAACAGTTCATGGCTTCAGCCATGCCTTCAGAAAGCTCAGCCTGCCAAAAACAGATACCTCTGCAAAACAACCATTTTACATGTCATCAACTTCCAGCAAATCCCAGCAGGAGTGAATATTGCCCTTATCAGTATGAACTCCTGCTGATTCTAAATTTGCACCATTTCTCTTTGTTTCTTCAAAAGAAGCATAGCAGGAGAATCAGTGACTGCAGTGGATTTAATATATCTGCATAATTTTGCTCTGGGTAAAGGGGAAAAAGAAGGGGAAAAAGATGTGACAGATGCTAGTGACACTATTGAATGCTCTTCTGATAAACACTTCAATACCACAGTGATACTCATTAGGCAATCTGAATAAAACAGAAAACACACACACACACACACACACACACACACACACAAAACCCAGAGAGTTAATCATCCAGCTGGCTTCCATTCATCATTTATATAAAACATTGTATAATTTATTCTTTAAAACACAAACTTTTGTTAAGAATGCTGTAAGTGTCAACTACTTTTCTTGAATATGAAAATTAACTGTCAGCCCCTCTAGGTAGACCAGACCAGGAAATCAATGCCACAGGAAGCCTAGATCTACAATTATTGAGATTGGCTATAATAACAGAACTTTGCAAGTCTGATTGTGCTGTACCTCCCCACCCCCACCCCCCTTTATACCCCAGTGAACCAGGGAGGCAGCTGCCTGAGCCACTTCCAAATATTATTTTTGTTTCCCAGGGCTTAAAAATGTTTCAGTTCCCTTTGCCTAGGTAACAGTTGTTGCATATTTTTGTCAAGGTCATCTCCCTTACTCTGTACATTAACATTTGGTGAAGAAATATTTTAATTTCACTGGAGAAGATGGCTGTACTTTTTTAGACCATTGCTTTTAATATTTTTAATAAGGTACAGAAACATTATCTGGAAGTTACTTCATCTTTTAAAAAGGAAGTAAGTTATCAGATTTGGAAAAACAAAGTTTGAAAATTATTTTTGCAATTACTGATAAGAAAAAGAAAAAAATGTATCAAATCTTCTTTAAGTAGTGAAACACTGTATTTTTACTGACTGTAATTACTTTTAGAAACAATGTGAAGAATTTAAATACCTGTCTTCTAACAATGAATTCAATCAGAGAATATATATTTGAAATAATATTGAAAAACAGTAACAGAATAAGAGATAGAAAGGAAAGATCTCTCTTTTTAAAGAGCCGTATCATTAAGAATACTAAGTGATAGTACCAGCAGGTTAGAAGATTGTCTAAATAATCATCATGTCTGAGTAAGGTCATAATGTGTGGTAGCATACCAGCATTACATGTGCAACATGTGCAGTGTGTGGTTTTATAGCAAAAATATGTGCAAGCAATGCCAGGAATCCCTATTATCCTCACAAGGAATATATGGGAAAACCATGTGAAACTATTAGTGACTTAATAGAAAAGATAAAGAACAGCATATTGGGATGGGAGTATGAACAACTAACATATTCTTTTGAGGGCGACAGTGGGCAACATTTGAGAGATCTTCACAAATCAGCCTTCTAGCCTTTTCAAAGGCTGTATGAGGCCATCCAGTGACATGGTAATGTCATTCAAAGGGCAAAGCTGAAAACATTCAGTTCCTTTTTGTTGGGCAGGGTGGATGTTACAGTAGGGATGGGACCAAGAAGCCTCTTGGAAACAAATAGCTTCACATCTCTTTCTTACATAGATTTTTTTCTTCTTTTTCTTATCAGTCATTGCAAAAGTAATCTAAGTGTCGATATTCCAAATCTAATAAGTTACTTAATTTTTAAAAGATGAAGCACTGCTAAGTAATGTTTCAATATTTTATTAAAAATATGTTAAAAGTTCTGATCAGCCAGTTTGGCTTTCTCAGAGGTCTTCTTCACATGTTAGGTATGTGACTTTTGCATATGTTAGCTATTCACAAAAAGAGAGAAAGAGAGAGTAAATGAGTGAATTTGGTCTAGTGGCTAAGGCATCAGACTAGAAACCAGGAGACTGTGAGTTTGGCTGGGTGACTTTGGGCCAGTCACTCTCTCTCAGCCCACAACATCAGGCTCAGGCGACAAGCCGGCTGGTCAATTCCTGCCATAACCAATGGACAAACATTTGGTTGATCCAAAAAAAAGCAGACCTTGCACCTGCGGGAAAAATGCTAGGAAGGAAAAAAAAAAGCTATTCACAAAAAGGAACTGACACTTGTGGAGTCCAGTTGGTGAAGAAGCCTTATTGTGATAAGCTCTATCAAAAATTGAAATAGTAAACACTAGAATTGTAAAAGATATTTCTGCTTAAATACTTTTATATCTATTTGAACCTTCCTTTCACAAAATATTGGTCAACAACTCAGCATTAATTTGAAGCTACATCACTTGATTATAACATTATTTTACTTTTAAAACCAAAGATAAGTGTATTTCCTGTCTATACAAACAACATATTCTGAATTTTATGTTAAAAAAAGAATCAAAATTATATTTTAATCACAAAGTTTATATTTAAGTAGTCATTAGAATAATAATTAGAAATATTTCTGTAAATGTTAATTCTGTTATTAATCATTTAGAGTGTCACATATTTTAAAAACAAAACTACATTATTAATCTTTATAGAGTCATTTAGCATTGATACAGAACACAAATTGTCCTCCTAGAAGTTACTGTAAATTATTAGCTAGAGTTGGAGTAGCAAATATAATCTGATTTTTTAAAAAAAGTTACACTGGCTTCCCTTCAATGGACAAACGTGTTTATTATTGTTAAACTTAACAATAGTGTAGAGGTTTTTACCTCTCTAGTGTGGAGATAAAAATAATCTAACTAGAGTAATTTTTTATCAACTGTAATATTGTTAACAATACACTAATTCTAACACAAGTCATCAGCTAAGCCCAGAAAGTGAGAGAGCTATCAGCTCCAAATTTTGAATCAGCTGTTCAACAAGAAAATGGCCTAATATCACTTTGATTGCTTAGTAATGTGATTCAATATTTTTAGAGGTGTTTAAACTCAGAAATGTTTACTCTGACCTCCTTTAGTATGGCAACTTTTTCAAAAGGCACTATGCTGTTAACCAAGAAAATGTGGCATTTCCATTTTTCATAACATTATGTTTGAAGAATATAGAAAAGACAAAGACAACTCTGCTTACAAAGTAAATATTAACAGGCAAAAAACAGCTCATATGATAAAATGAATAGGAAAGAACCCCAAACATTTACTGCCTATCACAAAAGAAGTTTGCATTCAGTCAGCCAGGAAATTTCACTATCCAGAACACACACGCACAACACACATACACACACACACACACAAATATGAACAAATGAACCTTCACGGCATCATTCTAAAATAGATCAGAGCTGAACTGTTTTGAGAGAGGAGAGGAGGGGAGCAAACACGATAAACGGGCAAGAAGCATCGATAGGATAGAAAACCGTTCTCCTAATCCTGTCTGGACAGCTCCTGGGTGCTGAAGAGACCGGGGAGCTGGACCGGGTAAGTGGGGCTGAGCTCTCTGAACGGCTATTGGCCGACGGCTAATAGGACCCACAGGTGCAGAGAGGTCTACTTGGCACAACGCCTCCTGGGCAGCAAGAAGCAGGTGAAGGGGGTGGGAGGGCTACACATTATTGGGGGAAGATGGCGGCTTCTCCAAGCCCACCCCAAGCCAGGCGGCAGAGGGAACCTGGGCCTCGGGGGTACAAATATGCCCGCGGCGAGCTGTCTGAGGCAGGCAGGAGAGAAGGCGGCGAACGGCAGAGTCTGTGGCGGCCGTGGTGAAAGGGCAGCCACCGCCTGCTGCTGCCTAAGCCTAACCGGGGCGAGACCCCCTAGACCCGCCATGCCACCGCCGCGCTTCCCGCTGCTGAGACCATCCGCTTCGCAGGGACCGAGCGACAACAGCACCTGTGCGGCCATGTTGGGTGCCTGGCCCCACTCCATGCCTGGACGGCGAATAGGAGCCTCAAAAGCGCGGAGGGAGGAAGGGAGGGAGGGAACTCCCGGCTCTCTGCCTTCCCACCTCCGGCTCGGGCGGACGGGGCCAGCGGCAGCCACAGCCGGCAGCGACGACACCGCCGAGCAGCCTCCTGCGCGGCTCCAGGGCGACCCACCAGGCCTTCCTCCCTGCGCGACGCCCGCCGCTCGGCCGGCGGCCCTCCCGAAAGCAGACCCTGCCCAAGGGCTGGGGACCGGGGCGGCTTTCCCCTCCCGGGCGGGGCCCACCGCGCCAGAACTCGAGAATGGCGGGGCTGGGGGGGGGAGAGACGTGGGGGAGAAGCGCTTACTTCAGCACGGACTGCTCCTTCTCTTCTTCCTTCTTCTGGCGGTCCATGACAGCTTGGATGATTTTCCTCTCTTCCTCCGTGAGGTGGCTGAGGTCGGGCATCTCGGGCGGAGGCGGCGGAGGCGGCGGGGGAGCAGGGCCGCCCCGGGGCCCGAGAGGAGCCGACATCTTTGGTCGAGGGAGCTTCGGCGGCAACACTCTAAATTGGGAAATACTGGGCTAACTCAGGCGGAGGCTGCTGCACAAGCAGCGGCCGCCGCCGCCGCCGCCGCCGCCAACGGCGCTGAGTGAAATACATACAAATCAATACCCTTTAATCAATGGGCAGCCTAATTAATGCCCGGCGGGGGGGAGGGGGCGGTCGCCCGTGAGGGTGGAGGGCGAGGCGAGGGGAGCGGAGCGGAGCGGGGCGGCGATCAGCCCTCCCTCCCTCCCTCCCTTCCCCAGCAGCGCACCAGCCTCTCACCTGCTCGGCGGTGCGGAGGGGAGCGCGGGGGGAGCGCGGGAGGGGGCGGCAGTAACGGTTCGGGGGCGCGGGAGACTCGGAGAGAGCGGGAGGGAACTTCTCCGGGGACACGCGCGGCAGTGGGTCTTGCTCGACATCCAGAAAGCGAGACGGGGAAGTGGGGGAGGTCGGGGCGGCAGCGGAGGGAGTCGGGGCTACGCCAGCCGCGGAAGTCCCGTGTTTGCGGGCGAAGCGGAGGTCGCCTGGCCCCGGCACCGGAGCGGAGGGGGCCCTCGCGTCTCCCGAGGAGCGAGCCGAGCGGGACAGCGGCGCGTGCCGGAGTAACGGTGGTGAGGCGGGCGAGGCGAGAGGAACCCCGCTGGCGCCCGGAGGCGCAGGGCGGGAAAAATACCCCTGGGGCGAGGGCGAGTCCCGGCCGCCAGCAGCTCCAGCCGGCTCATAATTCCAGCCCGCTGTCCATGGAAGGGACCGTGGGGCAAGGCAGCTCCAGCCGGCGGCTTCTTCCTACCCCGCCGCCGCCGCCGCCCCTAGCGGCCGTTCTTTCCGCCCCCCGCGCCTCGGCCAGGCCCCGCCGCCGCCGCCGCCCCTCGTGGCTGCTTCTCCCGGCGGCTCGTCTCTCGTCTGTGCTGCCGCTGCTGCTGCTGGCCAGTCGCCTAACCCATCGCATCGCGGAGCGGACAGGGACGGGGCCCGGATTAACGCGGGAATCACGGGAAGGCGCTCCTTTCCTTCCTCCCCGAGGTCTCCCTCCCTCCGTCCCCGCCCGTCGTCGTCGTCGCCGTTGTCGCCGCAGCTCTCGCGCGCGTCCCCTCCGCGACCGCCAGCCACGTTTCTGCCTCGTCGACCGAAGCGCGGGAACGAGGGGGAGATTGAAAGGGCGAAGCCGCTTCCGCCAGCCGCCAGAGAGGGCAGCCGACACTGAGGCGAGGCGAGGCGGGGCGGGCAGGCCGGCCTGGCGCGAGGGGGAAAGACGGAGCAGGGGGCTCGGATGCGGCGGGGGGTTGGGGGGGTTGATTCCCTGCGAGCGCGCCGGGGGAGGGGAGCGTTGCGAGGCAGGCGGGGCCGAGCCGCGCCGCTCGGGGACGCGCACTGAGAGGGATGGCCGAGCGGGAGCAGCGGGGAGCCCGTGACAGAAACAGGCGGCGCCGCACCCGTTATTTCGAAGGGGATGGCCAAGATGGAGGCGAGAAAGGGGCAGAGGCCCAGTTGCCGCGCTTGGGGACGGGGTTAGGGGTGAGGCTGGGGGTGGGGAAGGTGCACACCGTGGGGTCGCTTCTGGAGGCGAAGGCTCGGACGCTCTTCAGAGAGCGCTTGACGTGGATCCGCCGCCCCTCAGTTTAAGCGCCCTGCCACGTTTACCTTTAGAGTCCGTTCTTTCAGTGAATGAACTAAGGGGGTGAGGCAGCTAACGCGGAGCGGACATCTGTATCTGACCTGGGGAGTCGTACAGAAAGGATAGATTAGGGACTGTAATCTGCGTTTAGCTTTATATAAGCAAAGAATGGTTGCTGTTTGGGAATTCATTTGGATAGACCTATCTCACTGGAGAAGCTCAGGATGCTGGGACGGGTGGAAGGAAAGAGAAGTCGTACTAGCAGCAGGACGGATGGGCTCGGCTGTAGCAGTTACGATGCACGGTTGGGAATGCTGAAAGACCAGGTTAGGGACAGATCGTTGTGCAGAAAATCTGTGTCAGGGGTTCCTAAACTTTCTGCCATCACACTTCCCTTTAGTGTAATCTTAATGTACACACCTCCCCTAAAAATCCAAACACTAAAATGAACACAAATGAACAACAAAAACAATACAATGAAACTTTTATTTTTAACAAAGACATAAAAAATAAAAAAGCAAAATTTGTGCCTTCTCCACATTACTCACTTGAAAATACTAAAAAATCCTAGTTTAATTTTGGGAAAGGTGGATTTATTGCAACAATGGACAACTAAAAGGTTCTTCACACCTGCCCTGGACTCTGTCTGCACCTCCCCAAGAGAGGTACACCTCACAGTTTGGGAAACCCTGATCTATGCGGTCACTAAGAATCAACAATGACTTGATGGCACATAATTAATCAAGGAACTCCAGGGGATTTGGTCCTGGAGCAACAGTACCTTTTGGGACATGCATGAATGCTTGCACTAGTCAAAACCAAGGTGTGAGACAACACCACACCCTTGGAGAGCTTTAGTATAAATGCAGCCTTTTGCCTGGTTTGCCTCTGCCTTAGTTGGAGAACTCAAATTCAAAACCTCATGAGTACTGCGTGAAGACTAGCATGTTAGACTGAGGGCTGCAACTCTGAAGCTTTTTCATAAGTAGATACAAAAGTCTCTAGTGTGTCAAAAATTAAGGGTAACATGGTATGCCATTGAAGATAAACAAACTGCAAAACTGAGGTACTTTTTCACCAGTTCATTTTGGCCCCTTAGCTGGCAATGCTTTTAATTAATCAGAACACACCTTATTAGCTTTTATATCCAGAGGCGCAGCCAAGTCTTGCTTGTAAATGTTTGTTAATCACACCTATCCTTAATGCAGATGTATCGATTTTCATAGATGAGAAAAAGCTGGCTCCATCTCTATCTGATGGCATCAAAATGACAAAATATGCATCACAGTGCCATCAGATAGCTCTTGGCTTTGATATTTTTGTCACAATGTTACACACAAGTACTAGGGAGCAGTTGATAGCATGATGCAGGCTTCATCGCTGGTGTGCAAGTTTGTTCTCTCCTCCCCAGTGTTGCCCGAAACTCAGGCATCCAAGTTGGCATGAAGCTAGAAAGAACCTAGACCCTGAATTTTTTTCACACACCGCCCCCCCAATACAAGCCACAAGTACTTCAGGCAGAGCAAAAGGCATTTATTAAGGAGATGGTCAAGTCTTTATATAGGGTACATAAATAAATGATACATACATTTGATATATGTGATGTGTCAGAAAGCAACAAATCAAACAATAAAAGACATTGGTGTGCAGTGAAGACTTTTTGTTAGACCGAGAAAAGACAAACACCCTTAAAAATATGTTGCATCCCTTCCTTTCCCACCCGTTTGTTTCTTTAGCACTTGCAACTTTAATCAAGGACTTCAGCCCTATTTGATTGATGTCCCTGAAAGGGCTAGTTTTTGCACATCAAAGGAAATGGCTTTGGCTTAAAGGAAAAACATGGTTTCCTAAACCTCAAAAGGAGGCATGGATGCCATGCTAAAATGCTAATATCACCTTTATTAAAATGCTAATAATAAAGCCTAAAATTCTATGTAACAGATCCCCCATTTGGTTCACAAACTATCAACAGTTTGCTGAACTACCCTTATATTTAGTAAGCAAGTGAGCAGTTAACACCTGAAATTGCATGGGATCTATGGTTGGAGTGTTCTGTGGGGCAGAACTAAGAGAATAATGGCAACACTGGGTTGCAGATATTGAAGGGCCACATTGAAGAAGACAACATCCAAGCATTTTCATTCCAGGACAGTAGAGATGGTAAGAGTTGTCTCTGAAACTCAAAAACTTACAGTGGTGCACACTTGTGTCTGGCCTAGGAATATTTCCCCAGTTCAAGTTCAGTTAACGCCACTGTCACTTGGCTGTAGCCAGATAAACCCCTCCTGTCTCCCCACCAGATTTGGCCCCCACCACTGCTTCCCACCACCGCTATTTATCCAGCCACATGAACCTCTGATGTGGCTCAGGAGCCATGGGGCAGCACAGGGGCCACCCTTGGAATTGGGCAATGTGAGCACAAGAAAGGCAAAGGGGCACTGCAACAGCAGAGCAACCTCTGTTAGCCAAACAGCTTCATGCAGAGCAGGAACCAAAAAGATTGTAAGACCTGCCCTTGTAGCCAGATTAGGCTTATTTAGACCTCAGAAAATTATTTGGAGGGTAGCACATGGCCCATAAGCCATAAGTTTGAGACACCCGCTCTACTCCATAAACTGGGAAGCACAAAGTATAAGAATGTAGTCCTTTCTATAGCATTTGTGAATATTAATTTTAGAGAGCTGCATGTAACTCAATGTTCTTTGAGTAGTCTCATATAGTCTTATTGAATCTAGATTTTTGCAAGACAGTGGTACCTTAAAATGTTAAATCTGGTATTTTGCAGTACTAGTTATTGTTTATGCATCTCCATATTTTTATACTACAGTGATTATCACAAAGCATTGGCTTTATGATTTGTGTTTTGGACTGTATGGAGAAAAAAACAAGCTAAAAATTCTTAACAGAATGGGAATGGTGGTTTCAATAAACAAAATCACAATCTATGATCTAGATCTACATGTTTGCACTTGTAGAACTTCCAGGGGTTTAAATGAGCAGCTGATATACTGAATAGTTCCTTTTTATTTTCAGTGTATACATGTTATAATGTTCAGTGTACACTGAAATTACTATGTTCTTAGCATCTTTCTCTAAGCTCAGCTCATTCTGAGCTTTCTGAAATTATCTTGAGAATTCTGAGCATTCTTCCACATTCCTTTTTCTGCTTCCTAAACATGTCCGGTTAGTTTCAGAAAAGGCTTTATGATAATCTGGAAACAAACTTGGACACTTTTCCCATTTCCATTGGAATTGTCTGCATTTGTGCCTTAAGAATAGTCACTTTTATGCCATCTTCTACCCTCTGAAGGAGGAAGTTCTCAACAAGACAAGTTAGGAATTTGCTGGAAGCACCATGCTTGGCAAGTATTTGTCTCCCAGAAAAAGTTGGGGTAATTAAAGTCCCCCATCCTTAATACTTTATGCCTCTTTGAAAGATCTGCAGTTTGTTTTTGAAAAATATCTGTTATCACCATTCTTCCACTTGAATTTTTAAATAGGTGTGTATGTTTAACACACAGCGCAACTCCTTTTTTAAGCTTCTGTTTATTTTGAACAAACTGTGTTCTCCAATTAATATATCTGACTGTTTATAGTATAGTCAATATGCGGTGACTAAGTTATGTCATTTCACCAGCACATGATCATACTTATTAAATTATTTTTGCTTTTCTGTATATTGTATTTAATATTTTAAATTAATCATTTTAATATACATGTAAGTTTCTTTTGTCTTTCCCTTTCTTATTTGCATTTGTTTTTTATTTTTATATTTTAGTTTACCTTAATATGGTTTAATTAAAAATAAATAACATTAAAATATTATTTATGCAGTTAATATATGATTAAATAATTTGATAATGCTTAGATAACAAATGTGAAGTTCAAAGAAGCTGCTGTTTTCCAAGTGATAAGCAAGAAAATAGTAGCTAATCTCATCTGTTATGTAAGTCAAATTATTAAAAAGTTCAATTATATGCTAGCCCAAGGAATAACTGTTTGATTTAAGACGGCCAGCTCTGGGTATAGAAAATTTTGTAGAAAATCTCAGGTTTGAGCGAGGTTCATAAATGAAGATGGAATATGGAATAATTCACAGAAAGGATGGCATGCCAATCTCTGATTACAGTATTTTAATGACTATATTAGTCAGCTGGGTGACTCTAGGCCAGTTATATATAAAAAGGCAGGATCATCATCATCATCATCTGTGGTTGAGCCATACATAACATATTTCAAGAAGTTACCCTGAAAATTACGCAGCCAAAAAATTAAGAGCCTGCTTAACTTCTTAAACTTTAGAGGATGTGTTATTAATTTCAACTGTATTGTGCTATAAAAAAATACAATAAGGATCAACAGTTAATTTAAAAAATTGGTAATAATCACATTCAAAATGTTTATATTGTTATTATTCCACATTTTACATATAGGCAGCTCTACATTTCTGTTCAACAGAAGCCTTTATTAACAGAGACACAAAATGAAAATATAATATTATTTGGTAGGCTGAATCAGGATACATGGGTTACAATAGAAAAAGGGTCTGATGCAATGTTTTTTTATTAAATGGTGCCCAAATATTTGGGAGCTGAGTTTGCCAGTTTAAGAATACTTTTGTTCACATGCTTTTAAGATATTACAACCTAACATTTTGGAAAACCTATTGCAACATACTGAGTTAATTCCTCCTCCTCTTGTATGCAACATTTATATGTCCTTTTCAAGATATTCCCACTTTCACTCTTGCTCTCTACCAATCATGCAGCAAAATGAATACTGTGGAGATACCACAATTAGCCTCACCTACAGTAACTGTACATCTTAGTTTTTTATTATCATCATAATATCAAAAAGTAACGAAGACATATAAATCACATATAAATCGTGCCCATAAGAATTTATTACCACTAGTAATTTTATGTATGATTACTTCACTACAGCCATAATGTGTTTCTGCTTTTCTGACACAAGTGGTATAGATCCAGGCTTGCTATGTTTACGACGGTTCAGTTCCCTAGAAAGAGAGACATTAAAATATATTTTATATATTTCATTGCTTAGGGAATAAAGTTACTAACTGCATAACCAATATTAATATATCAGAATGTATTATTATATTTGGAATACAATTAATTTATTATGTACTGGATTATGTTCATGGAAAAAAATGAATTTTAAGACACTCTCTTCAGGGCAAATTCATTTAAAATAGAATTAAAACCCAGAACACAGATAGTCAATGTTCTTCCAATTCTCCAAGTATATGCTATGCATTGGGCTAATCCTGATCTTGTTTTTCTAAGATAACATCAGCTCCCATTTGTACAAAAAATGATCAAATTAACAGATGAATCCCATTTAGGTAGTAGAAAAAGATGGCATCCACTACTATCTGAACAGCAGTAATTTCTGCTGTACCAGAACAAGAGCTCAAGGAGTACATTCTCCTTTTTGCTGCTCTTCGTACCTCAATTTAATTAATAGTAGGATAGATCTGATTGGGAAGCCTAAAGAAAAATAGAAACCCTATTTAGGGACTAAGTAAGCCATTAGTCACTGACACAGATGCCATCAAATCAGGTTCAACTTCTGATGACTGCATGGACAAATGCTCACCATTTCAATCTATCTCTAACAATAACCTGTACTTCTTCCAAGGACATTCCTGTAATGTCTCTGATCCCATCCACCTTCATTATCTATTGTCATCCCCTTCTACTTCCTCCAACATGGCCAAGCATAATTATTTCTATCCTATGACTTGGATAGTCCAAATGGTTGTTCCAGCAAAAAAATGTTATTATGGAATTAAGCTTGGAAAGAAAACAATGTATTGTCCAATCCAACATCCTGCACTTTAGAAATGTATCCAATATATCAGAACAAGTTATTGTCCAGATTAGTCTTATAATTAACTGGAAAAGATTCCAAAGTCTGTCTAGACAGCTTCTTTCCCCACTGAACTGCAATGAATTTAGAACCCCACAGTCTATTGAAAAGTGAACAGAGAAATGAAAAGAATGATAGAATACATTTAATTTTTAAAAAATGAAATAAAAAAGCATACTTTCGCCGACGAGCTTCTTTCATGATGCGTAGCTCTTTGGCTTGACTATAGATGATCTTTGGTAAGTGACGATGACGACTTATACGTCTGATTTGGGGATGATGCTGGAATTTTTCTTTCAGTTTTTGATTATAGTTAATAGCAGCTTTCTCTCGAGGAACAAGCTGGGAAAAAAATAATGATCTTAAAACACAGTCAACAGTGATATATTCCACAAAACCAGAACAGGTTTATGAGTGTGCAGTTTCTCAGGAAGCCTTGTCAACTTCAGTATACTGACTACTAGGTAAGGTCATGGAACTGCAAGATCTCAAAGAATGGCACAAAGTAATATCTGGCAAATACCTACTGATCAGTCTTAAATTGGACACTGATGGGGAGGGAAAATTAGTTCTGAATTTGTACTGAAACCAAAGAAATTTATTTTAACTGGGGAAGTCTCTACAGAGTTATACATCTCTGATTATCTTTATTCCAACAGAAAGCACACCAATAAATTTAATAAAAAGGCAATCTATTGCCTTCCGCTCAGTCTAGTTAATAAATCCCTGATGATTTAACTGTTAAGTACATGAGAAAAAGTCCTATTTTGGTCATTGGAATTATACAGAATATACCTCAATGTCCCACTGGATTTAACCTAGCTGTCAAGTAGATGAAATGTAATTCTTTTTCAACAATTGTTGCTATAGAGAGAAAAACTATACATTAACCTTTATTAGCTGTAGAAGATATTTTCCACCACTCATTGTATTTCATTTCTTTTGCTTAGTCAGCAGTACATTTTAATAATTCCTGTTATGCAAACTGTCAATATAATCCAAATTAAAAGGTTTTCATTTTAATTAAAGGCAATTACATTAAAATGGTAGCTGACAGAATCCTATTTCTTTCAAAGGGATAAGCTTTTTTTTAAATATCCACAGTATTTCTGGCTCTATCTGCTCACTCTAATTATAAAATGAACAATATAGAAGAGTAAGAATGAGCTCTTATACAATTAGATTGGCCAAATCTGCAAGCCCAGAAAAGCCTGTTGTAAGTCACTATGATAGAATTCTGAACATCCATTCCTAGGAATCAGCAGTAGTAGCACTTCATATTGCTACATTTTATAGCAGCTCTTATTTATTTATTTCTAATATTTATATACTGCCAACATTATAAGAACTCTAGGCAATTTACAAATAATAAATTAAGAAGTCACACAAATCTCCGAAATTCAATAGATTAGGTTTACCTTTAACATTAGAATTAAAATAATTGAAAGAACAGAATTACACCAGCCATGCTAAGCACAAGATTATCACCATCCAAAACCCTGCCAGAAAAGCCACCTCTTACAGCTTTCAAAAAGATGTTAAGTGGGGGGACCACTCAGATCTTAGGGGGAAGCTTATTTCAGAAGACCAGGGCAGCTATGGGGAAGCTCTGCTTCTGGGCCCTCACTCCCCTTAACTCCCAGGCTGAGGGAACCCTAATATACCATCTCAAACAGAGCAGACAGCCAAATAAAATCTGTTTGGATGAGATGGTCCAGAAAGAGCCCTGGACCCAATCTTTTTTATAGGTTAACACTAGCATCTTGAATTATATACAGAAATCTATTGGAAGCCATTGCAAAACCTGCAGTATACATCGTATTAGACTTCTGAATTCACTCTCACTTGTCAGCATTTGCAACACTGCATTCTACATCAACTGCAACTGCCAGGTAGTCTTCAAGGGCAATCAAGATAGAGCACTTTGTGATAATCCAATCTAGATGTAAGGACATTGAGTTACTGTTGCCAAGATCTCCTGTTTACAACTTCACAAGGGCACCCTTGGCTATGGCCCCCACCTTGGATGCAACTGGAGCTATAAATCCAGGTGCCACTCCAGTTGTATACCTGCTCCTTTACAGAGAGCACAGTTCTCCTCCACAGCCAGAGAGGGAGATATTCACCCATCACATGATGTGTGTACCAACAGCTGCATCACCTTCATTTCAGTTTCAACTTGTTTTACCCCGAGTGCCAGGTACTGTAGATGTGGCAAAATAGAAGGATGCCTGTGCTCCCCATCTGCATACCCATTCTATGTTTCTGGGTGATCTCTGGCAGGAGCGGGACAGGGGCGATGCATCTGTCCTTGCTCTCCTTGACCTCTCAGTGGCCTTCAATACCATCAACCATGGTATCCTTCTGGATGGGCTCTGTGGGTTGAGAGTGGGCAGCACAGTATTGGGCTAGTTCTCTTCCTTCCTATGGGGCCAGTACCAGTCAGTGTTGATTAGGAAAGAGAGATCCTGCCCATGGCCCCTACTATGTGAGGTATTGCAGAGTTTGGTATTCTCTCCACTCCTATTTAACATCTCCATGAAGCCACTGGGTGAGATCATTTGTCGCCATGGGATGAGATATCATCAGTATGCTGATGGTACCCAATTGTACATCTCCACCCCTGGCAAACTAAGCAATGCTGTTGATGTCTTGTCCCAGTGCCTGGAGGCTGTGGGGGTCTGGATGGGGAACAAGAAGCTTCAACTGAACCCTGGCAAGACTGAGTGGCTCTGGGTTTTTGGGCCTTCTGCATCTGGGACTTTACCATCTTTGGTACTGGATGGGGTGGCACTACCCCAGACAGGCCTGGTGTGCAATCTGGGGGTCCTTCTAGACTCCAACTCCTGCTCAAAGAACAGATGGCAGTCGTGGCTAGGAGGGTCTTTGCACAGCTTTGTGTTGTGTGCCAGTTGCATCCTTTCCTGGATCATGAGGTTATACTCACAGTCACTCGTGTCCTGGTCACCTCCAGAATGGATTACTATAATGTGTTCTACATGGGGCTGCCCTTGAAGAGTATTCGAAAGCTTCAACTGGTGCAGAATGCGGCTTTGTGGATACTTATGTGCGCCCCTAGGATGGCACACATTACATCTCTGTTCTGTGAGCTGCACTGTCTGCTGGTTTGCTTCCAGGTACAATTCAAGGTGTTAGTTTTGATCTTTAAAACCCTACATGACATGGGACCAGGCTATTTGAGGGACTGCCTCTTTCCAATCACATCTGCCCATCTCATCAGGTCCAGCAGGAGGAGTATGTAGCAGGTTCCCTCTGTTAAAGAGTTCCATCTGATGGGACCCAGATGGTGTGCCTTTTCTGCTGTGGCTCCTGCCCTCTGGGATATTATCCCCTCTGAGGTGAGTTTAGCCCCATCCCTGTTAGCCTTTTGGAAAGCCCTGAAAACGTGGCTTTTCCAGCAGCCTTGGGGATCCCATGGGGAGCCTGCACAAATGTTATATTATGATTAGATTAACATTCTTCTCCCACAGTCTTGCTTTTATTTATATTTTTAAGGTTTTTTAAACAGCTGTGATATTGTTCTGTTGGTTGTACGCTGCCCAGGGTCATGTTCAGTGAGATGGGCAGCCGTATAAATTAAATTAAATTAAATTAAAATAAAATAAATAAATAAATAAATAAATAAGTGCTTATTTTCAAAAGTAGCAGCTGGTGCTCACAGGAAGAGGCCCTGGAGGCTCCATTTACTTGGCAAAAAGCATTCTTGCCACATATTATGCACAACAAAAAAATACCCAAACTAACAATATATGAACTTCTGCATCATATATTGTTATTTATTTTTGTATTAATTATACCACCTTTTACTGGACCACGAGTCTTTGTAGATCTTGGGATCCAAGAAATGCTATGTTATACTTGCATGCAAAAGTTTAAGCACCCCTGCTCAATTTATATGTCTCAATGAATCCCTAAGTGAATAAAAACTAATACAACTTCTGCATGATACAAATGTAAACAAGGCATATATCTGCAAATTTGTATTCATACAATTTATGTTTATTTGTTTCACAGATTCAGAATATGAAAATAGTGAATATGGCAGGTGCGGAAGTTTGGAACCCTTTCAAATGATTCATTGCTCCTTTTTTATTTTAATGCTGTTGACTCATTGACCTACCATTAGTTTGGTAAAGACAATTCCACAGGTGAACAAATACTCTGACCCTTAAAAACACTCAGGCTGTGATTGTGTTCCATCTACTTTCAATAATCATGGGCTCATCTAAACAGTTGTCTAAGCATTTCAAAATTAATATAACTCGTTCTTAAAAGCAGGGGAAAGCTATTTTTAAGAAGTCTTGGATTCTTCTAGCTAGCAATTTCAGCTTGAGAAACATTGTTAAGATATGGAAGTTACATGGAAATGCTGAGGTCAAGGCAAGATCTGGAAGACCAAGAAAATTCTCTGCTAGAACTCTCTCCAAACTAGTCAGATCTGCAAAACAGAATTTGCTGATGCCTAGAAATAATCTGCTAAAAAATTAGCTGACACTGGGGTACTATCTACAGGTACACAATATAACTCTGTTTATACAACAATTTTATTGCTTCTACAATTGCATAATGGTTTACAATTATAAAATTGATTACATAGCAGTGACTGGAGAGCCAGTTTGGTGTAGTGGCTAAGGTGCTGGGCTAGAAACCAGGAGACTGAGTTCTAGTCCTCCCTTAGGCATGAAAGCCAATCACTCTCTCTCAGCCCAGCCCACCTCACAGGGTTATTGTTGTGAGAAAATTAGGAGGTAGAAGTATTAAGTATGTACACCACACTGAGCTGACAAAGAATGAAAATCTAATAATAAATCTCCCAGAAGGAAACCTTTTCCCCCTATCTCATCACAAAAGACATTATCTAAAGGATGAAAAAGAAAACCTTGATAATCCTGAAACAGTCCATAATGAAACAAAAAAGGAACTATTCAGTCACAGTCACAAAATACATACTTGGAGAAAAAAGAGTAAAGCATTTGAAGGGAAAAAACACCTTATCAACTATAAAGGAGAGCCAGTTTGGTGTAGTAGTTAAGGCATCAGGCTAGAAACCAGGAAACTGTGAGTTCTAATCCTGCATTAGGCATGAAGCCAGCTGGGTCACTATGGATCAGTCATTTTCTCTCAGCCCTAGGAAGAAGGAACTGGCAAGCCATTTCTGAAAAATTCTGCCAAGAAAACTGCAGGAAGCAGTGACCAGAAGTCAAAACTGACTTGGAGGCACAAATTATCATCATCATCATCATCATCATCCATTAAACAAAGGTGTGATTTTATGAGGCTTTGAAATTACAGGGCAACCAGTGCCACAGGAAATACTGTGTGGCTAGAAGGAAAAATGGATTCAACTAAATATCAACATATCCTAGAAGCTAAAGTGTTATAATCAGTAAAGAAATTGAAGCTGAAAAGAGGTTAGATATTTCAGCAAGACAATTTCCAAATCAGCCACAACTGATGTGAAAGAAAAACAAAGGTTTTGGAATGGCCATTATTGTCCCGACCAGAGTATTATTAAAAATCTGTGGGGAGATCTCAGACTTCCAGGTGAAGAAAATGGCGAACCAGACATCTCCAAAAGAGCAGAGATGCCACCATAACAATGACCAGCAGCAAGCTCAGTCCAATGGAACCTGTCCAGACAAGGAGAGGATGAGAGATTGCCCACTTGTGTTCCAGACAGCTGCTCTTTGCAAGGAGACCGCAGGACAGCAATCACCCGGCGGGTCTGAGCACCAGCAGACAAAGGAAGCCATCAAGTTCTCACTGCAGTGGAGCCTTTAAGGACACTGGGTTTGTCCACCTCACTTTCTAATCACTTTTGGGTTTACAATTATTTTACAGTTAAAAGAGGTCTTCCAAACAATTTTGAAAAACTACCTGGTGAGTAAAACTTCATCCCAAAATAGAAGAAAAGCTAACTAACAGTTTAAAGAATTTAAAGAATATAAAAAAAGGGCAAAAAGCTAAATAAGAATTAATCTAAGAAAGTTTTAAACAGATTAAGAGACCAGAAAAATTTGGAATATTAAGTCTTTTGCTAAGACTTTTGAAAAATTGAGAAAACAATATTTCCATGGGAACATAAATTGTTTAGTCTATTAGGAAAGAGATCATTGGCTGAAAGTTGAAAATACAACAAAAAAACTTGAGACTTTGTGAATATAGAAATGGGACACTAGACAGGACTAAAGTTCCAGACAGGAAAAAGAAAAGTGAAATTTACAAAGCAACAAAGGCATGGCATTTCAAAGGATTTATGAAGAATTGGGAGTGAAACTTTTAACTCAGTTCATAGCAATAAGGATCTGCTGCACAGTCCAATGGATGCCCTGGGACAGGGAGGTGGCAGAGGCCTTGGACAAGATTGTGACTGTGTGGCCTGTCTTGGCCCATTGATCCTGATACTCCCCATGATTTACGGAAGAGTTGAGGGGTCTGAAAAGAGTTAAGAGACGTCTAGAACACCGCTGGAGGAAAACAAGGACCAAATCCAACTGAACACAAGCTAGAGCCACTATTAAGGCCTACCTTATGGCAGTAAGAGTGGCAAAATGTCAATATTTCTCTGCTCTTATTGCATCCAAAGAATGCTGCCCAGTGGCCCTGTTTAAGATCACTCAATCTCTCTTGGAGAAGGTGGGCCCAGTGACCTACTTGCACAGCCGTGCAGAAGTTTTCTGGGCATCTGAAGGATAAAATTGCTCGGATGCATTCCCAGTTAGATACCAAGTGTGGGGCATGGCCTGTAGAGATGCCTGGGGAATGTATTTACCCTCTTATCTGGGGACAGTTTGATCCTGTTGGACCCAAGGAAGTAGACAGGGCCCTCCAGACTGTAAATGCCACTATTTATCAATTACATTCATGCTCCTTCTGGCTGGTTAAGGCAGCTGAGGAGGTGATGTGTAAATGGGTCCAGGCAATGCTGAATTCATCCTTGATGGAGGGAGTGTTTCCAGCTGCCTTTAAAGAGGCACTGGTGCACCACCTCCTCAAGAAACTGTCACTGGATCCCACCGTGCTGGACAATATTCATTCAGTCTCCCACCTTCCCTTTTTAGGGAAGTTGGTTGAGAAAGTGATGGCACTTCAGCTTCAGAACATTCTGGATGAAACAGATTATCTATACCCTTTTCAGTTGGCTTTCAGGTCCTGATATGGGACAGAAACAGCATTGGTCACACTTTTGGATGATCTCTGGCAGGAGTGGGATGGGGGTAGGGCATCCATCCTTGGTCTTCTTGACCTCTCAGTGGCTTTCAATACCATCGACCATGGTATCCTTTTGGGTTGACTTAGGGAGTTGGGGGTGGGTGGCACAGTTCTGTGCTGGTTCACCTCCTTCCTCCAGGCTGATCCCAATCGGTGTTGATAGGGAGCAAGACGTCCAGCTTGTGGCTCCTCCTTTGTGGAGTGCCACAGGGTTTGGAACTCTCTCTGCACCTTTTTAACATCTACATGAAACCACTGGATGAGATCATCCACCACCATGGATGAGGTATCATCAATATGCAGAAGATACCCAGTTATACATCTCCATCCTGGGTGATTTAAGTGATGCTGTGGCCACCCTTTCATGGTACCTGGAGGCTGTGGGGGCCTGGATGGGGAACAACAGGCTTCAGCTGAAACCTGGTCAGATGGAGTGGCTATGGGTTGGGGGCTCCTTTGTATCTGGGAGTTTACCATCTTTGGTTCTGGATGGGGTGGCACTGCCCCAGACAGACCCAGTAGGGAATCTTGGGGTTCTCCTGGACTCACAACTCCTGCTCAAGGAGCAGGTGGCAGTCATGACCAGGAGGGCCTTTGCTCAACTTGTGCACCAATTATGCCCTTTCCTGGATCAGGAAGCCCTCCGATCAGTCACTCATGGCATATAGACTACTGCAATATACTCTACATGGGGCTACCTTTGAAAAGTATCCAGAAGCTACAGCTGGTTCAGAATGCAGCTGCACAATTTTGGGTGCCCCAAGGATGGCACATGTAACACTTTTGCTGCGGGAGCTGCATTGGATGCCAGTCTACTTCCAGGTCCAATTCAAGGTGTTGATTATCACCTTTAAAGCCCTACATGGCATGGAACCAGGTTAACCGAGGGACCGTTTCATCCCCATTACATCAACCCATCCCACCCAGCAGGCAGGGAAGGTATGTTACAAACCCTGTCAATTAAAGAATGTTGCTTGGCGGGTCCCAGGAAGAGAGCCTTCTCTGCTGTTGCTCCCACCCTATGGAACACTCTCCCCCCAGAGGTGAAGCAAGCCCCCATTCTCCTGGCCTTCCAGAAAGGCATGAAGACCTGACTCTGCCAGCTTGCATGGGGCTCGAGGAGGGGTAACCAACCCTAGCAGTGGTTAGCACCTTGAAGATGCTCCCAGAGGTCGATAATTTATTTATATCATGTATCCCTTGGATTATATTATTCATTTCTGATTATTGTTTTATTATATTTTGTTTTTATTCTTATTTTATTGTAAACCGCCCAGAGTCGCTCGCTGAGTGAGATGGGCAGTAACTAAATTTGAAATATAAATAAATTTCTGTACCTGTAAATGTATTTTTTGAAGAAGATTATAAAGAAGAAGTGAAAGATGTGACAGACAACAATATGGAAGAATTTATGGACAGAAGGATGAAGAGAGGATACAAATCCCAGCTAATGTAGAAATATTGGAAAACAAAGAAATTGTAGATTATAAAACAGAGATGAGAGTCAGAATGGAAATACAAATGATAAATCAAGAGATGGAAAAGGACCTGGGCAAGGACTTATCTTTGGATTTGCAAAAGAGGGTTTCTAAAAACCTTGAAGAAATCTTTGAGATGTGAGAAAGAATGTTTGAATGGAGATTCTATCCTACAACAGCAACTTGATGAATTAAAAATTAAGATTGTCAGAAGCAAAAGAAATAAATATAAAGTTGACTTGTTTGATCAGGGTTAAAAATAAGAAATATTTTTATAAAATTCTGGAAACCCTTTATGGATTTTTGTCAACAGTTGGACAGAAATGACGATGTATGTAATTTTATAGGGGATGGGGAAATATTAATTTGCCTGTACTTGTTGCAAGGAAGATCAGGAGTCACTTCTTTAAATATTCTTTTTTCTATTTCTATTTCTTTTTCTTTTTTCTTTTGCACTTTGTATTTCTTTTCTTTCTATTCTTTTTTTTCTGATTTCAGTTTGTATTATCTTTTAGTATTGTAAAGCTCTTTAATAAAAAGTATTTAAAAAAAAAATCTGTGGGGAGATCTCAAAAATGTAATGCATGCAAAGTGACATTAGAATATTTCTGAACTAGAAGAGTTCTGCAAGAAAGAGTGATAACCCCCCCCCAAAAAAATTTAGCTGTCTACAGGGAATGTCTGGAAGCAGTTAGTTCTGTCAAAGAAGGTGTTACCAAATACTGCCTAAAAGCATGTCCAAAGTTCTTCAGCTGTCATATTCAATGTTTGCAAATTTCTAAAAAATTGTTTTGCTTAATTCTGTACCATGTAGAGGTTGTATCACCTTCTGTTATTTTAGGGCAGAGGTTCTTAACCTTCTTGTGCCATGGACTCTTTGGGAGTCTGGTGAAACCTACGGACTCCTTCTCAGAAAAATGTATTTAAATATGTAAAATTAAATACAGAGATACAGAATGCATTATAAAGGAAACCAATTATAACCCCACCATAAACATATAATACATGGCAGCTATCCATTTAGCATTATATTATTTATCTCACTTCTTTGTGCTTGCAAAGCCAGAGCCCTGTCAGAACTCAGTCCTGCTGCAGCTTGTCTAGGCCTAGAGAATCAAATTCTGGTAGCAATCCAACTTTGCATGTACAAGCCAGCAGTTTTCACAGAGCTCCTGCCTTCTGTGCCCATGCTGCATCACTGCATGAACTCAATCCTGTTCTGTAGGAAACATCAGCTATCAGTTTATCCAGACAGAGTGGGAGCAAGTTCTGACAACAATCTGCCCTTCTGGTCATTAGGTTGCTTCAGTAGGAAAAGCAAGGTCACTTGGTCCAGCTTTGTGTGGACCCACAGACTTTTCCAGGCAAAATGGGAATGAGTTCTCACAGGAACCTGGCTTGCACAAACAAAGCAAGATTGTTGTCAGGATAATGGTTTGCACATACAAAGTTGGAACCCTGCAAGAACTTGATCCTGCTTTGCCTGACCAAACTGAGTGTCACCTTGTCAAGGCAGAATGGGACTGAGTTCTCATTCCCAATGGTTGGTACTCTAGCTGCCACATTTTTCCCAGCTGCAATTTCTGAATATTTTTCAAGGGCTGCACTATGTGTAGCACATTGCAACATTTAAGTCAGGCTGTAATCAAGGCATGGATAAGTATTGCTAAGTCCAGCAGGCTCAGGAAGGGTCCCTGCTGGTGCACTAGCCATGACTGTGCAAACACTATTTTGATAACAGCCACTACCTGCAAACTGGGGATCAAATAGCATTCCCAGACTGTGAATCTACTCCTTTTGGTGGAGTCCAACCCAATCCAGAGCAGACTTCTCCTCAATCCCCAAGTGTTTTTTTTTTTCCTTCCTAATCAATACTTAATTTTAGCTTTGGCTCATCCAGCCTATTGAGGTTTCATGATGTTCAAGGGTATTGTTTGCTTCCTTTGAGTTACGGGTATGAAGTGGTGTCTTCAGCAGATTGATTGCATCTCACTCCAGAGTTCCAGATGGCTTTGTTCAACTATTTTATGTAGATGTTAAAAAGTATGGGAGATAAAAGAAAGTCCTGGAGAGCCAGTTTGGTGTGATCACTAAGGTACTGGACTAAAAACCAGGAAACTGTGAGTTCTAGTCCTCCCTGAGGTATGAAAGCCAGCTGGGTAACTTTGGGCCAGTCACTCTCTCTCAGCCCCATCCATCTCACAGGGCTGTTGTTGTGGGGAAAACAGGAAGCAGGACCATTAGATATGTATGCTGCTTTGAGTTTACCAAAAGTAAAGGCAGGATAAAAATCTAACAATAAATAAATAATAAAATATCACAGGTTAACAAGCCAGGTGTTGGGCAGCTGTAGACTCCTTGAACCACCTTCTGGATGTGTCTCAATAGGAACAACCAGAACCAAAACAACCAGACAGTCCAGAAGCATACTGTACCATGTTTATTATTATTGAAAGCCATTGAGAAGTCCAAGAATACTACTAGGGCTGCACTCTCCCTATCTAACTTTTGCTGTGCATAAACCAAGAAGAATAAAGTAGTCACAGTACCATATATTGGACAAAATCTTGACTGAAATGGAACCAGAAAATCAGTTTCATCCAGGTGCATCTGGAGCTGGGAGGCCAACTTGTGATTGTCTTTTAATCACCTTGCCTAAAAATGGAATATCTGAGTTGGGCCTATAAATTACAAAGATTTATTGGGTCAAGGGAGGCTTTTTTAATAAGTACTTTATAACTGCCTCCTTTAGGCACACAGGAACATGTCCTGTGCTCAAGGAGGTACTGATCATCTTGCTTAACCATGAGGCCAGTTCTAGGAAAGGCAAGGATCAAGAAGGCAATTAACTGCTCTTTTTTCTCCACAACACTGTCCATACCTTGAAATCTACAAACTAAAACGAACACTACAAGACCCTGGCCATCCTAAAGCAACGGCAAACACTCAGCACTGGCAGACTCTTAAATGAGATGGAATTCCATAGCAAACTGTGATTAATATAAAATGAAAGCCAAAGTTTCCAATTTGCATACTGATGAAGGGGGCAGAGGAGTACAACTAAACATGCCCCTTAATTATTATGATCTTGTCATAAAAATATTTTTATTTTGTTTAAGATAAAATGATTACAATGAATTAGTTGTTACCAAAATTTAAGATTAGCATTTTTTAAAAAATCAAATGCTTTTTGGCTTTCTAAAAGGAATTACTCTGCTTTAAGTCTAACAATGAATTTGCAGTTACTTACCACACCCAGCTTTTCAGAAGCATTTGCTTTCCACAAACGAATGTTCATTTCATCAGAGCCACACAAAATGTATTTGTTATCTGATGTCCATTTGACAGTGATGACATGCTGCATTCTCTTTGTATGATAGACCTCTCTAAGAACAGAAAATACAGTCTTCTTTCATTTTAAGTGGAAAGATTTAATGGTATTTTACAGGGCTATGCAGCTTTTTGGATTCAGACTCCACAGCATGCTTGGGAGGTACAGGAGCATAAAAGTAGCATCTGAAAACCAAGCACTTTTATAGACTTATCCTAAGAGCTATACTACCTTATATTTTATTTCTAAAAATTATCTGATTATGCTGATCTTTATTATTAGGGAAATACCTGGAAGTTAAAAAGTCAAAATAATAGATATGTGAAATGAGTATTTGTTATTGGCCATGTTGACTATGACAACCATGTTGAGAATGAGCATAACCATCCCATGACACTTTCAACTTTCATATGTACCCCCCCAGTCAAAAGCGTCAATTCAAGGATGCCCTCTTAAAACCACCATATTAAATGAATGATGTATTTAATAATAGTCATAACTTTCCCTCAAGTAAGAAATTAGTATACAGTCTTCTTCTGGCCTTTTTTTTCAAATACAATTTTTAGTGTCCCAGGATTGGAATTCTTTATGGATTTTAGACCAGGAATGGCTTATTATTCATGGTCTGTCACATGCTGGTCACGTTTTACATGGGCTACAACTGGTCCGGGACATGGCAGCACGCACAGCATTGGGCACCCCAAGGTTTGCCCGTGTTACACTCCTGTTGTGTGAGCTGCACTAGCTCGTTTCCTTCCGGGTGCAATTGAAAGTGCTGGTTATTATGTTTAAAGTCCTACAGGTAGTCCTCACTTAACATCCATTTGTTCAGCGATCATTCAAAATTCCAACAGCACTGAAGGGACTTACAACCAGTTCTCAAAGTTCTGGCTGTCACAGCTTCTCCACGGTCACATGAAAAAATTCTGGCCCACCCACATTAACAACCAATCCCCTGCCACTGCCACTGCCCTCCCCCACACCCAGCTGACCGTTGTCATCATCTTTGCCTGCCTCCCCTCTGCTGGGCTCACCATCCTGGCCATGCACAGGGGAGGCACCATGGAAACATCCCACAGGGTGGCAGGTGAGAGCTGCGGGCAGGTGCGTGCCGCACCGTGCGTCACTATCAGCTAGGGCCTTCTTTCATGAAAGAAGGACCTGTCCGACACACAAAAGAAAGCAGAGCAAAAGATGGCCCCAGCTGCACCAGCACAAAAGAAGGCCCTGGCCACTGCACAAAAGGCCAATACAAAAGAAGGCTACACCAATGTGAAAGAAAGCCCCGGCCAGTAGTGGCACACGGTACAGCAGGAAGAGCTGGGCAGCGGGGGCAGCTGGTGGCGGTGGGTAGGCAGGTAGCCAAAAGGGCAGAGATTGGGGGGGGGATAGGTGGATGGGGGGAGTTGAAGTGGAGGCAGTCCCTTACCTTCTTCCAAGAATGGCTGTATTCGGGTGGGTCCTTGCCTGACGATCACGTGGGATTCTCTCAACAACAGCAACTGGAATTGCTGGAACTGCCATCGCTAAGCGGTCAGGTGACATTTCACTTAATGACTGTGTCACTTAGCGATGGATTTGCCGGTCCCAATTAGGGTTGTTAAGTGAGGACTACTTGCATGGGACCAGGTTATTTGCAGGACTGCCTCAGTTCAGATAGTGTAGCCACACTCCAGGTCCCTTCCCTTAAATGCTGCCATCTTATGGGACCCAGGAAACATGCCTTTTCCATGGCAGCCCCTGCACTATGGAACACCCTTCCCCCTGAATTCCATCAGGCCCTTACCCTCTTAACCTTCTGAAAAGCACAAAACCTGGGTTTTCCCCCAAATGTTAGGATAGGGTGAGATTGGCATGGGACGGACATGTTGTGGGCTGCATGGGAAATTTAACTGTAGTGCCAGGCCTTTTTTGTTTTCTGTTTTACTGTTTTTATTTTATTGTTGGTATATATTGTTTTTATCCTTGGGTTGTGAACCACCCAGAGTTTAGTTTAAGATGGGCAGCCATATAAATGTGGTAAAAAAAAATTTTTTTTTGTTGGAACTGATCTAGCAGAAGCAACTATTTTCCTTTAAAAAAAAAAATTTTGTTCCTGTAACAGGATTTGAAAACAAATTACTCTTAGAGGACACCTGTAATACAATACCATATGAATGAATAAACTGATTCTTTCATTTAATCACTCAAACATCTGGCTCATTTACCAAATAAAATTAATAAACAAAATATCTCTTATTTCTTCCGACTTCTAAAGTTTCACATTCAGAGTTTAATTAGGAACATAAAATAAGCCCTGGCATCTAGGCCAAGAGTACTGTGATGGAAACTTATATAATTAAGTCCATAAATTTAACGTGGTTTTGCTATGCATAGAGTTATGCATATTTATGAGACCCAAGTCTTTTGAGGGGATATTCAAAGAAACTTAATAAAACCTTGAAAAAAATTCAAGAAGAAACTCTTTCTCAAATGAGAGTACAGATACAAGCATATTGAAGAATTCTGCTTTAGAAGCTCTACTTGTTCCCTGGCTGAAATTACCTTGGAGAAAAAACATCTCAAAACATTTTAAGAAAGAAGAAATTATTAGCATAACTGCTTTTGTTTTTTATTGTCTAGTTGTTTCTGATCTAGATCCTAGAAGCTAGCTGATATAAACTATTTTGAAATATTAATGCAAAACCACATTGTGAATATGAATCTTTTTTATGATTTTTCCTGTGCCCTAAGCACATACATAAAACCTATATCGTATCTGCAACAGCCATGCCAACAGCACTAACTGCAAAAGCATGCAAAGCTACAGATGACAGCTTGAAAGTTTTGTTGAGAAATATGCATTCAACCTCCACGTCCACTACAACTTTGCATAAACTGTGCTGCTGATCCATCAGCATGTAACCATTTCAATAAGCAAACCATATTCTTTTTCTTTCATCCAGAGATGAAACGCCCCATTGATCTTAGCATCTATTTCAGTGGTGAGCATCTAAATCTCCCCACTTAACAGTAGTTAAATTGTGCTTAACAGTAGCTTAACTTTCTTGATTGGCAATTTATGTGGCACAGTTGGAATCATCTTGAAAAAACAAAAAGTCCTGGGTAAATAAAAATTCATCTCCATTGCTGGATTCTGTCCTAAGCAAGTACATTTGAATATTAGAGATATGGAACAAATCAGAAGGTTTTTGAACCCAAGAACATTTTAGTCTGGCCATTTTTATAACAATATCAACAAATAACAGAACAATGAAACACTGAAATACACAAGTAAAAATTTTACAAGCAATGCTATTGGCTTAATGCAACTGAGACTGTATCTTTGCAAGAGATTCAGTATATTAAAACAAATTGAAAGATTTAAGATTGGTGGCAAAGGAGGAACTCAAGAAGCATAATTATTACCAAAAAATTCACTGACCTGCTATGACCTTTATCTGCAGGAAAAATGCGAATGGATTTATCAAAGCTGGCAGACACAAATTCTTTTCCTGTAGGGGAGTAATCCACATCCAGGACTGCAGAGACATGGTCCATATGAACCATTAAAGCCTTGCCAAGGAACCGCATATCAAAAGTATATAAGCTGCAAGAAAAAAAAAGATGTAAAGGTACTACTTTTAATTACTTTATAACTGATTGATCAAACACTGTGGTAAAGCAGAGGTTTGCCACTCAGTGCCTATGGTTGTCAGATATTCCTCAGAACAGTGCCTCTAGTCCTCATCAAAAAAATATTTTTTTAAAAAATGGCTGATATCTGGGAAAACATGTCTAAATTACTTTTTGATTTGGGACTGACTGGTTAATGGTATGGGAAGCTGAAAAGGCTGCCACTACTATATTAAAGGCAAGCGAGGTAGAATAATAATCAGAAGCTAAATGGTCTTAAATCCAAGTATTTTGCTAGATTTTCGACTGACCCCTGAACATGTTCACAAACAATACAGGTAGTCCTCGACTTACGACCATTCATTCAGTGACCATTCGAAGTTACGACGAGGCTGAACAAGGGGACTTATGACTGGTGCCCAAAGTTACAGCCCACTGCAGTGCTGCCATGGTCATGTGATCAAAATTTGGGTGCTTGGCAGCCCACCTGCACTTATGACTGCAGGGACACTTCCCCCCACCCACCTATCTCCCCCATCTATTCCCTTTTGGCCCCCTGCCGCCTTGCACTCCTCGCCCCAGCTGACCTTTGCTGTCTTCTTGCTCCCGCTGCTGATGAGGCGTGCCTGGCCTGGCCCTTCACGAGGCAGCTGCTGGCCATGTGAGGCTTTCTTCCTCAGGTTGCACATGGCAGTTTCCTCGTGAGACCTGGAGAAGATGGCCTCAAATGGCCAGCCAGGCCTGGGTTGTTGTTTTTTTACAGTTTTTTTTTTTACAGTGTGTTTTTGATTTGGAAGATAACTGATTACTGAGTAGAGCTTTTCTGAATTTGGTATCCTCTGGAGGTAGGAATTCTGTGAAATATACCTGGGAAAGGTTTAGAAATGCATTCCACTGATGTTTGATCCTCTACTGCTTCCATTTAAATGTACTGATCAGTATTTTATTTGTACTTATAATGTACATTTCTAATTCGTATCAAAATTTTTAATTACCGATTTGTTGCTAGCCACATCAAATATCTGCATTCAGCAAAAAGAGTATAAAAATACTAAAAGTAGCTCCTCAGATTCCAGCTGAAGTTTAAAATCTCATGTTATTTTAATGGAAATAATTTCCTAATCAAGTCAGATTTTACTGTGCTTGTATTCGCTTTTTTAACATAATCCACCAAGAAAACATTTGCTATGGAGCAGATTACAAATATTATTAATCAATATATCAACATTTACAAATCTCTTGAATCTAAGGTAATCAAAACTGATTACCTTAGATATTTCAAGCAAAATCAATATTTCTTACTTGTAATCCTCATTTGCTGCAGTGAAAATGAAAGCTTCCATGGGATTCCAGCAAAGTGTATTTGTTCTCATATCCAAAATAACCTGAGAAAATTTAAATATTTAGAAGTAGGAAAAACAATCAATAGACATGTACTGTTTATTATAATAAACTATACATTACAAATAAATTATATAATTACAATTCAATACAAACGTATTTATAATAAATTATATAATAAACAATTATTACTTTGGGCTAGTTGTTCTCTCTCAGCCCAACCACCTTATAGTGTTGTTGTGGAAAAAATAGGAGGCAGGAGCATTAGGAATATATGCCGCCTTGTATTGACCAAAGGTGGGACACAAGTCAAATAAATAAATAGATGTTGTGCAGGTGTGTTAATACTCTTTAAAGAACTGAGCAATCCACACAATCTTTCAGTGAAAGATGAACATACTGGTGAAAGCATCAAGGACCAGATATGTCATAGGGCTCAGCCAGATAAAAGGACACAGTATAATAATTACAGGTGGTCCTTGACTTACGATGGCAATTGGGACTAGAATGTCTGTTGCTAAGCAGTGCAGTCATAAAGTGCAACCACATCACTTAGCAATGGCAATCCCTGCAATCCCAGTTGTCGTTAACCGAATCCTATGGTCATTAGGTGAGCAACTTCCTGCTGGCTTTCCACAACAAGTCAGTAGGGAAGCTGGCAGAAACTGTAAGTCCTGGGCAGCTCGCAAGCAGGCTGGCAGGCAGGTAAGTGGCTGCTGCTGGATAGGGGAGGGCATGAGGGAGGCATGGCAAGGGTGCACAAGGGTGTGCAAAAGGCACGGCAAGGCTTGAGAAGGGTGCGCAAGGGTGGCACAGCAAGGGTCGGAGCAGGTCACAGGGTGCATGAGGGAATCGCAGCAAGGGTCAGGGAGGGTGCGCAGGAGGCGAGGGTCAGGATCATGTGACAGTGGGAGTACTGGGACAGCCAGAATGCCAAGGACTGGTAACTTTGAATGGTCGCTGAATGAATGGTCATAAGTCGAGGACTACTTGTACAGCAAAAATGAACTCATTCTATGAAATTTATGGCAGCACTGAATGGAGGACAGGTTATCATCTAGCCTATTTATCCAATGGATTCTTGTTCACAGAATCTACTGCTCCAAAAATTCAGTTCCTATAACAGGCACAATTAACATTACCCTTCTTCAACTGATTCACATTTATGATTAAATTTATACCCTCCTTTTCTATTTATACAAACACTTTAAAAATTTGCTACCTTCCAGATTAATTGGAACTATAATTCCCAGAATCCAAAAATAAACAGGTACTGAATTGGGGGAAGCTAATGCACATTTTATTTTCTAAAACATTTCAGTGAATTTAGCATATAAATGATGCACAATTTTCTCATTAGAAACATTTTTCAATTTATCTTAACTGAAGCAGTAGGTGAAAAATAAAGTAGCTCCTATTTTAGGCCATCGATCATCACAACCAGTGCACCTTTACAATAGTTCAGCTCATGTTATTGCCTTGCCTTTAGGACAGCTATTTTCAAATTACATTTATCGGTTTAAATGTAGATCAGAAATACACCAGCAGCAATTTGCTTCACTGCTCAGGAATTCTCTAACCTGTTTTGAATTAAACAAAAAGGCAGTGAAAGGGACTGTGCTGAATGTCTTGTTAAAGTGGCAAAACTGACCACTTACAGGTAGTCCTCGACTTACGACCTTTGCTTGCATGCACGCACCACGCCCTCCTTCCCTCCTTCACTCGCATGCATGCACCAGCACCCTCCTTCCTCTTTTGCTTGCTTGCATGCACCAGCATCCCCCTTCCCTCCTTCACTCACTCAAATGCACCAGTCCCCTCCACTCACTCGCATACACCAACACCCTCCTTCCCCCTTTGCTCGCTCACACACACACCACACCCTCCTTCCCTCCTTCGCTCGCTTGAGGATTCTCCAGGGGCACTTCCAGGGACTGAAGGACTCTCTAGGGTGCTTCAGTGCATGTTCTGCAACTCACACTGGAAGCTGCTGGCTGCTCACAAGGCTTTCTCCTTCCTCCTGCAAAACCTTCCTCCTGAAGAGCCCCAGAGCTGCAGCGCAGCATGAAGGGGGTGCGGTATGTGTGAGCAACTGAAAGGGGAAAGAGGGCACTGGTGCATGCGAGCAAAGGGGGAAAGAGGGCGCAGTGCATTCATGTGATCAAAGGGATAAGAAGGGTGTGGTGCATGCAAGCGAAGAAAGGCGGGGTGGGTGGGGGAGACTTACCCAAGCGACTTGTGACCTCCTCTGCCAGTTTCCCCATTGGCTTTGCTTGTGGGAAGCTGGCAGGTAAGGTTGCAAATGGCGATCACATGTCGTAAGTGCAAACAGGTTGCCAAGCTCTCAGGTCACAATCATTTAACCATAGGGGCGCTGCAACAGCCATAACTTTGGGGACCATAAGTCCATTTTTTCAGCACCATCGTCAGCTGAACAAATGATTGTAACTCAAGGACTACCAACATTCAAAAGCAAACTACCAAATAACTATGATACAAATTTCCACTTATTTTCAGTGAACAGAGAAAAATTATTGTGTGAAGCCTCAGAAAGGGTTAATCAATCTAGATAATGTAACCCCCACCAAATCTCCAAATCCTTCCTTCAATGGGGAGGTCATTAAGTCACCATCACATTCACTGTAGGCCTTGCCGGACAAAATAATTTTTTAAAAATGCAAGCTCACAATTACCAAAAAGTTGCCCACCCTATCTACAACGATCTCCAATACAGCTGTTTTCTGTGTTTTATACATTTTACAGGAATTTGAACTAGAAAAATCTAAATCTGTGCAAATATCAAAATGAAGCAGTATTTAATGCACAATTGATTAGTACGTACATGTTCATGCAAGTGGACTTTTTTAAAGAATATGTATATTACCTTCTTTAGGGCAGTTGATTGTCTCATATCATACAGCACAATATTTCTGTCTGAAGTACAGCTTCCCAAAAGATTCATCTGAAAAGAATTATTTAATTATTGTATTTTGAATCTGCCCAAATATGCAAGTTCTCTAGTAGAATTTGATTATAATTGCATGACTATTTAAATATCATTATGCAGGAAATTGATTTCTTAAGTATAACTGCAGTTATTAATCAGAAATAGACATAATATGTAAATGACCTGTTTTAACTAGCATCCTTAACCTTAAATTAATAAAGCTTTCAAAGGCACATGCACAAAACAGCAGCTGATTTTTTTTTAAAAATTGTTGCTTAAAAAAAAAGAGCAAGTGCAGAGAATTAAACTCAAACATTTTCTAAGTACTCATGCTGTAACAACAATCCTCCACCCGTTTTTCAAGTGTTCGTATGTGAAAAGGATAGGTTTTCTTACCTTCGCCAAATAGCACTTCAGTGAGAACAGGATTCTAGAAAAATACATAGAATTCACAGATGGAGAACCTCCTCTATCTGCAGACTCCACATATTATTTTTAAGACTCACTGCTCTCAAGCTGAAGTGATAGCTACGGCTCCTCCCATTCCCTTGCCTTGTGGCAGACATTCACCCTCTACATGTGGAGAGCAATGAAAAGGACAGTGTGGTAGCACACTTATCCCCCTTTCTCATGAATGGGAGCAGATTGCTATAGGATTTTATAATTCTTGAACAAAACAAAGGCCCTACACATTCCCACACTGGGAACTACTGAACTCAAGGCTACCTAGTACAGAGTAGGCAAGCAATTATCCTTGCTAAGCACTGCTCTGCATTGTCTTAGCATTCACTTGCTGTGAGGCTTCTGAAGCTTTCTTCATGTTCCAACTTTCATTTTTCTGCAAATACCTCCCCGCTTTTATCACTGCTGTTCAGCAAGTCATTCTTCCCCCTCTTTAAAAATCCATTTGCACTTTAATATTTGATCCTGCTGCGGTTTGTTATCCATAGTTCCCAGGAGTTAAAATTAATTCAGCCTGTCAGATTTATTATTGCAAAACCAAACTGCATCCTTCCTTAAATATCAATGATTTTTTTAAAAAGTATAAAACCACATTGGCTGAAAAATGAGTATAACTGTAAAGAGTCTCGAGGAACTGTTTGATTAAGGACTGCTTTATTCAAATAAATTTATTTATCTAATCAATGTTTAAGCTGCCTCAGTCATGATACATTCTAGGCATCTCTGCAGTCATTTAAGCCTTCTCATTCTTCAGTTTTGTTTTACTTAAAATTCCTGTGGCAGAGACCAGTGTCTTCACATATGTTTTATGACCATAACCATGTTGCTAGTATTGTTATTTAATGAAAAGTTATAGTATCATATATAAACTAACCAAATTATTACCTCAATTGGATTGAATTTAACACTGTTTATGCTATCAACTCCCCAAGTCAAAGAACATAAAGGACTAGTTCTCTGCTCATCCCAGATATCAACCTGATGACCACAAGTAGCAAATACAGGTTTCTTCCAATGATGATCGATTCCAGTGTACACTGTCTTTAAAATATAAAAAACAAACAGAATCAACTACTGGATTTTATAGTCAAAGGTTTTAGATCAGAGACATCAGTAACAGCCTGCATTAAAAAATCCATTTTGCGAAGGATCAGCTACTGGTTATTTTAGTGGTCCCAATCTGGCAGGAGTCATTTCTTCTAAAACTTGCTGTGACCCAGAGATTCACTATCATCATGGCAGCTGGGTCATCTGAGAACAGAAGGACGTTTATAGATACTGTTGGTTCTTCTCATTAACTCTTGAACCTGTCCATAGCTCCAAGAAGCATGTACAGCCGCCTGTTTCCTTGCTTTTAAAATGCTGTATAATATACAACACTTCAAAAACTTATGAACTGTATAAATACTAACCCCCAAGATTTTTAAATTACATAGATCATCCTATATAGCATAGTAAATAATTCAGACCCATGGCATTTTAGTGGTTCTTCTATCAGAATGTTTCATTTGTGTGCATAACTGGATGTCTTCCAAATATTTCAGACTTCAACTCCCATCAATCTCAGCCAGCATGGACAATAGCAAAGGATTATAGGAACTACAGTTCAAAACAGCTGGAGAGCTTCAGGTTTTAGTTAATTTGGTCATACTTTCAGCAAACCTACAGCAAGTAAAAACAAATCCCAAATCAGCAGCTACTGTTGTATTAATAGTTGCTGCTACAATAATTAGATCAAAGCTAAACAATGGCTCTTCTCTTAATCCAAGTTCCAGAAAGTTTTACAATTGAAATATTACACCCATTTGTTATCCTTAAAGGAAATAAAAATCAGTTTCAGAAAAGATATATGGATTCTAAGTTTGTACATTGCAAAACAAATTCAAGAAAAAGTAAAACAAGATAATTAATACATTAATACCTTTCCAAGAATGGTATTTATTGGTTCTTCTGCTTCCCCATAAGCTGGCTCCTCCATTTTCCAGTGCTTCACCGTTTTATCATCACCCACCTAATGATTTGAAAAAATAGAAGATTAAATTTTCACAGTAGCAGCTATAGATGCACTGAACTTCAGTTCTGAAGCCAAAAACAAACTTTGGAATGAGCACAGGCACATAGTCAATCAAGTCAAACACATGTTTTTGGGACTGTGTAAGCTGCTCTGTAAGCCCATCTCCAATGCACCTTTTCAGCTTTGAATCCAAAGCACAGCACATGTCTAGCAACAGCCTTATGAACTAGTCCTTTCCTCTTTATGTTGAAAGCATTATGAAGTTTTATATCAATCTTTCAAGTATATACATAAAACAAATCCAACATATCAAGTAAATACAATGCCAGTTTTTCATATCACCATTGTTTTCCAGCTGAAGAAATATTGTCTCTTATTCTACTTCATGTCTATTCCATAATCTTGGTATTTTTATGAAACAGAATTTAAAAAACAAATAAGCCACGTGTCCTCTGAAAAAATGTGAAAAGAACAGCTGAATGAAGCAGTGAACTATATCAATGCCATGTGTCAGGACAGCTACTTTTACCAGAAAGATCAAAAGAAAGTGGGATATATTCTATGTAGAAACACACTGGATCAAGCAGCACACTCAAGATCCAAAAATATCCAAATGATCTAAATATAATACTTTATGAAATACTTTCAAAATAGTCATAAACAAATTCACATTCCCACCAAACAAAAGTACTATTATCTATGGTGAAGTATATACTGCAGGCTCACAAGGGTATAATTACTGAATTGTTTGGTGGAACCAAAACCAACAGTTGCACAATTTAGGAAATGTTTAAATCACATTCACTTTTCGACTGTAGCTACCTATCATCTTCAAACAGAAACCTAACCATTAAGTTGTTCTTTGCTAATGCTGGAATCTCAAAGAAAGGAACAGGTTCTGCCACAAAGGGTAAGTTTATCTCTCAGTTTGCTTTAGACTTCCAGGAAGAATTTATGTTGAAAGTTAAAACATTGTTACAGTGCAAACAATAAACTACAGTAAGAAGCAAGCATCGTAAACTAAAAGTACTAGAATTTATAAACTATAAGCTAAACAAAATGCAGCACAAAAAGTAGCAAAAAGCAACAAGTACAATAAGCATTCAATATCACTCCTTAATTCCCAATATTATACTCACAGTGAAGAAAGAGGTGCCACAAAAACTGGTACATATTCCTCTTACAAAGCCCTCATGTGCTTGCAATGTACGGATGCATACACGCTTCATCAAGTTCCAGATTCTAACCTGATAAAATCAACATACTTATATCATGGTAATCCATAATTAAGTTTATAACAAAACTGTTCATCTTCATTTGAAATCTAGAAATAAGCAATATTTCCCAGCATTTAATAAACAGTAGCAAATTACCACTCTGGGAGCTGAACAGAAATAAAAAATAAAGCTGAACAGTATCAGGAAATCTTTTTAATAGTTAAACTGACAGAATTTCATTCAACGCTTTAGTTTTTCCACACTGATTTCATAATTAGACTTTGAATTGCTGCAACTCAGAAACCCGAGGCAGAAACCAGATGATCTTCCAAAAGGAAATATCTTATTTCCATCAGCCAGAATAAAAACAAATTCAATTCAGAACTAAATGTTTGTATAACACCTGTTGTGGTATAAGCAGGGAAAGGACATGGAGAAATTTTTCTTCAGTTGTGAAAAGAATTCTGTTTGCATAATGCTGCCTTTAATCCCTATACACTTTCTATGCTGGCTAAAAGATTAAGTAAAAGTTATCAAATCCCTCTTACTATAACTTGACAATTGTTTCTGGAGGTCACATGTTTCCTGTTTTATTTTTTTCCTCAAGCATCTATCATAGGGAAGGACAACATTAATGAAAAAACAGGATCAAAAGTCATGGTAGCCATAAGCTAAGAAGTCCTGATCTGTTGAGGTAACCATAAGCATTAAAATCAAGCCTGTAATCTTGCTCATGTTACAGGAAAACATTTAGCAAAATCCATAAAAAGTTTTCATAACTATACTTAATAATCACCATGAAAACATATGCTTCAGCCGTCTTATAGTAGCATTTACCTCTCCATCACATGCTCCAGACAGAACTGTAGATAAGCTTTGTGGATGTTTAGCCATGCAATTAACTCCATCCCGATGACCATCTAATGATGCAACAAAAGGTTTCGCAAATATACGATCTAATTTAGTTGCATTTAGCGCCCTTGTGTATTCCCGTGGAATTTCAAATGGGTGTAACGCAGGATCATAATTCCGTGGAACTAGAATAAGGCGAATAACACAAGAAACATATTACCATCAATGAAGGTTGCCTCTGAATTTTGTTGTACTTTGTGAAAAGCCAGGAGTATCCTGGAAAACATTTGGATTCACTATCCATTTCCCATTTTATATTTACCACCTTTCAAATCCTAATTATGCCTACACCCTCCCCAAGAACTGAACTCCATCGACAGCACCTCATTATCTAAAATCGGGATCAGGGCTCAGCCCAAAGGCTAACTACAACCCGCTCAGCCTCCAGGTAGAAATTTCCCTCAGCCTGATAGGAACTGGGCCGGGCGGGAAGTTCGTAACAAAAGCAACGGCTCCCTTTATAATCCTAATTAAACCGTGGCTATGTAGCAGCGGCCCCTCTCGGCTACTGTGAACGAGGCGCCCTCGCCGGTTTCCTCCTCCGCCCGCTTCTCTTGTCGCGCTCACCCCGCTGAAGGTCCTGCTTGGTTTCGCGCACAAAGTCGTCCGGGTTCCTGCTCAGCACCTTCACCCTCATTTTCCGCGCCGAGGGAGTCGATCCGCCGTCCGGAGACCCCCGTACGCCGAAACACGTGGGAAAAGGAGCGGAGGTAACAAATTCCCGATCGAGGCGCCACCGCAGGCCGAAGCCCGTGAGAACCTTAAGCGAAAGAAGCCGGCCACCGCGCGATCACAGGAACACTAGTCCCGCCCTCGTGGAGGGCACGGCCATGAAATGCTGTCGGGTGATTGGAGGAACAACTATGAGCGACTGGTGGTTGCTGCCTATAGAAAGAAGGAAGTGGCGGGGAGGTCAAAGGGAAATCTAGTGTCCACGCGAGTGTCTACGGGTCTCGCGTGGGGTCTTTTTTTCTCCGTTTGACTCCCTTTGCTTCTCTCCGATGAATTCCGCCGCCGTTCCCGGCGTCCAGAGTACGCTGGCGGGCTCTGCTTCTTCCCCCTCGGCTACTTCGGCCCCGACGGCAAAGCCCCTGTTCAGACACGTGCGCTACGAGAACCTGCTGGCCGGGCTGAGCGGTGGCGTCGTCTCCACGCTAGTCCTGCACCCGCTGGACTTGGTCAAGATCCGCTTCGCAGGTGAGCTCCGCTCTTCTTCCTCGCCGCCAGAGGCGGGCATTAAATGGGCGCAGGATCGTTGCGGAGAAAATAAGTATGTCGCTTTGCATTCCCAAACGAAAGTGAGATATAAAAAAAAAATAGTGGTAGTAACTAACTTGTGGTTCTTCGGGTGTATTTCTGCTGCTACTCTGAGGTAGATCTATTTCCAGTAACATTTCCCCGGCGGAAGGAGTCGTACAGTTAACTCCTGAAAGGGATTGAGGGCTACCTTGGATCCAAACCTCCTTCTTCCATATTACAAATCGAAAGCTGCCAGCCTGAGGCTTGCGCGATAATGCTTTGAAGCACAGTACATAAAGGGAAAAACTAGACCCTCTCTGCATCCTCTTCCCTAGAAACTGACAGGACCTTGGTACGACAGGTGGTAACTGCCCCGACTTTACTCATATCTTCTCCATTAATGTTGTATATACACCACTGCTAAACACTGAATCGGGTCATTGGTCCCTTCAGTCCACTGTTCTGGTTTAGCTGGCAGGCCATTTCTAGGCCTGCTGTTTAAGATCATCCTTTAACTCCAGAGGCCACAGATTAGATATTGAATTTTCTGCAATAAAAAATTGCTGTTCCAAGAAATTATGTTTTATGACCTGGATGTTTCTTCTGTCTTTCCGAAATTAATTTAAAGATGTAAGATACATCCACTGCTTTTTCTGCCTGTGGAGGAGGGACTGAGGACTGTGAACTATTAGGGAATCAGGGATGAGGTTAATATACAGGTGAAACTCGAAAAATTAGAATATCGTGCAAATGTTCATTTATGTCAGTATGGCAACTCAAAAGGTGAAACCAATATATGAGATAGACGCATTACATGCAAAGCGAGATATGTCAAGCCGTACTTTGGTATAATTGTGATGATTATGGCATACAGCTTATGAAAACCCCAAATTCACAATCTCAGAAAATTAGAATATTATGTGACATCAATAACACAAGGATTGGAAATAGAACAATATCGGACCTCTGCAAAGTAGAAGCATGCATATGTACTCAGTACTTGGTTTGGGCCCCTTTTGCAGCAATGAATGCCGCAATGCGGCGTGGCATGGATGCTATCAGCCTGTGGCACTGTTGAGGTGTTATGGAAGACCAGGATGCTTCAGTAGCGGCCTTCAGCTCCGCTGCATTGTTCGGTCTCATGTCCCTCATCTTTCTCTTGGCAATGCCCCATGGATTCTCTATGGGGTTCAGGTCAGGCGAGTTTGCTGGCCAATCAAGCACAGTAATCCCATGGTCATTGAACCAGGTTTTGGTACTTTTGGCAGTGTGGGCAGGTGCCAAGTCCTGCTGGAAAATGAAGTCAGCATCCCCATAAAGCTCGTCTGCGGAAGGAAGCATGAAGTGCTCCAAAATCTCCTGGTAGATGGCTGTGTTGACCCTGGACTTAATGAAGCACAGTGGACCAACACCAGCAGATGACATGGCTCCCCAAATCAACACAGACTGTGGAAACTTCACACTGGACTTCAAGCATCGTGCATTGTGTGCCTCTCCATTCGTCCTCCAGACTCTGGGTCCTTGGTTCCCAAATGAGATGCAAAAGTTGCTCTCATCAGAAAAGAGGACTGCGGACCACTGGGCAACAGACCAGTTCTTTTTTTCTGTAGCCCAGGTAAGACGCTTCTGACGTTGTTTGTTGTTCAGGAGCGGCTTGACAAGAGGAATACCACATTTGAAGCCCATGTCCAGGATCCGTCTGTGTGTGGTGGCTCTTGATGCACTAACTCCAGCCTCAGTCCACTCCTTGTGAAAGTCCCCAACACTTTGGAATGGCTTTTTCCTGACAATCCTCTCCAGACTGCGGTCATCCCTGCTGCTTGTGCACCTTTTTCTACCACACTTTTCCCTTCCACATAACCTTCTATTGATGTGCTTTGATACAGCACTTTGGGAACATCCAACTTCTTTTGCAATGACCTTCTGGGGCTTTCCCTCCTTATGGAGGGTGTCAATGATGGTTTTCTGCACAACTGTCAGGTCAGCAGTCTTTCCCATGCTTGTGATTCCTACTGAACCAGCCTGAGAGACCATTTAAAGGCTCAGGAACCCTTTGCGGGTGTTATGGATTCATTAGCTGATTAGAGTGGGACACTTTGAGCCTAGAATATTGAACCTTTTCACACTATTCTAATTTTCTGAGATTGTGAATTTGGGGTTTTCATAAGCTGTATGCCATAATCATCACAATTATAGCAAAGTAAGGCTTGACATATCTTGCTTTGCATGTAATGTGTCTATCTCATATATTGGTTTCACCTTCTGAGTTGCCATACTGACATAAATGAACATTTGCACGATATTCTAATTTTTCAAGTTTCACCTGTAGCCTGTACAGGCATAATGCATGAATTGGAATTTTGCTCTCATAAAAATATATACAGAATACTCGTAATGTGAGTGTGTGTGTGTGTGTGTGTGTGTGTGTGTGTGTGGATATATATGTATATATACACATACATACACACACACACACACATACACATACATACATGCATACACACATACATACTCGTAGTGTGAGTGTCTAAGAGAGTCATATTGCTCACTGACTGATTCAAGGGCATACAGCATTTGGACTAATTTCCAATTCTTTTGTATAGTGAATGATGGCTTGGAGCTGAGACCAAAATACAATGGTATCTTGCATTGTTTGTCAACCATCTGGAAACAAGAAGGATTACGTGGTCTGTACCAAGGAGTGACTCCAAATGTTTGGGGGGCAGGTGCCTCTTGGGGTCTGTATTTTTTCTTGTAAGTTGAAGCTGTTTAAATGTTTCCCAGTTAATCCCAAAACAGTTTTCCTTTTCCCCAGTTTTTTCACTTCTACAGCATACTAACAAAGATGTTAACTTTGTCCATCCAGGCTTGAGCCTGAAGATTGTACAGCACTAATCTAATACTTGTCAACAGCTTTTACGTGGTCTCACTTCTGCTGCTTTGGACTATTCTTTCACAGACAATATCAAAAGCTTAACTTGCTATTATTAACTTCTAGAGGTTGTGAATTTTTTGAAATATATAAACATAGTATATCATATAATAGACCACACATTTTATATTCTAGAAGATGGCTTTCTTATTGGCACTACTACAAATCCAACTGTTAAATGAGCAATCTCATATTATCCACCAACTACTACTTTAAAGTATATTTAATATGAATTGCTCTCAATAAAAACAGAATAATTATTTAATGAGGACTTTTTGTTTTCTTCCGCAACTTGTTTATATTGCATTCCTTAATTTTATACAGCATTTTATAGAAACATACAAGGAGAGAGAGTGTGTTACTGTGCAGGGAATTGTCTGATATTATTTATACACACACATGCACACATATATTTATTGCCCTAGACCTGTGTCTCTCAATCTTGGCAACGCTTTCCTTGACCACCCAGTAATCTTCATACAGTGGCTGAATGGCTAATTGAATTCCTCTCACCAAAGTAGCTGTCGGGAGTCATTGTGCAGTGGTTTGAAAGGCAACTTGTGCGACTGATCTTTCTTTTCCTTTCCTCCTCCCCATAGCCTCCTATACTCCCCAAGATCTTCTCTGGAGACTTGGAGACCTATCTAAGATTTATTTATTTGTTTGTTTGTTTTATACATTCAATTTATTGTCCACCCATCTCCCCCCAATGGGGAACTCTGGGTGGCTCACAAAGTACATATATATATAATTCTAACAGTGAGACAGTGAAATCTTACAATCTTACAAATCTTACAATTATACAATTAGTGCTTGTTATGCTGTGTGACCAGCAGGGGTCGCTAGGGGGTCATCCGGGCTTTTCCTCCTCTGTAGATCTTCCTCGCCACTCGCATCGCTCATCGCTCACGCCGGCTGCATTCGGAGTTCGGCCAGCACCGGTATTTTGCTCCCCCGCGCAGCACCGCCGGTTCCTCCCATCTAAACGGAAGTACCCATTTATCTACTCGCAGATGGAATAGCTTTCGAACTGCTGGGTGGGCAAGGAGCTAGGACAAGGGACAGGAGCTCACCCTGTCCCGCAGAGCCGGGCCCAAACCGCTGGAGCGCCGATCATTTCTGACCAGCAAACTCCAGCGTCATTAAGCCCTTGTGTCATACAAGACTGCAGTGGGAAAGCGGAAGCAGGTAGAGAGGGATGTTGCAAGCTACTGTCTGTGATTTCAGATAATTTCTCTTCTTGCATTACATCTGTATTAGGGCTATGTATCATTTTGGACTCAGCTCCCCAGAAGGTGCTTTGGAACATGTGAGGGTACTAACATAACACCCCTCTGAAGTCTTTTTCCAGGAAAAGATTCAGCTGCATTATAGAGTGGAAAACAGTGCTACGTTTGCGGCCGTGCTCTCTCCAAAGCATCTTTTTAGAATGAAATCTATTGCACTGCCCCAATCTGTATATAATACAGCAGTACTGTTTAGGATTGCCTCTTGATCACCTGGAGACGTTTATAGCATATACCAGGAGCTTCAACAGGGAAGAAGTGAGGAGAAGCATCAGTTGTGTAAGCTGCCTTCCCATTTTGTGGCCACTGAATATAATTCAAGATTGTCAGACATCAAAATCTATTTGGCTTTAGATTGTGGCCTCACTTTTAATACCATATCCAAACCTCCTTCCTTGGAAGAATTTTGTCACAAACATATGGAAAGTCCCATGTTAGGGAAAGCAGGCAACATCTAATTGTCTTTGAAACACAGGAAAATATTAAAAGCTGTTTGTGAATGTGCACAGGGTCAGTTTGAGGAAAGCTATTCACAGTAATTGGGTATGTGTGAAATGGCTATTTAGTTCAAGCCTACATTTTATATTGATGCTTAATTTGGATGAATTTATATACAATTCCATTATTCCCATGACAATAATATACACAAACTCAGGATCACACAATGGTATGCAAACTTTCAAATTCCCAAAATTGCTAACCAGGCAAGATGCAAAAATAAGCAGAAATGAGGGGTTATTACAGTCTTATTAGATAAAAAGTTCTTAAAACTCAAAAGCCTACATGGTGGTTTGTGATATTCCTACAATAAATATTCTGAGGTTTTTCTTACAGCCAATATGGCTACCTAAGCTTTACTTATACAGGTTATTTTAATGCTTCTATAACAAGTAATAATCTGGATTTGCTAACCTTACTTCATATTTGATTCTTCAGCTACAATGCAATTAAAGCCTACAAGACAGAGGATAAGCTGGAAAGCCTTGGAGCAGCTGAACACCTAGTATCAGCAGCTGAAGCTGGTAAGAAATATATGAGCTATTTCTAGCCTGCCTGTATGCTGTGCTTTGTTTTTGTTGAGTTATGTTTTGTTCAGAAAATAATTTTGAACATCTACAAATATGTTTTTGTCCTTTTGAAAGTAAAAATACTCAACTTGCTATAAGATTTTTTTGACACTATCTTATAAATATAAATTCTTATCCATACTTCCTGGCCACAATACAAAGATGCCACAAAATGTATTCCCAACTTTACAATTCAATTTATACTGAAAAAAAATTAATGTATTAAATGTATTTTCCTCCAAAGAGAGTTGATTTAAGATTATAACTGTAGTTATATATAACTCTTCAGTATATATTTGCCACTGAAGTATAGATACTGAGTTTTTTGCAATTTTAATACATACATTTCATGAGATACAGTACATAATAGGTCCTATGTTTCATAAACAACAGATTTTATTGAAATCAGAAATTTGCAAATTATGTTTGAAGTTCTCTAATACTAAAATGCTAGCACTGATAAGATTTTCAAATTACATTTGATAGGAGCGATGACTTTGTGTATTACTAACCCAATATGGGTAACCAAGACTCGACTTGTGTTACAATATGAAGCTGGTGTTGACTTGTCAAAGAAGCAGTATGAAGGAATGATTGACGCTCTTATTAAAATATACAAATATGAAGGTATACGTGGGCTATATAAGGTAAGTTAATTAGGAGGCTGGTCAAGAGTTCTAATATTAGTATTTTGTCATTGAACACGTTGAACAGTCGTCACATGGGTTTCAGTGCACAAGATTTGTGGCTAAGTTTCAGTTCTCATTCTCGTATGTTTGGAATGTCTAAATTGTAATCGTTTATTCTATAATTTTTTTAAAAAGTTATTAATACTTGTAAAATACATATCATTGAGTCACTGAATAAGTAGATAGATTGAAATTGAAATTTAGAACAGGGCTTGTGTAAAGTAGTCCTTCAATCAAATATGGCCTTCATAAATTCATATATGGAAACCTGTGATGGAATGGAATTATGAAGGCCAGGCTCAGGGAGATAAACATTTTCTTAGCTTGCCGGAGGAGCATGGGAGATACAAGAGGATGAGACTGGCACCTCCCTGAGGAATTCACAATGTTGTGGCTGGCTGACTTGGGAGCTGGGGTTTCAGTCTGGGAAGATTCTTGCTAGAGGTTGTAGCTAATAAACATAGCTGAACTGAATTTGCATTGTCTCTTGGAGTTCCTTGGGCTAGGCCTGACATCAATCTTCCCAGACTCAAACCCCAGCTCCCAAGTCAGCCAGCCACAACATTGTGAATTCCTCAGGGAGGTGCCAGTCTCATCCTCTTGTATCTCCCACGCTCCTCTGGCAAGCTAAGAAAATGTTTATCTCCCTGAGCCTGGCCTTCATAATTCCATTCCATCACAAAACCAGACTGAATCTTCCTTTCTATAAAATGTATTCTGTAATTTGGATCACGCCATCACTATATATGTATTGGCAATGCTGGGTTTTAACTATATAATATGTATGGTAAACTGGATCATTTTCACATTTTGTTTTTTTAACTGCTTCAGGGATTTGTGCCTGGTCTGTTTGGAACATCACATGGAGCCCTTCAGTTTATGGCTTATGAAGAATTAAAATCCCGATATAATAAATATAAAAACAGACCATCAGATATAAAACTGGTAAGATAAATTATAAATTGGAAGCATCTGCTTCACATAAAATGATAGGGCTGCACAACACATTCAAAGGGTGCATCACAAAACGTCATACCTTGAAATGTTAAGTCAGCTACATTCTCCAGAAGACATAACGCTGTTGACTGGAGGCCTTTCCCAGGTCATCACCATGTGTATGTATACACAGCTGCTTCAATATATGTGTATTTCATGTACTTTTTCTTTCCCATTAAGATGTCTCATGGAACTTAATCTTCTCTTATATTTAATTTGATACTGAAATTATTGGTCCGTCTCAGACACTGAAGGACATACTAGACATAAAAGTGGCTGTTCAACGCCGTTATTATATGCTGATGATGTAGTATGACTTAATTATTTATGTGGTACAACATTTTGGTAAATAATTACCCAATTAATTGGAGTAAACTACATGTACTTCTTATAGATTCTAATGTATATATAGGAATCTGTAAAAATTGGGGCTTCATTTAATGTCTGAATTCTTTTAAATATCACAGGGTTCTTTATTTGTAGAGGTAAACATTTCAAACTGATTATCTCAGATTACTATTACTATAAATAGTAAAAAAAAATCCCAGTGAGTTTATGAAAAAAGATAAATGCTATTTAAATGATGATTGCCTCAACACCGAGCATGTATCTACCAGGATTCCCACATAAATATGTCAAAGACAGGGATTCTCAGACTGTGGGTTGTGACCTCCTGAGCAGTTGTATTGTTTGGGGCTTGCCCATACCAAGATGGGTAGCTGTGAGAACTTGGTTCTGCTCTACGTGCCTTGCACATGCCTGATGATGATGATGATGATGGGTGCCAGGTGTATTTTCTCCTTGCCTGATTTGGCATGTAGGAGTTGAAGGGCTGCACCACTCTTGCATAGGGAGTGCCCAACTGGAAGCAGATCAGATTAGTGGGGCTGGACAAGAAAGTAGGTTGGTAGGTTACTAATGTTTTGAAGGATAATCTCCTAAATTTTATCTAAATTACTGTTGCATACAGTGGTGGATTCCTACCTTTCCTGACTTTCATGTTTACTACTGGGCACATCAGCAGACACCCCAGCAGGGTCTTGGTTCTTTTTTCATCAAGATTTTATTGTATTTCCATCAGTAAAGGCTGAAAAGCATATTTGGAAGGTATTATGTTATGAAGAACTATGGATTTAACCATCATGGGGCATGGTATAAAAGTATATGATGTTATAATAGAAAGATAGTGCTGCCTTTGGGTTACTGTCTTGGATTGATGTTGTGTGTTCTATCTCAGTTTATGAACTGTCTATCAAAATAATGGAGAACATTGCCAACATTACTTTACATAGCCAGGAGTTTACTGCTGTGTTTAAACATGAGCTACTGCAGATATATGTGGTGTTTTTCTCCTTTTTCTTTATTTCTGTATATTAAAACAAATACCTAAGCAAATAAAAAGACCGCATGCACTGGCAGTCTGGGAAAGAGCAACTACGTCAAGCTTCCTAGAGGGAGCAGCTGCCTCACTCACATCAGCCCATTTTGTTGCTTTGCACAGCTGTATAAAATATTATGATATTAGAACAACACTTGTATAAAGATAGAAAAATACAGTAATGAGATTAAAATGATACATTTCTGTGGTTTTGCAAAATAGTTGGGAACTGACATCGGTCCTTTTCCATTTGTAGAACACTTTAGAGTATATTACCATGGCAGCATTATCCAAAATATTTGCAGTCACAGCAACATACCCATATCAGGTGGTGAGGGCACGTCTCCAGGATCAGCACAACAGATACTCTGGAGTACTCAATGTCATCCATAGGACATGGAGGTAGGTCTGGGAATGTAAATCTAATAAGAGTTTTTTCTATCCTAACCTTCATTTCTCAAGATTATTAAATATTTATTTCATAGGGAAATTGGGGGTTTCTAAATTGGAATTAAGGCACAGGGCTGTGAACATTCCCCTTGGAGCTGTGAACCAGGGTGGGAAGATTTTGTCAGGTTTCAGCAGAGGGAATGATGGAAAGCAAGTAGCTGAACTTATTTTTCTCTCTTCCCATTCTCTTCTTTCCTTCTGTATAATATTTGGAATATAAGCCTGTGGATATGGACAAAGTTTTTATTTAGGGATTTAGAGATCCCAGTCATCACACTAATATGTACAAATACCTTTCAGTGGGATATCAGTACATATTTATTAGTTATTTCCTGAATTAAAATTTTCTCCAGGAATTATGATTTAGTATTTCTATATTTGGAAATATAAAAAAAGCCTACAAAGAATTAGTAATTATATTTACATGACAGTTTTCTGCAATGGATAATCAAGTTGACAATAATCCAAAAATACAGTAGGAACAATATAAAAATAACATCTGAGTTTGTTGAAGGAATTTACAAACTGGTTGAAAGTTACAAATAAATCTGTTCTGCTTCCCCATAGGAAAGAAGGAGTTCATGGATTTTACAAAGGAATTATGCCCAATGTAATTAGAGTCACTCCTGCATGTTGTATCACATTTGTAGTATATGAAAAAGTATCTCATTTGTTACTTGGACTTAATAATAACTGAACATTGAAAATTGATTCAATATATTGTTCTTCACCCTTTCCGTTAAGCAGGAATGCTACACAATTGTCTGGCGTAGATTTTTTTTTTCTGGATTCGTATTCACCAGTTTCTTTTGTAATACCTTTTAAATGGACCAAGGTCACCAGCAAGTTGGTATGTTTCAAATATATTTTATGTTGACCTCTGTGTAAGTATCTCAAAATAAATTGTTCATGTGATCACCCTCAGTGAGTTCAGTTTTCCTTTCATTCCTTAGTTAACAAGGCTTAATATGAATTTTAAAAAATAATGAACAGGGCCAGATATACAGATAGTCCTCACTCAACAACTGCCCTGTTTAGCAACCGTTCGAAGTTGCAACACCACTGAAAAAGTAGCTTTGTGACCAGTCCTTGCACTTACGCTTGCAACGTCTTGTGGTCATGTGATCGCTATTCGTGTGCTTCACAGCTGGCTTCCAACAACCAGAGTCAATGGAGAACCTGGCAGTAAAATTGCAAGTCGCACTCACATGATGTCTCCCTCAATGACCACACCACTTAGCAACTGATTGTGGTCATTAAGCAATGACTACCTGTAATAGTATTTTGCTTGATAAGCAAGCCTATCATGTGACTTCTGATTGCTTTGAAACCGGAGCTAAAACTAAAGGTCTATGCTGACATAGTTAAATCAATATTTATACTTAAGCATAAATTATATGAGATTGGAATGAATAAATAGCATATGAGATTGGAATGAATAAATAGCATAACAATGGCTGGCAGGTAAAAAGTACCCATTACCACTTTTGTCATCGCTCCAATTGTATTGCAGTTTGATTTATATTTTGCCTCTCTTCCCAGAGTGTAGACTTTTCTCTTTTTTTGACCTCTGCCCACACAGAGTGATTTGTCCACCCCACATATCACTGCTCCTGCTACCCTGCCCTACCTACTTCCCCCCATCTAACCTAGGCAGGGCAAGGACTAATAGCAGTTGCTGAATGTCTAATCACATTGGCATTAATTGTATCTGTGTTTACTCACAAAGAAGTGCCACTGAGTTTTTAAGTGTGCATAGGATCATAGGCTTTCCTATATAATATTTATCAAAATATTTGTAACCCATCTTTCTGTGAGTCTGTGTTACTTAAAGTAGCACATATCGAGCACCATAATCCATAATGAAACAAATAAGTTTAGCATTTGAAAAAAATCAGGAAGTTTGCACACATGAAATCTTTTCTACTTGCTATAACAAAAAATTGCCGGAACAATTTTTGTCACTTTTCAAGTTAGGAAGATTAGGCATGTTTTAGTCAGCACTGTATTGTCATAGTGTTTAGTAGTGTGGTTTGGATTAGAAAAATATCACTCATTGTATATAATGTAAATAAATTATTAAAACCATTACAAACTTTTTAACTGTACATGGAGGATGTGTACAAAATAAATTAGGCAATTATTTATCATAAACATTCAGATTTCCTCTCAAAAAGGAATCAGAAGTTAATTACATTTATGGCCAAGGTTTTTAAAAATGTGAATGAACACACTGTTTTCCCTCCTCTTTGGTGTAATCAGATTTCTCTTGAAATTGTGGAGAACTTCAACAAGTTGTAGTGAGAGTTTTCAAAAGGAACAAAATCTACATTTCACATTTAAATTACTGAAACATAAGTGGTTAAGAAAATTACTTTTTCCTTTCCTATCTAATAAAAATTACAAAAAGAACATAAGCTATACTACTATAGAAATACTGTATCTTTTCTAAGATGGCATATGTTGACTTTATTTTTAAAATTTTGTTTAAAAGTTTTTAAAATAGTAAAACTCAACAAATTGGCAAAGAATTATAAACATACAAAATGTCTTATACATGGATTTCCATGTAATCTTAATTTTGGAGGGTTTTGTACATATCAGATAACAAGTCATTCAAATAAGAACAAGGTGTAGTAATGTCTCCAAACTTAGCCAGCAAACAGCTAGGGCTAGCATGGTTGGGTTTGAAAGTTCCCTAGAAAAATTACTTTATGTGCTTGTAAGTACTTCAGAAATTAACTCTGTTCAGGTAGCTTATCTTTTGTTCATATTTGCAGTATCCTATAGAGATTAAACTGTATGTAAAGATGGTGTACATAGATTTAAAAATCATGTTCATTTGTACATTCTACCACTATGTTTTATATAATGATTCACATTTGTACATTGACTTGCTCTTACATTTTTATTTGAATAAAAAAATTGCATATATGTTCCACCATGCCTGGCAGAACTTCTACATATATATAATACATCAAGATGACAGCTGTACCCTGTATAATGAAGATATGGGTTTGCTTAATTAAACCGAACAGGGAAATTGCTCTAGATAAGCTATGTATGCTCAGATACTCTAGACTGGCCAGCTACTAGAGACTGATAGTGTTTTTTGTGGCGGGGGGGGGTGTTGTTTTTTGGTAATGAAATTATAATTCAGTTACTGTATTACAATTGCAATAATTTGCACAGGTCATTTTTTTTCAGGTCATTTATTTTATTGTTTTATTATTTTATTATCAAGAAAATTAGTTTTCTCTTTTTTTTCAATAGGAACTTGAAGATTAGAAAACAAACCATACTTGGGGGTATGGAGCAGATACACTTGAATAAAAAGTTGCTTTTCTTTTATATTTTTTTATAAAATTACATTGGCTATTCATATAGTTGTTGTTTTTTTTAACAAATGCAAGGATATATAAAATTGATAGAAAAGTGAGCATTAATATAGATTGCTCCTTCAGGATCTATATTCCAAAATGCTAAGGATACATAGAATAAAAAAATGGAACATTAATTGGTTACTGGTATTTCTGTAAGACTTCAGCAGAGGCCAACACCAGGCCGACCTCCTCTGGATTTGGAAGCTAAGCAGGTCCAGGCTTGGTTAACACAGACCATCAATTAATTCCCAGGAAGTCTGAAAACATCCCGGAAGCAAATCACTTCTGTGTAGCGGGCAAAAACTGCGCAGACCTATCTATGAAGTCATCTGAAGTCAAACATGGCTCAAAACAGATTTTACCTTATTTCTATAAACAGGCTTGTGCGCTATAATCCAATGTTTATTTCCATGTACAAAAATGAAACTGGAAGAGGTTATATAAGGTCCCGAACATTGTTCTGGGAACAGCAAGAAGATGCTGAAAGCTCTATTTTGGCAGTTCCTCTATAATTATGCGAGACACTGAGTTCCATCCCGTTGACGCATCTCCTCTTGGGTAATCTGAGCAAGTACCAACCCAAACAGCAACATCCACCAATCCAGCATTGATTCCTTCACATAATCCTTCCACTGTTTAAAATATAAAATACATTGGTTTCACCCATAATCCATTGCAAAATAACGGTATTCAGCATTGGTAGAAGCAATTGGCAGTTATACTCTTTGGCTGGCAAGGATGCAACGATTGAACTCTTGAAAGGAAGAAGCAAGGCTGGTCCCCACAGGATCACCTCACTTGCCAGCCAAAGGGGAATGGTGGAACCTGATGTCACACCCTTTCTGTTGCTTTCCAGTGTTCCTATGGGCTAAATGAGAAATTTGGGCCCAACAGCAAGAAAAAGTTCCCTTGAATCTCCCTTCCCCCTCCATCTCAAGTTCCATACATGTTCTCACTTTAAAATGTATTTTGCACGTTAGCCTGGAGTATTTGTAAGAATAAATATGATTGAGACAGAAATTGCACTGTTTTCTTCGAGGTTTTTTTTAGGAAAATAAACAGCCATTAATACCATGAAACTTCGTTGCCTTTTTAATAAAAATTAAATAAATGAAGTTTTATTTAATTATTTAAATTATTTCTTTTGGAAGTTTCTCTTACTCGGGATTTCTCTCTGTTGAAGTAGCACTGCAAAAGAAAGACTGTTTACATCACTGGCTGTGTTTATGTGACTTTTATCTACAATTAACCATGTACTCACCCAATTTTCTGGATTTACACGGCATACGGAACCATAACTTAACAAGTTGGATTTAGTTTGTACAAAACCCCAAGCCAAAATATGATTGGCTAGTTTGTGGTCCAGTGTTTTGTGAGAATTCAGACATAGTTAGCATTGTGTATATCTGCTTCATAGCACCTGAGTTAAATGTTTTAAGACTGGGGAGGACCATCTAAACTTAAAATCAGTATTTAGCATCTGAAAAGAACATTGAGCTGTATCCATTTATTATCTTGTCACCAGAATTTTACTTGCTATGGATGATTACATTCCTAATCTGTTCATCATTTCACAAAAGAGCAGGCTCTTTAGCATGAAATTCTTATTTTTATGATATGGCCCTAGTACATACCTGAAGAAGTGCGGTGTATATTAATAGTAGAATTTAATTCTGGGCTTCCTTGATCTAGATATATTATAGCTTCAATAGGAAGTGGTCCAGAGCATTCAGCCCCATTAAAAGTAAAATACCAGCGCTGACAACAGGCATTTCTGCATTTAAGTCGAAGCGATCCACTGAAAAGAACTCTTAAAGCACTGTTGGTGCGCATCTTGGTGAATGTACATTCCTATGAGGAAAGAACAAGTGAAACTTTGTAAAAAATACAATTATCCTAGCCAACTGCTGTTCTGCAATAGCTGTAACCCCAAGATATGCTAGATACCTTCATAAAGACCAGTTTCATGAAACTCTGATAAGAAACGCGATTGGGAAAAAAAAGTGCCAAATTGTAAGGACGAACAAATTGTTCCAATGAGCAATACTTGTAATTAAGATATTCTTTTTTTTATATAAAACAATTTACCCAAAGTGAAGCAGGCAATGCATCGTTTCTTGCAATAAGCTTTCTGACTTAGGAGCTTCTTTATGTTGTGTGTATCTATGAAAGTACAGTCACAGGTTGGGTAACCATTTGTTGAATAAATTTGCTGAATTTGTTGGCTGAGTTCACACCTAAGCCAAGTTTACAAACTTCAGTGGCTGGATCCCAGACTAGGCCAAAGCCAAACAAGCCACATTATGGCTTAATGGGTCCGTCTAGATCAAAATGACTGGTAGAAAGTATTTTTAGTTTCGGTCAGGAATCTTTTTCAGCCCCTATCTGGAAATGCCAGGAACTTTTTAATGCAAAATATGCATTCAGCTACTAAGCTCTGGTCCAAACATAAGGGTCAGTAATCACAGATACTTTTCATGAAAATGTTTCATAGTATAAGGTTTGTTTTAAACGCCTTCCTATTACGAATGGCTTTCATGCACTGATCAATAATTCTGAAGCTGCAAAAACTGGCTGCCAATTTTGAATAAAAGCATTTAAGATCTGCTATTAACACATTAAAATGGCTACTTCCGTCATATTGCCATATAGGGTTAGACAGACAACTTGACTGTAATCATGCTGGAGTGTTTCCTGGCTAAATCCTAATACAAAATACTTATTTAAATCTATGAATTACTGGTTTTCCACCAGTAGTAAGTTTCATTTGAGGGTCCACCTTGGCTACATGGGAGCTTGGCCAATGATAGTAAAGTGATTTAAGGGGCAACAAGAGTAACTTATGCCTTGCAAATACCCACTGTATCCCTTAAAGCATCCCCCAAATGGCGAAAATGCTCAGATTTGAGGAGTTGGGGGTGTCAAAGAGTGAAGTGGGTGCCTGCAGTTTTTGCAATGCTTAAGGCACTCCAGGGCATCTACAGGGGGTCAAAATGGTGCCCATAACTGTGTGATCAAAGCCTTGCTTGTGCTCTATGCATCGCATGGATGTAAAAAGGGACAGAGCTTCAATCTTATGATTGAAACATCAAACATCCATTTTGACTCTCAACTCTATCCCTTCATAAAACCTAAAAAACAGGGCAAACATAGTGTCTCTGCCAACTCCAGAGATGGTCTGGAACCACACATGGCTTCAGGCTATCTACCTTGGCCAAAATGGGATACTACAGAGCCTCTAGCTGTGAACAGATGATTAGTCAAGCAAAAGCAATATGGAACAGACTCCTCACCATATCTTGGTTGCCTACATATTGTGCCATAATCGTGCTTACTTACTGCAATTTTTCCAAGGTCTATGCCATAGTTCAGGGCGCTCCATGAACACTGCTTATAGTTAGGTGTCCAGGACTCCTCAAAGCTTTCTCTCATACATTCTCCTTTTTCTCCTTTAAGCCCATCTCTGCCAGGGATACCCGGAGTTCCAGGGATTCCGTTGATTCCAGGGTTTCCATCCCTTCCAGGCACACCAATAGGTCCTTGCATACACATCCCATTATACTGAGAAGCAAAGAGATATTTTGGCAACACATAGGTATTACTATATTTACCTAAGCTTAAGATGAAGAGAACAATACCCTCCTCAAAAATGGTAGATCAGACAGGAAAAAAAAAACTCATATATTTCCAAGTTCAGCAAATTGAAAATGACCCTCCCATGTAGGGAAAAATAGTCATAATTTCAAGTGAATATAGATGCTAATGTCATACATGTATAGCTAATTTGGTTTATGTTTACATTTTTAAAACAACTTGAAATCTTTGTCCAGTGTGTAGGGGAACTGACCTTGCCACTATAGTGAAGACGTGTCTGTCAGTACTTTATCCAGTGGGAGAGGAAATACTTCCATAATTATCCAAAGGGCTAGTCATTGAAGCACCCTACAAAATCAGCTTTAGTTGGAACAGAGAGATCCAGATAGCATGAATTCAGTTCTCCAAGAAGCTGAAGTTTGAATCAGTTCTGTTAGTCCTTTAGCCTCTAACAGTACAATCCAAGACATTTCTACTTGAAAATTATTCTCAGTGAATCAAATGGATGTAAGTTAAAAAGAAAAAGATAACCTCACATCAATCTCAATTACTGGTGACTTCATGGACACATCCATGTGTTATCTTGGCAACGTGCAGAAGTGGTTTTTCAACTTCCCAGTCTAGCCTACAATCCTGTTTTTTATTTTTTTTTTAATTAGCCTTCCACCCAAACATTAATCTGGTCAGATATCCAACCATAATTATCTTCCAACCTCAGAACAGGTTGGCCCAGGTGCTGTCACCTGTCAGTGGGGTTTACTCCATTGGTATAACACATGCAGAGCAAATCTGAATTCCACTTTCCCCCATCCTGCGAAAGGGTCTTCCTTATGGACATGTATAGATGTGCAACTCTTGTTCTGGGAATTTCCAACATTTATCTCCTCTTGCTGTTGCTTGACCACCTGGCTTGGAGGTGGTAGAGGGGGCTTTTATTTCCTCAAGGGGATTTTGGGATCAATCACCCACCAAGGAAGAAGAGAAGTAATCAGCAAGAATCTGCCACATCCACTTGAAATTATCTTCTCCCCTCTTATAAAGGCCACTGAGATCAACTGCCTTCTGGGGAGGAATAACAAGATCCTCTGCTCTGAGAATTGTCTCCCTGAGCAATCAATTTCCATCAGAGATATGATTGTTAAAGCAACCAGAAACATTCGGAACTAGTGCTTGAGTTATCTTGCTTTCGTTTTCCCTCCCTGTTGTCTTGTCTTTCTGTGCTGTGAATTTGAGGACAGGACTAGGGTACCAATGCTGTTAATGAATATATAAATTCTATAGCAAAATACAAATACTGTATTTCTCAGAGACCATGACTCTCATTCTGTTTTTCTCTATCCCAAATTATAATAAGCTCTAGAAATACATTTTGTGCTCAAATGCTCTTAACTTTAATTGCATATACTTTAAAGGAGTTTATTCGATGATTGTAGGTTTTTAGTTTGATTTTTATTCTTCTGTATTTTCTTGATTTAGTTTTGTTGTTTCATTTAAATGAGAAAGCAATCTAAAAAGCATTTTCTTCATGCTCTGTTGTTTCACTTTTTGACAAACTCTGCTCAGAAATAGTATAGACTTAGTGGTGGCCAAAATAGTATAGACTTAGTGGTGGCCAAAAAAAAACAGGGCAGAATATATAATAATAGGTTATTTCTTCCAAGCCCTGCCTTAAGAAGGGAGGACAGAATTAACCAGTTTTCTACTACAGTTGCCAGTGCCAGTAAACCCAGGGGAACAGCATCTTGAAAGCAAAATGCTATTTCAAGAAATGTGAGGAAAAGAAAGTAGTATTATTTACATTTCTGAGGTAGTCAGTGAGAAGATTGTATGAGAAGCTTGAAACAGCCATTCTTAAAACTGTCTGGCTCATTCAAAGGGTACAAGGCATTCCTGTGGCAGTACTGACTAGAATATCAAACCACGGCTGAGGAAACCCACATTTCCATCCTTAGCCAGCCATGCTTAACTTCAAAAGGTTGAGGCAGACAAAAAGCTGGTTGGTGAGTAGAAGGGAGGGAGGGAGGGAGGGAGGGAGGGAGGGAAGAAGAATTAGGTATGAGGTCTTCATAAACAAATGAGATTAAAAGTCCATTTCTGAACCAAATAGTTTCTCTTCAGCTACAGTGCATTAAGGCAGCCTTCCCCAAGATGGAGCCCTTCAGAAGAGTCTGGATGGCAACTTCCAAAGGCTTTGCCGGCTGGGAATTGCACCCTGGCGGGCACAGTTTGAAAAAGATGCCCTGAAAGCTTTATACCTTTTCTTCAGATTAAAATGTTATTCAGTAAACTCAAAGTCTGGCACAATTCTTTACAATAGTACATATCCTCCATTTGATCTTACTTTCATGCATAAACTGCCAACTCAGTTGAGCTGTCCCTGAGCAGGTAGCAGAATCTCTGTTCACCTGGGCTGACCCTGAAAAACTGAGCAGGGTCAGACCTGGTTAGTATTTGGAGAGGAGACTACTAGAAAACAATAGGGTTGTAGGCTAGATGGGGAAACTGAAAAGAAATTCTGGGATTTAATGGATGTGTCTATGAAACCAGAAGTCAAACTCAACTTGAAGTCTCTACAGCAGTGTTTCTCAACCTTGGCAACTTGAAGATGTGTGGACTTCAACTCCCAGAATTCCCCAGCCAGCCATGCTGGCTGGGGAATTCTGGGAGTTGAAGTCCACATATCTTCAAGCTGCCAAGGTTGAGAAACACTGCTCTGCACTGCTCTGCAGACACTGATCTCTACAAATATACTATATAACTGAGGTCTGTTTGAATTCCGGTGCATTTTGCTTTCACATAAGGAGTTTCTCACACAAGTAAATTCCTCTCTCCCAGCACTCTGGGAAGAAGGTACAGTGATGATGAAAGACATAGTTCCCAAGACTAAATATAATGATTCCTCCAGCTTACAAAGGAATGCCTTCAGTGAGAAAGAATGTTTCAGGAAGCCACTGATCTCCTTAAATGCTCAACTCAGTAAATCACCAAGAAGGGAAGAAACCAACTAGGTTACTCATCCTCTGAGTCCTGCCACAGCAGATGACCCAGCCATCTTTCCTAACCCTTCGACGGTGGGTATCCCAACTTCCATTTCAGCCAGACTCTGTTTCGTATGCCAAATAAGCAAACCTGAACTTTTGGGAATAAGATGGGTTTCCTTATTTGGCATACTAAGAAAAGGGAAAACTGAGACCAAGTTTAAGAGAAGCAAACCTCATTCAACTCTGCCTAAAGACATTTTTGCACAGGAAGAAGATTCCCTGGTGTCAGCCATGCTAAGCAAAATGGTACACGGGCTTGATTTCAAAGCTGAGGCTAGTAAAACAAAATATAGGAAGAAGCGGTGCACCCATCTGCTTTTCTCTTGTTTCCTCCCTTCCACTTTTCCTTTGCTTTATCTTTATCAGCTTTATTTTTAATTGAAATCATCATACCCTGATGTACTATTATTATTAGAATCAACACAGTAGAGCAATCCCTGCACGTAACAAAGCAGTACATCGGAGGAAAATGCTACCTAGGCAGGATGCCACATTTAGGACGTTTATTTCTTTCGAGAATGTGCCTATTTATCCTTATATCTGCAAAACGAAAAAGAATCCCCCCCCCCCACCGTCCCTTCGCGCAGAGGGGCGGATCTGCCCCCGCATTTCCTAAGGCGCGCGCTGGCCGCGGGAGGGAGGCGCAAAGCGCTCTCGGGCGCGCGGGCTCCCTCTTGCCCCAGCGCCGCCCGCCCGTCCACTCACCACGTCCACCACCTCCCGCTGACGAAGCGCCTTTTGTTTCCCTTTCTGCGTCTCCGTCGAAGTCCCGGGCGGCGAAGCGGCCGCCAGCAGCAGGAGCGAAATCAACAGCGCAGCGGAGAGCGCGGCTGGGGAGCGCGGCGCGGCGGCGGCGTTGGCCGAGAGTTTCATGGTCGGCGATTGCTGGCGGCCGCGCCGGCGAGCGCAGATGAATCAGGCAGTGTCCCGACAGCCGCAGCCGCACAGACGAGGCTTTCACGGCCGAGGAGCGCCAGTTCTCCCTGGGGGGGCGCCCAGGAATGCACCGCTGACTCCCCCCTGTCAGCGGCGCGCCTCTACGCGGCTAGCTGGGGCTGCGGGGAGCCAGCCGGGGGCGAAGAAGGCGGCGAAAGCAGCGCTCCCCCGCCACCTTAATCTGGGCGAGACGGGAGAGGGGTCCGCGTGGCGGCGGGCGGCGATGCGGTTCCCCTCTCCGTCCCTCCAGCGGTCCCGCCTTCCCGGCGGGCCGGAAAAGCGGCCACTTGGGGGCGCGGCGGGGCTCCCCGGCTCGCCATCCCGCCACAGGTTGGCCTCTCCCGCTAGTGGGGGTCATTTGGAGCAAGGCCAGGCGTGGGGAGGCGGCCTCGTCTTTTCCACCTCGAGGGTCCTCCGTTCCAGACGCGTCGCCTCCCGGGCCTGCCGGAGAGCGCGAGCGCGGGCCGGGCTGGCTGGCTGGCTGGCTGGCTCTTGCACAAAGAGGACCATCTCCAGTGTAGCGCATTGCAGAGGAGGAGAAAGAGACGACAGGGAGTAATTGGGAAGCAGCAAAGCATCTCAATTTCCCGTAGAAATAACGGCAAAAGCGAATTAGGGCATAAGCAATGGAAACAAAGCGTCTTCTCCAGCGGGAAGGTGTTAAACGAAGTATAAAGAAACAATTTATTGCATTTAATTGCATTTGAATCCTGCTTTTCCTCTGAGAGGGCAGAGAGTGACTCCCTAGTTTTCAAGATGTTACCTAGCCGGGTAACGAAACGTTTGCAAGAAAACAACCAAGCTCAGGGAACCCCAAGGACTCCACAGTTCAACCCTGAGCTACACGTATTCCCTTCTATTCACACACAACAGTCTGGTAGGATAGGCCTGGCTGATTGGGTGTGATTGACCCAAAGACGTTCAGCAGCCTTCCAAAAATCAGAAACACTTTGTCAGATTAACAAGTTTTATTAAAAGGTCTTTGAATAAAATTTGCTAGCTTGAAAAGGTGCTACCAGACTCTTTCTTATTTCTGGCTACCGGAAATTGGCAAGGCTCTCTTCCTACAATGAAAATCTGTCTATGTGGTCGCCAGGAGTCGAAAACAACTTAATGGCACATAATCAATCAACCTTCCTACAATGTCAGTAGGTTTTGTGGTGAGATGAGTCCTTGTACCTGGATCTTCCTGGTCTCAGTCCAACCCCTTAAATCATAATTGGTAGATTTTCGAACTTGTCTTTAAAAGAATTGAAATGCAGACGCTGCTTTAAGCATCCCATTTAACATCCTTTGTGATATTAGACTTGGAGTCATCTGAGCAGGATATAGCCTGTAATCTATCAAAAAAAGCCTTTCCTCATTACTTATTTTCACCTCACCATAAAGATAGGACATTTGGTCCCATGATGCTCACCTTGTCTCATTTCCGGCCATGATTCACACAACCTTGTCCTGCCTATTTATTTATTTGTCTAATTTATATAGCTGCCCATCTCATAAAACAAGCAACTCTGGGTGGTGTACAGCAAGCTAAAACAATAAAGACCTAAAACCATTATCATTATTAATTATTAAAAAAACAGTAAAAACTATAAAACACAAAGCTAAGACAGAGAATAGTAGATGAAGAGATGTTAATAAGAACAGTTCACAGTTCACCCATCCCCTGGGGTCCCCAGACCTGCTGGCATAACCAGGTCTTGAGGGACCTACGGAAGCTCAGAAGTGAGGAGCCCAAGCACAACACAGGTGCCCCAGCAGAAAAGGCTCACTGCCTAGGGCCCACCAAATGTAGCTCCCTAGACGATGGAACCCATAACATACCCTCTGCTGGATATGGTGGGATGGGCCGATTAAATCGGGGAGAGGTGGTCCCTCAAATAACCCGGTCCCATCCCATTAAGGGCTTTTAAGGTCAGCACCAGCACCTTGAATTGGATTCGGAAACAAACTGGTAGCCACTGCAGCTCATGAAGCAGAGGTGTAACGTGTTCTACCAGAAACACACATAACTGCTCACGCTGCTGCATTTTGCACCAGCTGAAGTTTCTGGATACTCTTCAAGGGTAGCCCCACATAGAGCACATTGCAGTAATCCAACAGGGAGGTGACCAGGGCATGAGTGGCCATGAGTGGGGCCCCTCAATGTAGAAACGGGTGCAACTGGCACACAGTATGAAGTTGTTCAAAGGCCCTCCCAGCGACAACAGCCACCTGCTCATCAAGTGCAATCCCATCTAGCACCAAAGATGGTATGGTCCTAGAACCGGAGGGCCTCAAAACCCAAAGCCATTCAGTCTTGCCAGGTTCAGTTGAAGCCTGCTATTCCCCATCCAGACTCTCATAGCCTCCAGACACTGGGATAAGATGTCCACAGTGTTGCTTAATTCGCCAGGTGTGGAGATGTACAATGGGTATCATCAGCATATGGATGATACCTCACCCCTTGGCAACGGATGAGCTCATCCAGCAGTCTCATGGACATGCCGATTAGGAGAGAAGAGAGCACCAATGACTGCAGCACCCCACACAGTAGGGGCTGAGGGCAGGACCTCTCCTCCCTGATCGCCACCAACTGGAATTGACCCTAGAGAAAGGAAGTGAACACAGTGCTGCCCACCCCCAATCCTCTGAATTGATCCAGAAGGATACCATGGTTAATGATATCAAAAATTGCCAAGAGGTCAAGTAAGGAAAGGGTGGGTGCACAGCCACCATCCCCCCCATGCCAGAGATCATCCAAAAGTGCAACCAGTGCCATTTCCATTCCATACCCAGGTCTGAATCCGGACTGAAGAGTATGCAGATAATCTGCTTCATTCAAGGTCCTCTGAATGTGGGCTGCTGTGCAACTACCTTCTCAATCACCTCCCCCAAAAAGGCCTGCAGAGCAATTCAGTTCTAGGCAGCACATTATGCCATCAGCTCTGTTACTACATCAAGGTCTCGGTTTGGTTAATATGGTCTAATAAGGAAAAGCTAAGGTAGCTGCCACTAGTCAAGAGTTTATACCAGCATTAACTAGTTTTGTTGCAAGCACATGTCGATAGCAGGAGAAAAAAAAACTGTCATCGTAACAAGGAGAGCTATTGACAGACAATCAGAGACACCATGTCTATTAATATTATTTATATTAATGTATATTAATGTCCATTAATGCCAATGTTATTTACTGGCAGAACCCAAGTGTGCAAAAAAGTCCAGATCTGACTTGGAAAGGGATGGAGGAATTTTGCAGTTCCTTTTGACTGCGCCACCAAATTATAGTAGCAGGACTGGCAAAAAATTCCTACCGTTTTCAGGCATGAAACACATGAGAACTGTAATATAATAAACAGTGAAGTAAATTTAACATAATAAAAAGATCAGAATCATATCCATGTTGACATGTCACATGCCCCCTCTTTTGCATCATTATGCAGCCTTGTGTGGCCCCTAGGTTTCCAAAATGTTTAAGGCAGCCCCCAAACTTTTCTGTTTCTTGCAGATGGACAATTTGTAGTGATGTGAATCATAAGATACTGTGTAATTTTTAACATTTTTTTCTCTTAAGAAGATTTTTGTGTGTGTGTGAATAAGACTTTGGAAAAAATGGAATGAAAGTCCACTGAGAATTCTCTTTGGCTGGAACTTCTAGAAACATCAATAAGTTTTCACACCATTAAGTTCTCGTTTAGGTTAAGCCTTACAAAGGAGAGTATGATTCATAAATTTAAAAAAAGCCAACTTCTTCATGGTATCTTTAAGTCTGTTACAAGATGCCAGGATGGAGAAAAGTGCACTCACTCATACAGTGCTTTAAGGAGGGAAGCTCTGTTTGCACCAAGACACTTCATGAAACATTCTGATACACAACCAAGGTGTATTCCTTAACCACCTGCCACTTTGTTATTCCCCCCTTGTCTCTATATAATCCCTTCTGCTGTTCCAAGGCTAGGAATTCATATATGTAGGAAACATAAATGATGTGAGAATAAAATTTAAGGCATTTTGATCTTCTAAGTAGTCAGAAGATAAAACCTGTTCCGTTCTAGATTTGAAACCTGATATGAGCAAGCAATAACTCAAGAACCATGTTTGTTCAATATGCTGATTCAGTCTTCTCTCTCTCAGCCAAATAATCTGCTGTGCACCAAAAGTACACAAGTGCAGATGACTCAGTCAGTTATTGGTCATCTCTGTTCCTTAGTCTTTTCAGCTGCTGCCAAGAGGGCTGATGAACTTCTCTTCTGACTTTTTGGCATTTCCTCTTGCCCTGCCTCCCAGTGAAGGTTAAATAAAGATCTGTGTGGTTCAGTCAGGGCCAGCCCTGTCAAGGGAACAAAACCATCCCATGTCTTTTTGCCCTTTTTAAACTGTCTATCAAAACAACCACTGAGGTAACTGCCTAGAAAAGTCCTCTTTTCATGAGGCCTCTCTATAATGTCATCTCTGCTGCAAATGGAGAAAGAATTAATTTATCCCTGGTCAGCTGTTTGGATGATATAAATCAGTGTTTCTCAACCTTGGCAGCTTTAAGATGCATGGTCTTCAACTCCCATAATCCTTGAGCCAGCATGCTGGCTCAAGAATTCTAGGAGTTGAAGTCCACCCAAAGTTGCCAAGGTTGAAAAACACTGATATAGATGATGAAGGGGCAGTTACTATATCCCTAAACTAAACCACTGACATTTGGACTCAGAAATAACCCCTTCAATACTGACTAGGTCAGTTGGCCAGGATAAGTCATACATACATAGCCGTGATGGGAGATGGGTACTACCTGTATGTGCCATCTCTTAGTAGCATTTCTAATTATTTTTTCTATGTTGATGCCTCTCTCAAAAAATTAAGCAGGGTGGGATTGCTTAATAATCTGGTTGGACTTGGGTGTGTGACACTAGGAAATCCCAGGCCTGTACCTGAACTCTCTGGCATTATTCCAGGTAGTTGCCAGCACCTGACAGTGCTTCTGAGTCATAAGTGTTTGAGTGCATGTTGTGAAGCTGACTTTTAGCAACTGCAGTCACCTTGATTATTTATGAGGCTTGCTAGCTTCCAGTGAAATCTAATTAACACATAGCATCTAGAAATATTTAAATGTCATGCACCATGCATATGTAGTGACTCATTTAAAACAAACATGTCATGCGGTTTAAATCATTAATACCATTTAAGCAAATATTAGCAGAATATTTAAAAAATGGCTATGAATGGGGACACTGCTACGGACTTCTGAGAAGTTGCAGTACAAAGTGAAGGGGCTATAGGGGATGTAGGTTTTTTTGATGGGTGGGATATTTTGGTGTTGTTTTTTTCCAATTAAGGTAAGAATATTTTAGGACTTACACTACCTTTTGGGGAGGGGGGACTTCATGCCTCAGAATGGCAAAAAAAATTACACTGTAATCTTTTGGCGGTTATTTCCAGAGTTGTTCAGAAGTTTTTCTAGCCATATTGGTTGTCGTGCGTCTAAACTGGCTTCCTATTCCTATTTTAACAGGATCCTGAATTTCACTTGGGAACTGTTCAGTTCACGGTTACCTGCTTATGATTTATCATGCGCTTTCTTTTATTTTGTTCAGCATCTTCGGTCTGCAGCTTTTTGGTTAATGAGCATTTGGCTCTTGTTCCTTTTTTGCCCGCCACTACTGTTCAAATCTCATGTTTTGCCTGCTGTGTACATAATCGATTGATGCAAAACCCTTGTTGTGATTATAAAGTGGGTAGATAAATTCACAGAAGTAGTTGTCAACCGTAAATCAATAACCCTAACCCATTTGGTGGTAAAAAAAAAAAAAAGTGTGAGATACCCAAAATAAGCAGATGTAATCGATGGGTTCGCAAAACTTTTTGGCAGGCAAAAAAGAAACAAGAGACTGACTTTTTTAGAAAATGGCAACACAGTTAAGCCAAATGTCCTTGTCTCCCAGTATTATAAGCCTCATTTTATTTCAGTAGGGGAACTTGCCATTTTTACGAATTGTGCAACTTAAAGTGCCAAATAGTCAGAATAACCTACATTGATTACACATGACTGCAGCAACCCATTGTTAGTGTTGCTCTCCAGTGAGCTATTAGCGCAGAGAAGTCAAGCAGTAGAAAATCATCACACCGCAGCCTTCTCACTCTGGAGAAGTACAGAAAACCAGGCTCCCCCCCTCCCCACGCTCTGACTGGGAAAAAAAATATGATGTATCTTCCAAGCTGCATCAGATAGATTAAAAATGCTGCTTCAGCAGCAAATAAGAAATTCAGAAAGATCTCATGGACTTGCACTTTCATTAGTAAATAATAAAGTCAACTGCAAGACTATTATAAGAAATTTCTTTGCCTCTGAAGAAATGAAAACAGGTATAGAACCTCAGTAAGGAAGAGTGCAAGGACCATTAGCCAAACTGCCTTTCTTGTTTTAGTCGCATGTAAATACAGACTGGGACTACTGGCCAACATTTTGCTCAAACAGCAAAACAAAAAGCAGTCCAGTTTTTCAAAGCGCTGCTAAACAGCACCAGGGTTAGCTGATGGATGCAGATTTTTCCTCTGATGTGGCATTTTAATGAGATACTGGGCCAAGCGGGTGATCAGGCTTCAAAGAGAAATCTTATTCCTCATCCTGTCCAGCTGTTTTCCTCCAAAGGAAGCAACGGGTCTCATGTTGCTGAATTGGAAGAACTCCCCGCACTCCTGCTGAAATTTCTTATGTGCAACTGAAAAATGAGGGGCTGCAATCGGAGCAGTTCACCATCATTCAGAGAAAAGAGCAGCCTACCATCTTCTTCGGCTTCCTGCTCTTTGCACTAGGTCAAGTTTTAATTTTTAAAGAGGTACTGCCCAAAAAGAAGTATTGCCTTTTGGAGGGGGAGGGGTCAAAACCAGAAGATGCTTAAGGCAAACCACTGCATGGGATTTTACAGATTTAAATCTGCAGTTATCACAGAAAGCTTATGAAAATCTATACAATACCCTACACAATAAACAATCATGGGAAATTAGGAAAGGGAGTGAACATGGTGCATCAAATATCACAGTGCTGTTATATTCATCTTGATGGTGTTCATCTAGGCTGCTGTGTTGGATTCTCATTTTGCACTTTTGAGAGATACTGAAGATTTGTGAATGGTGCAGAAAAAGGAAATTAAAAATTATTTTTGATAATTGTGAACCAAATTATCAATAAGTAAATCCATGCCTTGGATTTTGTTTGGAAATGAAAAGATTAGTATTTAAAGATGGAGCATCTAAGTGCACACAAAAACCAAAACTGAGAGTGTCTAATAACATTGCCAAAGAAAAATACTCCTTTTTAATTTTTTTTTTCCAGAGTACTTAAAGTGGACCCACTGAATTCAAGGAGCTTTAATTGTTGATTTCAACGGGCTTGCTTCAAGCATGACTGAATCTGTAACCAATCCATAACAAATACATGAGACTCTTACCACAGAATATTCTTTTTTGATAAATTCACAAATTTACCTGTCAGTGGCTACTCATTTTGATAGCTGAACAATGAATGGACATATTAAGAGAACATTTTCCATCCCATCTGCTGGTAGTTAAGGGGCTGTATTCCCTTCCCCAATTAGCTTCTGAACATTATACAATCATCTGCCTAGCATTACTGGCAGAGAGCTGAACAAAACAGACACCCATTTTCATCTCACAATGTTATTTTTAATTAACTAAATATCTAATTTAGTTGCTGAAAATATTTACTCTTGCCAGGGCTGGCACCTGATGATACGTTGCCTGATGTGAAGGGCAAGGCATTACTGATGCTTCTCTTTCCAGGTAAAGAAGCCAATTGTAATGGCAACTGTATCTTCCTTCTACAATGGTGATGGGTCCTTCATCACACCTGAAGACAGAAAGCTAGGTTAGAAGATGCATGCCACGTGGCATTAACAACTCTTTCCTCAGAATCTCATCATTTTATTTCTCTACCAAACGGTATGACTCTATCCTATTGTTAAAAAAAAATAAAAGCACAAAAAATACATTCATGCCATTATATAGTACAGAAAACTTTATTGAATCAGGAATAAAAATACATATACCAAAATGTATACAAAAAAATAATTATTTTTCATAGGGAATGTCAGTTTCTCTGAACTGCTACAAGAGAGTGAGGAAGATTTCAAATAAGCAATCAACACTTCGTTTAAAGTAATTACTTTTAAAGTTATAAAATGCAGGAATGTAATATATACAAAATTCAGCATATCATAGTTAAAAGAAAAACCATAGTGTATTGACAGACCTACTTCCTTATTCAGTTAGAATTCACATTAGTATTTTTTCATGAACAGGTTTATTCTGTAAAAACTAGGGCCGGGTGTCAAGTTAAGTATGCTAGACTGAACGTTCGTAAAGAATCGCAATAACAAATACACAAATACAAAAAAAAGAACAGTGATGTAACAGTGATGGTACATAGAAGTTAGTGTCCCAGAATCAGTTTTACCATTTGTTTCTGTTATCCTTGTCGACCTAACAGAAGTGCATCAATGAAAATAATAAGACTATAATTGTCAGGGATCTACAAATTCAACGGAGCATTTAGTTTAAATAATAATAGGAAAAAAATTTAATCTAACACAAATGAAGGATAAAGTTGGGGGCAGAGAAGATCCCCCTCCCCACAATGGAAGGAGTTCCTCATCTACCGTTCAGCAATCAGTGGTTTGCAAAGAACACGTCTGCCTGGCGATGCCAGCAGAAACTGGGGATGGAAGAGCCACAGGTCCAGGGAATACAACACAGAGGGTCACACAGGAAACAAGTTTAAAATTGTGCTTTTAGTCAGTGGGAGGACTAGAGTGAGTGGTAGGTAGACATGGAGACTGACGGGACAACAGGAGAAACACTGGCAAGGTGTTTTGCTTTTTAAGAGAGAGAAAAAAGTCATAGCTGCTGCTTTTTGGTTGTTGCTCATCAGCTTTCTGAGTGCTATGGCAATGGTGGTGACTGTGTGCTTGTACCTTTGAGTCAGTGTTGACTCCTGACGAGTCCCTGCAATTTCTTGGCAAGACTTCAGAAGTGGTTTGCCATTGCCTTCTTCCTAGGGCTGAGAGAGAGGGACTGGTCCAAGGTCACCCAGCTGGCTTTGTGCCTAAGGTGAGACTAGAACTCACGGTCTCCTGGTTTCTAGCCTGCTGCCTTAACCACTACACCAAACTGACTCTCAGTGTGGTGGCTACAGTTCATGAGTTCTGACCATAGGCAGAAACTACAGCATTAACATGTTCTACCATGCCGCTATTCTGCATGTGGCAGTCTGCATTTGTCTTCCAACATATGAAAGGAACAAACTGTAAAGAACATGGCAAACATTAGACCATGCATCCTTTTGCTCCTTAGCAAAAATATGCAAAGGGGAAGAATACTACTATATGTAATATTAACACTTGCCTTCCTTAGCGTAACTGCTGTACAAGCCCATCTTTAGCATCATGGGACTGAGAAATGAGGATGCCTTTCAGACGAGAGGACTGGGAAAAATAATAGCCTCTGGAAATAGCAGACTGGTAATGCTGGTGTCTGAACTATGTCTCAATCTAGCCTATGCAAAGTCAGGAAATATATTCAGTTACCGTTTAATAGGTCCTTTGACAGACCCCTTGCCCCAAGTCTTAGAGCTGCAGATCAAGTGTCCCAAATATGACACTGCAGACAACTCAGATGCATTTAAGGAGACAAACTTGCTAGATAGCAAACCACATACAGCTGGGCAAGATCCAGGAAGCCAGGACTACACAGATTTCAGTTAGGTATCTTTAATGCTAGTCTGGGGTAAATACAGAATCTTGGAACCTGTCAGAGGCATTTCCCACCTTCATTTATAGTGAGTTAATTAAAGTTGAGTTTCTTTAAATCAGTGTTTTTCAACCTTGGCAACTTTAAGATGGGTGGACTTCAACTCCCAGAATTCCCCAGCCAACATTTTAAAGTTACCAAGGTTGAAAAACATTACTTTGAATGATCTGAAATGCTTTTTCCCAGGTTTCCTGCTTCCTGGACTAAGTTGACATATATCAGAGTAACTCAATCTTAGCAACTTTAAGTTGTTTGGACTTCAACTCCTGGAATTCTGAGAGTTGAAGTCCACACATCTTAAAGTTGCCAAGGTTGAGAAACACTGCCATATATGATATAAGTTATCAACTGACTCTCCCACTATCTCTTCATTGTTTATGTCTGCTCTCTCTTCCATTCCTTTCCCAGCTACCTTACAATCTCTCACATCATCTCCATTGTGTTTAAATGAAAGCTTAGCAGCTTCTCCCTAAGGAATTGAAATGTTCACCCTGAAGATTGTTCAGATATGCCCATGGACATCCACAGAAGCCTCCTGTTCTCATCAAAATGACAAAAGCACTCTCATGTCATCAGTTCAGTCCATTTCATAATGTATATCCAAAGAGAGTGGGGCTTGTCCCATGAGAAGTATGATGTTAATTTGTTGTTCTGCCCCCCAACACTCCTCTGCAGACATTGTTGGATACAACTGCATGCAGTAAAGTTATCAGTGGGCATACAGACTCATATCTAAAACCTAAATTACTAAGGGCTACATGCAAAGAAACAGTTTTTGAATGGTATCTCCCTACTCCCTTGATCAAGAAGAAGAATCAGCAAGGTGACCCCAAGAGACAACCTTGTCTTCATAAAAATAATTTTAAAAGATTAATACAAGAACACTGAAATCTCATAAGATTTTGAGAACGGGGAGACACACAGACCATTGTGTGAAGCCCTGTTTCCAGGGGAGAGGAAAGATTGCCAACTACTGACAGAATCATTTCTGAACCACATACTTATAACAATTGTAGTTTGGAATTAGTTGCCACTGAACTGGAATCAGTTCAAATTTTATCTGCTGACAACAATAATGGAGAAATTTGATTTACTATTGATAATCCCCAAATATCCAAACTCAGTAAATGAGTTCTGAAACCTTACAATCAAAAGTTTATCATCTCTCATTTTCCAAGCTAATCTATAGGAAATTTATCTATAGGAAATACATTGTTTAAAACAGTTAAAGATAATCAAAATTACAAAAATTAGCTTCATATATGTAACAGACTATCTGTTGTATATTCAAATTCTATCTGATCAAGCAAATTTTTTTTTTTTTTAAAGAAATGTGGTCCAATGTCACATTTATGCAGACTTTACAGAGATAACCACCACCACCACCCAAAAACAATAGTAGTGCTGGTCCATGATTTAAAAAAAAAATCTTACATCCTTAGTAAAACAATACCCTTTATTAGGGCAAACCAAAATAGCACATAAATGTGTGGAAACCTTTGAGTTGTTCAAAATTCAGCAGGCAACATGTTACAAAACGGTGTTAAAGACAATTTATATATATTAATGTCAAATTATATTCAAGATTGAAAGGCAGCAGCTTGACTATATATTCAATTACTGTCCTAAATCTCTCAACAGTGATTTATCCCCTTCCTCTCCCTTCCCACCCCTGCAACACTGTGCAAGCAAAAACCCTGAAGGGCTTGAGGGTGGTCTCTAGATATTAAGCATATAACGTAAAAGAAACAGATATTACATTCTAATGCTGTACAAAAGTAGCTGATTTAAACTAATTTTGATTCCAATTTCTCTTCCTATTTCAGTGTATAGCCTACTATAATATATTACCAATGGCTCAAATGTACAAGCTGAGGATTTCAAAATAATTGGTTCACAGAAAAGGCATTAATACTCAAGCCCAATATAACTGTCTGCACTGAAGTGCCTGAAGCGAGTCTTGAGCACCCACAACTATTTAATGCCTTTTCTTTTTTAGCAGCCCAGCAAGACTGCAATCTTTCTCCATAAGACTGTAATTCAAACACATCAAAAATTTGACAGGGGAGGAAGCAGGGTCTTCAGCAGAGAACTGCAAAACATTTTAAGTGTGAAACTGATGCTTGACCATTCTGGAAACATTTCAAGCTTTAAACCTGTTTGAGATTTGAACTCAAAAAACACTCCTCTAGCTTTAATATCCTTCTGACGACTTAACCTGCAGGAATTTCAGGATTCAATACAAGACATGACCTTGCCCAAATAGACAGTATGGAAGATCTAAGACCAAAAGGCCAGAGAAGGACGGGGGTAGACTCAGGTCTAGTCTCAGCTTTGGCTGAGAAAGTCCAAGTCCTAGAGGTACTTGAACTTTTTTTCAGTAATCTTCAGAGAACAGGGATGCCATGTTATCCTATTAGGATCTATCAGATGCTTCACCCCCTACAAACTCTGTATAATTTATTGTTGTGTAACACAGCAACTGATGTTAGTTTAATCCCTAGGATGAAGAACATGTGGATTAACAGATGTTCCCGCATAATGATTTGTATCATCCTTAACCATTGGAAATTGCAGTTGAGGCTTATGGAGATGGACTATAACATCTGAAAGGTCACCAGTTCATACTCAGTTTTAAAACATAAGTAGCACTACTAAAAAGATCTTAAGGCAATTTAAGTTTTCTTCAATATACTTCAGAATATAAAATCTTTCCCTTTATTATTTCACCACAGTTTGACATAAAGCATATGAAGTGGTAAATTACACATTTGCCCTTTTTTTGTTTAAAGTTTTTGGTAACTGATAGAAGGAACAAGTGAGCAGTGTCTCTTTACAATACTATTTTACTTTTTCTTGAAGTGCAAAGAATGTTTGTGTGCTTATTCACAAGATACAATGCATCTCTCATGTCCAATATTAACACAAAATGAAGTCATTTCATGACCTCAAATTATTCATGAAACACAATTTTTCCTAACTTGATGCTCCTCAGAGATCCTAGGACTACAAGGGTCAGAATTCCAAGCCATCATGGACAAACTGATGTTTGTTCATCTTCTCAACCATTTGAGCTATGACCAGACTCCTGAGCTTTCCTTGAGTCTGAAGATGAGTGGACAAAGAGCAATCCTGACCCCTTGGTACTGCCAGGCTGGGAAACACTGAGATGTGGATGACCAAGTTGGAGTGGAAGAGTTTCAGGAGTGTCGTTTTTAGGAGTTGCCCTATTACACACACACACAAAAAATTTATACATTGAGACACACAATCCAAAAGGCAAACAATGGAATGAACAAATATGAAAATACACACCTTTTAAACAATATATGGGATGCAATGAATAATGTATACAGGGCACATGCTTTGTATGTATGACACCCAAACTCCATATGTTCAATTAAAGATCTTGTGTAACGGGGAGGGAAACCAGCTCTAAACCTCAGATGGGGCACGTGCCACTGTTCAAAATGAATAAAGTGGACTATATGGAGTCACAATTGCCTTTGAAATTGCTCAATGAGCAGCCAATTCTAGTCAGAGTATTCCAATGAATCCAGGGCCCTGAAGGTAACAACTAGGGCAGTGCAGGAAAAACAGTGTCTACCACTTTCTGATAAGTCCTTTGGTTTGTTCTAGGAATTACTTTACATCAGCCTCTTTCCCAGGCTCTGGCAGTGGTGGATGGCTGGAAGGGATTTTGGATATATGAATCCTCATATCAAATGGCACATTTTTCCTATGTTCCTTTCCAAGCATTTTCCACTTTGCAGTTTTCAAACCTTGAAACAGCCAAGAACCAGAAGGAAGACTCTTACTTTAGAACCCTCCAATGAAGTTGGAGGCCTCTCTTCAAACTCAAAAAGAAAAATCCAGTTAATCAGATATAGGGTTGCAGCCTTAATAATCAGGTATATACTTCTGATGGTGTAGCCCCATAATTTCCAGATACTTGATAAAGACTAAGACCAGAAAGTCCTTGGTTATGATTATGTTTACTAGAAATAGGTTTTGGTGTAATGTGATTAGGCAGGTTCAGGGAGAGCAGGCTAGTTGATAAGATAGGGCCAGATATAATACGCGTATTATTGAAAACAGAATTTAACACATCTTGTTTTGATTTCATTATTTAGCATTTTAACATGCAATACACTACGGTACTTATACTATGCTATGTATCCTTACTGTGGAAGAAATCTCATCATACAGATGTGTAACTGACCAGAGGATCTTGTAGACCAGTGTTTCTCAACCTTGGCAACTTGAAGATGTGTGGACTTCAATTCCCAGAATTCCCCAGCCAGCATGGCTGGATGGGGAATTCTGGGAGTTGAAGTCCACACATCTTCAAGTTGCCAAGGTTGAGAAACACCATTGTAGACAGCTAAAACATTCTCACACTCATATTAAAGTCTCTTCTCTAGTAATGTTTCTAACTAGGCCTCTGTTTTTCCACTGAATCGAGATATCTAATTTTTCATGTCTTCCATAGTGGTTATTCCTATCTCAAATATTACGCTGCACCTCTAAGCTCCAAGCTTGGATGCTGAAGAACAGGTACATCTGTCTGTTTCAGCTTTCCATTGTTATTCATTCAACTGTTCTTGCATTAGTTTTGGTCTATTTCCATAATACTCTGCACATATGTCATAAAAATCCCATACTAAAATTGATGGTTATTTCTGTGTGCCTGTCTCCTAATGCATGGCATTTCCTACATTCTTTTCTCTCCTATAAACACTTTTGGAAAATGATCCCAAATAAACATTTTATAAAACAATACATTTTATTGCATCTGACCAAAATTTCCCTGCCATTGCCTCTATCAGCAACCAATCTAAACTATTATTTGGGTGTTCACGCCATGATAAACATTACTTACTATCTGAACTACTGCACCTAGCATTTTGTTTTTTTGTGCCCAAGTGTACAGATACCTATTCTTTGTTTTCATAATCCAGGCCTAGCATAGATGTACTTTCATGGAATACATTTATTTGTGTTTTTGCTACTTTTAAATGTCTCTTTTGCAATTTGTAACAAGAACATGCAGTAGTTGATACGAACTAGAGCAAAAACCATTAACGTCTTACCTTTCTTCAGCTACTCTCTTCATGCTTTCAGATAAACTAGCAACGTCTTGCTTGTTGTCTGCCTTGCTCTCTTGTTCTTGCTGTTCCAAAGGCACTTTAGGGCTGGATCGCACTTGTAATGCACTCTGCTCACTACGAGCAAACTCTTCCTCCTCCATTCTCTGGCTATGTATGATGTCTGCTTCCATCTCTCTCTCAGATGTTTCCAGACAACTTTTGATCTCAGTTAAAGTTTCATGGCTTAAGTAATCATGGTTAGCAATGGCCACTGCGGAAGTCCCATGATTGCTTGTGGCACCTGTGCTAGTCCCCATTGACTTTGAAATCACCTTCAGTTTGTGAGAGCTGGATTTGTAGTGTTTCTTTTTGTGCTTTGCTTTGGAGTTGTGTTTTAAGAAAAATTCACATGATTCTTGCAACACTCTCCGGCTTTCACTGATTGGACTGATTAGGGAAAAGACAGAAAAAATGCTAATTACCACCTTCTTCTGTAATTATTTAGATGTGCCAACTGAATATAGACTTCTAAACCTTTAACATATTCAAGTCAATGTCAAAATAGTTGTAGATTTCATTTTATGCCAGATTGTACTTTCAACATTTTTCAGTTTTCATAGTAAATCTACAGAAACGGAGACAAACTGCAAGGGAAGCTTATAATATTTGCAGCTGACACAAAGCTGGGGAAGGTAGCTAATACTTTAAATGAAAAAAAAAAAGAAGATTAAAAAAGACCTAGACAATTTAAGAAGTGGATGGAAATGAACAAGTTTAAATTAAGAGGGAGAAATATAAAGTCCTGCTTCCTGGAAGAAGAAATGTAAGATATAACATGGGGGAGATCAAGCCTGACTGTGTGAAAAGGATCTCTCAGCCAAAGGTTAAATGTGAATCAGCAGTGTGACGAAGCTGTTAAAAAGTGCTATCTCCCAAATTCATTAACTGGAGGATAGGTTCCAGAGCACAGGAAGTAATTTTTTTTCTACTCTGTCCTGGTCAGACCCCTTTGGATTACTGTATCCAGTTGGATATTGACCAATTTGAGCAAGTTAGAAAAAGACCACAAAGATGGTTAAAGGTCTGGAAACTAAATGAGAATGGCTAAAGGATCTGAGTATGTCTAGTCTGTAGAATAGAAGACTGAGGAGAGAGACATGATAGCAGTCTTCAGATATTTGAAGAGCTATCACACGGAATAGGGAGTGGAAGTATTTGCTATTGCCCCAGAAGCCAGGACCTTCTTGGCTGCAGGAGCTGCCAGCCAGCTGTGCTCTCTTTCTCTAGAGGTACTTTTAAAATCAAAATAAAATGAAGAGGAAAAAAAAGTACACCAGCTGCTCAAGGAAGGAGTAGAGCACATGGAAAGCAATGAGGATGATTACTAGACTAAATCTACATCCTATAAAATTGAAGAGATGGAAAGAACTGAGAGATTGAAAGAAAGAAATGAGAATGCTTGAGAAAAGAAAGACTGAGAAGGGATACAATAGCATTTTTCAAGTACCTGAAGGGATGTCATGAAGAAGTTCAAGACCGGTTCTCTATCAACTCAGAAGCTGGGAAACAGACTTGGGAAGCAGAATTGGTTACTGGGAATAATTTCTTAGCAGTAAGAACAGTTAAAAGCAGAAGGAATTGCCAACAGTGATGATGGGTTCCCCTTCACTGGATGTGTTCAAGTGTAACTAGACAGCCATCTGTCCTGGATGCTTTAATTTAGATTGCTACACAAAACAGGGGATTGGATTTGATGGCATAAATGGACTTTTTAACCTTATGATTCTATTATCTAGCTAAATGGCAGAGTATATGTTGCCCCCTAAAACGTTGTTAGACATAGCTCCCATCACCCTGCCCATTAGCCACGCAGGCTGAAGCTAAGGGAAGATATTGAAAAATATCTGAAAGATCAGAATTTCTCCAAACTAGTCTAATAGTTCCTTTTCTTATACCAGAGCTTTTCAAATTCCGTAATTCCTCATCAACATGGAGCGCAGAATAACTGAAGGTAATCAGGTGGGAAAAACTGTGGAGCTACAGACTCTTATCCCATTAAAATCAATGGAGCTTGTAAACTGCATGTGCTGCCTGAGTATTCTGGGAATTGCAGTCCCACTATATGTGGACAGCACCATGCTAAGAAATGTTGCTCTACCAACTACGCATCCTTTGTCTTTTCTTTTCGCTCTGTTAACTCCATAAAGCCACCCCATCCAGCTTATCAAACTTCCTGCTTCATGATCTACCTTCCTCTAATAGTGTGATATATACACACACTATTATATGCGCACACACACTCACTTTGGCCTATTTTTTTCCTGCCATTTTATACCTTCTCCTTCAATTGTTTCCCTAAGCCCCCATCTGCATCCCTTGGTTTCTCAGCCTATCGTCTGGTCTGTTCTAGAAAACCATTCCATTAATTGTTTCCTTCTCTGTTTGGCTCCATTCAACTCACGGCTTGTTGCCTTGCATACAGCACTAGAAGCTGCCTCCAAATTCTTGTATTTTCACAGCATGCCTGCCTATCGTTAACTGAACCATGGTTTACTGAAAACACACTGTACCATAAGTTAGCCTATGGGACTAGGGTTTCACAACACATTAAGCTAAAAATATCATTGGCTTATTTGTGGTGCAGTGTGTCATGTGAACACAGTATCTGGGTAAAGTGTCAAAGCTTGAGCCCTTAATACAATTCTGAACTTGGACACCAGGTCACTCAACCTCTAAAAGTGCTCATATGACATCTGTTATTTACACAGGCAGTTTTTAGTAAAACAAAACTGTGTTACCTCTCAGTCACAGCACTCATATCCCTAAGTGCTTTATACATAGCATCTATTTTCCTGCACTCCAAGAACAAAATCAAAAAGCAGCCTAAGGTGCATACTTATTTTTAAGTATTCATATCATCTAGTGTTTAGGCATTTTATTTATAACTAAAACTACAAAATACAAAAACATGTCTTACTCTCTTTTGCGATTTCTGTTGAAGAAACTCGCCCATTCTGAACAGGTCTTTTTACTTCCTATCCAGAAGACTGGAGAGATGCCAACAATTAAAGTCATCAGGTATTTCATCAGAAACAAAGTTATTTCCGGTCTAGCTAATGTTTTGACCTGGAAAACAATAAGCATTTACTGAAAATACAATGGAAAAATGGTTTTCCTGCATTACATTTCAGAGGACAAAATGCAAAATAGGCGTTTCTGATTTATAGTAGAATGGCTAAAAACTCAAACTAAGAATAACCTACTCTGTATGCTTAAAGCTGGAATCTCTGGAAATTGTAATGCTGCAAATGCAAGAGGGATTTTTTTTTTTAAATTTCTTTTTTCTTTCTGTGTATTAGGGATTGGAAGGTAACTACCCTAGCACTCTTACTAACTTCACAGAAGCACAAATCTGGGATATCTTGTAGAAAAATATTAAAGAAATTTCTTTAGAACTTCAAAGTTTTATAAATACTGAAATGACACACTCAAATATATCAAAGATATTTAACCTGCAGTTACTTGCCTGGCTTATAATTTTTATCTAAATATAGAGGGTAAACATTTGGCTTTATAGATCATTTAGGAGAGGGGTACATGTTAAACCCAAATGTCCATTTAATCTAGATTTGCGTTGGTTATGCAAATGTGTTTTTCCCCATATTAAATATCACTCAGTTTTGAATGTTTAAGAATGTATATGTATGTACACATCCAACACTGAGGATACTGCTAACTATTTACATAACACTTCTAAAAAATTAATGTTCTTGGAGTCGTTATCTTCTGACAGGGAGATGCCAGATCTGAAACCTACAAGATTATGTTTCAATAATGAATGTTGTATTTCAACAGAGTAACGCAGTCCTCCTTCTACTGTCTTCAATTTAAGGGGTTACAGTTATGAAGCACTTAACATTTTTTAAAGGTTTCTATACACTTCATGATACATATGCCATGCATTTGGTACTCACGCAAGAAATTATACAACCCAGTACTACAGTATTCAATAGTTACAGAAACTGTGCAGATCTCCTAAAAGCACTGGTAGCATCAAAGATTCTTTCAAATCAGTGCTCTCCTTGCCTATGGACTAACTGATGCATCAAAACATACAACCCAAACCCCAGTACTGCATGCACTATTCTTTGTTATTCAGGCATTAATTGTACTAATATTTCAATCTTACCTGATAAGGACAGGGTATATGGAATTGATCGCAATGGTCATAAACCCAAGTGGTTTCCCAGATCTTCCTATTAACTTGTTCATAGATGTAACATCCCAAGAGTATCACTAGAGGTACGAGGTATAAGCCACTGAAGACACCAATTCGAATCATGAATTTCTTCAACTTTTCTTGATTCCTGCCATCATTCTGTATGACTTGGCGCACATGATTTAGAGAAATTATACCAGCTAAAAGGAGAGATAAACCGACAAAGACACAAATGCACAAAGGCAAGAGAACAAAATATCGAGAAGCATCTAAGTCGTAGAGGCCAACGAAACAGACGCCACTAATGTTGTCACCTTCCACTTTGTTCATGGCAAGGAGCATAACTGTGAGAAAACCTGGCATGCCCCAGGCAATTGCATGGAACCACATGGCTTTTTGTTCAATAGCTTCACAGCTCCATTTTCGTCCAGCAGCAAGGAACCAAGTGACTGTGAGGATCACCCACCAGACAGTTCCGGCCATTGTGAAAAAATACAAAGCCATGAAGACAAGGGTGCAACCTTTGTTCTGAGAACCAAGAACAACTGTTTCACCAAGCTGTAGTTTTTCGTCACCCTTATTACAGGCTGTTCTATTTCCTAGGACAAACCCAAGGAAGTAAACAAGAGACACTATACTGTAACAAACAGAGTAGTATATGATTGGCCTCTCTGGATACCTGAACCTTTTAACATCTATCAAAAATGTTAGGAACGTAAACAGAGTGGCACAAAGGCAAAAGATTGAAACAATGCCAATAAAGCTTTTGGCAACATCTAGCTCGTGATTATTGAAGTACATGTTGGGGCAAGGGGGTGCACACTGCTCAATGCCCAAAAATTTGTAGCCTTGCCCACTGGATGTCTGCAAATGACGTGGACACCAAAATCCATAGTCCCGTCTGGGCTGCCCTGGAATCTTCCATGTGTCCTGGGCTCTTGTAGTAAAAGAAGCAGTGACAGCAGCAGTTTCATCACAGTCTTCCAACCTAGAAAGTCAAAAGAGGAGAAAAGTGGTTATAGTACTATAGGACTGGCCACATGCTATCTGGGGTTTCCATTCGCTGTCACTCTTAACACACACACAGACACAAATATTTAAGTAACTTCACAAAATATATAAGCATAATCTATGCATATTTTACTTGTAAATCTTTATTAAATAAGGTTAAACATTTGACATGATCTTAAAGCTTTTATTCTAATTCCAAGAGTTCAACTTAAATGGTTTGAAAGTATACACACACTTCATTACTTGTATGTAATCTTTTGCCTAAAAGAATGCAAGCTATCTTATGGAAAATTATAATTTAAATATACAATTTTATATTTATATACAATTTATATACAATTTAAATGAAAAGAAAGCAAAATTAACTAGGAAGAATCCACAAGAAAGCCACAATGATGGAACACAATCTGAAGTACATTGAAGCAATAATCTGCCTCTTGTACATCAAATGCAGAAGTTGCTAAAAGTCAATCCACTGCTCTTAGAGTAACTTTCCCATTTTCCAGATTGTTTAAGGCTTTAAAAAGGATTCTGTGCTAGAAAGGTTAACAATTCCAGGGCATAAATAATAAGTTCCAAGGGCCTGGGTCAGTTAAGCAGTTACTTATAGCGCTCTGCACTAGTTCAAGCATTCATACAATCTTCAGTGTAGCTCCAAGGGGAGTTAATACAAGGTTTACCAAGCACGAATGGCTAAGGCCGAATCCTTATTTAAGAAAAGTGGCTACAGCTAAGTCATCGATTGTTATAAATTAAAACAGGAACCAGAAAGGGCTCCAAGCCTAACACTTTGTCCTGTATAGTGGGGAGGGACAGGCCTTCCTAATTCCTGACAATGGGTCTCCAGAGCAAGTCTCAGCTGAACTGCTATGTCTGTAATGGAAATACAAAACAGATCTGCACACCGTCAGCACTACTTCTGTCCTGTAGAAATTTCGATTAGCTAATCAGCCTTCATGCATGGTTGCAAATGCCCCTCAATTATCTATAAAATATCAAAACTCTTTCCTAAGGATTTCCTAAGGAGAAAAAGATCTGAAAACTGGCCCCAATATAGCCAAGTTTAACAGAAAAATCTGGAATGAGACATTTATCCATCTCTTTCTAAGCCTCAATATAAACTCTAAAAACCACACCCTCCAATCAGGTACCCTCTCGATGTAACTACAATTCTCAGAATTTCCAATCATCATGGCTCAGAGAGCTAACATTTTAAAATGGGACTCAGACACATTTTAACCTCAGTATAAAATAATACTGTTAGATAACAATGAAACATCAGCTACATGATAACCTAACAGCAAAACAAATTAAACACAGGTCAATTACATTAAAATCACATCCAAGCAGAAGAGGAAATCTTAAGGTTTGCAGAAGTTAAAAATGTCTAGTGCTTAGTTTAGGATTAATCACGTTTTTCACTAGCCACCATTTTCATGGGTTGGGAGTGGAATCTAATTCCCTGAAAGAGGAAGGCTGTTCGAGGACATGAATTTTGGGAAGAAAAGATGCATGCAGGTACCCAATCCATAAAATTGTTCCCCCTCCCCCGCCAAAAATAGGGGGAACATGGAGACAGTTTTGGGCATCAAATATCATATAAGTGAATATTTATCATGGAGCAACTATCTGATGCATAGTATCAACTGTGTGCAAAAATCAGAGAGGTGTGTATCTGTATTATGAAGAGATATTCAGCTGGAATTGGTTTCAGACAGACCTAAGTACATTCTAGTAGAAATAGTGGTTGTAATTTATTTTGTTGTTGTTGTTTGTGTTTGAATCCTATCGTGGATGGGTTTTTTTTTTCTTTTTCGTATCTTGTACACTGCTCATCATGAGACTGCCACAGGGTATAAATTCAATAAACAGAAATAAGAGAAATGATATGAAAAGTAGCATACCTACTACATTCAAGTTCCTTAGGCCATCCAATTTCAAACATGTCTAGCATCTTTTTACAGTCTGCATACACTCTTCCACAAAGGCTCCGGCAAGGGTGAACTACGCGTGTTTGTTCAAAGCAAGCAGGCACAAAGGCTTTGCACAGAAATGCATGGACATCTGGAGAGCACTCAAGATTCAGAAGAGGAAGAAAAAGCTTTGGGAGGGGAAAATGATATGAGGATTAGTATATAAACAAAATTCAGAGCAAATCAAAGCAAGGCTGGCTTTAATCCTTTTTCTTTCCTGAAAGACTACCAGCTTGTTATAGACCTTTTATGAAAGAATGATTTCCAGATTACAACATTTTAGTAAGAACTTGACAAAAAAAATCTGCCATCTTGCTTTTGTGAAAAGCCCTGTATAATGGGTTTCCATCTCTCAATTCACTTCTTCTGAAATTTAAGTTCTGAGAAGATTCCAGCAACGTGATTTATTTCACTGAGATTTCTAGTAACAGTTGAAGTGTAGCAAACCACAGGTTTTACTATGAACCAAAATTAAAGTTCAACTAAAAAAAAAGGGGGGGGTCAGAGGTTGAAAACGTTATGCTGCAGGAATAAGGTGAGGTACTAATCTCCTCACCTTTTAATACATGTAATCTACATACAGATTGGTTTCATCCATTAAATGTCATGGGGGATTGAGAGCAAGAAAGAGTGTACAGATGTTTTCATATGCACCTGCACTTGTAGATGAGGCATATTAATTGCTCCCATTAATTATACTCCAGGTTTCTATGGCGAGCCTTATAAGCCTTATACTTGAAGTAATTTTTTCTTGTAAAATCACACTGCACATTTAATTAAACATCCATAGTCCCAGTGCTTAGTCTGCCACAGGCTTGACCTCTTCCTTCTGCTAGATGACATAGTGGCAGGTGACTTTTTCTAAGCATCAGGATAAATGCTTATCTAACTAATGTTATTTTGTTCATTGTACTCAACGGCCACCCAGAAAACATACAAGTCGACAGAACCTTCCTTTATTTGGGGTATCCACTACATGGGCCAAATGGAAATGTTCTATTGTACAATAAACCACATTTCCTGACAAACACCACAACAAAAAGTGAAGGAAAACAATTACCAATTGAATTGTCGAGCAAGATTGAAAACACTCTAAGACAGGATACACAAATTATGCCAAATTATGCACAAAATATATCGATAGCTGTAATAATGAACAAATCACTTTATATAATTATCATATATATGTCAAATATATAAAAATACTATAAATAAGTCTTAAATGTGTGGAGAAAGCATGGGTACACAGACAAATCATCAAGTATCGGGTAAGCTACAATATAATAATTTCAGTTTGCATTAAAATGCTCAGGAAGTTTGTGTGATAACACTAAAAATGGTGCCCACCCACAGTGGTCTTCCTTGACTCAATCCACTCTTGATATTTTAAGGACAGAAACAAGCAATCTGCTTTCCAAAGGCCTTTTGCACGCATAGTACAACTCCCTCCCTCTTCTCCTTCAATTGCTTCTGCTCTTTCAGATTGATTGATTGATTTTGTGCCTTCAAGTTAGTATTGACTCCTGGTGACTGCCTGAACAAGTTCATGCAGTTTTCGTGGTAAGATTTTGGAAGTGGTTTGCCATTGCCTCCTTTCTAGGGCTGAAAGTGGGTGACTGGCCCAAGGTCACCCAGCTGGCTTGGTCCCTAAGGCAGGACTAGAACTCACGGTCTCCCAGTCTCTAGTCCAGTGCCTTAACCACTACACCAAACTGGCTCTGGTTAAAACAAATAGTATCATTCAAATGTTATGAGCTATCTACCAGTCATGAGAGTTATCTTCCAGTTTCCATTACACCTATTAAAACTATTTTCCCTTCTGCATTAACATCTTAAGATCATACGCTGAATGTTAATGCTTAGATAATAAAGGCCATAAATGTTCTGATTTTTCAGTGGTTTAAGACAGGGTTTTTCAAACTGCATTCTGCAGAACCGTAGCATTCCATGAGAGACTAAGGGTTTATATATCACTCAAATGCAGTCAATTTTCTCTCACTAAACCTTTACCTCTTCATCAGGGGTTCTGGGATTTTTTTTTTTAATCAACAAGTTCTGTGGCCTGAAAAGTTTTGAAAAAGCCTGGTTTAAGAGATCCTGTTTTAGCAACATTCTTGCTTCCTAAGTTGCATAAAGTTTTTATCTGACATCCTTATTTGGGGGGTTTCATTTATTTGATTTGTATAACCAATTTGTTTTCATTTCTACCTTCCACACATACCACATTAAAGCTCTCCTAATGATGTGTTATTGTCCTTTGACCAAACACATTTTACCAGCTGGTCGTTTTCAGGCAGGAAGATAAACATGCCACAACTATGGCATATCACAATGGCAGACTTATGTCCATTCATTTTCACCTTTTGTTAATTCTTCTGTCCACTATCAGTAGAAAAGTTTGTATTTCTTGTTCCTTTTTCAGGCTCTCTCACATTAGTCAAGTACAAACTCTAAACTTACAAGGACTCCCTCTTCTTGTAGGCAAATTCTTGCTAGCTCTTTAATCAGGAGATTACTCCCTGGAATCCAGCTGCCTTATATTCTGTGGAGTCCTTGGGGTTCTCTGAGCTTGGTTGTTTTCTTGCAAACGTTTCATTACCTGGCTAGGTAACATCTTCAGTGCTAGAACGGAATGCCACAGTGTATAAACAGAGAGCAAACCCCATTCCTTTCTAGCACTGAAGATGTTACCTAGCCGGGTAACGAAACATTTGCAAGAAAACAACCAAGCTCAGAGAACCCCAACGACTCCACAGTTCAATCCTGGGCTACACATATTCTCTTCTATTGGTGCCTTATATGTGTCTTAACCTGTTTACTAAGCAGGAATCAGTTATTCGGTCCCTACAATGGGCACTCAGCAGCTCCCAGGGCCCACCTCTCGCAACTATTCAAGAGAGTTCCTCTTCCCCTCTTACAGCTCTGCATACAGTCCCTCAGAGACATAGCCCTTTTGTCACTTCCTCCCATTAAACACCCTGGCCAAACTCCTACAGGTGTAGATTCAGCCTTCAAGTTGAATCTAGTTCTCCACTCCTGACCTAGTACTTAAAACACCAATTTTGGTTCTTAAAATCCTCCCCCAAATTGTAAAAAGCAACCTAATTTGGGGAGTGGGGGTTGACTTTTTGATGCAATGCCTACATTAATACTTAAAACAACAGGTTCTGTAAAGGCACCTCATTTTGCTGATTAAAGTCCTCCTTAGAAGCAAGTCCTGCCAAATTCAATAGGATTTACTCCTGCATAATTGTACTTAAAATTGCAGCTTTAAAAAGCATGCTCAATGTTTAATTTTTTGATCTTTATTTCTACATGTGTTGACTTGCCACAGTTACATTACAAGGGATAAAGTGAGCGCTCAAATGCTATTTATTTCTATGCATGTGTTCATATGACTTCTTTACACCTATACTGAAACAATTATTCATATAATTTTAATTATTAATAAAAGCATGTGGTAACATCACCCTATGTGTCCACCTTCAGCTGCCAGCATTCCTTTTTTTGGGGGCAAACTCTTACATGCAAATATACATATTTTGTAGTTAAACAAATCATCTGCCTGTTAATAATGGCTAACTATGGAGTCCTTGATGCTCTCTGAGCTTGGTTGTCTGCTTGCAGACGTTTCATTACCCGACTAGGTAACATCATCAGTGCTAGTGAGTGTGGAGTTTGCTCCCTGTTTATGTAGAGTTTATATACTGTATATAAGCAGGCAGCAAACCCCTCACTCACTAGCACTTAATGATGTTACCTAATCAGGTAATGAAACGTCTGCAAGCAAACAACCAAGCTCAGAGAGCACCAAGAACTCCACAGTTCAACCCTGAGCTACAAATATTCCCTTCTATTGTTTAACTACATCAGACAGATCTCTACCGATCAGAGTTGGATGCATATGTGGCTGAAAACATCAACTGCAAGATGTTTCTTCTATAACCTGTGTTATATCAGTAGTTGCAATCTTTATTTTAGTAGCATGTTTAGAAATATAGAAACCACATTTCACAGTTTAGAACTTTATAGATAACAATTTTTATGCAGGCAGATGCTTGAGGCCTGAGGAGATCCCATAAGAGGCTACCTGCTATAACAACCAAGAAGCTTTTAGTCCGATTATTAAAATACCTCAGTTCAGGAGCCAATACAGAAAATTAAACATAGGTTCAAGCAGGATACATAAAAAGCTCTTTTTTGATAACATTTCAGGTGATAGCTTACTTCTGGATAGCTAATTGTTGATTGGATATTTTAATAATAAAACATTTTATTTTAAATGGATTTTTAATGATTTATGGAACTGACATTTAAATATAAGAAAAAGAAAATATAAGAAAAATTAGCTCACATAACACAAATTAGCTAATTCTAGAAAAACAAGATAGTGTTTATAAACCAAAAATTAACAGCGATATGTATCAATTTTACAAATTATACCTTCAAAAGGGCAAATTGAAAGAGTAGCAATCAACTTTGAAATGAAAGCATTCCCCAGGGAAAGGCCTAACCCTGCTCGACTGACAATCATGCTTCTCTGAATGGATGCTTAACACAGTCCTCTTATGCAGAGCTAATTCATAACAAAACAGTCTTCAGACTAGACTCTAAAACATTAAGGCTAAATCACCACCTTGACCTGCATCTAGAAGATAATAGGCAACAGTGCAGATCTCTCAAAATCGTAATGATTATGAGTATACCAGTTAGCAACCTAAATACTGCATCAGCTGTATCTTCCCAACACTCTTCAAAACCAGAATACAGAATATTTTACAACAATCTGATAGCTCACTGTTTGCTGAGCCTGAAATAAAGGCTCTGTTCCATTCATATGCCCAACCAACCAAATGCAGGCATTTGTTTCCATCTCTTGAAAATGGCTCTGGCAAGCTCAACTGAAGATGGAACTGGGCCAAGCTGTCAAAATATGGACCAGTGTTTCTCAACCTTGGGAACTTTAAGATGTGTGGACTTCAGCTCCCAGAATTCCCCAGCCAGCATGGCTGGCTAGAGAATTCTGGGAGCTGAAGTCCACATATCTTAAAGTTCCCAAGGTTGAGAAACACTGATATAGACAATATCAGAATATACATTTAAAAGCAGACTGAGAAAGAAGAGTTATAGGGAAAGTCCCCATCTGCCTTCACTGCATTAAGTGCTTGACACACAGATAATGGATGCTGTAAAGTGTTTCTTGAATTATCAGTAATCAGGGTTCCTAAAATAATAATCGTACATATTTGTACTACCAAAGGTATCTGCATTACAAAAAAAACTGCTTATAAATATGTACAAGGATAAAACTCACCTTCAAGTGGGAAGCTGCAGTGTCCTGGTCATAATGACCCATCATATTAGGAAAAAATGTCATATTGTAAGTCATTCCAGCACATCTTGGGATAATAATAGGTTCGCATGTGAATAAACTGTGTTCATGAGTCAAATTTAAGATTAAACTCCAGATCAGGAGGAAAACAAGGATCCCCATCTTCCCAAATATTTCCTCTTCTGCGTAGTATAATGATCAGTTTCTCCAGAAGGATTTTTTTCTTTCAGAGAGAAGTAAAAAGTCAGTCTTGGTTACTCTCCCAAGCAGAATACTGACATTCAGAGGTTACATTTCTTGCTTCTCTTCATATTTGCATCGGCATGCTTTAAAGATTACATTTTTTTCCTGACTGCAAACTGCAAAGTAACCAAAATAAGTTAATTGGCAGCCGCTTTAACTGCTTCAGGAGTTTTGTAAATGTGAAACAGAAATTAAAATCGTACTCTAGAATTGCAACAAGCAGCAGCCTTCTGTATTCCTGCCAGACAAAAGAATATGGGTTTGTTCTCTTCAACAGCAGCAAGGCCACTCGGCTAAAAACCAGTTACTACCAATGATGCACAAGCCTCTGCATGTTTACTCAGCAGCATTCCACTGCCTGCAGTGAGATACTCCCGAAGTGTTAGAAATGCAGCCAGGCGGAGAAACTACAGTATTTGTTCCCAATAGCTACGCATACAGGCTCAAGCTGTTTGGGAAGCAGCGACCAAAACTGTAAAATCAAACCGACTGTCAAACGCAAATCGCTCGCAACTTCCACCTACTATACAGGACGCAGCATATACTTACGATATCTTCTCCACTGTCAACATATGCTCGTTTCTTCGCAGCCCCTCGCACAGCTTGTCCAGGATTGCGTAAAAAACTGTTGCTACCCAAACTAGACCTCGCCGCAACTCTCCCCAAAGCGCTCGGTCTCGCACGCGCGCAACAGCCCGCGCGTGGAGAGGGGACGGTCCCCCCGCAGATAAGCGGAGAGGAGAGTTCCGAGCCCCAAGATCTGCTCGCTTCCGGCCGCGCTTTGGGCCACCTCTAGTTAGCGCTGAAGTTCCTACGATCTTTCCACGCCGCTTACCGGACCGCGACACGGGTCCCCCTCCGGAGCCAACGCCTGGAAAGGGAACCCGGCTTTTCGCCCAAAGCAGTGAACTCTTCAAAGCGCACAAGCCGAGAACTGCCGATGCGCGGCGGTCCCTCGCTTAGGTCTAAACTCAAGAAAGTGGGGCGGATGTCCCCGCCCCCCCCCGCCCTGCGGCCCCCCCAACCACGCACTTAGTCCGGAGTAAAGGCGGAACCTGGAGAACGCCCCGCGACTTGATTCCCAGCAACGGAGCAGCGAAGAGCTCCAAGCGCAGACGCGAAGCCCGAGATTTTAGGGCTTCTCCGCAGGACTCCCGTCGCGGGAGGAAAAGGCAGAGCCCAGCCAGCCAGCCAGGGCTCCGCCTCCCTTTTTCTCCCCCCGGGCGAAAAGTGCCAGCGCCGTCCGAAGAGGCTGGGCAAAACGCCCGCGGGGCTCGGCAGGAGGCGAACCGCGCGTCCCTCCTCACCTGCGCCAGTCGGGGGGCGGGCGCCGCACCTGGCCGGGCTCGGGGCGAGCCTAGCCGCGTCCCCCGCTCGCCGCTCGCTCCCTCCGCCGGCAGGATGTGGCTTTTTCTCGCCCCCTGCCGAAAGGAAAGCGAGGAGAATCGCGAGTCGCGCGATATTTGAACGGCCGGCGAGGGGGGCGCGTAGGCACACCTTCCCCCCGCACCTGAATCTCCTCCCGCTTCCCTCCGTCGGCGCGTCCCTTCCCCTCGCGTGGGCGCTCCGTACGCCTGGCTGGAGAGATGAGCGCGCTTGGGCGCGTGTGTCAACGCTTCCCTTTTAGACCGAGGGAGAAGGGATCGCGTTGCAATGGTCCTCGGCTTTAAAAGGAGCCGAAACAACTTTTCTCCAGCAAAAAAGTTCGTCCAGGAAGGTGAGGGCTAAATTCGGAGCTTTTCTTGCGGCGGTGCTACTTTTCTTTACTCGCAGGGTGCTTCTTTTCTCCCTTTGATGTCTGCGTTTAAAAGAAAATATTCTTCACCACAATCGGTAGCCAAGCGGGCGAGTCAATAAAACGACTCCCGCGGGGATCCTGATTGGGCGGTAGATCCGACTCGGCCCCTGAACCGAGAAGTGGATGAGCATAATACAAGCGTGTACATATGTAATGTGGGCCAAGAAGGGGAGGTAGGTTTATTCCAGTGCGATAGCTATAATTCTCTTGGGGATGTTTAAGTAGATAAATGCTATTTTTCTCGAAGTTGTAGATCAGTGTTTCTCAACCTTGGCAGCTTGAAGATGTGTGGACTTCAACTCCCAGAATTCCCCAGCCAGCCATGCTGGCTGGGGAATTCTGGGAGTTGAAGTCCACACATCTTCAAGTTGCCAAGGTTGAGAAACACTGTTGTAGACTGTAATTGGTTTCTTAGGATAGTTCTCCAAAACATGAAGAAGAATGTGGCTGATTGGAATAATCCTAGCAGATGCTACTACTAAACCAGAAAGACTAAAAAAAGAATACTTTAATGAATATGATGATGGACTTTACATTTTTAAACTTCTTCAGTGAAATCTGCTTAATCCTTGAATGTGGCTATTGAAAACTAGAGGTTGGAACCTGCTGGGTAGTCTCCTGACCATTAGCAGGCTATCCCACAAGAGCCAGCTACATTCCCTGTAGCATCCTTTCCCTTTTTCTTAGGTGTACAGACACAGCAGATCTATTTGTCCTTCATGTCATGTGGCACTAACAAGGGCATTCACTGTGGGTCAGAAAAGTCAGTGATTATGTTCGTGTGATGAAAGTCCCGCCCCTTTTGTACGTGCATGGATGCTACGTGCACGTGGAAAAAGGCAGAGCTTCAATTCCGCCTTGATTTTTGGCAGTCCCGTGCAGAACCTTGTCTGCTCCTTTTCCCCTCTTACTAAAAAGCATTATGTGGAAGCCTCAGTTTATCAAGATCATATGGAACATTGCAACTTGGAATGCAACAGGAATAAATGGTAAAGAACATAAATTACACGCTCTGTAGTGAGGTGGGAGGTGACAAATTTGAAATATAAATCAATTAATTAATTAACAAATGAAATGAAATGAAATGAAGGAAAAATAGATATGCTGTGTCTGTACACCTAAGAGAAAGGGAAAGGATGCAATAGGGAATGTAGCCTGCTCTTGTGGGATAGAGTTGATAACTACAAGCAGGGAAGTGAAGATGTAGGTATAATTATGAATGAACGGGCTAAATCATACATTAGATAGTATGAATTGGTGTCATCTCTGTTATTGTGTAGGAATCCATAAGTTAGTGGTAGCTGCATTACACTCCACTGAATGGTGATAATGGAAGGACCAGCAATGCCTTTTGAAGACGGTTGTGCAACATCCTGAATGATGGTGATCCAGCTGGAATTTTTTTTCTGTTAGATGAGAATTGGAATATAGAAAAAAATTATTGGGCCTCAAGAATGAATGAGAACGGTAACCGTTTGGTAGGCATCAACTTAGATCTGTTGTTTTGAAAACAAGATTCAGGTGGGACTTCCAGGGAAGAAATGACGACTGCAGAAGAATGAAGAGACAGCGAGTAAACCAGCACTTTGATAATTGCTCTCCGGACAAGGAGAGGACTTGAGATTACCCACAGGTGTTCCATACAGTTGCTCCTTGCGAGGAGACCACAAGACAGCAGACTCTGGCGGCTTTAGAGTTCTGGGAGATGAGGGAATAGCCATCTTGGTGAAAGCATGGTCGGCACCTTCTAAAGGACACTGGGTTTGCATACTTCCTTTTCTAATCACTTCTGGAAATTGCTTGTTAACTGCTTTTCAGCTATTAGGAACCTTTGGACTGACAAGTTTTATAGCACCAGGTGAGGTTTTTTCAATCCTTAGCAGAAGAAGTTTTAACTACAAGTTTAAAAACTTAAAAAAAAAAATTTTTTTTTTGGAATAAACAGCAAAAGGGTGATTAGAACATTGATTTTGGAAAATTACAAATGGACTAAGGGTTCAGATGGATTTGAAAGAAGATTTTGGAATTAATCATCAGAAAAATTAATCATCAGAAACCTTCCTGTGGGAAAATGCTTTTGTTTTGAATTTTTTTTTTTTTTTTTTAAAAACACGATAGGATGAGATTTTGAAGGTTGGACATTAGAGGGAACCAGAAGGAACTAAAGATTACAATTAAAGGAGAAAAATCCTTAACCTGGACTTACTAATACAGAATGAAGCAAAATATTTTAACATTGGACATATTGAAGGATATTTTTGAACAATGGACCCAGAAGTTAATTTTAAGAGTATCTGCCTCTATAGATAAACAGACTATGTTTAAAAGTTGTTATGGAAGAGGAACAAGTTTTACCTGACAAGATTGAGACTTATCTGAAAGTGGATTTTAAAATTGCAGGCTACAAGAATAACATGGAAAAAGATGCTACACTGGAAATACAAAAGAAACTGGCTGATGTCTTAATAATTAAAAGAGATATAAAAATCACAAATCAAGAGAGTGACCTGGATAATTTCCGTATATTGGATTTACAAAAGAGGCTTATTAAAGCTTTGAAAAAATTTGTGAGAAGGGACAAGGAAAAAAAAGAAAAGAAATCAAATTCTAGGACATTATATGGGACTAAAGATTAAGATTGTTAAAACTAAAAGGAAGGAATATAAAGTTGGTTTATTTGATCAAGGATAAAATAGATATGTTGTTATCTCTGGTAACCCTTTATGGACTTTTGCTGATCAGGACTGAAATTATGAAGCTTTAAGGATTTGTTTATAGTTAAGAGAGGAGATATGGAAAGAAGAGATCATTTGTAGAAATAGAAAAAGAACAGATCAATAACTAACCCGATTGTATATGATAAAAAATTAAGAGAAAGTTGGGTGGATAATAGGAAGAATGCTCATGAAGAGAAGAAAGAAGTTTTCCTTGCTTTTTTCCCCATTGTAGGAAAAAATGATATATTGTGCTAAGTCTGGAACATTTAGAACGTACCGTATTTTTCCAACTATAAGACAATACTTTTTTCTAAAATCCTTACCCTAAAAATGGAAGGGCGTCTTATTTAAGGAAGTCAGCCGAGGCAAAACTGCCCATACTTTGTCTCTGCAGGCAGGCTTCCTCCTATTGCTAGCCTCCAATCACGAGTGAAATAGCTTGTTTCCCAAACAGACTTCCTCCAATCACGAGCCTTATGTAACTGATGTCAGCTGATGCTGAACAAACCAATTAGAGGAAGGCTTTTGCAGAGAGAAGCTATCGGCAGTTTCACTCGTGCTTGAATGTAATCAGTTATGCAAAAGAGCCTGGAAATAGAGCTGCAGAGAGACGGTTTGGACCTCCTCCCACCGAGTGTATCAGGTCAATGTTAACTAATTACTAAATAAAAATGTGTTCTGCACTATCTTTAAAATATTGATTTCTTAATTTGGGGTTGGAAAAATGGGGGTCGTCTTGTACATGGGGGCGTCTTATTGTCGGAAAAATACGGTATGTAGAATGGGTGGAGTGATTCGATTTTGTCACTGCCCGGAGTTGGTCTATGCCAAAATCAAACAAAGATCGATGCGTTGCTGCCAGATCTGAGCAATTTGCTACAGTTTCCTGTTCCCAGAGTAAATATTGACAGAGGAAAAACAATTGGAAAAATTAATTTTAAATATTTTAAAAGTCAAAATACATGTCCATGGATTCTGGATAAGAGTGGGCAGATTATTTCAAATTTGCACCATTATGAATTTACCATCCACTGTTATAAAGCCATTTAGATAGGCTTTGTTATTAGAACCCGAAAATAACCAAAATTTAAAAATGTAAACCTCTCTAAAAAAAGTCAGCCAAAACATTTTTGTTACTGTCATCATTATCACTGTGCAACTGAAACTGTAATTCAAACTCCTCTGTTCCTGGGCCAACATAGATTCCCATGTTGCCTTAGGCCAGCCTCACAAATGCTGTGCTCTGCCTTTATGAAATGTGGATGCTCATAATATGATTTAAAATCCTTGCAAGTGTTCATTAGTGTCAGTAAATTGTGTTGAGAGGTGCTCCAGTCCATAATTACAAGCTGGGAGTAAAAGCACTGAGACAAGAGGATCGGTGTCAGCGCCTCTCCCAGATAACTTCAGGGACTTTATCCCTCATTCTTACACCAAACATGGATAATGAACTCCAGCAAGAAGATTGAAATGTTTCTAAGCAAGATAATTTGCAGAGCCACAGAACCACGATAGCAATCCTCTCTTCAAGGTTTGTTAGCTTCAAGTCATTGCTTATACTGAACTGGCCAAAACCAACTTTTAAGATTGTTCAATTGATAATATAAATGTAAGCATATAGAGTCCAGCTAGGTCGCAGCAACTAGTCCACCATCGCTGATCTCAGAAATCTAAGCAGGGGCAATACCTGGCTGGGAAGCCATCAGGAAATACCCGTTCTGTGAGCCAGACTGGGAAGTAAAACAATAACAACAACAACCATAGAAGGCAATAGCAGACCACTTCCAGATTGCCAAGAACACTACATAGACGTGTCACTGAAGTCAATCTCAACTCAAAGAAGACTTTGCTTTTTTTCTTTCCAACTAAACAGAATACAGAATGTGGGAACAAATCATGTACAGAAGCTTGGTACCATGTCTCTCTGTTAGCAGGATAACTCTCCAAAAACTGAATAGAAAAGGACCAAATTTGGTGTTGGGGGAGAAACTGGGGAAAGAAAAATCTGCTTACAACATGGGCCAGATCTGCTTGGAGGCTGCAGGGGGAAAATCCCCAGTGCATCCCTTTGGGAAAGGCATTTAGGGCAGTGGCTTGGAAAGTTGGTGACTGTTCCTTTCTAAGCCCCTTTCTTTTTTCTGGTTACATGATCCAGAGTGGAGCTGTTATGAAGGTATTGGAAAAAATTCCACAGGCCATGCTCTGCCTGCTTTCCTTAACTTACCATTATTATTGTTTCCAACCCAACAGAACGTTGGAAGAAGATTATACAAAGGGGCCAGCACTCTGTTGATAGTCTGAAAACTGAACAGAACAGGACCAAATCTGTGGGTGGGGAGAAGCTGGCAACAGAAAGATTGAGTTCAAAGATTAGTCAGATCCCAGACACCCAATGGGAGAGGTGGTTGGGCTGCAGCTTAAAATGTTGCTGACTTTTCCCTTCTAAACTTCCCTTCCTCCTTCTTGATCATATGACATAGAGCAAAGTGTATGCAGCCTACCCCGTGCTTCCCAGTACACACACACACACAAATACACATAGATTCCCCATTGGGAGAGTAGAAATACACAGACACAACGCATTGCTTTGTTACAGAGAAGAAATACAAAAACCTCCAACGGCCACTCTTGATAAGCAGGTTGGGAAAAATTCCAAAAGCCACACTCTGCATGCTTTCTCTTGTTTGAGGAATATAAGGTATCACATTAATGAAATGTTTATGATAACTTTTAAGTTGTGCGTATATTATATTGTCAACTTTCAGTGGGATAGCCATGTTGGTTATCATGTAATAAAACCAGCAAAGCATCGTCTATACCTTAAAAACCAAGATGAGGAACCATGAGCCTCTGGGCCACATGTAAGTTTGTCTATAAATATGTGTGTCTCTCGATGCATTTCACTGTCCTATTGCAGGGTCAAATTTTTATTTCCAACCATTTTGGAGGTAAGAAATACATAGAATTACATGTATCCCTAAAAAAAGTTTAATAGAGTTAAAAGATAACTCTTCTGAACAAAATAAACATCCTAGTTCTATCATATTGCCTGTCGTACCTGTCAGCTCCCCCACTTAAAGCTGTGTTCACACAACAGGCTAACTATGATTTGCTAAGCCATAGTTGAACAGATCACAGTTGGCTGGATCGCATAATTCTTTAAGCTGTCAAGCAGCAAACCACATTTTGCATAGCATGCTATGTGGACCTGCTGAGTTTCTTTCTTAGACCATTGTCATGTTTCCCACCCAGCAGATTGATTATAGATTATCAGATTTTATTTACAGTGCAGCTGAGGCTACTTAGAATTTCTAGTCACAGATTACATATGAATTCCACATGGCAAAAAAATTACCTAAAATGACAAAAATAGAAAGATATAATGTTAATGATAATGATAAATCTACATGCAACTTTTGAAAACAATTTTATTTTCTTAGGAGAGGAACTGTGACAAAATATTCATAATACTGTATTATGTATTTAGGAAGGGCAGTGTGTACTTGGTAAAAAGGATTTCCTGAATCTAGCCCTTGGATCATAAATTGTCCATAATGTATCCAAATAGAATAGCTAACAATATGCTGTACTAGTGGAACATAAGAAAACATTGTGTAGAATGGTGGTCTTCTTGTTCCAAATGTTCACTGACCTCTTTCTAGGTACCCTATTCCAGTGTTTCTTAAAGTGTGGTCCTAGGACACCTGGGGGTCCCCCAAGACCCACTCAGGATTCAGCAAGATCAAAATTATTTGCCAGCCTATGCTGAAAAAAACACAATATAAAAATCGCGTCAAGCAATTGTAAGAAGTGGTAGCCGCAGCAAATGCGTCAATTTTTTATTTTTAATACAGGAAATATTGATAAATATAACCCATGCAAACAAAAACTCTCTTGGGCTCCTCCATAATTTTTAAAAGTGGGAAGGGGTCCTGAGAGAAAAAAGTTTAAGAAACAGTACTCTATCCTGCAAACTTTGTGTTTTTCCAGTCACTGCTGATCCTTTCTTCCAGTATATAGATAATGTCACACAAGGAATAGCTGGATCTGTGTTTAGAGAATGGGTTGATTACTTATTTATAACATGGAGGGTTAACATGGCTAACATCTTCCTCTCTCCAAAGGCTGCACAGGTTTCCAGGTTTGAGATCAGGAACTGCACGTGTGTGTGTTGTACTCCCATTCACACACACTTCATACTGTAACAGAATACCTGTCATATGTGCATGCACACACACATGCATGAAAACACACACTCTATTCTCACATAACACATGCTTTCTACTTAGGATCAGGTGGGGTTAAAACTTAACTGGTGTTTTCAGTTTGTTCTTATAGCAGGGTATGAGATAAACCTGATCACTAGATCAAATTTCTCAATTGGTGCAGAATTAACTGAGGGGGATATAGATGAATTTAATCTCATTTTTCAAAATTCTGTTTCAGATACTGTTCTCATCATTTCTGTGAAATCAGTACCTGTTGTACACAAAATAAACTCACATTCCAAAGATTTTTTAAAAATGTTTGTTTTTTTACTGCAGTCTCCTGTAAGTTCAGGAACTATAAAAGTTTGATGTTTAGTTTTTCAGTTTGGCAAGGGTTTTTTTTTTTAAACTTTCTAAAAATAATCAGTACAACATAATTTTGGGGAATTGTCATCACAGATGATGGCAGAGACATATGATCCTTGTTTTTCAACACAGAACAATTACATCTTCCAGTTGTTTCTTAACTTCTCAGGATCTAAGCATATTATTTAAAAAGTTGTATTTGTATAAAGGCAAGGCCCCTGATCTTTCCCATTTTCCTACAAGCAAGAGCACTCTAAATGAGTTTGGAAGAAGCCATGTTTTTTATTTATAATCTCTCATTGGATCAGAGTATTGCTGAAGCGGAAGTAATAAGCTGTGGGAAACCAGTCTTGTTTTAGTGGGGCTGACTAAAATCCCGCACTAATTGAATTGCAGTAGAATAAAATTTGCCATGGACCACCAGCTGTTCTCCCAGGCCAACAGCAGGCAGATAATTAATTCTGACTCTGGAAAGGAAATCTGTTTGAATGTGTGACTGAACAAACTGATTATTTTAAATTGTGTGAAAAAGCACAAATCTGTTGTCTCCAAAAATCCTTCTTTTGCAGTGTAGCATGAATATTGAGTTGTGTGCCCTAAGGTTTGATCATCTGCATCTTCCCTGGCCAAGATATTGCAGTTTGTGGAACTAAATGGCATCAAGACAATACCTAGTGTACTTGCCTACTCTGAACTAACAAGAATGGCCTTACTAGTATGAGTCAATTGTTATATTCTTTCCTTATTTTGGAACCCAGTTTCTGTTATCTTACCAACCTCTGTTTTGGATTAATCCCTCATCTGAGACATCTAATAATACTGAATTTATATACTGTTTTGTTTAAACTTCTGCTTAGCACATTATGTGCACTTAGCGATTGTATTTTATAAACCTAGCCTGTTGTGGTTTACTGAATAAACCAAGGCTTAGCCTGAAGTGTGATTTCATTTACTGATCAAGTTCTTTCTAAGAGTGCTTTTGAAGAGATGACTGTATTTAACGTTCAAACTCTGGAATTTTACACAGATCTCTGACAGTCTTACTAATATGAGCCTGCATTGGTCAGTTAAATGCTGATATGAAAAGAATTTTATTTACACTCAAGGATTTATTTAGAAAAAGGAGTGCAGGCCAGGGAACTTAAATGATCAGCTTCAAAGTGACTGCAGCAGTTCATAGTCTTCCTGGATGCTACTTGAAGACTGCTATTATCACTTAATGGGTATTAAAATTACTCATTTTTTAAATATTTTGTGACTCACATAACATATACCTTCTACTGTCTTAGCATTCTTTCTCAACCAAATGGCCTTCAAATATATTAGAATACGCACCACATTGTTCCCAGCTAGTATGACTAAGGAGCAAGGCTAGCTGATGGGAGTTTGTATTCCAGAGTTGGAGGAGGATGAATCCAAGTGATATAACTCTTATATTAAATAAAACAATGATTTGATCATTTGTTCAGCAGAAGATGCCACCATGCTTATACTGCTGGCAAAAAATCAGGAAGCTGGTAGCACCTTTTCCAACTAACAAATTTTACTAAAAGGTATAAGCTTTTGTGAACTGCAGCTCACTTCATGAGATGTATAGAGTGACTAGGGGAGCATTTCTCAATCTTGACAACTTTAAGATGGGTGGACTTCAACTTCCAGAATTCCTCAGCCAGCATTGCTGGCTGGGGAATTCTGGGAGTTGGAGTCCACCCATCTTAAAGTTACTAAGGTTGAGAAACACTGAGCTAGACTGATGGGAGGATTTAAATTGGGGTGAGGTGGGGGGAAAAGATAGATTGGGGATAGATCAGTCTAGCCGCTCTTTGCATCTGATGAAGTGAGCTGCTGTTCATGAAAGCTTGTGCCTTTTCATAAAATTTATTAGTCAAAAAGATGTCAGATTCTTGCTTTTTTGCCACTGTAGACTATCATGGATCTCCTCTTATGGCTTTGAAAGCTGTACCAGGGAATATGCAAAATAAATTATTTATATGAGCTGAAGCCCGACCACTAAAAATGTTGCTTTTAATATATAATTTCTTGCTGTTGTTTTCAGGCTAAACTTTAAAGAGCTTTTAATGGGATAGTCAAAATGTCTGAGGCCACAGTTTTCTTGCAGTGTTTTTATTCCTCTGCCTTCTAATTCCCCATTTTCACAGTCTTCCATTCACTGAGATAACATGCTAGTTCTACCCAAGTCTTCCTTGATAACAAAAATCTAAAATTAATTTTGGAAACACAGAGGAAGTAAAAATAACTGTATGGAGGAGGGGGGAGCCCATGAAATCCTAATTGCAGTTTGTGAGAGTCATTAAAGAATTGAAAAGTTGGTAACATTCACTTGAGAAGCTGATTCCTTCATGAAATAAATGAATATTTTAAAAGTCTTTTAAAAGATTAAAAATCTTTTTTTTTCTCAACATGGTGAAAATAATGAATTCTATATTAACCTCTAGGACACTTCAGAATTTGGGGTGGGGTGGGGTAAAATGCTCACATAGTAATGAAATGAAAAATAGAAAATCCATTCTAATTAGTAACAGCTACTACAGGCAAACCAGACAGAGCCCAGCTGAGGTCATGATCCACACTGTTCCATAAGTTTGTCACAGCTTGGCAGTTAACCAATGGAGTCACCAATGCCGTGAGTGCCTGGATCAATTACGACACTATAATTCTGATTTAAAAGCTGCTCAGTTTCCTCTAGGTCCAAGGCACATTCAGCTTTAAATGTATGGAACATGTCAGCTATGCTTTGCAAGGGACGTCATTGGGCAGGTTTACACAACCCACCACTCACGCATTGGCTTGGTGAGTTCTGGTTTAGCATGTGTATAAACTTATTTTGGTTATAACCCATAGTTTCATAGCAAAGTGTGTTGTGTGAATTCCGTCACTGACTTGATCGATCACCTATTCACAGGATGACATCACTAGGCTCATGCAGCAACCTCATAGCCTGAGGTTTCCATTAACCTGCACCCAAGAACAAATGAAAATAGCTGAACGTACAGTTCTGGGCCTATTTTGTTTTCACGTCTACTAAAAATGTAGTGGGAAAGTATAAATTGTGGGCTTGCATTTCCAAGTAAACCTCTATGTGATAGAAAAAATCTGCAGTTCTCTAAACTCTTCTTGGAATACCAAGTTTTAAATATGATCTCTTTGATCATTTAACCCTTATTTACTGGCTTCTGACAGTATTTCTTACACAGTTAATATTTCTTCACTGTCAGTGTTGAATTATGGGAGAAAGGTTGAAAGATCCCTGAATGAAATCTACAAGTCCAGATTCTAAACTATAGGAATCCATAGACACTTACAGCTGTCTGCTGATGCTACCTCCTCCCCATCACACCACAGCACAACACAATCTGCTTTGCTCTCCTTGCCTTTATAAGGTAAAACCGTGATTCTACCCCATAGAATCATGATTTTGCCAGATTTAGGATAACGAAGTAGTTTGTTGCAACCTAACATCATTGTGGTGAGGTAGAAGTCCACTCTGAACTTACTCCAATTCATTAAGGCATTAACTTTCACAAATGCTCATGCTATTATAAATATGTTCAAGCCTTCAGGTGCTACATGACCCTTTGTTATTTTTATTGCAACAGATTAATACAGGACTGCTGGAAACTATTCTAGCTCAGTTGGCGACTTATTTCTTTGTAAAATCGGCTTATCTAATCACTTCTTTTTGATGTATGCAAGAATCTCATTACAGAATTCAGCACAAGTTCTTTTTGTTCTTGTTGCTGTCCTTGGTATGAACTATTATTTTCCTCTTGCAATTTATAAGTAAAGTTGATGCTTTTTTGAGTGCTGTGCTATTTAATTCAGTAGGGCAGCCTAACTGTTAACTTAATTGAGAAAAGATCCTAGGTTCTTGAGAAGTTATGACTCTTTATGAGCCTCCATTTGTCAAAGCACTGTGACTAAATGTGAAGACAAACAGTCTTTACATACGTAATCAGTGTTGGTCTTTACATAATTGGATTACAGCTTCAGCAGTTGTCTGCAATTCCTATGTTTGCACACTTCTTCACAGACAATAACATTCTGTTGGATTATCGCTACAATGGCTATTTGGAGAAAGATGAATTTTTAAATCCAGATGCACCCAGAAATTAGGATGGTTTCCTCCATTATACATAATTTTAGCCAGAGGATTTTGCAACCTTAAAATAGCTGTCACTCTCCTTTTCTGATTATCTTTCCTTGTTCTTTCTGTTGATTCCAGGGGGGCAAACTTACAAATAGTATATAGGATGATCGCTAGAGAAGTCATGATCATTATACCTGAATCCCATCTATATCAGCCTCACTTCAGCTTTTGTGCCATAGGTTTTATGTATAGATTTTCCACGTGCTCATAAACCTTAATCATGCAGTATTTTTGATCAACAGAGAATCTGCATGCATATACCCAGGCATACATGCAGATAGAAATAGATAGAGACTTAGATGCCCCAATAGAAAAAGAGTAGACAGATGACCACTGAGTATGCTAATATTGGGGTTATGGGGTAACCAAGTGTCATCACTCTCTCTTGTGTTTAATTAATTTTGGAGGCCTCCACAGAAGGAAGTACACCATGTCTGCTAAACATGTCATTGAAATTAAGTGAGACTTAAGAAGTTTACCTATGGACAGATTACAGTCTAGGTTACCAGACCGAGGGCAATCTACAGAAAACAAGCACTGTGTGTACTTACTCAGAAACAACTCCTGAGATTTATTCCTAGGGAAATTAAAATAGGAGTGCAAGGGTAAGTTACCAACATTGAGTGCAAGCTCTATTGAAGCATGAAGACTCTGTTGTAATTATGTATATAACACACACATACACCCCATTTGAATTAAAGCTTGGGTATATACGGTTAAGTAATGCCCACAGGGTAGAATAATTCAAAGGTTATTTTAACATTATGCAATCCTGCCACTGCTATAATTAAGACTAAATTCTGAGTATAGATTTCAAACACTGGATTTCTGTATCAAGCAATTTATTTTAATAGTACACATTTTCTAGTTACATTTTCAAATTTTCTCTCTTCTGTGGTACAGGTAGTCCTTGACTTATGACCACAATTGGGACTGGAATTTCCATCGCTAAGCAATGCAGTTGTAAATTGAGAGGTCATGTGACTGCATCGCTTAGGAACAGCAATCCCAGTTGCTGTCGTTAACCAAGAATCACGTGTCATTAAACGAGTACCCACCCCAATCCAAGCCATTCCGGCCTTGATCCCTCCCAGCCCCGAGCCTCAGTAAGGTAAAGGACTGCCTCCAATTTCCCCCCACCAGCTTCTCTCTCCATCGCTGCCCTTTGGGCCGCCCTGCACCCTGCCTTGCGGGGCGGCAAGCAGCCCCAGAACTGTGTGGCACACATGCGTCACACCCCGAGAAGCTGCAGCTGACCCCACCCAGTCCCAGCCACAGCCACCCTTGCCACCCCACACTCCAAGACACTTGCTGCCCTGCTGACTTTAATTGTCTGCGGTTGTAAGTGCAGGCGGGCCGCCAGGTGCCCAAATGTTGATCTTGTGACTGCGGGGGCACTGCAACAGCTGTAACTTCAGGCACTGGTCGTAAGTCACTTTTTTCAGTGTGTTCATAACTTCGAACAGTCGCTGAATGGTCATAAGTTGAGGACTACCTGTATTTAAGGTTCACGTTCAATATATTTATAATTGTTCACCTTTGATCCTCTCCAGTAATCTGTTCACTTAATTTGTTTACTAATTTAAATTTTAGTAATTTATAGATTTATAGATTGGTAACCCATCAAAAAGACTTCCAATATATACAAATCTTCTCCTTTGAAACGACACAAATGAGATAATCTTGTATCTCCTTTATCCCCCTTTTAAGCAGCAACAGAGAGTCATCTTTTCACATGTACCTTTTTTCAATCTAAATCTGCTTCTTCCTCCCCCATTTGAAGCTGTTATTATGTCTACAGCACACAAAAAAGTGTTTTTACCTCGAGGACAGGATTTAAAACATTTTGGGAAGTATGTATCATATAAATACGAAAAATTGTATTTATGTATCATAAATACGGAGGTATGTATCATAAAAGGAAGTATGTATCATATAAATACGAAAAATTACACACTTCCCGTGCATTGTCATATGTAACTTCATCCTAAAATTTACTTCATCCTGCTATGACCATCAAAAAGACCGTTTATCATTATTTTCTTAAGCATTTCTTAAGCAGTTGCCCTAGGCCCTTCCAGGTGAAATCAAAGATGTTTGCTTTTTCTCTGTTGCTGTCATTTTTGGTTAATTGCTGTTTTTAATTTGTTTTAAATCTTATATGGCACCCAGAATTGAGCAGCCTTATAAAGAGAATAAATAAATAAATAAACAACTATTATATAGCTGCATGATTTTCATCAGGAATAATGAGTGGTTCTTCCAGTGAGGATTCATGGCAAACTAGACGTCTCTGAAGGAGTGGAGATGGCATTGTCGTGAGATTGGTGGTCAGAAGGTGAATTCCGGTCAGCAAAATCTCTCCGGAAAAAGGAGAGATCATGAGATTGCCCACTGGTACTCCAGACAGCTGCTCCTCATAAATAAACTGCAGGAACTGATGCTTCTGCAATCATCTCATGAGCTGAGCGGCTAGGAGTCAAGGGACTTCCACCAAGCTCACAGCCACAATGTGGCCTATATTACGGACACAAAGTTCTGCCGAGCCTCATTTCTTAATCACTTTTGGAAATTGTTTCTTAACTGCTTTTCAACTATTAAGAACCTTTCAATCAACAAGTGTGCACTGGGTGAGCTTCCTTTAAACCTTAGCAAAAGAAGTTTTAAAGATAGTTTAAGGACTTTTAAAAAAAAATCTTTTTTTTTTGGAATAAAAAGCAAAAGGGTAATTAGAATGTTGATTTTGGAAAGTTGTAAATGGACTAAGGGTCCAGATGGATTTGAAATAAGATTTTGAAATTAATTATAAGAACCCTTCCTGTGGGAAAATGCTGTTGTTCTGAATTCTTAAAACATGATAAAATGGGAATTTGAATGTTGGACACTAGAGGGAACCAGAAGGAACTACAGATTACAATTAAAGGAGAAGACCATTTAAATTTGACTTGCTAATACAGAATGGAGCAAAATATTTTAACATTGGACATATTGAAGGATATTTTTCAACAATGGACCCAGAAGATAATAAACTGTGTTCAGATGTTAAGGAAGAGGAACAAGTTTTACCCGATAAGACAGGGACCAATCTGAAAAATGACAAGCTATAAGAATGATACGGAAAAAGATGTTACACTGGATATACAAATGAAACCAGCTGATGTTTTAATAATTAAAAGGGATATACAAATGGCAAACCAGAAGAACAACTTGGATAACTTTCTTATATTGGATTTACAAAAAGACCTGTTAAACCTCTGAAGGATTTTGTGAAAAGCAATAAAGAAAAAATGAAAAGAAAACAAGCACTAGGACATGATTTGAAGGGGTTAAAGATTAAGATTGTTAAAAGAAAAAGGAAGGAATATAAAGTTGGTTTATTTGATCAAGGTTAAAATAGATATGTTATTATTTCTGGTAACTCTTAATGGACTTTTGCTGACCAGGACTGAAACAATGAGGCTTTAAGGATTTGTTTATAGATAAGGGATGAGATACGGGAAGAAGAGATGTTTTATTGTATTTTCAGAGAAGGTGATAAGTTGTTAAAATTGTTTATTCTTGTTGTGACCAAGGGGGAAGTCACTTCTTTATATATTTCTTTTCTTCTTCTGCTATATTCTTATTTTTTCTTTCTTTTTTTTTTTCCTATTTTTCTTTTTTTTCCCCTGCACTTTCTTTTCTTTTTACTCTTTTATTTTTTGTAGTTTGTATTAGTTTTTATCTGTTTAACTGTGATTTTAATAAAATTATTATTAAAAAAGGAATAAACGAGTGGCCCATGTGGAATTCACACTTGCAGTCAGACTTTATATTATCAAAATAATATCAAAGCAGAGCACAGTCAGATTAAATGTTTTCCCCCATTATCAGTGTAGAGACCCACCTCCTTGCTGAATCATAGAAAAATTATTAGAAAGAAAATCAGAAAGTGTCTGTGATAATTTTTCTTGGAAAAGAATCGCTTTTGGTTTTAGACAGCTGCCAGAGAGACTGACAGGCTAGGTGAATTAGGCCTGTCCTGTGAGGCAGTATGGTATTAGCGGAGTGGATTGACTTCACAAAAGAAGGAACAAGTACTATCAACTGTTATAACACAACAACCCAGTGCAAACTTCCTATATGGCCAAATAGGATACTGCATTCTTAAATGTTTTACACCTACCACACAATTATCTACAATGACATGAACTTTGGCTATCTACTATTGTATGTAGCAGCAAGTTATCTGTAATTGTGGAACTCTCTTGTGGTATCTCAGAATATTAATGACAGGGTCACCCAGCATGCCATTCTGCACACAGCCATTGCTGTGATCGCATTTTGGATTCAGATGATACACATTTCATATTGAAATTGAATTAATCTAGGTGATAACTGTGCACCATCAGAAGAGTTGAAGAGCCAGGTTGGGAACAGATCATCCTGGAGAAAATCTGTCTTTGTGGTCTCTAAGAGTCGACACTGACTTGATGGCGCATAATCAATCAGTCAATCAATCACCACCTGATTGTATGAACAAACAGCTTTCATGCATCTAAAAGTTTATGTTGCACGTAATCATTTCTGAGAAGCTTTTTGAGTATCTCTGAAGCATTTTAATTTACATTTTTCTTTATAGGAAATTAACTTAAGTGGCAAAGTAAAAAACAAATGAGGGCCTCCTAATTGCTAGCCCAGCTCACCCAAGTACAGAACAAAACAAGGTGTTCAAGCTTCCATTGATGGCAGAACTGCAGAGCTAATAAAAGTCCACCATTTTTCCAAAGGCACTCAGCATCAGCTGGTCACCACATTCAGCATAAAATGGTAATTCTTCAGATCCTCACATTATGCAGTCAGGTAAAGTGCAGCAAGATGTTGCAGAATTCATCCACTTTCTTCAGTGCTCTCTTAATTGATACCATTCTTTGCGACTCTTCTGTTGCTATTAATTTGTTTGTATTTGTCTGTTTTGGCAGTGTTACTACTAACTTCTTTTGTGGCTTTTTTCTTGTCCCATTTAGCCTGTTTGAAAAGGAGTTTACAAAATATAATTTATGCTTAGAACATATTCTGTAGGAGTAAATCTCTTAAACAGGGAAACAAGACTGGAGAACAGTTAAAAAACAAGAGACTGATTAAATAGTATTCCAACAGCACAAGAACTTGATCAATCCCTAAGTTCTAGTCTTAAAATAGTTACCATAACCTATTAATATAATTATTTTAATTCAAAATTTACAAAAATCAAAGCAAAAACAAAAGGAGAATTCTCCCAATGGACATGGGAGAATTAAAGTAATGAAAGATCTGGAGCTCCTTAGTTCAGAAAAGAATCATAGAATGTAAGAGTTACCAGGGACCTTGAAGATCAACTGGTCTAGCCCAGTGCAGTAGAACTATATCATCCCTGATGGATGACCATCTGGCCTTTCTTTAACCATCTCCAGTGAATGCCAGTCACTTCCTCCCAAGGCAGTTTGGTCCATTGTTGGACAACTGTTACTGTTAGAAAATGTTGCTTGATGTCTGAGATCTACTTCCTGGCTATTTAAACCCATTATTTCTTGCCCTGCCTTCTTGAACAGCTCTGAAGAATTCCTCCGTTTTCTATATGACAACCCTTCAGACAGTATCATGTCTTCCCACAGTCTTCTGTTCTCCAGATTAAATATACTCAATGCCTTCAACTATTCCTCATATGTTTTGCTTTCCATTCTTCTTAACATCTTGGTTGCTCTCTAGATACAGTAAGTATCTATACAAGATGATAAAAGGGCAATAAATACCTTATATAGGGAAATAGTTTATGGAGAGAATATTGCAGGAATGAAAACAACATTCTTCCCCACCCCTTCATTCTGTAGTATCAAAGATCTATATTGCATAATACCATTCTTAGAGAATTAAATGGTTCAGCATCTCATCACATTTAGAATCACACTATATCCCAGATCTGCCTGAAAACATTGTGTCAGAAAACTTTGTTGTTTAGTCCTCTGAAGACAAAACCACAGTTTTTATAGGAATTAATGCTAAGTGAACCTGTCTATCCCAACTTCCCTATAATGGTGGGGAAAAATAACCCTTACTTTGTAAGATGATCTGAACAGGATAATTGTGCCAGCGGAGAGGGGGGAAAATGCCTAGCTGAATACATTTTTCCCTCTTAACCAGAGAAATACTGTAGAGCTTGAGAAAGTCAGATAGTGAATTGCATTTGATAAAGGCCCTTCTGCAGGATTGCTTTGCACCATCTGAGGATTGTCTCTGGTCTTATGCCATCATCCATTTTAGGGAGCTATTTATTTTTTTGCTCTGGTCCAATTTATTGGCAACTGCAATGAAGCTGGTGTTTTTTTGTAAGTAACTGTAGCTCTGGGGACCTTGTTGGTGGACTATTTTCGCATTGGCAGAAAATTTTGCTTCATTCTGCCTCCCGGCTCCTGGACTCAAGCCAGCCACCATTCTCTTCTCATCTTCTACTCCCTGCTCTTAGAAGGTTCAAGATCCTGCTCCTGGACCTTGTGTTTTCCCGTATACGTTGTGCAGAACTTGCCTCCCCTACTCCCTCAATCCAGTTGCTATAGCAACATGAAACCACATTAGAAAGTATCTAATGGCAAAATAGTTTTACCTTTAGCGTTTGCAAGGGTATTTAAATGCAGTAGTGGAATAGCAGTGATGTGGCCAGGAAGCCTTTGGGTTTTGTTTATATTCTGTACAATTAATATTTCACCACATAACCAGAACGTAATTCTACACTCACCTCTGAAGTTCTAAAGGTATTTTGTTGCTTTGGGGCTGCATTTCCAGTGGTGTGAGTTGCTAGTTTTGTACACTGTGTAGCACAATGAGCTCTTTTTTCGGGGATAGCCATGCCAGTTGAAACTGCGGACTTTGCCATGCAGGTCTGGGTTGATTTGCTATCCTCCAAAATTCCTGAAAACACAACATTGCATAGTGAAAGCCAAAATATTTAATGCTACTTTACATATTTTTCAGCTGAAAAGGAGGTTGACAAAACTATTCCGTTTCATAGAATTATTTTTTTTGTCTGGGATAACATTAACCTAAGATTCATGGGCATTACGTTTACATATTTTTGTATCTCTCCTCCCCTCCTGTGCAGACATCAAGCGCCTGCATAGATGTTTGCATACTGAGTCACAGCAAATGATAAGAAATGACATAGCCACCTGGGATCCTGAAATTCTAAGGTGCTTGTAAAAAACTTGTGATCCTAAGGTGGTGAGCTCCTCCACACAGCAACAGCAATATGCTACCTTTTGTCCTTGAAGCAGAAGGATTGTGTGCTGGTAGAAAACCTCTGCCCACAGGTACCTTTTACAAGGCCACAGAAGTGAGGGCAGTTGTCTTGCTCCCTACACACCATTCACTGCAGGGTAGTGTCAGTCTCTGAGAGGACACACCGAGGCCATTCTGTATTCCTTGAAAACGGGAACAGTTGTTGCAAGAGGCAGTGACCCTTTCAATGTGCAGTACATGCAGAGCATGCTGCAACGCAGCTGAAGGGCTTGGAAAGAATACAGGCAAAACAATATCCTTATTTAAATGAAAACAATCTGTTTAGCAAAAATGAAAGTCAAAACAAAAGACTAACTTGTCCCTGTGCATAAGGAGAAAGAGAGGATCCTTTTGTAGTGCACCAGATTTATCTGCTTGGCTAACAGAAAGTCAAGGTCAGCAACTTGCAGTCAAGTAGGTATTGATCAAATGACTTTGACATTAACATGGACAAAACCATGTGGGAACTGGAGAAAAAATGAGCAGACATAGTTGCAATAATGTTTTCTTATGAAATACTTGATCAGGAGGGCAGAGAACAATGAAACACAGTCCAATGACAGCCAGAATATGGAGATAACCAGGAGATAAATAAAGCCAAACCATCATGTTTGAGAGTTTCAAGGAAAGTCAAAAGATAGTGAAAACCAGAGTTTCTGGATCAAAATCTGCTACAGCTACATACACAAGAAAATGATTCCATCTCATGGCAAGAACACATCATTGATTTGTCTTTGCATAGAATCTGAGTTCAAGCTCACTTTGCCATCAGTTTGAAAGGAATGAGGTCCTCATAGAAGACAGCGGTGAAAGAAACAAGATCTGGGTGCAACAGAAGATGAATATTGGTCCTACTGACCAACTACAGCAAAGTTCAAACAACATAGTGGTGGTGAGTGATTAAAGTTTGGCCAACTCTATGTAGATGTTGCGGTCACTGGGTTGACAGGAAAGGTGTACTGGAGTGGTCCCATCCAGGCAAAAAGAAATGCATTTCCCAGGTACCACACTCTAATTCCCTTCTACCACCACAAGTCCTGACAGGTCCTGTCCCCTGACAGTCCTGGATCAAAACATCCCTGAACTAGGCACACCAACAGCATAAAATAAGGAGCATGTCAGGACTGCCTCCAAAGAACCTCTGATGAGGAGGAGGAGTTGGTGCCTCTTCACAGCCAAATCACAGCCAAGTCTCACAGGAGAGATGAAGAGCTGGTGGCAAACTCTTCTCCAGAAGTAGCAATAACTAGAGATGAGGTGATACTAGAACCCACATCTCTGGTCCTAGAGACTAGAAACAATTCCGGCTGCAAGAGCCGGAATGCAGTGAGCTGGCTAAGAGCTGGTTGGAGCACTTAGGAATGCTCTGGCTGATTAATTAAGTAGCACCCAAAGAGAGATGCCCTACATAAGCAAACTGAAGCAAGCACACTATCTATCTCATTGTTGTTTATAATTGTTGGCCTCCCGGAGTAAACCAGATAGGAATCACAACCAGATGAGCTACTTCTACTTTATTGTAAAGCTACATTGATAGAATCTTCCAAGTCTGAAAGTACAATCCTCCCATCTCCTTTACAGCCCAAGAAACTAGGGAGGGTCCCTTCTGAGCCTCTTGCCCCACCCACTATCCAGCTGCAGGCTATGCTGACTCTTATCTGACTGTTCCCTTGGCAGTGTCTCTTTGCCCAGTCTCCCAAAGTCTTTCCCACAAACCATTACAGCAATTGAGAACCTTGCTCAGCGGATCTTGAATTTTCATCATGTGATTCCTGAACTATGTGCCTTCAACTTTTGTTCCATCTTAGCACCACCTCTTCTCCCCTGCCCTTGGACCCCGATCACTACCCTGAGAATTCTGAACTGACCAGGCTAAGGACACCAACTACATTTCCAGTAAGCTGTTTTTGTTCCCCACCTCTTCCTTTTGGTTCAACTCCAGACCAGCTCCAACTATCACAGGGGTTGATAGCTCTTGTGACTATAAAACACAAAGGGGATTTCATGGCCAAATAGACCAACACTTTAGCAAGAAAGACAAAAATAAAATGCTGTGGAAAGACTCAGAGAAACATATTACCACACTGACAGAAAAATGTTCTGGGGGTTAGCAAGAGCCATTTCTAGAGTCTGCATGGTGCTCAAAGGACAGGGCTCCTGACAATACTCTAAGGCAGCGTTTCTCAACCTCGGCAACTTTAAGATGGGTGGACTTCAACTCCCAGAATCCCAGCCAGCCATGCTGGGGAATTCTGGGAGTTGAAGTCCACACATCCTAAAGTTGCCAAGGCTGGGAAACGCTGCTCTAAGGTCTAGAAAGTTATGGGTAGAGCTCCATACATATCTAAGAATCACAGTGACCACAATGAAAAATTTAGAGCAATTTTGAGAGCAGTTCATGCTGAGTTCTGTGATCAAGGGAACAGGATTGCTACAGAAATATTATTTATGATTGTATGAGGGTGCACCATACAAACCATTAGGCTGGTTTTTTGTTTGGTTACTCAATTTGATACAGATTTTCACTTGAACAGCATGGCAGCCTTGTGCACTAAATTGCTAAAAGAAATATTAACGCAGGATAATAAATGCAGAGAGAAGTCTTTTATGAAAAAATACATATCCCTGTTACATTACTGGAACCATTAAAATGATGATATGTGTGTTATTCTACCTATGTATCCATTCCTTAAATTAAAGCAGTGTTGTCCAAACTTGGCCACTTTAAGATGAGTGGACTTCAACTCCCAGAATTCCCCAGCCAGCCATGGGAATGCTGGCTGGGGAATTCTGGGAGTTGAAGTCCACTCATCTTAAAGTGGCCAAGTTTGGACAACACTGAATTAAAGCAACTATGTCTGGGCCACAAAATTCCAAAGGCCACTGTATGGCCCAAAGAGACCAAACTCTGCTGCCACCTAATGGTCCTCTGGATTACATGGAAGGGTTCCCATTTTCTCAAGAAAGCAGATTTGCAGCCTGGGAGTGGTCAGAGAGGGTCAAATTGACCCTTTAGGCATGAGAAGTCCTTCCATACACAATTTATCTTGTGGTGATTGCATTTGTTTCTTTCTCTGCTTTGTCTTTTTTCTTTTTTGTTATTTTAAATATCTTTTCTTTTTCTCTCTTTTCTGTTTTATTCAATAAAGCAAAAAAGGACACAATTGCTAGCTGTGGAGAGGAATGAAAGAGCTCAATAACCCAGATTTGGCCATTATTGTTCATTTTTCTCATTTTTATTGGATTTGCCAATTGTTTTGGGATGTTTTCTAATGAGAAGGCTGGACAAAGAAAGATTACATAGCAATAGGATGCTATGACACAGCAGCATGCAAAGCCCTATTGCAGTGTTGTCCAAACTTGGCCACTTTAAGATGAGTGGACTTCAACTCCCAGAATTCCCCAGCCAGCATGGCTGGCTGGGGAATTCTGGGAGTTGAAGTCCACTCATCTTAAAGTGGCCAAGTTTGGACAACACTGCCCTATTGCATCATAATACTGTGCTTCAAACGTGACTGTATACAATATGAGTTTCCACTCCTGTCCTGCATAAACCTTCTGAGGTAATTAAACAAACAGATCCCTTAGCTGTGATGTTTTTTGGAAGAAAACAGGAAGAATACAAAATAATGACTTCCTTCAGGGATGTTTTTATTATTTATGAAGTGTCTCCAAATGGAAGGAGGGAAACTGAGCTGTTACAGATGACAACACTAGGCTTCAGGAGAGTTGAGGGAACGGTTAAAAACATGGCTGCTTAAGCAACATCTTTTACCTGATGGGACTACTGCAAGGCACGCATCTTTAGATGCCTAAAGAGAGAGCCTCATCTAGCTCTGTGGGCTGCAGCTGGGAACAGCTCAGAGCTCCAGTTGTGGATCCCACTTTTGGCCTCAAGCACGTTCATGCTAAAGTGCCTGGTGGGGGCTCAGCTGAGTTAGGAGTGGTTTCTGGACAGTGATTAATCACTTAATAAAGCTGTAAACAGCCAGGGCCCAGTAGCAGAGAGATCATAATTTTATTGCCCCCATTACTTATGTTCATAACAAAAAATAACCAGCCCCTGCAATCATTTGCCGTGGTGGCGCTTCAGTTACAAACAGCTTCCCCAAAGAGGCTACAAAGCAGATCAAAGTTTATATTTACAAAGCATATTCAGCCATTAAGGGGGAAATGGCTGTCTTTGTAGAGTTTGTCCGTTGCCCACAGATCCCCAGGTACAACCCGGTTACTTGCCATAAGTCAACAGAAATACACTTCAGACAGGAATACAGATAAAGAATCATATGCTACAAAGCAAATAGGCTGGAAGCAACAAAGCGCTTAGTACAAACTAGAACTAGCAGGTACTCCAGAACAAAAACATAGCAAATGAAAAGCAAAGGAGACATGATTGCTAGCACTGTTTGGGAGATGACAGGGCTAAAATGCATTATTACAATGACGGGGGATAAATCAGCTTGTTATCATGTGGTTTTATTGCAGCCAAAAGATGCAGTCTACAGTCTTATGTCATTTACCTAACCTAATTTATAGCCCTGTTTTAATCTAAACCCAACAGGAAGCCTCATGGCAAATTATCAGCACCCACCACAGGCCATTTGTTACTGGTACCCATTTCATTTTCCATCTGAAAATAGCTTAGAAAATATAAGCCACCTGAATAATTTGCTCTGAGTGGAAAGTTCTCAGAAACATAGGGGAGCAGCCTTTGAAATGACTCCCGGGGGACAGCTAAGAGGAAAGATCCAATTTACAATAAATAATCCCAAGGTCATGAGACAGAGGGAGAGAGAAAAATCAAGATGGATTAGAATCAGGGATCTGCATTCTTCATGGAATTCAAAACATATTTAGAACTGTATAAAAATACTCTAGGTGCCATCAAAAATTAATTACAGTAAGAAGCACTGCCAGTAATAAATATTTAGTGTGCTTTTCTTTTTTCTGCATGTTTAGACAATTCTCATGTCTTTAACATGTACTGTCTTGCTTGCTCGTCTCTAGCCCTTTCTCAGCTGACTTTTCTCCCCAACCGCATCCTAGTGAAAACCTGCATTGCTTTGTCCAGCTAATTCCCCTTTTCTGTGATTTCTCTCCTCTTCTCTGGTGGATGAATATGTTGCATAGTGAGGACAGACCTAGTATGTCTCTATCTTCTTTTTTTTTAGACTGCGAGTGGCTTAGAGTCACTGTGCAGAAAAAGGGATAGTGGAAGGTGGAAGTCAGAGTTTCACTAGGTATTCCAACTGTTGTAAGAGGAAATGGGGGCTGGACTATGCTATCATTGGATGGATATAAAGCTGGTTGAATAATCATACCCAACAAGGGTACATCAACAGCTCTGTGTCAGGTTGGAAGGAATTGTCAAATGGCATACCACAGGGCTCCATTTTAGGCACTGTGCTGTTCAACATATTTATAAAGGACTTAGATGAGGGGTTAGAAAATATTATCAAATCTGCAGATGACACAAGGACAGGGGGACAGTATATTGACAAGCTAGGACAATGGGCAGAAACCAATAAGATGAATTTCAACCAAGATAAATGTACCTACCTTTGGGTAGAAAAAAATCAAAGGCATGAGTATAGGATGGGGGGAACCATGCTGGGTACCTGTAAAAAGGATCTAAGTATCTTGGTGGATGACAAACTGTTAGCCAACAGTGATGCAACAGCAAAAAAGGAAAGTGCAATCTTAGGCTGCATCAACAGAAGTGTCAAGATCAAGAAAAATCATTGTTCCTTTCTACCCTGCATCTAAAATATTGCTCAGACCTCACCTATAATATTGTGTCCACTTCTGTGCACCAAATTTTAGGAAGGATGTTGATAAACTGGAGGGTGTCCAGAGAAGAACAACCTGGAAGGAAAAATTCATGAGGAATAGTTGAAGGAGTTGGATATACTTAGCCTGGAGAAGACTGTGGGGAGACATGATAGCTCTCTTCAAGAAAATAGGGCAGAATTCTTCAGAGGTGTTCCAGAAAAGAAACAAATGTTTTAAATTACAAGGAAGCAAATTTCAGTTGGGTATCAGGAAAACATTTCTAAGGGTAAGAGCTGTTCTCCCAAGAAACTTCCTTGCAAGAGGGTGGACTCTCCTTTGCTGGAGTTTAAACAGAGGCTGGATTGGGCAGTAGATTCCTGCACTAGGCACAGGATTAGATTGTGGGTAACAATGCCAGGCCCCCAAAGTCATGTAATGCTCAGTATATTCTGTTATTCACCGGTTCAAATTGCTTTGGGTAATTTTGAGATGGAGAGTAAGATCAGTGGAGTATCTAAGATAGAAAGCAAGCCAATAATATGTATTTTCAATTATCATCCTATACACTGTTAAATATGTACATTACTCACAGCCAAGTGGTAATATTTCTAGATAACTCAGCAGATTGCTATCAACCAGAGGAAAAGCAATGCTGGTCAGGATGATTACACTATAAATGTTTGCAGTCTTCTATTATAATGATTTCATCTACCCCTTTTGTGCATTTTTCATTTGCTTGTATCAGGCTAAGTTAAAGATAACCATCAGCTCAAGTCCTGTGTACAGAACAAAAGCTGTTGATAAAGGTTATATATCGCTGGCGATGTTTGTTTTGTTTCTTGGTTCTATAGAGCCTTCTGGAGAAATTAAAGGCAATATTACTTTTTGCCGGGTGATGACAGGAGTTACAAAAGTAGACAGGAGATGTTATTGATTGTTCAGGATATTCAGACAGTCCTTTATATTCTGCCCTCTGGAACAAGAAAAGTGTTTTTCCAAGCCAGGCAGAACACTACTTTAGTCTAGTGTGACAACCAGGGAATGGTGAAGAAAGAACATTATTTGGTATATACAGCAATACTGTGCATCGTTATGACAAACTCACAAAAGACTAATATTTCCACAAACAGAAAAAAAAATTCCAGGCTATATTGCTATTTTCTGTTCCTTTACCAAAAAAAAAAAAAAACCTGAAGGGTTTTTACATTTAATTTAATCTTGTAAATTAACTTCAATTCTACTTTTCTTATTTGTATTAAATTTCTGAACACCCATTTAGATATTCATGCATGAGGATCAATATGCAGATCTTTAGTGGAAGGCTATACAGACTGAGATTATCCTTTGAAAGGATCATATAAAAATGTTTCCTATGAAGGACCTCTTTTCTTACTAGGGCAGATTTGTATTTTTCTCCAGCCTATCTGCAGTAGAGGAAAAAATACAATCCTACCTCTGGTGTTAAAAGCTAAAGCAAGAAAACAGGATACTTCAAACAAGCCTTACGAAGAAAGCCTTGTGGGCTAAGCTAAATGAATAAAGCATTCTTCAAGCATGTCAAAAGATAATATAAAACATTCTTCCAATACGTCAGATCTGATGGCAACTCAGCAGTAACCCTCAACGCATAGCAAGAAACAACAATCAGGGAACAAAGAAAAGGAAGCCAAAAGAAGTATCTAAAGATGTTCAGATGTGTTCATCTGGTTCTCTTTTGTACACGAGATACGGATTTTCACATACACAATTTGCAAGGAAGCAACTTCAGACTCTGCTTACATGGAGACTTTTGGTCACAAGACATTCAAATGTGGAAACTCAGCCAGACTATCTTGTGCTGCACAATTCAGTGACATAGTTTTTGGCACAGAGTGAAAAATCTGTATCAGGATTCATAAGGCATGATACATCATGGCACTTTCAAGCTGCCATTTCAGCTTCTTAAAGGAGTCACCTAACACACTTCCAAAACTCAAGAGACTTTCAGAACCTAAGTGACATTTTTGGAACCCAGTCCAAGATTCCAACCTAAAATATTTTACCTTAAAATATTATGAACACTTGATTTCCTGGATAGTTTTTTTAAGCATTGTTATGGCACACTTATTATTTTAAACAAATTATTAATCTTTTTTTTGTGATCCTTGTTCCCATGGTTCACATACACTTTGTTAATCAATGCATTTTTGCCACTCCATATTTCACGTCCTATGAAAACATTAACATTTTCTACGTTACACAGCTGCCTTGATAACATACATATTCATATTCTTTACTATCTTACAATCATTTCCTTGTATCCTTATATAACCAATAAGAATGACAATTCTTTAAAATTATGAAAACTGGGCATCTCGGGGTTCCAGAAAATTGTTATTTGGCATAGGACTACATAGAGTTTATGTTCTTTAGTGAAGAGTTTAACAATGTTCAAAATTATGCTTTAAAAATCTTATGCAGGCTCATTCTGGAGGCCAGTCTACCTGTTGCATATTACTGAAATATAAATGTGGGAAATTGTCCTTGCACTAAGAAAGTTTTAATAATATTGTATAGTGTATGGTGGATTTCAGCTAGAAGTTCCTACCAGTAGCATCTGCTGGTACAGCTGTGCTGATCATGAAACCATCAGGGTCAAGTTTGCATACTTCGAACTCAGTTTAGTATTTCCTCTTAGCTACAACTAAGCACAAACATCTCCTTTACAGAGTACCAGTTATTCAGACCACCACTGGCACTCATCTGAAAGTGGACTGAGAAGAATCGCTGGTTATGTTAGTGGAGGAGAAGAGCTGATAGGATCTTGCTTACAACTTGCATCTTCAGGGCTTCAAACAGATTAACGACTTTATTCCCAATTCTCAAGGTTCTCATTGGCAGCGACAAACACATATAAACATAAAAGTTAGATATACATGCTGTTTCCAAGCCATTTAATGTATCATAAAGTGCACTGTGGCTGCGTTTACACCACATGCTGATTTGCAATCGAGCCAACCACATTTTAGCCTAGAATGAAATCCAGCTGGCAAACTTGCAGTGAGCTTATAGTTGTATCACAAGAAGCCAGAAAATTGCACTGAGTAAATTATGGCTAAATTAAACCCAGGCAAGCCTGCACGGTCAAGGTAGGCTGCCACAAGTTCTCACCCTTCTTCCTGGAAGAGAAGGACCTGCTGGCGTGAGAGGGCAGAGAAAGCAAAGGGTCCCAGAGCCAGAGAGGGAAACTGAGATTTCTTGTCTGAACTGCCACAGAGGCAGCAGAGCCGGGCCTTTCGTTAAGGAAACAACGGGAACGTGCCGAGGCAACGCCAGCATTTCCCTGGGAAGACGCAAAGCAGGGCGGCTGTTTCCGCAGCCTGCTCCCGGCTCCTTCCACGAGGAGCCGATGCCCTGGCCTGCCGGGGAGAAAACTCCGCTCCGAGGCTCAGACGAGGGCGGGAAATGCGCCGCCGCCGCCGGCGGGGAAAGGCGGCGGGGCGTGCTGCTCCGCTCCGCGGCCAGCCGCAGTGGCGGCGGAAGGGCGGCCCTCCACCCCGCGCTTCCCCGACTCACCGGGGCGCCTCTGGCCGGCCTCGGCGTCGCCGCTCTCCGGGCCGGCGGCAGCGGGCAGCGGCTGCTGCGGGGGCTCGGCGTCCGTGTTGGTCAGCCAAGTGGACTCGGTCTCCCTCGTCCAGCTCTCGTAGTAGCGCGGCTCGATGGCATCGGCGCGGCTCCCGCCGCAGCCCATCCCGGCCCCGGGATCAGCGCCGCCGCCGCCGCCGCCGCCGCCGCCCCCTTTCTGCGCTGCCCGCCGGCCCCGGCCAGGCTCGGCGAAGGGCGCTCGCCTTCGCCTCCCGCCGATCTCTCGCCCTGCCGCCGGTGCCCCCGAGGTCTCCGCCCGGCCACCCGCCCTCCCGCCTGCCTGCCTGCCTGCCTGCCTGCCTGCCTGCCTGCCTTGCGCCCCTCGCTCGCTCGCTCTGTGCCCTCCCCTCCGCTCGCGGACTTCACTCGGGCCGCCTTCCCTGCTCTGCTGTCTGGCGAAGGCTGGAGAATCGCCGCCTTAGCGATGGGTCGAGGAACCCCCGCTACTCCGGGGGAAGGGCTGCTGATGCTGCGCGGAGTGCTATTCCTTCTTCTCCTTCTCCTGCTCTAATATTCAACAGTTCGATGTTAACACGTTCTGCTCGGCAGTTTCTTAGCCTCGAATTAGAGGATTAAAATGAACAGTCCGTGCAAATTGGCGGGGGGTGGGGGGGGAGAAATCTGCAAGTCCGTGGCTAATTGCCCAGCCTTTCTTCGTTCATTCAAATCCAGAAAGAACGGATTTTTATTCAAGAGGGGCTTCAGTAAGGTACAGCCTTATACCTGGGATTTTAAAACAACGATTAGTTGAACGATGGTTTACGAGATTAACTCAGTTGCCTGAACTACAAACCAGCCAACTAGATTTTAACCTAGCAAGTTGTTGCTTAAACCCAGCCTAGTATCCTTCTCAACGCCCAGCTTAAACTTGACCTGTAGCATCGTTCCCCCTTATTTGCTCCAGTGGTTTCAATGCAGCTGCAGTTGGGCACAGAATGTGGCTGCTGAAGAAGACCCCGATCTTATATAGGATACAGTAAGAGTAATACCTCATTTAGGATGGAAGTTGTGCACTCCAAGTCTACTTAGAATTGAACACATCCTATTGAATCAGCAGAGCATGCCCTAATCCCATCATATCAAAGCTTTATCACTTTGTATATTTTCCAATCTAATCCCAGTTGCGAAACTCTACATTTGATTTAACACTTACTCTTTTCTTTCTGTCACATTAGTGATAGACACACATTTGAATGAATCATGTGAGACAGGTTCAAGGCACTGCAAACATCTGCAGTGAGAAATGTTTAGAACACCAATTGCTCACCCTCTAACTTATGTTTATTCTTCCACGTTATTTTTATAGCTAACAGTATGTGGTTCTTTTTGTGAAAGGAAAGATGTTGTGTTCTCCTTGCAAGGCAACAGGCTCAGACATTCACAGACTGAGCAGACATCTCCAATCCATATCTTCAGGAAGGAGAGATGTTCTCTATCACTTACACAAAAGGGATTGTTCCAGCTCTTACCTTAAACCGATAAGCAAAATTTTGAAAAACAAGTTAAAAGGGGCTTGCAAAGGTAGGACCTTTCATCTTGCCAACAGGTGGATTATCCATCTAGTGGGAATCTAGTGGGAAATCAGGTAATGTGAAGCAGATATTTCTCAATCTGTTTCAGAAAATTGTTACTCCTTATGACAGGTAACAATCTAGCCAGGAAGCTATGCTAGGTTTAATTTCTGTTTTATTGTGCTTGAGTCTTATATTTTATTTCTCTGTACCACTAAGGAATTTATGTGAATCTTCAGCCTTTCCATTCTTCAGGCTGGGCATGAAGATATTTATTATTATGTAAAATCTCTGATCTGTAATAAAATGAAAATCTTTCCTACTCTATAGATTCTGGCAGGATGCTTATTTGCAGCAGACCAGCACCATTGTATGGTCTGCTCTGAGCATTACATCTTCTTTTGCAATTTTTGTTTTCATCATGCTATTGTTTTCCTGTAATCTGAACAACTCTGTAATGTCTCTCTTTCATTATTGAATGTTTGCATGTTGGGTATTTAAACAATATATTATTCTTTCTGTTGAAAAAATAAAGATTAATTTCATTTATCTGTTGCAAGATTGGTCTATCTTCTAAGGGAGTAAGGAAGATGAGCTGAATCCTCTAGCCACATGCTTTAATGATATATGGCCACAGGATGGCAGTATAACAGCTACAGGTAATCCTCAAGGACCACAATAGGGACTGGAAAATTCATCATTAAGCAGTGTGGTCATTAAGTGAGGCATCATGTGATCACACCCAATTTTACTACCTTTCTTGCTGTGGTGGTTAAGCAAGACATCACGTGACCATGACTTGCAGCCTTCCCTGCCAGCTTCCCCATTGACTTTGCTTATTGGAAGCCAGCTGGGAAGGTCACAAATGGTAATCACGTGACCACAGGACACTGCAACTGTCATAAATGCATGACAGTTGCCAAGCACCTGAATCACGATCACATGACCACAGGGATGCTGCAACAGTTGTAAGTGCAAGGACCGGTTGTAAGTCACTTTTTTTCAGCACCGTTTTAACTTCAAATGGCCGCTAAACAAATGGTCATAAATTGAGGACTACCTGTATTTCATTTTATAACCTTTTTATCATTAGCAGCACAAGATGTGAAAGCCCTAGCTCTCACACATACCAGTGCTGTGGAGAGGTATTGGCCCTAACTGCTGTTGTATGTTTAAAATGTTGGACTAGAACTGGGAAAACCCAGGTTCAAGTCTACCCTCAGCCCTTAAGTGGTTTTGGACCAGTCATTCTTCTCAGGCCTATTCACCTTACAGAATATTATGAGGAAAAATTGGAGAAGAAAATGACGTATATGTTGCCCTGAGCTCCTGAAGGAAAGATGATGTGTAAATATAACAAACAAATACATATGAAATATCCTAGTTTCATTTGAGGCTGGAGCTTGGTCAATTTCTGGAGCCAAGTCAATTTTTTAATGATTTCTGCAGCTCTTTAAGTAATTATTTAAGCATAATTAAATCACTTCTCTCATTTTCTATCTGCTATTTTTAGCTGTTAGGGGTTTCTTAAGTTACTGATCTCTGTTTACTGATCCTCGCTCATGTGCATTGCAAAGGCTTCTTGGAAAAACATATGGAGTTGGTAACCTATTTCTGAAAAAATAACGACAGAAGAAAAGCAAGTATAGTGGAATTACCATATTTTTGCAAATATGCATAGGCAAGTTAAAAAAAAAAAACCAGAGTGAAGCCATGCTGGATGCTACTACAAGCTCCCCCAAATGGTTTGAACGGTGATCTTGTCCATGTTGGCTTCATTTCAAGCCATAAGGACCTAAGAAGAGCACTTGTAGATCAGACCAGACTGGCTTTGCATCCTGTGGTGAACCAGATGCCCATGGATTGTGCCAAGTAGTACATAAATACAGTAACAGTTTCTCATTCTGTCCTGCAGCAGATGTGCTGCTCTCTGATGCTTGCATTAGCAGACATCTGGTGTGGATAACAGCCATTGATAACTTCTCCATAACTTTATATCATCCCCTTTTCAACCTGTCCAGCTTGATGGCGACCCCTGCGCTTTGTGGTAGGAAATTCAATGGTTCATCTGTAAACACTGCAAAGAAGTGCTTTCTTTTATCTCTCCTGAATTTCCTGCCGTTCACCTCAATTGGATAATATGAGTTCTCCTTTTCGACTTTCTTAACACTCTGCAACACTGCTGTTTTTAATCTAAACTAGGAAGCCCCAAACATTGTAACCTCACCTCATGGCCAAGCTCCTTGATCATCTGGATGCTCTTTCCTGTATTTTTCCAGTTCAGCAACCTTTTCTTTTTCAGATTTGTATAAAGGCATTATGTTAAGGTGTGCTTTACTTTAGGTTCTTTTTCTAAGAATTTCCAAAGTTAAATATGCCATGACTTAAATAGTATCGATCCCAATATAGATCTGGGGAATCCTGTTGTTTCAAAGATTGTCTTTGTGTTCCTACTTTGGGTTTTCTATTAACAGTTACTAATATATAAGAAAACAAAAAAGGAAGAATGGGAAAAATAAATCTGCCCTCTGACAGGCCAACACACCTCTACGTGTCACTTGTTTTCAGAGCTGCCCAGAAAATAATTTTGTCTATGAATGCTAGATTTAACCTGACTTCAAAAAAAGCTAGTTGTAACTATGCATTCAGCTCACAGCCCCAACTTCAGTGACTTTGAATTGCATATCTTATGGCTGTAAAGTTTTTCCAAGTCATGTTTGATTCCTGGTGACCACACATCCATGTCCTTTTTTTTTTTTGCAAGAATATAAAAATAGTTCACCATCTTCCAGAATAATGATGATGATGACTTTCTAGTCTGTTCTAGTATAGCTTCTCAATTTAATCTACTGTGGCTGAAACATATGGCCTAAGTTTTGATTTCTATCCCCCCACCTTTTTTTAAACATCTTGCACATTTTTGGTTGATTCTGGTAAAATTTTAACCAGCCATGTGATGGATGTAGAGTTATACCTCTTAGATGAAAAGTGAGAGCAAGCTTTAAGGTATATGTAGTGTACTACATTTTTGTCAGATATAGAACGTGAGGTTGTTAGGTTGTATTAATGACATTTCCAAAGCTGCTGAGAAGAAACAAGCAAATATTTGTATGTCCCCTTTTCTGGAAATACACATTCCGGCCCTTAAAAGTCAAAACTGTTTCCATCCAACACGATACTCAGATCCTTTGTTCAATGGAGAACAGAAGAAATTGCCTAGGCTGTTTTTATATTGAATGAATTTGGAAGGAGTTTAAACTGTTTTTGGCCACAAAGTAAATTCAAGCCAAATCTGCAGGAATATATGAAGATGGAAGGAAACGCAGTCTCATCCTACAGTGATGGATGACGTGAATAACCCCCACCCACCCGCTCAAGGGCAGGCAGCCTCGATGCCTCTAAAATGAGGCCCAGACCCATAAAAGTCACAACACTCTCTACTATGAGAGCATATAGAGAAAAAGGATACCTGCATAGGTTCGGTAAGACATTCCTTCCTGCAAACTACCAACAGCCAGGCCAAAACACCTTTAAAGCTAAATGCACTGTATAGACATCAAGTGCAAGGCCTGTAAGTTCAAATCCCATTAGAAGGGTTGAGTATAAGACATTGAGCATGGAAGAAACCACCACTGAAGAGTCCCAATAAGGACAAAACTGATTGTGCAATGCCTCCACTTGGTCAGTAGCTAATATAACATCTAAAATAACCCCAGGGCTCCTTGAGCCATTTAAAGAAAAAATGCAGGGTTAATCCTTCCAATCTCCAGACAGAGGGATCTAAAGATGAGAAGCATAGCACAGACCATGTACCAATAGAATACGTGTAGCTCAGGGTTGAACTGTGGAGTCCTTGGGGTTCTCTGAGCTTGGCTGTTTTCTTGCAAACGTTTCGTTACCCGGCTAGGTAACATCTTCAGTTCTAGCACTGAAGATGTTACCTAGCCGGGTAACGAAATGTTTGCAAGAACACAACCAAGCTCAGGGAACCCCAAGGACTCCACAGCACTATGTACCAGTTCTGTGGGAGAGCTTTTCACTGGCCAGCAATTACAGATTAAAGTAAAATGGGGGCAGGGTGTAGTTTTTACCCTGATCAGACCATTGTTTATTTTAAACTTTAAAATAAAATACAGAAAGTGACCGCAAGGCAGCTATGAGTTCTCTATGGCACCAGATCACTGGTTAAGTAATTTCTTTGTGGTTCAGGGAGACTAGGTACACTGTTCTGTGTGAATGAAACCATAACGTTTTCAGAATCCACTTAAAAAAAAAATGTAATTACTAAGAGCTTACATTAAAGCCAAGTACAAAGCAGTAGCTCAGGAGGGTAATAGATCTCCTCCCTCAGATTCAAACTTACATTTCAGATAAACAGATTGTGCTGCTTCTGTAATAAGATAGAGGCTTATTTGAATAGGTTTAGGTGCAAGCTAAGTTCAAATATTGTGCTAACCTACAATTTGTTAGAACAAGTGGCTGAGTTCATATATCACTCTAAGCAATGAAACTCAGCCAACAAACCACAGATTAGTGTATCTGAACTTCTCCTTTGGGTTCATATAACATACTAAGTTGAAACTGAACAATTATATTGTGGCTTAGTATGATGTGTGAATGCAACCAGTATGTTACAAAAGATCTTTCACTTCCAGTATGCTGGCAATAGTTTCATTCTAGAATTCTGGAAAAGGGGAAATGAAGACTACATCATCATGTTTCAATATTGATGCAAAAACCTATTCACAGTGACATTTCGATGAGTCAGTTTAGGGAGGGGGAAATTATTTTACGGAAAGTGGAATCCTTCATTTTGTCTATTCCACATAATTGCCTAGCAGCACACAGCCACTGCCTGGAAACTGGTGAGTAGGGCTGTGTACACAAATGAAATGGATTATATTTCTGAACACCAACAAATGTCATTTCCCTTGCAAGCAACCTTTGTTTCCAACATCCTAACATTTCCTTCTTCTCTCCAAACACCTTACTGGGGGAAGCATTTTGCAATGTAGAATTTCCGCTGCTCTCGATTCTAGAAAACATATCCCATCTCATCCCTTTTTTGAAGGGAGCGGAAACAAAGCCTTACATGGCAAGATCGAGAGGACAGGGTAAGTTTAGACTTCAGAGAAGATAGCATTTTTCAAAACCCTGAAAGGAAGTCATATGGCAGATCAAGATATGTTCTCCACTGTCCTACAAGGTCATAGACCTAAGTTGAGGGGAGAAAAATAATTCCAAACAGTAGGGGTATTTGACAATTGCACAAATTTCTGAGGAACATAGCTGGCTCTCTTTTACTTAATATATTCATGCAGAGGCTAGGCAGCCATTGGTCAAGAATGCTTTAATTTGGATTCTGGTACTAAGCGAGGGCTTGGACTCCATGGCAAAGAGGTTCTTCTTCCATTTCCGTGATCCTATGACCTACTGACTGTTGGGGAGCAAGAGGAATAATCCATCTAGCTTTTTTTGAACCTTGCTAACTTGGGATTCCCTGCTTGTTGATATACCTCCCACATGGGGATACCATTTTTATAGAACCATTCTGGGTAATTGGTTTTACTGCTAAGCTAGTGTTTCTAGTGGAAACACAGCACATCTCACTTTTTATGTTGCACTGTTTCTCTCTTTTAAGCAGAAATATGTTCTGTTATCTGCTGTTTCCTTTTTTTGGTTATTTTCCTGAATATTTTACCCATGATCATTAGCTGCCTTGAGATACCAGCAAGGATGCAAATTCTAAGTGCTGAAAATAAATGTGAAAAATGGACACTGACCACAGATGGCAAAGATAATCCCCCTGTTTTAATTCAGATCAATGTATTCAAATTAGACATTGTAGACTCTGCAATGACTGTTACTCAAGGAGAACATTCTTCCCTGACAGCCCATGGAAACTAAGCTGTGCAGAAGATGTTGTTGCTTGGCAACAGAGAATAATTCTAAAGAGCAACCTTTGCTAAAGTGGCAGCTTTTGAAAAATAAAGAGGAACGTGGGACAGGTAAAGAACAAGGGAGGAGAAACAACTAAAAGAGGAAAAGGGAAATTGCTTTCCTCCAAGTCAGAAAATTCTAGAATCAGTTTATGTGCTCTTGCCACTAAATATTTTCTCATGTATCTTGGTCTCTCATGAGAAATATATGAAAATAATCAGTGGAAAGGATGATTTATGTAAGAATTCTTTTTACAATCTTAATTTACGAGAATGCTATCAGGCATAGTCTAGATTTAGAGACATTACTGTATTGCAATTGCATTTGAAGCAGAATATTAGTGAAATAATAATGCAATTTACAGAAATAACTTCTTGTACTGTACTATTTTATTACTTCTGGCTGGCTGAATGGAAACATTGCATTGTCTACAGACCTAAAATTAAGGGTACCTCAGACAGATAGGAAACCAAACTGTAAAACAGATTTGCTTGGAACTCAAAATACGACCTTAACAAAATTGTACTTGTCACTGCTATCCAACTGTTCAGGTTACACTGAATTATCACCAAACTTCACAAGAAGCAAAAAACAACAACAAACTGATAATAAAAAGTACCTTACATCTGAGAGATATGCAAAAGTGAATCATGCATTCATGTAAGCACACGCTTATAAGCATTTATTATTTTATGTTATGTTGTTTGCTGAGGAAAAAGGACAATGCTGTACAAATGGGATAGGACTGACCCTGCTGTGCTGGAATTCTCATACAATCAGCAGCTAAGACTGGCAGATAAGCATTCCAAAATAATAACATCAACAGTTCCGGAACAGAAGTCACAGATTGGCAGTGTCTTAAACTTAAGAACAGTAAGAATCTATGGTAGCATACTCAGATTGACAAGGAGAAATATAGCTCTGGTCCACGTGGAATACTGTATTCAGATGGAAGGCTTAAGGCCAACCAATCCATGCACTGCAGTGCTGGACTGCATACATATTAGCAATGAGGATACGCTTGTTTCACCAAATCCATCACTTTTTCTGTACAAGAGGTCTACGTAGCAGGCCTTTCAGCCTCTTCTACTGTGACCATGCAGCAACCAATTGTCAGGGCAAAGTTTCCTTGCAATTCTACTATTGGTTTGCTACTGGCAGAACAAGGCTGAGAGAAGCTTTCTAACCATTTTAAATCTGAAAGGCATTTACACATTATAACCAATTCCCTCAATAGGGCTGATCACGGTTTGAAACAAGGTTGTTCATCATTATCCTTGGCTTCAAACATTCTTCCCTTCCTAATTGGGTTAGCATCTGCCAGTACCATCTTCTGTTTTTTTAATTTTTCTTCTCAACATCCATTCCTCAGGATATATTTTGTGCAGCTTCAAAGTTTATTTTCTACACTTTAAGTACCAGCCAACTTATTTTGCTTTCTCTGTAGGGTTAATGAGGCCATTAATACTTCTCTATTTTTTAAAATGCACTTCATAACAAAAGTTTCTTCTAAGGTAGTAATCTTCACTATGTAATCTTTGATATCAAACTTTGCAAAATTTGTATCTTAATTGTTGAATGTGTTTATGGCAATGGTCAGAGTATATTCAGATATTTTGTCTTTTAACAATGGAGCTTTCTGGAAGTTCAGACCTGTCATTCTACATCATGTTTCAAAAGCATGGTATCATTCTCTTAAATGCTTTTAGCTGAGTAATGTACTCATATTAGCCTTTGACCCACAATTTCTATTTTAGCAAAAGGCAGAAAAAGAATGGGATAAAAACAAGTAAATTCTATCATTGTGTTTTTCGCCTAACAAAAAACTGAAATAGCATTTATCATAATAATGTATATTTTAAAATGGCGCAGGGGTGCCCTCTAGTGCTCCAGAAACATAGTACACTAAGTGTATAGCAACCCCCATGACTAGAGTATCTGAATATAAAGCTAATTTCACCAACAAATTATCAGTCAATATGGGCTACTGCACGGTAGCTCTTCATGACTCCCATTTTTTAATGCTATTGCATGCATGCATATGTCATATCATGTGAAGTCAGCCATTGTAGCTTGTAAATCATGATTTATACCTTAGCAGAAACAGCAAACAATGATTTAATAAACCATACTGAAACAAATCATGCCTTAGTGCAATGTATAAACCAGGTTTATGGAGAAAAAGTGGGGCCATATGTTTCATTATGACCACCATAAATGCGACTGCTTTTGTAACTATGTTTTTATAGTGGCACATAAGAACAAAGTCAAAAGGCAAGACAATTGTACAGGTGTTTTTATTTTCTTGGGTGAATGCAGTGCTTAATATCTTGTAAACTTAAAACATTCAGAAAGCATCGACTGAGTATCAGTCTGCACATATTTTACATCACAATTCAATTACAATGTTTATAGCATATCTAAGAAACACAGTGAACAATGGTGTGTTTCCCCACTATCTTGTTTTGTAAACAAGGTCTTGATGAGGCATGGCATGAAAGCGGAATGACCTCTTTCTGTTTTTTTACTCTTTAAATAAGGGACTATTTATAAATACACTCTGATTCTCTCAATATACAATTACAGACCTGATATATTAAAAACAATACTTACATTTCTCTTTAAAAAGAAAATGTCAAGAGATGGACCACTAAGGGAATTAATTATTCTCCTATGCAAAGGGAGAAAGAAGCAAGCACAGGTTTATGAGAGATTTGGGAGTAACGTTCTTCAACCTTTTTTGCTTGTACATAAACACTATGAGAGGATCATTAGATTCAGAAATAATCTATTTGAAGTCAAGCAAGTTGCAGTCTATCTTGTAGTAGACATAAGGATAGTATTCTTGCTGACTGAGATTCAAACCTGGAATATCCATAGTTGCCTGAAAAGATTAAAAAGGCATATTAATTACAGGGTTAATCTAGCCAAAAAATTAATGGTTGCATCTTTGTCTCACAAATGTAAAAATTATCCCCCAAATTCAAATCAAAGCAATCTAAACGTTACATTTTTCTTTAGTTTTAAATTCGATCTTAAATCAATTCAGAAAACACTGCAGTTTTGTATGCAAAAAAGGTAAAGTATGAGATTGATTTCTGATGACTATATAGACCCATTTATATTTTCTTGGCAACAGTATGGAAGTGATTTGCCATTGCCTTCTTCTGGGATGGGATTTCTTTTATTTTTATTTTAAATTTCCCAGTCTAGCCTATTGCCCTAGAATTTTCTGGTAATCTCCCATCCAAATCCTAACCAGGTCTGACTTTGCTTAGTTTTTCCCAGGTCTGTCGAAATCAGCTAAAAATTGCCACCTGGTGGCTCCATGGCATCGCCAGCAAAGATTGGGGAACAATACCTGTCTGAATCCCTAAAGATCCATTTCCAATCTGTGAAAACTAGGTTACACTAGAGGGAATAACAAGCTTTTAGGAATCTGATTTATACGTTCCTGCTATCCCTGTTTCAGACAGCAGAATGGACTAATATAAATATAGCCAATGAGCTATATATTTTCATCCCCTTCTTTATCAGTGCAGCAACAGAGGAATATATCCATTTTTATTCTTTTCAGCTTATATTAAGATTCCTGCTATTCATCCTCTCAGCGTTAAGATGCTTGCAGTTTGTGAAGATCCCAAGTAAAGATAACATTTGTCTACTAACGACAAAAACAATTGTAAATACTGACATGGTTTAAGCCAAGAAGCCAGACTAATCCTCCTCTTCAAGCAGAATCTTAACACGGGTAATGAAGAATCAGTTTTGTTTACTGTAGAGACAATCTCAGAGTTCCAGGCATTTAACAATAAACTTTGCAGCACAAAAACAAAACTGCTACTTTGCAAAGAACATGCACAAGAGGGCTGTGTACTGCTTTATTAAATGTCCCTGTGATAGAAAATATTTGGGAAAATACTATAGGACAAGGAAAGGAATAAATGAATGAATAAGAAGCTGAAAATAGTCAAATATCAATAGGCACCATCCATCCATCTCTGGGGGGCATAAAGTTCAAAACAACATCCAATACAATTAAAAAGAGAAGGCGACAATAACCTGGGAACTAAAACACCCAACACGCTGATAAAATTCCCCCAAAGGTACATACTTCCTAACCCAGAACGTGGAAAAAGAGCCAGGTCTTCAAGGCCTATTTAAACGACAGCGCAGGGACAGGGCAACTAGAATCACTGGAGAATGCTGTTCTGGATGGTAGGTGCCATGACAAGGCACAGTGCCTGGGCCCCAACAGATGACACTGTTTAAAAGATGAGACCTGGAGCATGGCCATTCTGCCAGAACTTACCAGATGGGCAGAAACAATGGGAGGAAGGTGGTCTCTTAGATAGCCGTGAAAGGCTTTGTAAGTCACAATCACCACCTTGAATTGCACCCAGAAGTTTGGTAACCAGTGTAGCTTACATAGCAGAGGTGTTAAATGGGTATACCAAGGTTCTGGTGGTCTTCAAGGGCAACACCTTGTAGGATGCATTGCAATAGTTCACATGCGAGGTGACTAAGTCATGACTGACTGTGGGAAGGTATTGCCAGTCCCCAAAAAGGCACAATTGACACACCAGATGAATCTTGGCAAAAGCCTCCTAGCCACACTTGCCATCTGCTCTTGGAGCACAAGCTGCAAGTCCAGAAGGATCCCCAAACTGCTCAGTTCTGTCCAGGGAAGTGCAACCCCATTCAGAACTAAAGATGGAAAGTCCATAGAACCAGGAGAGCCAGAAACATATAGTGACTCAGTCTTGTCAAAGTTGGGTTTAAGCCTGTTTCTCCCCATATTGATCCCAATAGTCTTCAGGTTCTGCGACAAGACAAGACAAGCATCACTTGGCCAGGTTGGGTGCAGGATGTACAATTGGGTATCATCAGCATACTGATGATATTTAACCCTATGTTGATGTTTGACTCCACCCAGTTGGCTTTCAACAGAAAGGATGACAGCGTCGAACCCTATGGTACCCTTCAAATGAGGGGCTTCTGGCTCAACCTCTCCTCAACTCGTCAATACTGTCTGTACCAAGCTGCAGAGATATACTACTGCAGCACTGTGCCTTCCACTCACAATCTCTGCAGACAAAGAGTATATCATAATCAATGGCATTGAAAGCCACTAAGAGATCAAGAACCAAGATCATTGCACCACCACTATCTCAGTTCCACCAGAAATCATCAACAAGTGCAATCATTGCCATTCCCAGCTGACCTGAACTTGATTGAAAAGGATTCAGATAATCTGCATCATCCAGCACCCTCTGAAATTGCAAACTGTCCACCTTCTTCAGAACTTTCTCTTAAAAGGGAAAGTTGGAAACTGGCAAAAAATATCCAGCATTGTTAGGTGCAACAATAGGTTCTTGAGGAGGGGATGCATCACTGCTTTCTTCAAGGCAAACAGAAGCATTAAGGATGCATTCACCATTGAATGGACTCAGCCACACATCATCACCTGGACAGCCTTAGCTAACCAGAAGAAACAAGGATCTAAAGAGCAGGTGACTAGGTTAACAGACCCAAGGATCCTGTCCACTTTCTCAGGAATTATAGAATCAAATGGCTCCTAGATAATAGGACAAGGCAATGCCTAAGTCAACTTTCACAGACTCACCCAGAATCTAACTCGGACTAGATCTAAGTGACTTTATCCAACAGGCACCTAAAATGTTCCTCACAGCAGCCTTGAAGATATTCCTGTGACACCTCCCTCCCCAAGAGAGAGTGGACCACCTCAAACAAGGCTGCTGGTTGGTTACTGCGGACACAATAAGGGCAAAAAAATAAACATGTTTTGCTGCCCTTATCACCACAAAGTAATCCCTAATGTGGGCTCTTACACATGTTCGGCTAAATTCACTCTTTGTCGTCCTCCAACAGCGCTCTAGGTATCTCTACTGTTTCATTTGCTGGAACCCTTCAGAAAATCAGGGAGCCCCCAGGATTGAACAAACACCAACAGACCACCTAGAAGCAAACTGATCCAAAGCCTTGACACTGATTCCAGGTAGTGACTAAAGCCTTAGCTAAACTGGCCACTAGATCGCCAGGAAAAACCCCAAGCTCCCTCTGGAACCCATAAGGGTCTATTAGTTGCCTGGGGTAAGCCAATCTAATAAGCCCAAGCTCTGTGAGGAGGGGAGAAAACAGTGCTAGGCAGCTGAAAAGCAGAGTGTGATCTGACCATGGCAAAGGATTGATGATGTCCTTCATTTTCAGATCATCTCACAGCTGCCCCAGGTCAATAACCAAATCTAGTGTGTGACCCCCAGTGTAAGTCAGGCTCCCGATAATTTGGGATAAGTCTATAGTGGCCATGAATTCCTGAGCCACTCCACACAGCATCATCAGTTATATGATATGTAACTTTTTCTCCCTGTTTGGATATGGAAAAACAGTGTGCACCCATCACAGATACAATCCAGGCTCTCATAGAGTGCATTGTTTCTCATTACCAATAGATTATTAACTCATGCTTAATGGGAAATTAACTTCACGTTTTTCACTACCTGTATGCTGACACTGAAACTAATACTTCAGTCCTGTGTATGTGCCTTGTGACAGGAGCCTGACTATCAAGACTTCTGTTTCTATTAGATCAATACTTAAGAGAACCCAGCAATACCTTTTCATACTAGAAGCTGGGGCTGAGGCTAGACAAACATCTATCTTAAATGCTTTAATATGGATTGCTGCACTGGGCAGGGAATTGGATTCTATGATTCCCCCCAATTGCATGAATCAGTACAATCAGAAAAATCTACTCAATGTCATGGCAAAACCTATAGGTAACCTTATTATGATATAAATTACTTACATCAATGATTGCTGCAGCACTACTATCAAGGTGTTTGTACAAATCATAGAGGACCTCTCTTAATTTCTTCATTGTTCTCTTATTGGGTTGAAGGAGCATAGCCTGGAAGTTAACTGGCAAGCCATACCTAAAGATATGACAAAGCAATTTTTTTGAAGCTTCCAAATAGTATTCACTCACTGTTCTTTCTCAAATGCTAATTAACTTGGGGGGGGGGGAGAAGAACATTCATCACTCACCCTATTATTTCTCACACAACATTTTTTCAGTGTTGGGCTCAAATTTCTCTGCATCTTTCTTTCAATTTAAGACATATTGTCAATACATTTTCCTTTGAAGCACTATGTATCATGCTCTATTATCTCCAGACTATTGAAACCACCACAAGCAATTTCCATTTGCTTAAATTATCTCCTTTCACTTTGTCCTCCTTACCTGTTAGGATTGGAATGCTAAGAATTCTCAGCACTTGTCCACAGGGATAAGAATTCTGGGAATGGGAGCTGCAATGTATTTGAAGGGTAGCAGCTTGGGAAAAGTGCTAAATTGCTTCTAGTAGGTGAAAAAGGACCATTGGAAATTACTTGACAGTTATATGCAACTCACAAAGGGAGTTATGAGTAACTGTTTTTCCTCTGCAGCTAAGAAATTTGACATTAATTTATCAGAGAATACACAGAGAAATGTAAACCCATTATAGCCCTGTAAGCATTTATTGCATGTTCCGTTGCCCTCCTTAAATTTACTTTTAGAGAATTTTAATAAAAAATGGGAAGCTACCATGCTGTAAACAAAGCACCAGCCTCCAGTATATGCTGTACTTCTAGCAATGTCTTTGGGCCCCATATAAACTTGAAGCATTGAAGGCTGGAAGCAGTCCATTACTTTATTTGCCTTCTGGTATATAAATGTTTTGTGCTTGGACATGCCCACCCAACCATCTGAGAGTGTCCATAAAGAGAGTGTCTCAAAATTCCAAATGTACTCAATGACACAAAAAATTGAGGGTCTATGAACAATGTTGTGCAAAGTCACTGGTTCCACATATAGTCATATAGTCTACATGATACTTACTCCATGGTTATAAACTTGCTTTTGCATTACAGGTAGTCATCGCTTACCGATTGCTCACTCAGTGATCATTCAAAGTTACAATGGTACTAAAAAAAGGAGATTTACAACCAGTCCTCAAACTTGCGGCTGTCACAGTGTCCCCAAGGTGATGTGATTGCAATTCGGGCACTTAGCAACCACCATGCATTTATGACAGTTGCAGCATCCTGCAGTCACATGATCGCCATTTGCAACCTTTACAGCTGGCTTCCAACAAGGAAAGTCAATGGGGAAGCTGGCAGGAAGTCACAAGTTGCAGTCATGTGATGTCATGCTTAACAACCACGAGTGATTCACTTCACAACTACAGCTGAAACTGATGTCATAAGTTGGGTACAGTCATATGATGTTTCACTTTACGACCATTATGCTGAGTGACAAAGTTGCCAGTCCCAATTGCGGTCAGGGAGGACTACCTGTACATTTCATTGACAAAAGAATTCCCTAGGGATTTCTTTTGGTACAACAAAGTCAAGATTAATGTGGATTTTAAAAATCATTATGTTAAATGCACCATATTGAGAATATGGAATAGTTACAAACCCAGGTTGTGTCTGAAAACACCTTTGTGGCTCTCAGCAGAAGATGCATTTTATAGGTGAGAAATAATAAGTAAACACAAATGGCTAGCTTATCGTGAGATACTAGAATTTTGTCAAGGGGAATATAAAATAAAATCAAGAGAAGAACTGGTGGCTAAGGGATACAGTTGTCAAAGGTTTTCTTATCTATAGTTATTAGAAAGAGTTTATAGTTCTGAACACTGTAAGACTGGGTTTGAAACAGAATTGTGTACAAACAATGAACATGTAAAAATGTTTATACATTGCTAAAATGTATAAACTTTTATTTCAATTTGAAACAGAAGAACAAGTGAAAGACTATATGATAAAGTAGGCTAAAAATTTTTATTATAATATACAGATGGAACAATGGGAAATATGTGGTTGAAACGATTGAAATTTACACTGTTATAATCTTAAAGAGAATGTTTATAAAATGATGTACCATTGGTATATGTCAACAGAGTAATTCTCTAGAATGTATAAAGGCACTTCAAATTTATGTTGGAAATGCAAAGAAGGGACATTTTATTATGTTTGGTGGACATGTAAAAAAGCTAGAAAATTTTGGATTCAAATACACACACTGATTCAGAGGATTTTAAAGATTAATATAGAAATAAGACTAGAGGTTTTTCTTTTGGGACTGATGGACAAACAGTTGGAAAAAAGTAATGGAACTTTGTTTTTGTATGTGATAACTGCAGCAAGATTATTGTATGCACAAAGATGGAAAGCCTTGGCATTACCCACAATGGAGGAATGGTTGGTGAAGATGATGGAACTTGCTGAGATGGCTAATTGACTTTTTTGATCAGAGAAAAGACAGTATCTACATTTATTGCTGACTGGAAACCCCTTATGGACTTTTTGCATAAAACAGAAAAAAAATGAACTTATGGGTTTGATTATTAGATAGGATAGATTATAGAAAGAAGAGAGTCATGTTGTAACCACAGAGTAAGAGGTAAATTTATAATTGTACTTATAACTGCTGTAAAGAAGATTGAAAGCCACTTCTTTGTATCTTTTTTTCTATTTTTTTACTTTCTTTTCCTTTCTTGCACTTTTAGCTTTTTCTTCTTCTTTCTTTTTTTCTTTCTTACTTTATATTAATTTGTATTAGTTTTTATCTTCCTTTTTAATTTTTTTAAATAAGTTTATTAAAACAAACACACAAAAGAATTCCCTAGGGATTTCTTTGAGATGTTTCTGCTGTTTGTAACCCACAATGGATTCTCTCACTGTTAGTCCTTGTGGGCTGAATGACTTCAAGAAGAGGAGCTTTTGGAATTTTGGGCCCTGTGTTACCTTCTACCCATTTTTATCTACTCAAGTGGAAACTGCAAGTGACTGATTTCAGCCTTTTTCCACCTATGAAAGGACAACTTAAAAAAAAAAAGCAGGACTTTTCTTGGCCTCCTGTCAGGTTCTGTGGGTCCTATATGAAAGAGTTCAGTCATGTAACAGGTTAAGGACTAGTTCAGACATAATGCTTTTAAACTCTTTTGCTGCATAATAAAACCATGGATTATGAAGTTGGCTAGAAAAGATTAGCAACTGGATGATAGTTTGGATGACATGCTAAACTGTAGTAATCTAAGCCTGAACCAGAAGTTACCAACTCTCCTCTCACAATTGCATTTACCTAAGATGAACTATATGAGCTCAGGTGGGAAGGGGGGCTATGTTGTAATTTCATTTTTATTTACATGTGTATGATTTGCAAAGTTCTTTATTAAACAATTCATTTCATCTATGGAATTTGGTACTTTTAAAATGAGTTCATCTACCAAGATTTACTAAACTGAGATATAAAATAGTTGTAATTCCTGAAGCAAGTGATATGAAGACAAATACCTTAGAACAGATTCAACGAAGACTCTTAGGGCTTTCACGTGAATCCATGCAATGAAAGCTTCACTGAAATTCACTTTTAGCCACCGGACTAGAGGCCCCTGTGATTAAACAGAAAAAAGCAAGAAGCCACTGTAAGCATTAGAAGATTTTCTACTGTATTAAAGTGTGTGTGTGTGCGCGCACACACGCACACGTGCATGCATGCACATGTGTGTAAAACTGTGGTTACTGCACTCCTTTCAAAGAATAGGCCAAAGCGTATCAAGGTAATTGAACTAATTAAGCACAGCTGTTGTATTTAATATTTTAAGCATTTATACACTGCCATTTTATTACTCAATACTCAATTATTATTTAATAACATCAAGAACTGCAGTATCAGTTTTAGGAATACTGAAACTGAACATCACAAAAAAGTAGGAAGGAATAAACATATAGCATTGCTATAAAAGAATAAGCAAACAGTCTAGTAATTCATGAGAAAGCAAAGAGTCAGTCAGAGTAGAATTTGGAAGTGGTTAAATTTGCAGCTTTCATCCCAAAATGTATCAATAGGTACCAGGTTAGCCTCACCAGGGAAGAGATTGCATAAGGGAGATGTCACAACCAAGATGCCCCTTTCTATAGTCACTACCGCTAAAAGCAGAAGGAGTCAAAGGGCCTCTGATGATGGTCTTCATCCATTAGCAGGTTCATATGGTGATAGGCATCTATAGACCAAACTTTTTAAGGCTTTAAAATAGTTATACAATCCTTTAGGCAAAAGTTAACAGAAGGCAACAGAATGAGTTTGTACTGGAATGAGACTAACTTATATTACAATACAAACTAATTCTCTGGAATATAGGGCAAACCTCTTGTTTGACAAAATACACAACTTCATGCAGAATTATTGGACATTATGGAAATGCTTTGGATACATACAGGAGAGTTCATTCTTACAGGTCAATTATATATAAAATGCCTCTTCCTTGGAAGCTGAAGAGGGGACTGATCAACCACATGCAAGCCATAGCCTCTGTAAAGGTTCCAGAGACCTGGCATTTCTGCATGTCAACTGGAAGACTGAATAATCTTGCACAGAATTAGAATCTTGGCAATGCAGGATGCAAATATCCCTGATAGCATATCATTCATCCTCTGCTTAGATATCTCACATGAAGATGTATTCATCACTACTGACACACTTTCAAACAATTCTTAATTATTAGGACATTTTCTGAAATGTTTGGCTGAAATCTTATTTACTTTCCTGCAATTTCCAATCATTGGTTTTAAACCTAACTTTTGGAGCAAGAGAGAACAACTCTATTTTCATCTCCTACATGACAGTCTTTCAAATACTTGAAGACTATTACATGTCCTCTTAATTTTTCCTTCCGCATAAATAAATCAACTGTTTCTCAAGGGGCTTGACTTTTGATACTCCAGTTTGCCACTGACCCTTCTTAAACTGTGGAATTCAGAACTGAGGTAATTTCTCCATGCAAAATAGTTCAAACTATTTTTCATGGCTTGGATATTATTCTTCCTTCTAATATAGCCTAAGACTATTAGCTTATTCTTTAAAAAGCACATTGGATCTACTAAGACACTAATAATTTCCTTTCATATGTCTAGCAAGCCAGGTCTTCCCTACCCTGTACTTCTATTATTTATACCAAAATGCACAATTTTATATTTATCTTTGTTAGTTTCACTGTGGTGATTTCAAATTGCCACAGTAATTTTGAATATTGCTTCTGTCTTCTGGTTGTGAGGAAATCAATCTGGGGTTGCTGGCTGCATTTGGGAAAAACAGCTGCAGCCAGGCAGAAACACTTTCTACCTTCATTTTCCCAAGGCTTGGCTCAGCTCATGCCAGGAACTTGAGAGGAGATGGGCTCATTCATTCATCTATTCATTCATCTATTCATTCATCTATTCATTCATTCATTCATTCATTCATTCATTCATTCATTCCCCCACTCACAGTTTACTCATAAGCATCCATGCCAGTGTTCCAGCTGTCTGGCTAATTGAGCTACACCCTGACATCTTTAGGAACCTGTTGATGTCCATAGGGAGTCTCACCCCACCCAGGCCCTTAGCTTACACAAGCAAATGCTAAAACAGAGGATGTGTAGGAGTAAAGGAGATAAGACAGCAAGCAAACAAGGAAGCAGGAGAGGATGTCTGGAAATGTACAACTATTACAGGCAGGCAAGAGAGCAATCAGGCAAATGCAAGCTATGGTGAGCAGCATATCTTGGTGTGATTCCTACATGGAGCTTGGCTTGAGAGCTCAGCTGGAGTTCTGAAAAGCAACACTCCTTAAGAGCAGAGCTTGGAGCTTGGCCTGGAGCTCGGCAGCAACCAGTAAAGGAGCAACCACACTGAGGAAGCACCTCATCCCAACAAGTGCAAGAACTTCTGGAGGGAGGCAAAGGCTGTATGCCACTTTACTAACTTTAAGACTTTTGTCTGTTTTAAGGATTGAGCATTAAAGACTTATTTATGCAGCTACATCTACTTGCAAGGCCTAGGAGGGTGGAATTATCCCAGGGCAAAAGCCTATTGTTGGGGAAGGTGTGTGCTACAATAAAGCATTGTGTATAGTTATCTGCTATGCTGTGGTATGTTTGTTTGGAAAACAAAGAACTCTCACGATGGTGATAGCTATCCTTGTCAAAATTTGTTTAGCAGCAAAGGGCCAAAGTCAAAAATCTTATTATTCAGCAATCTAGCAACAGTACCGTCCAAACCATCATTTGAGAAGTTGTCAACAAGGACCTGCTAGGAAACACCATAAAATGCTTTGCTTAAAAGTGCTGTTCTTGTTATCTACCTGGCTCTAATTTTTTTAAAAGGAGAAAGATGACTTGATTCTTGATAAACTCTTAGTAACCCTTGCTTCTTAGTAATCAATGCATTCTTTCCTAGACATTCAGACTCATTGTTTAATAAACTATTCTAAAAATTCTCCATGAACTGCAAAAGATTATGGATAACCATTCTGAAACAATACCTACACACTCTTTTAGCGCTTAGAGAAGAGCACATCTGCTATTTGATATCTGAACTCTCTTCCTTATCTGCCCTAGTGCCCTTGCATCATTCATTCTACCTTTTGCAGGTCAAATATAATTCCCTGATGGAAGGAACTGAACAAAAGTGGGATCGAGTACTACAGCTAAAACTATAGCTGCTTTGATACTTCTTGTTAAAAGTCTGTTTTGAACATTTAGTAGTTAGGGTAACAGAGCTTATTTCTTAAGCAGCGTACCTTGTTTATATGAACAGCCTAAAACAGAAATCAGCAATGGAAACAGTATTTCAAAAAATTACTTCGGTATTTAAAGCAAAAATATCACTGAACTTACAAACTGTTTCTTCTTATCAGTAGACAGCCTGTTCATTTCCTCTTTATCTGCCTTCATCTCTTCTTCATTATACTGAAAGTCACGGACCATAAATCTGCATTGGGAGAGGAATACAATTTGCAGGTTGCTATACAGCTATTCCTTAGCAAGAAAATAAAACAGGGTTTCACTTACTTCTTTTCTCTTGCTTTATGTTTGAACTCATCAACTGCCTTCCTGAATAAGGTGACATTACACAGGTAACTATCTTGGTCCTCAGAAAGAACACTGCAAAGTAAAAGATGCCAAGGTTTGTAAGACAAAAAGCTTTAATGAAATTACAAATTGGAATAAGAACTCTAGTTGTAATTCAAGACTGGTAAATTGATTTAGTAATGTGTAACACTGTAACATTTAGTTTACAATGTTAGATTTAAGGCAGTATGTTTGATTAGAGAATAGTAACTGCAGCTCACCTATGCCATCCTGTTAGCAGGAGTAACAGAGATCATATTTTACATGAACAGACTCTTCTTCCTAACGAACAGTGGCTACACAAAATGCATTCTTTCAGAAAGTAGTCAGCGCCAATCTAAGTTTCCAACACAGAAGTGCTTTTGGTAGCCCCACTGATTTTACCAACTTATTGAATAAAAAGCATGAGTTGATACACAGATACTGCTTCAGGGAAATGGTTAGAATAAGAATTCTTCCTGGCCTGCCCTCCCACAATTCTGTGCAATTCAATACTATTCCACCAATATAGTTTATCCAATAAACTGTTATCTAAGCCTTTTAGAACAACTGAGATCATGACTAGGTTCACAGACTACATTAAGATGTGATGTGATTTGCCTGTTTTGGGTTTAGTGTGATATGTGAACTTAGCCACTGTGGTTTTAGGGTTTAGAGTTAACATATACTTCAGATTATGTTTTATTCAACAAACCCTAGTTTAGCACAATGTTTTGGGGGGTCTTGGTGGTAGAAGAGTTAAGTTCAATTCATAGACCAAGCTGTTCATCAACAGAGAACTAAGAGCTTTGCTACAAGCTGTAATTTCACCGCACTCAAGCATATTTGAGTACAGAGACTTGCATTGGTTCTACAGGGTATGGTTTAGGTAGAATAACTCAGTTCAAAATCAAATAACAGACAGGAAAAATTTTAGGGAGAAGAAATATTTAGAATCTTGTGCAAATGGAATCCTTAAAACATATATTCACTCTATTTTGGTTTGTACCCCAATCTATTGCTCCAAGAATCAAGCATATTAAAAGGATACGAAAAGTGAAACAAGATTACTTGCTGGATCGAGGGACTATCATTTCTGTCAGTCTTTCATACTCCTTCATCCAATCATTGTAATTTGTCCTGAAATAAAAAAATAATAATTTCTAGTCTTAACACAAATATCAGGCATGCAGAAGAGAACTGAATCCTTTGCGCCACTGTGTTATAAACTCTTTGCATAGACTAGCTAGTTTTCAAAAAGTTGACTGCTTTTTCCATGTTCCAGGCGGTGTCTGTTTTCATTTCCAGCTACAAAACTTCATCAACTGTTCATCAAAACTGCATGATTGTTGTTTTGGTGCACCCCATCCTTTGGAAATGGCTTTGGTGTGCTAAAAGAACTTGTAGGAATAGGAAGGACTTAAATTTCTTGTTTATAAATGGAAAGACTATACATGGTTCCATGCACCCCGATTTCTCCTGCCATAGATCCACATCAATTTAACATTCTCAATGAAAACTTTTCTTTTTTGACCGTTATTGTGAGGGAAATCACACCTTGAGATTTTACTTGACTTATTTAATTTTAAGGACATATATTTTATTATACTAGTAACAACTTCAGTTTATATGGGACTATATGACTAATTCCAAAGTCCCTTTATACAGATAGTCCTCAGTTAATGACTGCCCTGTTTAGCAACTATCCAAACTTACGATGGTGCTGAAAAATAGGCTTACGCCAATCCCCGAACTTACAACGGTTGCCACGGTCACATGATAACCATTTACAACCTTCACAGCCAGCTTCCAACAAGCAAAGTCAATGGGGAAGCCAGCAGTAAGTAGCAAGTTGTGGACATGTGATGTGCTTAATGACTGCGAGTTATTTGCTTAAGGACCGCAGTGGAACTGATGTTGTAAATCGGGTGTGGTCAGGTTTTATTTAATGACCATGTTGCTTAGCGATGGAGTTGCCAGTTTCAATCACAGTTGTTAAGTAAGGACTACCAGTACTCTGGTTTCTCTTAAGATCGTATAAATCCTTTCAAAGTCCATCTGCAAAGTCCATCTGAAACTGGGGCAATCTGCAATTTTTAGCAGATGTACCACATTCTCACATATGCCTTTCATTTATATGTGTGACAACTTCATGCAAATCTTTCAATGAACAAAAAATGCTTTCTCCTTCTTCTTAGACTTTTCTTGCTTGTTCTCTTTTAGAAAAAAAAAAGTTTGACTTACTTTGGTACAATCACTAACAATGTAATTAAGTACTCAGAATCAAGTACAAAGTCATCTTTCTTCACAATTTCAGCCAGACTTCTTGTTAGCAAACTTCCCCTGTCAAAGAAGAAGAAGATTAGGAAGTGAGTGCACTTCTCCAGTCTTTAAATGGATCTGAATACTGCTGCATTCAGGTGGAGAATGAAACTTTCCACAGACCTTTTTTTTTTTTTGCCTTGGGAAGATAACATTACGGATGAGCACATTCTATAGCATATACTGGGGAACTCAATTGATCTTTACAACTTTAGAACTGTAAAGATTTGATTACATTTATTGCCTTCCACATGATGGTGATACATTTTTTACACAATCTGATTTTTGTGTTGGGTCATAATTCCCATCTAACTCCCTTTCGTAAGGCCTTGAAGACCTGGTTTTGTCATCTAGCCTGGGGCCCTGGAAGTGTGCTGAGCCAGTATCATGGTTATGTTAATTGTTGTGGCTGGCTGATTTTTTCAGCTGCTATATATATTATTTATAATTTTTTATATTGTTTTTATCTTGTTTTAAGCATTGCTAGCTCCCAGAGTCATGTATTTGAGATAGATGACCATATTAATTAATGAATTGTCCTCAGTTAGCCCTGGAATTGGAACAACACAACTAGAGATTACCAGTTTGGTGGGCTTTCTACAGTTAACTGTGTATCACCTAAAGAACTGTTGTGGGGCAAGTACCAAAAACAAGTAAATAAAATATCCATTCAGCATTTCAAGAGGCTTTGTATAATTTTAAATATAAATTACACATATAATTTATTTTCCTAAAATAAAAGTGTGCTTAAAAAACACTGTGGATAACATGTTTGTCTGGACGATAATATTTCTCGAAATATTTTATAATGCAAATGTTCATGCATTAATCAGTCATTTTAGTGGTACAAACAGCAAAAAAATTGATCCAGAGGACTAAATAAATTCAAATATAATGAAGTAAGGAGATATATTCAATCTTGATGAAATAAGCATTTAATTCTAGCTATGATGCAATAAATTTAGAGATGTAGAATACAGGAAGAGATCTAGAATATATTAAGATTAGTTACCTGAATGACTTGGTTGGTTGCCACTTGACTTCTCTGAATGACTTAGATCAGGGGTTGACAAACTTTTTCTGTAAAGGGCCAGATGCTGTCCCTCCTCTGAGGATGCGGCTGGCAGGTCTGCAAGCCAAAGAGTGCAGTAGCCATTGGACAGCACCAGCCCGTCAGTAAGGAGGCTGCTGACAGGCTGCCACCACCTACTCCCAGCCCTGCCCCTACTCTGTGAGCTCGGCTGAGGCTTAGGCCTAGCGATCTGCCCACCTGTCCATTCTCAGTTCATGGGCTGTCCAAAAACAGGCGGTAGGCTGGATTTGGCCTGCAGGCCATAATTTGCCAACCCCTGTCTTAGATCATAAATGTTTTTGCAGGTTTTTTTCTTTTTTGTCTTTTAATTAAATATTACTCCCTTTTAACACATTGGAACATGTCTAGAAGAGGGTAACAAAGATGGCAGGAGCTAGGAGATCTGTAGGTATACTTAATCTGGAGAAGAGGTAATCTTCAAATTTTGGAAGGGTAATCATATAGATGATGGAATAAATTTGGGTCTATTGCTCTAGAGGTCAAGTGAAAGTAAAGCATTCAACATGCAAAACAGACTAAATTTAGGAAAAACTTTCTGACTGCACAAAGCATCATCTCAGAATGTGCTAAACTCTGTATCAGAGACTTTTAAGCAGGTACTTAAAAGCAAAAACCTTTCAGATGTGTTGTAGTTGTAGACTGTCCTCAGTGTCAGGGGATTGCTTTTGAAATTTACAGTAATTTGGAGCAGATAACACACTATAGAATTTTGAGGAGGTATCCTGTGTGCCATCAGAAAATGACAGTTGTGGTGTTGGGGGTGCCCACTCATAAAATGGTTGCTGTTGTGGGCACTGCTTACCACAAAGCATCCTTTTCACTGCAAGGCTAACCAGTGAGGTTAAAAGACATTCTATAAAGCACACACAACACTTAACGCTACTTTAGTATCTTGACCAGGAATAGATGGTACAAGCCTGCATTCTTACTCAAGAAGTTGTGTATTAAAATTCAGAGCCAGAACAGCTTCTCCTACGTGTGCATTATTTCAAGAATTTGAATATATCAAATTAGTCTTCCAGCTCTGAGATAGTCTTACAGAACAAGATGACAACTCACGCATTCTTCCTTTCCAAGTTCTGAAGGTTGCCTTTCAGACTGTTGTATGCAGATGCTCTTGCCTTCAGATCGTTATCAATCTGAGTCACTCCCTTCAAAAAGAAAAAAAAACCGGACCGGTGTCTTAGAAGTAGGGATAGGCTAAGTTAAACTTTTCTATAAAAGCTACAATTATCTGCAAGCAGACACATAAAAAGGAAAAGAACAAACAGAAGAAAATGAGACAATGCACACAGATTAATAGACTAAACTTCATTAATTCTGGTTTTTAGAAATTAACTAGGATACATTACTCATTTGATTTTGAGTAATCTGTAATGAAAAAAATAAGTATTATGCTCTGAAACTTTTGTACTTTGTGAATTTTTCTACTTTAATGTCTATGGAAAATTATTGTCAGAAGCAACAGATAGTTGCAGTGCTTCCTTGCAACAATCTTATCCAACCTGATGCTTTCTGCATGTATTGGATTAAAACTCTTATCAATGGCAACACACATTGCCAAAGTTTAAGCATACCTGGAGGGTACCACTTTGAAAAAAACTGCTATTTTTGTTTGTTTGCAAACAACTTTGTTAGATGCAGGTTTAAGAAACAAGGACAAAATTATTTAAAATTATGCTGGAAATCTTCATGTTGCAATTTCTGCTGTTTGGGCCAATAGGATTCCATTCAAGAACTGCACTATGGAGTTCAGAAATGGAGTCTTCTACAGAACTCTTGAATATTCTGTTTTTCTGCTTCCTGACCAATCTGGTAGTTCCAGGATTGACAAGGTACAGAGGAGCTACAGAATATTCTGGAATTCTCCAGAATGTTCCATTCCCCAAATCCCAAGATTTTGCACATGTCTAGTGCCCAGTACTGTAGTCTTAAGTCCTCACACCTATCAGAAGAGAGAACAGGTAGCAAAAATGAGAAGATGGCTGTATAATCATCCTAAGAAGTACAGCAATGTAAGATTATATATATTTAATTAGACAAAACAAACACATAACCTTCTTTAGAAAAACTGAACAAAACGATACATATTGTATTTCACACCATAAACCTATGTGTTTTTTTTCATTTTCAATAATATTTACTCCCAGGTAAACCTGCAAACTTATATGTGATGCTTATTTTTTTAAATAATCCTGAATATATAAAATATTTGCACTTCATGGTATATAGGCTATGCAATAAAAATAAATAAAAGACAGTTTTTATTAATAATTAGTATACAAGCTCCACAGCTTTTTTACAAATATAATCTTACCTTGGCAATTATTTCTGAAATATTCTTCAGAGACTGTTTGATTGGATACTTGGCCATATCCCACTGGAATCTTGTTATGTAGGTGATCAAATCAACTGGGAAAAATGATTAAATTTTGAGCTTAATAAGCAAACCCACAAACCAAACAAAGAGTCTGGGGGTCTTAAATACATTTAAGAAAAAAATTACTTAAAATAAAGATGGAACAAAGTACAATGTAGCCACCTTAAAAGGCACAGGACATTTTTGCTCCAGACAAGAACTTTTAGGGTAGATTAGAAGTAACAGGGGAAACAGTTATTATGTCTGTGCAGAAAGAATGGAAGAATTTGCTCTCATCTGTGGTTTTAGCTTTGTCTAATTAAAGGTAAAAGCCCTCTTTGGGCTTTGGTCATCTAATTATCATAGATGATGTGCATATTGGCACTGTACCTTGTAGAAATTTGTTTGGTGAATTCTGAAGGTGTATCTTGAATTTCATCATAGAGTACATCTCTAGCCAAATATATTGGTGTTCAGGGATGCTTTCTCTATGCTTACAAGGAGTGCGAGGAAAAACTGAATCAGTATTAGATGCTTTAAATTACTTCCATATTAAATCACTTCCATACTATACATTTCTCTTTAAGATACTGCAAATGCGAGGATTTAATTAAGGCTGTTTTATTACGCTGTGTTGCTTTTATGCACAAAGTATTTCTTTCAAAACATTTACTTTCCATATAAGAATTGGAGGATAGCCTTTTATATGCTCAACCTTCAATATTCAAATACATTCTAACAGCAAGTCAATATTTACCTCCATTGGCCAGAAGGTTTTCCTGAACTTTATCTCTACTGTCTTCCAACACATCAGCCATATATTGTGCCACCTTCTTGACAACACTGAAGACCAGAATGGGGAAGATTTAAGGTTTATATCTTAAAGAATACATATCTATTTTATTGTTATTTCTTTGCATTACAGAAGGCAATCAGCCTCCAAGTTTAATTCCTGGCATCTGTCTGATATCCCAGAGAGCTATTGCCAATCACTATGAAGACATACCACTAGATGGCCCAGTAGTCTAACTTGGCAGAAGCTGCTTCTTATGTTCTTCTACAGACCATAGTTTAAAATATGTCAGACACTGTTTATCATTAAGAGCTGTTGTTTGTCCCCAAAAATGTGCCTGTCCTTTCTTCAGGCTAGATATTATCCCCCTTTTAACAATATTTAATCCACTTATACATCCTGTAATCACTTTCTACAGTTGACTGAATCCTAAATATATCAGGCTTAACAGTTCATTAGTTGAAATTTCTAGTGCAAGACAGCCACACACAGAGAAATTTTAGACTATTAACAAAATTGCAAGTATTTAAAGCTGGCAAACTGATAAACTAGGTCTATCAATAATTTTCTGGATTCTCCAAATTAACATTGTGCTCATATAACCCCACTCCCTTTCACTCCAAACAAACATAAGAAATTTTCATTTACAACTGTTTCCAATTCCAGTGTCAAAGTACAAATCATGACTTGCTATATTTGACCATACAGTTTGGAGGAATATTTACTGTCACTAACTGGTTAAGCTAAAACAACATCAGTTAGCAGTTCAGACTCAGTTTAACACAGAATAATCATACAGAAGATATGTACAGATATATGACAGATATTAGCAAGAAGTAATGATTACCCTTCCACAAATGCATCCAGTTTAGCCAGCTCATCAGACAAGCCAACTAAGACATCAAGAGTGCCAACCTAAGGAGAGTAAGAATTATTTTAGAAAAATATGCAAAAACATAAAACTGAGAGAAAACTGAGCCTAAAAAAGAATTCTATGCATTTTTATCACTGCTGTGCATTGCTGTGGATTCAAGCCTCTCTACAGCAGCCACACAATCTTGGAAACAGAGGTAGCTGCTATAATGAACAACAGACAGGTGCTACTTCTGCAATTTTTATATCTGGAAGCAGCACTTCTCCAAATCAAATACAAAGCATTGCACAGCCCTACAAGATAATTCTAGTGTCTACTTGCACTTTATGATTTAAATAGTGATTGACAATAACTTTAGTATAAATCACAGTAGCTGCATAATATACTTTATCAAAATGAATGTGACCTATCTGTCCTATTAACTGAAATCCCCCTTAATTTAAGATGCAATACTAAGTCAAACAGCAAAGAAAAATCTCTGAACAGACAAAAAGTTCAGCTATACCTTTAAATCCGGAATATTAAACTTTGCATTCATGGACAAGTTGTTATTTTTTATAGTTGCAGCACATAGCTTCTCCCACGTCTGCTGACATGTTTTCTCCCCAGGAGCAGAAATCAGCCAGAACTCTGTCATTTTTCTCACGTTACTGTGATGATTATTTTGGAACACAGGATTAAATTGGGGGACGGTGGGAGGGTTAAGGAGAAAATGAAATATTTAGCTAAACAACAATATTCATTTTGAACACTTAACTTAAAATTCTCTATTGTCTTTAAATGGCAGGAATTCTCAAGGAAATACCGTGCAATTTTTCACATTTGCCAAAAACGTTACCATCCTAAAATTAATGCAGGTCATCACATTCTGAGCCACCAGCACATACCAATTTTTTCAGAGTCAGATTTCTTTTCTGTATACATTTATTCAGCCCCTTGAAGGGTTGACTTCCTCTTGTGTCTATATCAGTGAAACATGTATTACTAAAGGCATATTAATACAACAGAATTAAACTGGATTATCACTGTCATTGCTTAAGGAGCTGTAATTCTAAAAAAGGGAAGGAATAGGAATCACTGCCAGAGAACCCTAAATTGCCCAGCCCTTGATTCTTTGAAAAGAGGAAGCTATGACAGAGAGTCATTATTATTCTAGCACAGATACAATGTGCAGATTCCTTTTTTCAATCTTAATTCCAGGGTTTTAGAACCTTAAAATAACCTGAGCAAGTTGGCAAGAGGGTTGGGAGGGTGTCTGCATATAAATACAGGAATCTATATTCCAATTAATCCTCCAAAATAATTTTCTAATCTAGTTAATATTAATCATTGCTTTCCTGATTAAAATACATTACAGCTCATAGAAATCAGAATGCCCAAGGAAGAATAAAGGATTTACCTCACAGTACCCATGGACTGCCTTGAGTTTCCAGAGCTCAATAAATAATGCACAGACTATCTAAGTAAATTAATTAAACCAACAAAATGAGAGGAGGAATAATTTATTCATACAAAAATGTGTATGGGTATGCCCTACTTCGCAAAACTCAAGGCAGAATCGTATCAGTTTGCAGTATATTTCAGACTGCCCAAGCTATGACAATACCAAGCCATTCTGCCTGAAGTGAACCTCTAGTACCAGCCTGACCTTGTGCAGCTTCAGAAGAGAAGCAGACTGACTAGAACTTGGATGAGAGACTACCAGGAAATCCCAGGCTGTGGACAAGCCTGGGAAGTCCCCCCGCCCCCCCCCCCCAAAACCATATTAGATGTACCATGTCCATACTGTTGTTAACTAAAGTGCATGGTTCCAGGTAGTCATCCAGGAACTGAGTTCATCTTGAGGGCACCTTTAACGCCCTGAGAGATCCCTGCATACTTCAGGCAGTTAAAGATGACCTTAGGGGCAAGAGAGTTTTAGCCAGAATTCACTCGGAACGGTACACCGCGCGAAATCTACAGCTCTTACACGGAGGGAAGCCGTGGGGACAGTGTCCGGGAGCTTCTACACCTGAAGCAACCCACCCTCGACGATCCACCAGGGCTCCTCTTTTCCTCAGCTACTTCCCACCCTGGCTGAGCCGGCCTTCGCAGGTGAAGCGTGGGCAAACGGCAAGAGCCGCGATAATGGAGGAGCTCAATGGGCTTCCCGTCGGAAGCTGCACTACAGCCTCTTTCGACCCAGCCCCGCTCCAAGGACCAACGGTCTGCTCGCGGAGAATGATGGGAGCTGTAGTCCAACCTATCCCAAGCCCTCTGGTTTGGGCCAAGGCCCGGCCAGGAAAGCTCTGCCCTCACAACGGGCCGTGCCCGCGGTCCGTTTTCCAGCCTGAGGAAAGGAAGCCTCCCGCTCGCTTCCCGGTTCACGAGGTGACCGAGGCTGAAAGCTTCCCTCCACCCAGAGACCCACTTCCTCGGCCGAGCGGTCGCAATTGGAGCCCAATAAGTACCCCTACCTACCACCCGACGCGCAGCTGACGGGAGAAGCCGCGGCCTGCCGGAATCGCAGCGGAGGCGGAACTAGCGCGAGGGGACCGGCGAGCTCTGCGAGACCGAAAACACACGTGACGAGCGTCACGAGGCGCCGCAGGAGGAGCTGGGCAGGCGCAGTGGAGTGGGCGCCGCGTGATAGATCCGGGTTGGGCGACGCCGGGGGGCTCGTGCGCCTTGGAGGAGTACGCGGGCGGTGCGGGTGGAGACCCGGTTCATTTTTGCTCATCTCACTGTGCCAGTCAATAAATAAAAGTAATAAATAAGGAGAAAGAAAGGTTGTGTTGTTTGCTAATGGGAGATCGGTTATTTATTTATTGTTTTTAAAGAACTATGATTAACAATATCAGGTAACTACCTTAACATAAATCTAACATGTATAGAGAAAAAAAGATATGGAAAATACAAAAAAAGTTACAATGTAAATAAAAAGACAGGTACTGTACAAATTTACCGTATATGTTAACTATACCATATTATAGACCGTATTACTTATGTTAGAGCCCATGTTATATTATAGCGTGTTGGCTGGGGAATTCTGGGAATTGAAGTCCGCACATCTTAAAGTTGGCAAGATTGAAAAACACCCATCTAAACTAATAAACTAAAAGTTTTTTTCCCAGTGAAGGACAAGTTTCCCTGAGCAGAATCCAGCAACTGATATCATATGCTCTATTAAGAAATGTTGTAAATCTTATTTTTTTAAGCTACATTTGCCTATGGAACAGTTGTGTGTCTTCATACGGTATAGGATAATAAAAACAAGGACAAATAGGCTGAAGAATAGCTTTTATCTCAGCTGTAACTATACTGAACTCTACTGTATAGTGCACTATTAATGTAGCATCAGGGGTTGTGCAATGGTGAATGGAATGTGAAGGTTGTGTTTTATGTGTTCTATGGTTTTTATATTTCTAAAGGTGCACTGGGGTGGCATTTAATTTTGTTGTACAAGAAGTACAATGACAATAAAGATTACAATTTACTTCCCTTTTTAGTAATGGTTGCTGTAATAGCAGCTGGGCTAGGAAATCTGAGGGAGTCCAGATGTTACTCAACTCTAGCTTCCAGCAGACATCTCCACTATAGTGAACAGGGAGGCATACAGGAAGTTTAAAATCAATAGAATTTGGAAGGCCAGAGATTTCTAAATCTTGATTTATAAAACGGTCTATTTTGGGCAGTGGGTCCCAACATGAGTAAGAAGATGGCAATACCACAGATAATATGCCTTACTATTTTATTTATTGTAACATTTACAACAGAATTGAGAATTTATTCATGCTCATGTGCAACAAAAAAGCAAGAGGAATATAACATTTGTTAGGGGAGACCTTGCTGGATCAGATAGCGTTGATCCCTTAGCCTGTCTGACCCTGCCCAGGGGCACATACATATGCTTTCAATTGCTCTAGGCATCTAACTCTTCCAAGACAAAAAATCCAGGCACAGTCCAGGTCACAAAGCTGCAGTCCCAAAATCAGAAAACAGAAAAAGGAAGATGGATGGGGACTTCAGAAGAGGTGCAGGCTGTATGGGGAACCTAAGCTAGTAAGGGGTATTTGTTCCTAGTTCACACAAGTCCTAAGTGTAAAAAGAAGGGAAGCAGTTGTACCCCATGCTAAAAAAAAAAAAAATGGAAAGACAAAAAACGAGCAAAACTAGCTAGAAACTATAGCAAAAACTAGAAACTATAGCACTCCCACACATACAACCAAAAGTATGGATCTGATATGTAGATGATACCTTTGTCATAATAAAAAAAGAACAACTAGAGAAGACACATGAAACAATCCACAACATCTTCAAAGGAATAAAATTCACAAGGGAAGAAGAAAACAACAACACACTACCCTTCCTGGATATCCACATCAGCAGAGGAAATGACAGCAAACTAAAAACACAAAAATGCTGGCAGCGCCTTGCACAGAGAGACGGGACCAGTTGCCGGTAAGCGTGAAACCGCACTCGCCCGAAAAGGGCGCGAAGCAACGGAAACCCCGCCTCCTGCGCTCGCCAGCTGGGCTCTGCTCTAGGAAGGAGGCTCTGGCAAACCACTTCCGAAACGGTTGCCTTGAAAACTGCAAGGACTCGTCCAGGCAGTCACTGCAGGGTCAGTAATGACTGAGCGCAGACAAAAAAAAAAAAAATTGAAAAACAACCCACACTAACCAAGTGCTAACCAAGCCAAAGGGGAGGTCATCTATCAGCTTGGGGTTAGGCATTAAATAAATAATCTCTAGATTGTATTACTGCAATGCACTCTACTTAGGACTGCCATTGAAGACTACCCAAAAACATCAATTGGTTTAAGAGCTGATTCTCACATTGATAAAGAGGCTAGTAGCTACTTTATAACAATCTCCAATTGCAGGCTGGCCTGCCTTCTTAAAAGAGACAGGCCTCCCCCGCCCCCGTACATTGAAAAAGCACAAGAAAAAGAACAGTTAACTGCATTAATTTGCTTATAGATAGTTCCTCATTTGAAAGCAAAATACTAGTTAGAATTCTACAGGGTATGGGCCCAGAATATCTAGGGAACTCTCCTCCAGGTTGATCTTGGTGATGCTGTTCAGTTCATTAATATTGAAATAGTATATATTTTTTTCATGCCTTCAAGTCAGTTTTGATTCCTAGTGACTGCCTGGACAAGTCCCTGCAGATTTCTTGGCAAGGTTCTTTGGAAGTGGTTTGCCATGGCCTCCTTCCTAGGGCTGAGAGAGAGAGCGACTGGCCTGAGGCCACCCAGCTGGCTTTGTGCCTCAGGCGGGACCAGTACTCACAGTCTTCCAGTTTCTAGCCTGATGCCTTAACCACTATACCAAACTGGCTCTCAAATGCTATTTTAATTAAGAGACAATTTTCATAGCTGCAATTAAATTTTTCTTATAGAACAACATTGTTTGCTTAAGACTGACAAAATCATATTGAACATATCTGGTCCTTTTTGCATTTCTCTTTTAGCAGTTGCCAAGTTTTCTACAGAAATAGATAGGAGTATATGAACAGTGTCCTTTGCCTTTATGTTCTTGGAGCATAATTTAAGAAATCTTAACACGGTCAATAAGAATATTTTTAATTAACCTATGGGAAAAAATATCTGTTCACCAGAAGAGCCTTTTATTGTTTGCTTATTCAGTTGCTTTTGACTCTTCATGACCTGTTGGATGTAGTTTTACTAAGATTGTCTTTCAAAACAGCAATAGTGTACAACTATATGTAATTTATTGATTTGTTTGAATGCATGCATTATAAACATGGAGTTTTTACCTTGGACACAAGTGAATGTTCTTAAAGTAAGTTCTTAAAGCACGTTGGAATCGTATCCATCCATTGGTTCTCTAGGAAGTAATACATTTCTTAATATTACATCCTTCTGTTTATTTCTGGGTACTGAAGAGATGGATCTCCCCTCTCCTACTAAATTAGAGAACACATGTTTGGGTTGGAAGTACAGGAAGAAGTTATCTAAAAATTGTGCTAGATTTCAACCAAATTACATTTCCAGGGTAATTAAAAGTTCCTAAAGAGGTCCAAGTACGCTTCTCTCGCTATTTGAATAATTAGCAAGCATTAAGAAAAAGGCCTTTCACATCAAAGCATCAGACTATGTTTTCAGACACACTTGATACCAACATCTCATGACCCCAACCCCCACACCCATAAAAGTTAAGCACCCTGATTGAAGTGTGCAATCTCTGTAGTCCAAAGTTGGAGAGCAGTTGTGTAACTGCTGCTGTTGCTTCCCATCTACACTCACGTTAATAATGGGAAGTATGTACATAGCTCAGATTGCAGCAAGGGCAAATAATGTGTTTATGAAATTTCTCTAGCTTTAGCTTTAGAACAACCTAAGTTTGATAACTAGTAGGGCTGGTTTTGATAGGCAATTAATCATGCAGCATTATTTAATTTTTTTAAAAAAAGTTTTGATGAATGAATTTGTGCAAGAGGATACAGCTTCTAAAATTCCACTTTCAATCCTAATGAAGTCCATTCTTAAAGTATACCACTAATGTAGACAGCAGCTGTGGGATCAAGCTCCCTTTTCAACTGCGGCCAAATGGTTTCAAACAACATAAGCAGACTAACATTTCAAAGCAGCACATGCTTGGAAGGACATTCTATTCTACCTAACTAATTCTTAAAATATGATCTGAAACCAGTGGCTAGTCAGATGGGGTCTTAAGTTTGCTGTTTGAGATGAAACATTGCTAATACAAAAATTCTCAGGCCACAGGGATTAGGGTTGCAATTCAACACATATTTTTGTGAAGTCAATCTTAGCTGCTTCTGCATACACATCTATAGGATTGTGCTGCAAATAACTTGCTAAAAAGCAGGTTCCCTAGAATTCAGCAGCCTTTACTTGGGAAATAGATTAACAACACGTCAGGAACAAATGTGTCTGCAGGAACAAATCCACAAAGAAGACTCCATCCAAATATTATTGGTTTCATAGAAATAAACTTTCATACAATCCTACTAGTATCTAATAAAATGAACAAACTTCCATTGGAATTGGATTTAAAATGCTATAGGATAAATTTAATGATATGTTTTGGGCTCATCTATTTCAAAATCCTTTTCTATTATCTACTGATCCATATCTTATTGTGTAATAATTTGTTATGTGTTTTTACTATTCCCTTAAATTTCTTTCTATGTTGCACAGGCAGCTTCAAAACCATCATTTTCATTAATGATCTTGCACATGAATGTGGTGTAATGGTTATGGAAGTAGACGAGGGTGGGATGGATTCAGGTTCAAGTCTATCTCAATCCTCCTTCAGATACTTGAAAAGTGCTATCGTATCCCCCCTTAAATGACTTTTCTCAAGGTTAACCTTACCTAGTAGTTAATGTGGGATATTATCAATGCAGAATATAGTAGAAATCTTACTTCCTGTGATTTGGAAACTGTATTTCTCCTTATGCAGCCTAAAACCACATTAATTTTTTTAGTAGCTGTTTCATACCGCTGACCCATATTCAGCTTGTGGTCAATTATTTTGCAATCTTTCCAAACATGCTACTACCAAACCAGATATTCCCCCCTTTCTTTATTTGTGCATTTGATTCTTTTTTTTTCCCTACATGAAGGACTTTGTTTTTGTCTCTTTTAAATTTTATTCTGCTATTTTCAGCCTATTTGGAGATCATTATGAATTTTTATCTATCTTATACAGTACTAGATATGCCACCTGACCTCTTTTGCAAATCTGAACTGCTATATTTATTTTAAAAAATGTAACTTGTTTTCAAATAATTACCCATCAATGGCTAACAGTGAGGTTCTACAAGTATAAGGCGGTTACTTAATTTGATGTATAGAAGGCAAGAATTCATCACACACTCAGTTTCCAGCTAGCTGTTAGACAAAACAAAATCTATTTAAATCACATCATTTCATATAGTATATTTGATTAAGTGACATCATGAAACATCCTAAATTTCCTGTTGTTTGCAGGTTCACATACTTTGCTAATTCCCTTTGAGTTATGTTCATGTGCACCTTTTTAATGGGTTTGGGTTGCTTGGTGTTAGCAATTTCCTAGAGCTGATACAGTCTGCTTGTTTTTTTATTTGACCTGTTTATAAAGGTGTCCAATAACAGAAGTGTGCTGGGTGATTTATAAAACAGGAGTCCGATGACCAATTAGTGCTGTGAACTTTTATCTTGGGCTCATCCTATGTGGGCCTGTGTGTGCATGTGTTTGTGAATATGTGTGCCTTTGAAGTATCTTCAATTTCCAATGAACAATTCTGAGGAAACTAAAACCTAAGTAAGCTAAAGAGATTAATCCATGGAAAGGACAGAATGCTAAGTAGTGAGGGTGACATTAAACATACAAATAAGTACATCTTTCCATTGTTCATGCAGATTTTCAAAAATGCTCTTCTGCTGGAGTCCCTGAGAAACTGTCCTTCTCTGAAGCTGGAAGGTGCATTGAAAGGAGTTCTCCTATTTAAGATGTCTGGTTTGGTCCTCCCCCCTCTCTCTCCCTCTCTCTCTTTGTATGTGCACATTACTATACTGATTGGCTGCATTCACACAACACCCTAACCCATGATTAAAGTATTGTATAGTGAATTAACCAGTTCCCTGAATTTGAACCATAAAATTGGCTGGATTTACCTAACATAATCAGCAAACCACATTTTAGCCTAACATGTAGCATGAACCAGCCACTCCTTCTCTCTTCATTTGAAGACAGGACTAGCTTTAGTATGAAGTTTGTTTAAAGAGCAGTTTCCAGAAAAGAGGAACCATTTTCCTACCTCCAGACCTCCATTTTTATGGATACTTTTGCAGTGTGCCATTTACAGTCTTTCTACACCCCAGTCCCTCACAAAATAGTTTGAAATTAATCTTTGATCATTGTCAGTTCCGCTGCCCTGATGATAGGGAACGTCATGAGCTGATCACTCCAGATGACTAATAGTAGTAATAGTAATAACAGTACAACTAATAGTATAGTCTCCTCCAAATCTGGTATGAGAGATAAACCAAGATTCAGCAGTTTTCAGGACGGATGTCAGGTATGTTAACAACCCAAAATTGTTTAATTTTGTGAAGGTTGACGCTCACAAGGTAGAAAGCTATAATTCTCAACCCAGTATCAAGAGGCCTAGCAGGAAAAAGATGATACTCGGGCATATTTGTGCCAGTGTTAGGAGCAACTGAGTTTGTTGAAAAATGCTTAAGCAGGCAAACCAAGGTAGGCTTCTCTTCTTAAAATGGATTTTGAAACTGAGTAGAAACTGAGTAGAAGTATTAAATCTGAATCCTGCATTTCTTCTGCTAGTTAGATAAAAACATTTACGGAGCAAGGACTCACTTGTTGAGAAGTGCAGGGAAGCAAGAGCCAAGCCAGTAGAAAAGCAGACTGCCCATAGGGCCCAGTGTTGCAAGAAGAGATACCACTTGGTTCCAGTTCCAGATAAACCAGCCCAGAGCCTGAAAATGTTTATGCTCAAAATTAGCCAAATCAGTGGAGACAAGCCGATCTGGTGCTCATTTGAGAAGAGTGCAAAGATTGCCTGGGGAGAGGCCCTGTGTCACTTAAAATCCATCACAAGAAAGGCATTATCTTCCTTCTTGCTTTGGATGGGGAAAAAAAGGCTTAAGACAATTCTGGCCTGAGAAGTCTGTTTTTCTTCAGTTTTTGATCCTGATCCTGATAACAAGGGCAGCTTTGGGTGATGTTACAAATTCATACATGGACGCAGTATGACATCTATAGGCAAATGAAATATCAAACCTAGAACAGGAATCTATGAGGAAAGGTTGGAGATAGGAGACCGGGGCAACAGTGGAGAGAAAACAAAGAGGAGAATCATGTCAGCAAGCACTGAAATTCAGCAGTGGAGAGGGAAGATGCAACTAGCCTGGTAGTCATGGAAGTCAAATTGAGAAGCTTCCACTGGCCATGTTTTTCAGAATGAAAGATAAAAGCAGCTCAGGAAATGAAGTGGATGCGGTTGTCACCTGTATGGCAAGGTTAACCTGCAGGTTTTCCTGCTTGGTTGAGTACTGCATCATACACAGCCATGATTTGTTGAACAAGCCACAGTGTCCTGACTGACAGAACATTATGCCATAAAACATAGCTTACAACAGCTTTCCATAATAAGTCAACATGAAACAAATGATATTGTGGCTTCAGATGGTGGATGATAAAACTCAATCTTTATCATTATGTTATTATTTCTCTACAGAGTAAAGGCTTTTGACTTACACATATTTCATTCATTGCAGAATCCATACACACACACACACACACACGCACAATGTCAATAAAATAAATAGGCTAATCAAAATGGCCAATCAGTTGGCATGCCACTGAATGAAGCAAAAACATTACAGCAGAATCCTAAGTATGTTAAATCAGAAGACAGACAATATTCTTCTAGTTATTTTAAATTTACACACACTCTGGAGAAAACAAAATGCAAAAATTAGTATATTTGTCAGTTTTAACAACCAAGCAATATAAAAATGTTATATAAAATATAACAATCATGAACATAGTAACAAGGAACAAAGGTAGAAAGCACAACAGCATTGCAAACAACTTGGGAGGGAAACAAAAAGAAATATATTTCTTAGTGCAGACAATTAGTGTAATTGATTAAGTGTATTTCTGTGCCTAATTAACTCTGCACAGGAATATCATTGTATAAAAATATTTTTTATAAAAGAGCAGGCTTCCTCAAATGTTGTGTTTCTGTTATGTAACTCAGAACAATTATCAATTCATCTTGGTTTATACATATTAGTCTCAGGAGAGCCTTATCCTTAGCCCGATTTAATGCTCTCCCTACAGCCGTTCTAGAAGGAAGATACAGGAAAATCCCTTATGATATTCGATACTGCCTCTGTGGCACGGGTGCCATTGAAACCACAGTCCATGTTCTCTTGTATTGTCAGTTTTATAGGGACATCCGTTTTCAACTGATTACCCCTTTTATTTAAATTCCCCGGGCATTCCAATAATTTTTATTTGCACTATTTGCTAAATAATCAAGATAAATCTATTTCCTTAAAAGTTGCAAAATGTCGCTACATAATGTGTAAGCTTCGCCCGCAAATGGTTGCTAATAGTTATTGATGAAAGGGGTAATACCGTTGTCTGTTTTATTGTATGTATTTTTATTGGTCAATGACTGAAATAAATATGATGATAGCATATTAGTCAAGATTCGGAAAAAATTAGTTAACTTAGTGTGAAAGATAAGTTTATAATAAATAAATTAGCATGTCAGCTAAATAAATAGTAGAACTAATATTATTTCATTTATCCTTGTTCTTCCTAAACCAACTTTTTATCTGAGGAAGGCCTTTACTGCCTTCTGGGTTCAAACAATTATCTATAGTGGTTATAGAAAGAGTTGTTCCAAGGGCATTTATGAGACAAAACTCTGCACTTGCAGGATTCAGGCTATAGCAGAGCTCCCACATTACATGTTGTCTTTGTTTCCTGGCATGAAGACTAAACAAGGGTTGCTTCCGTTTCATTCTGACCCAAATTTCTCAAAATTATGAAATGCTTCTTCAGCATCACTTTCCTGTAGTAGTACAGGTGGACTGGACATTGAGGGCAAAGTCCAAGGCCCAGATGATCATCCAGGACTGGCAGATGATACAGCAGCATAAACAGGTCCCACATTAATTTCTGGGGTAACATTGGCATTTGGGGCTCCATGGGATTTTTTTGTGATTACTGCACTGTTTTACTATTTTTTTTTAATTGCATAATTATAGATATCTGTAATACATTTTCTCTTGTTAAGCATATTGGGGTGCAAGCAGATTTGATGTCAATGACCACCAAATCAAGAAGGCTGCACTATTCAACACAAAGCTAGTTCTGTATAATTTCTGTAGTATTTTTATGATAGCAAACCTAGTACAGCAGAGCTGTTTGGTGAATAAGCACTGACACAGAAAGTGCTTGATTCAAATGAAAGTACAAGGTACTGTGTCTCAGTTATAATCCCTGATTCATGTCTAATACTGTATGGGTATTTAATTATTTATTTGGGTATTTATTTATTTATTTGGGTATTTATTAAATATGGGTATTAAGTTATTTCTTTATTTACGCTATCTTTCAATAATACTTCTCCCAGTATCTAACAAAATAAAAAAACACTCTCAAAAGATAAAAATAGCAACACTGCATAGATACAAATACAATTTTTCACAGTAAAACAACAAATAAACTATCTTTTCCCAGATTGATTGATTAATAAATCAAGTTGGTGTCAACTCTTAGTGACTACATAGATCTTCAGAATGATCTGTCCCCAGTATGGCCCTTCAGGTCTTCTAATAGTGCACTCATCACCATTATAATTAAGTCTGTCCACCTTGCTGCTGGACATCCTTTTCTTTTCTTTCCTTCAACCCTTCCCAGCATTTGGACTTCTCAAGAGAGCTGGGTCTTCACATAGTGTGTCCAAAATATGATATTTTATTTCCAGGGAGCATCGTCATGCTGGCAAGAGAATTCTATCTAGAGAGCCATAGGTTGGGAAAGTCTGCACTAAATCTTATAAGCAGCAACCGCAAAGCATAAACATTTGCATAACAATCCAGGAATAGGGTACCTGACAGAAAATGAACACCTTAGCTTCCATATTAAGAACTCTTCTAAAAGTACAGAGTAGTCCTTATATAAATGAAGCACTTCAACACTCAAGAGTTCTATGTAAATATGTACAAATATATCTAGTATGCATGCCTAGATAAGTTGTCCAGAGTTTGAGAGTTCAGTATTAGCAGTGATGGGGATGACCTCCAACTGTATTTTTCCTTTATGTCCAAATATGAGAAAGCTGTTCAAGGTCTAACTCTGTTCTTGATGTTGATAATGGACTAAATACTGTATAAACCTTAATAAAAAGGAAAGAGTTTCTTCTGCTTAGCTTAAAGGCAAATCAAGGAAATAGGGATTCAGCCTGTACTAGAGAGGGTTACCCTTGCCCCCCAAAGACTCAGTTTTGCAGTTTGGGCCTGATCTTGGATTTGAGCTTGAATGGACACCCAAGGCCAGATCAACCCAAGCCTTAATCTTGTCAGTGTGTTAATGTCTTCTTCTCTGAACACTAATGCATACACTAATCTAGACCAGGGGTTTTCAATATTAGGTAAAAAAAAAATTCTAAGAACTCTTGATCAAGAGGTAAGCTCTGTGATAGAAAAGTGGTAGTGTTCAAGTTAATTCTTCTGGGTGGTGGTTGCCCTTAGTCTCTCATGGTGCCCTATCAAGGTCTCAGCTTGAAAAAACCTGATCTAGACTGTATTTCCTTAAACTCTGTTTTCCTTGACAGCTTTTATGTTTTAGCTAGGTTGCCAGCCACTGTGAATTCCATGTACTGGTGGGAAGGAATGATGTAAATTCTATACATACATAACAAATAAGGTTAGAAGGAACATTTAGGAGTAAAAAACTTCCCCCTTTCAGTTTTTTCTCTGTTCTGTTTGCTTTTTTCCTCAAATACTTTTTTGGGGGCTGAGGAAGAAGAATTATGGATTTCTTCTAGAATGCATAAAATGTTTGAAATAAGGCATTGAAGCCTTCCCCTCCACAAATTGCCTAAAAAACCCTCTGTGGCTCAGAGTAGGTTTTTTTGTTCAACATTAGCATTAAGGGTCCTATCATGAGCCTGTGCAATAGTTGCAAAAACAAGTTACATTCCTGTCTATAGAACTATTCTCATGAGAAGAAAGTGTCTTCTTTGGTTGTGAACTGTTCTGGCTTCTTGTTAACTTTATTGGGGGTGTCAACTTCATGTCCCCCTATTCGTAGCTCAAAGATGCCTTGTTAATAATTCTTTAAGGACATGAACTTACGATGCAGTCTTGTCTGAGCCCTAGCCCTGAGGCTATCTAACTTCCTATTTACCTGATCTGATTTTAAAGTGGTGTTTTCCATCTTCTCCCAAGCCTCACCATACAGATTATCTGTGGTGCAACTGGCCCCACTTGGTAGCTTTTGGCATGTCTCTTTCACTCCAGTCATGAGTGACTTCCCTCATGTTTTGTTTTGGGAAGCAGGGAAAATCAGATACCAGCCAGGCCTTCAGCAGGCTCCTTAAGTGCACAGGTAGAGTGGTCTTAAGCAAGACCACTATATATCTACGAACAAAATGCCCTAACAGGAAGTTTGCACAGGAGAGTAGCTCTGACTGAAGTGGGAGAAACCTTCCCAATTCAGCCATTCTGCTGTCAAGTTGCCTATCAGCCAGAACATTTTTATTACACACGTGCAGCAGTCCTGCACTAGACCTTTTTTTTTAAATATCCCCAATGTACTGAGCCCTGTGGATCAGGCACTGCAGATGATCCAGAGGGTTGGCAGAAATTTCCAGTAAAGCAGGAGAGGATAGCTCCCAGCTACCCCACAGATTATGGGTTGCTAGATGGCTAAACCATAGGTCTAGCCATCTGTTAAAAGTCAACTCCTCCCCCTGTCTGAGCTCCCAGGAGGGGTAGTGATTGGTGGATGTTTCTCTCACTTGCAGGAAATCTACCAATCACGTTCCTTACCTTATTCCACATTTAAACAGTCAGGAAGATCACCATGTGGTAGCCTTGTTTCTGAGGCAAATTAGAGCTCAGCACGTTATGCCAGCATACTTTTGTTCTGTCTTATGTGCTGGAGGAAACCTGGTTAAATCAGCTGCCTGGGTATGTCCACTACCTCAAAGGGCTACTGATATTGTGGAATAGAGAACTGTCTATTTAATCTTATAAAGGAAGGCTATCTAATTGGGGTGGGTGGGTGAGGTGGCTTATTTAGAATTTGAAAAGCAGACTGTGGGCATTCTCACAAAATGGCTGTTCTGTGAGCTTCTCTGCCATTAGAAGAGAATATATGTGCTCAGAGTTGAACTGTGGAGTCCTTGGTGCTCTCTGCAGGTATTAACGTCAGAAACACAGGCAGAAAACAACACCCTAATCAAGGAAATACCAAGGAGAAAATCACACCTCCACCAACACTGGCAGGGCAAGCTACTGTATATAAAAAGGGAGCAAACCTCACACTCGCTAGCACTGATGATGTTACCTAGCTGGGTAATGAAACGTCTGCAAGCAAACAACCAAGCTCAGAGAGCACCAAGGACTCCACATCTCTGCCAATTAACAAAATGGTTGCCATAGTGGATATGGCCTGTCTCACACCAACACAAACATTACTAGAAGGCAGACTGGTGAAGTTATGTCCTACCGCCCGTTTTAAGCTCTGAGGATATGCTCTGCATCTGATCTTCCCTTTTTTTCCTAGGCAGGTGGGTATATTTTCAAGCAAAGTACAAGATTGCAGTTATACATTGGTTTTTATTTTCTAAGAATGCCTTTGAGCAGTACTTTATTTTCTAAGAATGCCAAAGAGCATTACTTTAAACAAATATGATAGAGAGTGGTGCATTGATTTGCCACATGCCACTTCTTCCATAAAAATAAAGAAAAGTTGAACCTGGCCCCCTGGTTGTTTTCCTCTGCTGTAGTGATTAAATTAAAACAAGGAACTGATGGCCCTGCTTGCGCAGGAGGGCGGAGGAAGTCTAAAGGTTTCAAAGGAGCAAGTCTAAAGGAAGTCTAAAGGTTTCTTTCCTACTCTATGAAGACTGATCCTGAGATCTCTGGCAGAGAAGCACTATCCCCTCTTCGTTAAAAGGTAAGAGTTTGATATTCAGTATATTAAAGTCTATCTTAATCACATTATTATATGTTCGTATCCTATGTAAATTATAATGATCTGATATGTCAGGGCAAAATCACATTTTAATTTATTATTTTATTAGCAAACCCAGTTCCCAAAGTAAAAACTTGAATCTAGAACCATAATTCTTTTGGGAAAGTGGAGTTCAAAATTTCTAGAAATTTTCCATTGCTACGCATGACGAAGAATCAGAACTGTGCAAGTGAAGAAGTGAATGAGGGTTCAATCATATATTACCTTTAAAACCTTTGCTAAATGCAATTTTTTTTCTTTTATTGTTGTAATACCTCCTTTTCATTGGGAAAGTCTGTATTTGTACCAGTTCCACTCACAAAACACCTCAAAAAATCTCAACAGAATAATTTCTTACCCTAAAATGCTTAGAAAATGTTACTTCCGGGATAAAATCTCCATAGGATCATCTCTCCAATCCTTTTTATTTCTTTTGTTTTTTTCTTTTTCCAGAATCAAATAAGTATTTCTTAAAATAAATAGAAGAATGTATTATTTAAAAAAATTTAAACATCTTTCAGGTTCAAGGTTACAATGCTTTACGTAGAATGCAGGAAGAACAGAGCTAAAACAAATTATGTCATTGTGTTAAAAATTAAAATCTACATTTGAGCACTAGTTTTTGTTATTTCTTTAAAAAAAATAGTTTAACTTCCTCAGGCCAAGCTTGACTCTTGGGGACTGTATGGACACATTGCTGTTGCCTTTTTCCAGGGTGCTTTTTCAACTTTCCTGTCTAGTGTATAGTCCTGCCATTTTCTTGGTGGACTTCTATCCAAATACTAGCCAGGCCCAACTCTACTAAACTTTTCAAGTTCAGCCATGGTCAGTTTGGTTGTGCTACCTACTGCTGGCATTTTTCCTTTAGTTACTTACATTCTATATGTTTTAACTACATTCTTAGCACTCATTGCTGCACATTTTGGCATAGAAAACATTCTTCTAACTTTTCCTGAAAGAGTCAAATAGAAGGTTTACAACCACTGTATGTGCAATTTAAACTATTAGGTAGTTATATAATACCTCAGTTATTTTGCACATGCTTTGAATCCTTTGAGTTCAAAGCAGCAATCCTACTGAACCTTTCCCCATGGTGTTCCATAAAATGGAAAAAAAAAAATCTGGGCTAGCTTCCAGCTTCAGATATGAATTTTATTGCCAGTGTGGGGGCAGAGGCATGCTAAAAGGTAAGAAAAACAGTCCCCCCCTCTTCTTTATTGTTTGTTATAGGTCTATGCTACCAGTTAAAGCTAGTGGCAGCATCTTGGCAGTGTAAATCATTTCCGTATTGTTGCCAAGAAAACAACACAAAGTGTAATCACCAAGGTGTTTTACTTATGCTATTGAGGACATAGCAAAGATTTTCTGATCTGTATGCCTGAAATTTCTCTGATTAATACAAAGTGGTTAAGTGCCCCAACCTCTCACTTCACATTTCCTTCAGTACTCATATCCCCTTTCCGTGAACTCTAGTATTTGATCATCTCCTTTTCTCCATTACATCTCCTGCTGTAATTTACATCTGCAGCACTTCATATGCCAGTTGTCCTCAACCATAGATTTGTTCTGCTCACACATGCCTATTTTCACCTTCATTTTGACTGTTCCTTCCTCTGTTGGGAGTGGAAAGTTGATTACCGTTAGGAAAAAATAGAGAAATTCAGAATAGTTGTGGTTAGGCAACAATGCCTTCCCCAAATAAAAGATAATAGGGAAGATAAGAACTCTCATTCTTGGCATCCAAAGCAAAATTCTTTCTCCAAATTATTAGATGAGTCATCTATTTCTTTTATGACAATAAAATCAAAGTATATGTTCTTATGTGGGTACATAAAACATTTCTCCAAGTATAGGATTCCCCAACTATTTTTTTGTTGGCACCACCCTATTTCACTTCCAACCTGACAGAAAACCTAATATAATGAAATGTTTTGATATTGTACATTCCTGTTTTACTTAGGCAGCCAGCCAGCCAACCATGTTCTCCTTCATAAAATTTCCTTCCATTTCCTATCCCTCCCCACCCTGTTATTCAGCATTCCATCGCCCCGAGCATGTGTGGTCTTAATGAGACTGTTTTGGGATTCCTCCTTAACTTAGGCTCTTTCACTAAAATTTCCTTTTGCATCTATGCACATTTTCAGTTTTTGGATATCACTCTCGCTGTTGCTTAAATATGGAAATGAGAAGTAAATTAGAATACCAACATGGTCTCTATTTAGAATTGTGACCACCGTCCCATACCCCCAACTTTTGTGCTCATACTCATTGAACATTCTGAATTCTCACTGGACTATTGTTGTTTTTCCTTCCATAGATATTCTTTCCTCCACCTTTTTAATTTCTGCAAGTTTTGGGATCCCATGACTTTTGGAAGATAATACTGATATTCCCCATTTTGCAGTTTGTTTTGGAAACTACAGAGGACTGCTAATGTCATACTTTCTTGTGATATAATACCTATGTTGTTTTGTTATTTTACTTTACTTATGTTATTTTGTGATATAAGACAAGTGGTTATATTTTTTCCTGGGCTACATACACCCCCCCCCCCCCCGTCGCTGTCAGAATTATGCTGACCAAAACACTATGCTTTCCTTTCCTTACATAAGTTCTATGTGGGATATTTATTATTGGACAATATGTACTAACTTTTTATATTTGTTGCACTAAGATGACCCATGGTTACTACTGAAAGGTTGTAACACATGTTTCTTTTCAAGTATCTTCTCTCCTGTTTTTTGTTCTGTAAATATTGGCAGAGATCAAGCTCGGGATTTGTCAAGACAACTATGATGCTCAGGTGGAATAGCCAAATGCCTCGAGGGCCAAAGTAGAAATAACACAGAAGCAGCATGAGATGCTCTTCTGACATTTTTTAAAGGAAATGTTATTAAAAGAAGCTGCTAAGTTAAATAAAGGATGAGAAAGAGAAAAAGACTGTTAACCTTTACTCTTTTGACATTTTGATTCAAAATCTACGTTCTCAGCTGTTTTTATTCGTACACAGAGAGAAGAATATACAATAATTTTATTGTAGCATTGACACATCCTGGCAATCGGTAATTAGTTTAATAATAGTTTATTGAATTAACTACTGTTGGCTGGGAACACGCAATATGCTAAACTACAATAAACAAACTATATTACGGCTTAGTGTTGTGGGAACCATACATTTATGTGTTTGTGTGAAACAAATTGTGCTGTTTTGAACATCCAAATAGCAGGAATGGAAAAATGAACCAGCTTCTTTTCCCAGATGCAGATTCCAATATCCTTCTTCATTTATACACAAATTAAGGGACTTTTGTATATGTCTCAGATATGTCCAGGTTCCTTGCCCAGCAGATTATTGCTGAACCTGGAAAAGATAAATATTTCAAAGATTGGACTCCTAATTGTATGATTTATTTAACAGAATAAAGTTTTAACAATTATAAAATGTATGCATTTCTTATAAATACGTTTTAACTTGATTTTTAAGAGCAGTATTCTCTTTTCATTTGTATCAGATTATTATTCTTTCTTGCAATATTTCCCATTTAGTGTTGGTTTAGCAGTTTAGTTGTCCTACACAGTTGTTGTCACAAACTGATATGATTCAAAAAAATAATACATTAGTTTTTTTCTTTGATTTTTGTTATGAAAAAGTAATAATAGTTCAGTTAAATAACACTTTCTGTTAGCACACACCATCAGGTACCAAGAAGTAGGTGCAATTATGCAGTTCTTAGCTTGATAAATTCTTGGCAAATCAATCCCTGTTTATACTGAGCTATCCCAGGATGGCTAATGTAGTTCAAGTCTATTAATAATTATCTAGCAGGAAAACTTGTTGTATTCAGAGAGTGACTTGTAAATGTACTAGAAAGGCAGTCTCTGGTACCGGGATAGGCTCCTAAATGTAAGCCTGGAAAGTGAAAAGTGTTAATAGTAAATGCAAGATAGTACGGAGGTCATTTTGAGCCACAGTGCAGGCTGTAACCTGAACAATTTGAACCTGAGTGTGCAGGCTGTAACCTGGAGCAAATTGTTTCGAAACAAATTCGTTCTGTTGCCAGCATTTACATTAATTTTGTCTGATTTCAGGACTTCAAATCCACTTGGTAGATATATTGCCTCACTGCCCTCTAACCTCAGATATGGGCGGAGTGCTCCCCCTCTTTTAACCGCTTTTGAACAGGACTGCCTTTCCTTATACAGACAGACCAGCCGTCCAGATTCAAGCGACAGCCACTGCCCGAGCGCATCTCCCGGGACGCTCCCGGGCGCCGGAACTTGCGCTGCTGGCCAGAAACGCGACTGCCATTTCAAAAATGGGCAGGGAAAGGGCGCTCTTCAACCGGCCCTGGGCGTGTCAGGGAGGTGAAATATCTCCTGCTGTGGAAATGCCATTGTGAGGACAGCTGCCTCGGTTGGGTTTCAGCCCACGACCATGCAGCTTGGAAGCGCTTCTGTAAATAAGGCAGCAACTTTCCAAGACGCGTGAAATAAGGTTCACTTGCATCTCCTAACCGGGAAGGGGAAAGAACCTCCTGAGCTGACCTGGATATCGCCTCTTCTTTTACCCTGACTCTGTCACCTCTCCGGAAAAGGCGTGGGCGCCGTAGGGGACGCGCTTTGCGGAGCTAAAGCAGGCTCTTCTCCCCTTCGGAACCGGCTCGAGCCTTTCGGAGAATCGACCTCCGTGCGCCCCGCGGACGCTCATGCGCAAAGCCTTCCTCGCCGGAGGAATTCGCGCCGGGCGGGGGGGGATGAGGGCGCGCGCGCGCGCCTTTGGTGCTCCGCGGGGAAGCGGCGCCTCCTTCCTCGCACGCTTGTGACGCGTGGCTCCGAGCCCCTCCTCTAGCCCGGCTTTCCTTATAAATGCCCGCCTCGCTGCGGCCTTTCTTCCTCTTGTGCCCTCTCGCGCCGCTTGGCCGTCCGGTGCTGCTCCTGCTGGTTGCCGTCTCGCCGTCTCTCTGGCCGCCCGGCTCCCTCGCCGCCTCCCGCTTCTCCGCCCCCCTTTTCCTCGCGGTGCCGCTCGTTTGGGGTGCTTCTGCTCCGCCGCCTCAGCGCAGATTTGCGCTTTTTCGCTGGTCGCCCCCGCAGCCTATGGCCCTGGAAGGCGCCGCTGCCGCCGCCTGTATTTCTGCTGTAGGTTCCCACATCACTCTTTAAAAATTCCGCCTAAAAAGAGAAGACGATTTACCAAATCTTTCGGGCCGTTGTCCCACGTGAGTACACGACTATTCGGGGCCTTATTTCGAGGTGTGTCTGCGTAGATGTAGCGGGGTGGATACCCTGGAGGGGGGCGGCCCCTCCAGGACTGGAACTTGCCCTCCAAGCGCGGCGAGGAAGGCAAAGAAACCTTTAACGCGGCGGGTGTGTGTGCGCCTCGCAGGTGTCCGCGAGTCTCCCGAGGGGGAGGGACGGGGACACCCCACCTTCTCCCTTCTGGGGAGCACCATAAAGGGCGGCCCTGTGACAGCGGAGCGAAGTTCTCGGGAGGTGTTGAGCGTTGGAGGCCGCCTGCCAAGACCGGGGGGCGGGGGTGGGGGGCGGTCGTGCCTTCGTCGCCCTCTTTAGAGTCCCGAGGAGGCATTTTTAGCCCTTCAGAAGCGGCGCAGGGAGCTCTTGGCACGGCGGCGGCCGGGGGCTGCTGGACATCCCGTCCCAGCTGCTGACTCAGGATGGGGAGCGCGGGTGCTTCGCGCCGCGGTGTGGGTGCCTCTGGCTGCGCCTCTGCGTCTTGGCCGCCTCCTCCGGCCCCGGACTTCAGAAGGGGGGAAGGCCGCCCGGGCGGTCAGCGGTGCGTGTGTCTGTGTCGGAGGGAGAGCAGCGGCTTCTGTTCTAACATGGCGGACGCTCGCGTGGGCGGAGGAGGGCCGCCGTCTGCGGCGGGGCGGACGCCCGGTCCTCTCCGGCGCTGGGCTTTTGAGGGTGGGATCGGCGGGGAGCGGAGGAGTGGGAATCCAGGCGCAGCGCCCGCAGGGGAACATGGCAGAGGGGCTCGGCGGCGGCTCTAACATGGCGGATTCCTGTGGAGGGGAGTGGGAGGCTGCCGCCGCCGCCGCCGCCACTTGTTTGGCTGCCTCAGAACTGGGTCACTTCGCGGGGAAAAGCCGAAGGAGCTACAGCCGTTTAGCCCGTTGTCACTGGAGGGGAGGCGGCTGGAGACGACCAAGCGGGGGTCGGGGGGGCGTTGTCAGGCTGTGGAAAAGGAGATCCCTTGTTGCCCTGGGAAGCCGACGCGGTCCCCCTAAGCTCAGGAGGAACTCGTGTCGGGCGGGTCTTCCCCAGGATGGATCGGGGCGATTAGGCTTAAGAGACCTAGGCCCCATTTTGTCACATCGAACAGAGATGAGGACAGCTGGTGACATGGCAAAGCGTTTTTCCCACCTCCTCTCTGTGCGTGCATGGGAAGGTTGAGATCCAGCTAGACTGGTTTATGTTGTTCGCTGGCACCAAGATAAGGCTTCCGCTTGTGAATGTTGGGGGGCCTCTGAGCTCTTCTGTTTCTGGTATCAGAATGGAAGGATTGGTGATCCTGCCATGGATTCCTTGGTGTGTCCCAAGTTGCTTAGGTTGGCTGACCGAAGTGTGGCAACTCTGACTCTGAACTGCGGAGGGGAAAGGTGAAGTGTGTCTCTGCCTGGAAAATGTGCATTGATGTGATTTAGTCACCAGCATCTCATATCCACTCTTTGTCATGAAATTGTCCTTGATACTAGGTAGAGTATCAAGGGGATATAATGATAGTTGGCAACATATGTGACTGGTGCTCTCCTTTTCATCAGTTTCTCTTCTTGACTGGCATTAATATCACTGCCTTTCTTAAATCCTAAGCTTTAATACTAGCTTACTAAAAATGAAGTAAATAAAACAAGCCCCTGATTAAAAACTATCAGAGGTGTGTGTATTTTCCACATTCTTAGTTATTGGGGATACTTGTGACATATCAGATTAAAGAAGTTCAACAGCTTCACAGAAAGTATTTCTACGGTCTATACAAAAATAACAGCAGTGATGTTGATCAGAAATCCACAGCTGGCAGTATTAGGATAAGCCAAAGTGACATAAAAGGGTATGCACTCTCTTCAGTTCTCCTGAACTTTTAATTAGGTAGAGCGTAGCAAAAAGCAGAGGATATGGAGGAAGCAAGAAAATACAAAAATTTGGCCAGATTGTGCAACCGTGATAGGTGGCCATGGAGTCTGTTTAAAAAATGCTTAATATATTTTATCTTTTGAGTGGTCTGTCCCATTAACCTAAATATCATATAATTTAAACCTATTCACAGTCCTTCAGATAGATGAACTGATATATAAATTCTTCATGACCTCTTAGTGTAACCAAGAGCACCTATTTATATTCTGCTTTAATTGCTCTGGAATAAGTACAGTAGAATCACCTCTGATTCAGTTGTAGGCAAGCAGAGGTAGAAGTTAGTTATTATTAAGCATACATAAAGAAGAACATCCCAATTTGGGAATACAGAATTAATACTGTTTCTTTTGCATGACTGTTCAAAACTAAGCTGTAACTTACCCCCAAGTGTGGGGGTGTAGGATTATAGCCTAACAAAAGCAACAGATTTATTTTGTAGTCATGAACAAGTATTATCTGTAGACTGATTCTGTCCTTTCTTATCCTGGTACTTATCAGATCTTTGGCAATTGTTTTTTTGCTGTTGAAAATGTGGCTTTTAGAAAACATTGGAAAAATATATCAGCTCAGCTGTTACAAAGTTGTTTCTCTAGTCTGACCTAATTTATGGAGAGGTTGGAAAAATAAAATGAGTATAACTATAATGCTACTCAGTCTGTTGAACAGGATACAACTTGACAAACATTTTTTCCTGGAGTGGTAGAAAAAATAGTGAAGCTGTTTAATGCTACATAGACCTTTATTTTGGTCAAAATATTAATGTAGAATACTGACACCTTGTTTGTATTGGTCATAATTAGTAACCTTGATTTATAATGACTATGCTAATATGAACTGATGGTGGGAAAGCACCTTAATTCTGTCCTCCAATACAATAGAATTGTTACAGATTATTAACTGAACGCACATCAGAACCTCCGAGTATTAAGTGTGTGAGAGAAAGGCATACTGTACTTACGTAGAGTGGATCCTTCCATTCTTCATTTGATATTGTTAATGCTTGTACCATTGGTTACGTATCTCAGATGCCCTGGAAGTATAAGTGAAGTATGGAGTTTGGTGCCATATAAAAAGAAGGAAAGTCGCGTCTACATGTATTTCAAATGAAAATGAAACCTAGCTTTTTAGTGCCAATAAAGAATAAGAAGCACAGTTCTTAGACTTACGTATAGCAGTCACATAAGAAACACTGTCATTAGCTGTCCAATTTTTGCTTCTGCTTCACAGTGCTGTATGTTAACATTTGGAGATTATGTTCCCATGCATGTGTGTGAGTTAACAGCTGGGAGTGTTTTTAATCTAGCCTTGTCCTGTGGGCGGGTCATTCTAACACAGTTGGGTAGTGAATAATAGTGGTGAAAGGGGAGGACAGTCTGTTCCAGTCTGGACTGGTCCTGCCTAGTTCTTTACTTCCTGTTATGGTGTGAACAATACTGTTGCTGCTGTGGCTTGTGAAACATGGCTTGTGAAATGGCATGTCTCCAGCCCATATGTCTCAGTAGGACTGATGTTCCCTCTCCTCTCTTGTTTGCCCAGTTATAGCACAGCTAGGAAGCTTCTGTGTCACAGAACAGACATACAGTTTAAGAACAAATTCCGTTTCCAACATCTGCCCTTAAGTTGAATTTGTATGTAAGCAGGAACAGTGTTATTGTATAATACTATATTAGTAGTATTGTGTAATGAGCTTGAACCATTGTGTACTTAACTTGAATTTTGCTACAGTAGGCTCCATTCTTAACTATGGGTCTTCTGTAACCCAGTGGACTACCCATATTAACCTATCCCACCTGCAGAGAAGCTGGCAGTTGAGGAAGCCACAAAGCAACAGATTTGTGTTAATTTAATTGGAGGATTTATTAATGAAACACAATAGATCTTTCTTCTGTTAGGGATGTTAATAATATCAAGCCAGTTGAACCATCTGGGAAGATAAGAATAAATTGATTACTCTACTTTTGATTTTGCTTTGTTTTGGTTTTTTCTGAAGGCAGACTTTAACTTTATAGCTTAAAGTTTTAAAAGCTTAGACTACAGATTGTTTCAAATGTTAACTTGCTTTCTTAAACATGACTTGAAATGAAGGAAGAAACACAACAGCATTTAAGAAAGCAGCTTAATCATACAGAAAATGATAAATAAAATAGCCCTGCTGCTAACAATAGTAGGTTTAGAGCTTGCCTTGAAAAACAAATATTAAAAGGTTCTTGCAGAACTAAAAGGAGGAAGTAACATTCATGTAATTCTTTTTAAAACATTTATTGACTTCAGCACATCTAGGGAATGAATTTGAATAGTAAGTAGTTAACCGTACAGTGTGATTACTCACAAACCATGTTATACGGTTGTGTATAAATCTGACAAAATGAAATTTTCAAATATTTTCTTCATAAACTACAACTTAATAAACTTCTTGGAAGTACTGAGTCTAGGTGTTACACTAGAACTTCTAAGTATTCTATTTGCAATAAATGGTTGTATAAGAATTACAACTGAAAAGATAAGTAGGTCCCAATCTGTGCTTGAAACTACACACTATTTAATTATTGTCTGCATAATGTCAGAAGCCTACAGAAAGTCTTGTAGTCTTGAAATATTTAACTAATTTTGAGAAGTCTTTAATTTCAATTACATGTTCATCTTTGCCATGAAAAGGCTGCACTAGAAAAAAATGCTGTAACATCTGTGTACATTAAATTGATACCAGCAAGGTGACTTTGGTATGGCTGGTATGTGAATCCAACAATTATGGTGTGTAATCTGTGATTTAGAGTTCATTGTGATCTGTTATTTGATCTATTTTTTTTTTAAGTTACTATGGATTGTTTTAATAAGTGAACATTGAAACTTCTTGTGCTGATGAAACCATTCTGATACACAAAGTAGGCTTTTTACATGACAACAGAATAGTTAGCCAAAACAATTTTATTTTTAATAGAACTTCTTTATTTTTCTAAAAAAATTATACATATATAATTGACTAAGCAATCTTTAAAATAAAAAGAAACTTTAAAAAAATAGAAAAGAGACAACCCCACATAAATTAAAAATACAAACTAAGAAAAAAATTCTACCTTATATTTTATACTTATCAATAGTCACTGGTTTACTAATGACTACCATACTGTAATATGATTATACAAAATATTATTGTAAAATATCAATCTCTGCTATAGTAACACATGTTGCAGCATTCTTTGATTAGTAGAGAATATTGCTTTTTCCAAAACAGATCACACATTTCTGACAACCATTCTTGGCATTTGGAATAATACCATGTTTCCAATTTCTCAATATGATTCTTTTAGCCACCTGCCATGGTTTGTACAACTGTAGATCCTGATAAGCAGTCAGATTCCAAAGTTTTGGTATATAGTTCAACATTACATTGACATCTTTAATATTTAAATATTTTACACTTAAATCAGTATCCAAAAAGATACTAAATGTTTACATGAACATATAATATATGTGTTATATGTGTATAATATAACACATTTTTTATACCTCCAGCATAGAAAATCTCATGTCCATTTTTTCGAATACATTCTTTGGGGAGTCTGGTACACCCTAATTACAATTTTTGGGTGAATCAACTTTAATCTCACATTTGTTGATACCATTTTAACATTTTTTAAAGAACATTAATCCATTGATGGGGCTTTATCGAAGATTCCAGTTCTTTAGCCTATGATTAAAATATCCCAGAAATGTCCACTTTAAAAATATTATTGAGCTTTTGATAGAGAGATGTTATAGGTTTTAATTCTGTCATGGATTCCATCAAGCAAGAAAGCAACTCCGGTACTTTTGAGGCAGCCAAAGCATCTGGCCCATATTGATCCATTAGAACATGCCTAAGTTGAAGATACCTCCATTGTTGCGAATTGGGGAGACTAGCTAAAACTTTTATGACGGGGAAAAAGCATTATGAGGGACTAGAGGGACTGTGTTCAGTGGTGGAGCACATAATTATTCCAAATGTTTAAGTCTAAAATCTGCTAATTGTAATTTCAACCCATTTACTCACGGCTTTCTTGTTAAAACAACAGAAAATAGTTCTATTCATATTGATAGCTTAAGATAGATTTCATCATATTTTTTTTCTGAGCTGTACCTAGCCAGCTACTGCAACCTTTCCTCTTTGGAATGGTCTCTAGATACTTGTCTGCCTTTGTTCCCCTTTTCTAATGACATTTGCATTTATATCTCAAAAAAAGAATATTAGTAATGTCTCAGCAGGTGGTAATATGTGGCTGACTTTGGCTAGACTTGGAAGCCAAGTATGGTTGAGCCTGTCTTACAAGGGAAGCTTCTGAGGAAAGGCTGGGAAGTCACCAGTTCAACTCAGTTTGAAGGAGACTTCCGGTACTCAGAACTAGACACAGTATTTCAAGTTAGGTCTAACCCAAACAGAATATAATAGTTACATGTGATAACTATACTTCATATTTATTAGCTATATTTACTAGTCTTTAAAGAAGTTTTTCCTTTTCTTCTGGAAACTCTTACCATGGGAAAAATTAAAGTGGATGTGGAATACCACAGCATGGCAAAAGAGAATGCTAATGAACAACAGTTGTGTCCCAGCTGTATGAAGATTACATATGATAAATTACAGTCAAAAATGGCTTGCCTCACTTCTACCTCTGCCAGAGGATACAGAGTAAAATGATTACTCTCTTTGACTATTTTAATCTTTGTCACACTCTTTGGAGATACCACTGAAATCTCTTCTGCAGCCTTACTTAAATGACTGAGTACAATTTTCTATATAGTTCACTAAAGCTTTTAGTTAAGTTGGGTATCCAGATAACAAACTTTCTGATTTCGTGAGACCTTTAGTAATATTAAAATGGAAAATTGGGCCTGACCTTAAGTCAATTTAGGATTTCTACTTCTAGTGGTCACACCAACCACAGAAGGCAACAGAATGCTTTTCAACAACTGTTGCATAGGTTTATTGATTAAAAATTCCAAAGTAATTGTTCCTTTAGTATATTTCTCAATTCCAGCACAACTACTTAGAAGTATTTACAGCTGATCAACATTATGTCCTCATTAAGGGAAACAGCTAGATATCTGTCTCATAACTGGAATTACTAGAAATGCATTCTATGATCCTGTTTTAGAGAGGCTGCATGCTCAAATCAGTATGGTGAAATGGAGAATATATGAAGTAAATATGGAGTATCAGTATGGGGAAAATAAACTCAGAATAACAAATAGAACAAAATTATTTCATCTCACTGACCAACTTTCATTCATACCCTCCTTCCACCTCGTGTTCCTATTCCTGTGGTGCTTGGGTGAACATAATTTGCCACTAGAGGGATGGATCACAAGACCATTCCTCCCTTTGGATCATTACATTGCAGAGGTACAGGTGAAACTCGAAAAATTAGAATATCGTGCAAATGTTCATTTATGTTAGTATGGCAACTCAAAAGGTGAAACCAATATATGAGATAGACGCATTACATGCAAAGCGAGATATGTCAAGCCTTACTTCGGTATAATTGTGATGATTATGGCGTACAGCTTATGAAAACCCCAAATTCACAATCTCAGAAAATTAGGATATTACATGACATCAATAACACAAGGATTGGAAATAGAACAATATCGGACCTCTGCAAAGTAGAAGCATGCATATGTACTCAGTACTTGGTTTGGGCCCCTTTTGCAGCAATGACTGCCACAATGCGGCGTGGCATGGATGCTATCAGCCTGTGGCACTGCTGAGGTGTTATGGAAGACCAGGATGCTTCAATAGCGGCCTTCAGCTCCACTGGATTGTTCAGTCTCATGTCCCTCATCTTTCTCTTGGCAATGCCCCATAGATTCTCTATGAGGTTCAGGTCAGGCGAGTTTGCTGGCCAATCAAGCACAGTAATCCCATGGTCATTGAACCAGGTTTTGGTACTTTTGGCAGTGTGGGCAGGTGCCAGGTCCTGCTGGAAAATGAAGTCAGCATCCCCATAAAGTTCGTCTGTGGAAGGAAGCATGAAGTGCTCCAAAATCTCCTGGTAGACAGCTGTGTTGACCCTGGACTTAATGAAGCACAGTGGACCAACACCAGCAGATGACATGGCTCCCCAAATCAACACAGACTGCGGAAACTTCACACTGGAGTTCAAGCATCGTGCATTGTGTGCCTCTCCATTCTTCCTCCAGACTCTGGGTCCTTGGTTCCCAAATGAGATGCAAAAGTTGCTCTCATCAGAAAAGAGGACTTTGGACCACTGGGCAACAGACCAGTTCTTTTTTTCTGTAGCCCAGGTAAGACACTTCTGACGTTGTTTGTTGTTCAGGAGCAGCTTGACAAGAGGAATACGACATTTGAAGCCCATGTCCAGGATCCGTCTGTGTGTGGTGGCTCTTGATGCACTAACTCCAGCCTCAGTCCACTCCTTGGGAAAGTCCCCAACACTTTTGAATGGCCTTTTCCTGACAATCCTCTCCAGGCTGCGGTCATCCCTGCTGCTTGTGCACCTTTTTCTACCACACTTTTCCCTTCCACATAACCTTCTATTGATGTGCTTTGATACAGCACTTTGGGAACATCCAACTTCTTTTGCAATTACCTTTTGGGGCTTTCCCTCCTTATGGAGGGTGTCAGTGATGGTTTTCTGCACAACTGTCAGGTCAGCAGTCTTTCCCATGCTTGTGATTCCTACTGAACCAGCCTGAGAGACCATTTAAAGGCTCAGGAACCCTTTGCGGGTGTTATGGATTCATTAGCTGATTAGAGTGGGACACTTTGAGCCTAGAATATTGAACTTTTTCACACTATTCTAATTTTCTGAGATTGTGAATTTGGGGTTTTCATAAGCTGTACACCATAATCATCACAATTATAGCAAAGTAAGGCTTGACATATCTTGCTTTGCATGTAACGTGTCTATCTCATATATTGGTTTCACCTTTTGAGTTGCCATACTGACATAAATGAACATTTGCACGATATTCTAATTTTTCGAGTTTCACCTGTAGATGGGTAGACAACCACTATCTCAGCAGAACTGCAGTAGACCCTCTGGCATGTAGCATATCTTGTCTCCTCCCCAAAACACAATGTATCGTGTTCAGCCTGTGCTAGAATCCTATAAAGGCTCACACCGCTAAGACAGAACCTATAGCAGTTACTTTAGTTAGTGACTCTTCAGTTACAGGTTACAGGTTATAGACCTAAGAGAAATCAGCTTTATAATCCTGACTTTCCTGCCCAATTGTCCCTACTAAAAATGATGAAAGTAGTGTCATTATGGAATCAGTGGAGGTGTAGTGGATGACCAGTCACATTCTTTTCCCATTGAAACGAAAGCCAATAGGAGGATGTTGGGAGTAGGAAGCAAGAACTGAATGAAAGGTTGACTGAAGAACTGAATGAACAACTGAAATAAACTTGTCACTTTTTTACTCTGTTACACTGAACAATATTTCAGTATGAACAATTTGACTCTGATCAGCAATTTTTCAGTTAGCCCAAATCTGTGTGGCATTGTAATTTTAAAGTATTATTTGTTGGATTTATATCCTGCCTTTCATTCAGGAGCTCAAGCAGCATATATATTGCTCCTTCCTCTTACTTTTCCCCACGACTCAGTGAAGTAGGTTGGGCTGACAGTGACTGGCTCAAAGTCACCCAGTGAGTTTCCACCACTGAGAGTAGGCTAGAAACTGTTTGTATAGTTACTGGGTTTATGTTTTTATTATGTAAACCACCAAAAGTTATTTTCTGAGTCTGGTGGTATAAACATAATAAATAAATAAGCCTGGATCTCCCTGCTCCCTGTCAAACACTATAAGTACTATACAACATTGGCTCTCAATTTTGGAAGGGAGACATTAGTTCATGTTGCTTCATTCTGTTTTTACGAATGTCATTTTCAGATACCAGTCTTTCACAATATCTTCATCCATCAAAATGGACAGCCTGGATTTGATTACTAGGTCTCATTCCTCATGTACTCCCAGCTGTGCTCCACTGATTTTTGATAAAATTGTGCTTCTTTTATTAGTCATGTTTGCAAATTAGCAAATCAGATTTTTCATTAAGCTGATCATTAGTCATGCACTGAATATGTTCACACCGGTTATTTTTTGCTCAAACCTGGATGCTCTTAGGTTTAGTTAAGCTCTGTATATCTTGCCATGTTTTGTCTTGTGATAGTCTAGATACCATCCCAACAGATCTCGCCTCTGCACAATTTTACTAGAGGGATTTGGTGTCCACAGGATTTGGTTACCCTACACCATAATCTAGTCCTTTGTGGAATTTGCATGCCTGGCCAATATGGGCAAGAATGTGCTCCAATTGACTGATCTTTAAAAAGCCAGATATTATTAAAAATAAACACCATGTTTATGACACAGAATAGATAACTGTTGCTCATTTCTTCCTTATTTTACCTCAAAAATATGTTTACTAGTGTTTGTTTTTTTCCTCAGACCTATATAGTATCTTTAGAGCATAACTTTTGAAACAAATGGATGATCATAGGTTTCCTGATATTCTTATGGCATAAGTCGCCGTGTGAGGAAATGGGAAAACTGCATGCTATTGGGCCAGAGTGTGTGAAGATGTATACTGATGTTTGAGATTTATTTCTGAAAAATGGGCCTTGGGAAACTGTTGTGGACTGAACAATTTTTAGTTAAGTACAGTTAGTGTACTAGGATCAACATAGTGGGATATTTGTTTTGTGGATCTGGATTTTCTGAATTCATGATGAATACTTAATGATTATATTTTCTCCACAGGGCAAACTCTCTGATCAAGTTTACAACTATCCAGAGGGTTTAGGAGAAGTGCTTTATCGAGAACAGTTCGACTTCAACGCTGAGCCACCTTGGGAACCTAGCTGATGATAGTAGGGTTCCATCTCCTAACTTGTCCATGTAAGTCTGTTAGTCATAGTTGATTTCTGCAGTACACAGCTATCTAAACAACAAATCATATGTTATCTTTAAGTTTGTTGTTTAACACTGTTCTCTCTTGTCAAATTTTGATATCTCTAAATGGTCATAATTCAGTAAAACACAGTGGCGTTTATTTCAAAAATTAGTAGTGGTATGGCCTCATCAACTGTCTTAAGGCTATAAATTCATTTTCTTTTAATATATACTTATCTAAATTCCTTCTATTTGTTTTTAACCTATGTTAGTATGTTGATTGGAAATTAATGGCTGTTTAGAAGATATGTGAATAATTTTACTGATAAGCCATAAGTAATTATTACTACTTATTACTATTATTAATAATTATTACTATTATTATAATTATTAATAATTACTATTAATTATTACTAAACCACTAATACAGGACAGCTTCCAAGGCATGTCTGTGTTTAGTGCCACTTAATTTTGTAAATAGGTGTAAGTTTATTTAAATATTACATTCAAATACCGACTGGATTCTCTGTGGAACAAAAGTTGTGTGTTAGTTAAATATTTATTCATTATTTAGACTTAGACGACACCTGACTCCAAGTGACTGGGTGGCTCACAGCATAAAAACAGAACAACAAATATATAGTCCTGATAAAAAAAACATATCAGTAAATAGATGGCAGATCTGGTCAACACAAATCACATGCCCGACAAAGGGCTCCAACTACCCTAGCCCAAAGCTTGGGAGATGAGCCAGATATATTTGAAATTATGGGGGAGAGGAATGGAAGGTAAACTCTCTACTATATTTTGTCTGAGTCACCACAATAGGAAATTGAGTTTAAGAGATTTGTTCTCTTACAATATATTATGGGGTTCTTTCTTTTGCTGTTAAATAATTTGGATTAAATACTTTTGAATTAAAAAATGGCGAGTGGAAGCACATCCTATTTGGTAATAGAACAGTCTTTCTGTATTGGACACTCAAAATGTGTTAGACTATATTTCTTGTAATCCTCAAAATTGCCAGAGGCCTTGTTGACTGGATCTGATAAGAGTTTTATTTATTTATTTAGATTTATAAGCCACCAAATCCAAAGATTCTAGGTGGTGATAGAGTTATAATTGAATGAGGGTACTAGGCAGGAGCAGGCTGAAGTAGACAATCTTTTAGCAAAAAAACCCCCCAAAAGAAGCCTCTGTTAAAAAGTCAGTTAGCAGACTTCAGATACAATGGACAAAATTCTTGTTTTATTTATATCATTTATGCAAATGACACAAAGTGAAATAACATTATTTGCATAATAATGTCAGTGCAGATGACATATTCTCTAATTCAATGAACAGCTCTGTATAACAAACCACTCCCCCAATTAAATTGAGTTTGACTGTACTGTATGTAAACAAATCTTCAATTTCATTTGTGTACAAATGTATCAGAAGAGCTTTAAGTAGTAGTCATGTACGACATAAAAGGAGAAGAAACTTACAATCTAAAAAAGACAAATTACAAATGTAATTAAAGTAGGAACAAAACTGGTTTATCTGAATCATTGTGGTCAAACAAAGTTATATGTAAACACATAACATTTTATTGCTATTTGTTTCTGGATTTCTCTGTTCTGCAAATCAAGGAAACTATTATTTGCATAAACCACAGTTTGGCTTTCAAGATTAGGGGAGTATTTTAAAGAAAAAGAAATATGGGGCATGATACTTTAAGCTTTTGAAGAATCTCTTCACTTGCTTCTCAGTACAGGAATTGAGTCTTGGCATGTTCCGTGTACTTCTGGAATATCATTTAGCCATGAGGCTGCTGCAATTGTTTGACTAAGGCAGCTAACACTCTAATTCCTGAGCCTTGGCAGAGACTAGGCCATGTGGAGCCACCTGTTTATACTACTATCAAGCATGGTAGAGTTCATACATTCCACTGTCCAGTGTTTATAAACACAATTACAGCCTTACCTTACTTTTCATACAAATTGTCTCTTTTAGTTACTGTAGACTTACAGTGTTTTACTCATAATATTTTGATTGGACAACTTTCTTTATTGTTAAGGTTTTTTGGTGAGGTTCCTTCAAGTCAGTCTTGACTCCTAGCAAATGCCTTGACAAGTCCCTGCAGTTTTCGTGGCAAGATTTGCTATTGCCTTCTTCCTGGGACTGAGAGGTAGTGATTGGCCCATAGTGACCCAGTTGGCTTCATGCCTAAGACAGGATTAGAACTCACAGTTTCTAGGCTGGTGCCTTAAACCACTATACCAAACTGGCTGTCTATTATTAAATTACCTGAAGACATACTGAGTTTTTAAAGTGGACTAGTAATCCTTAAATTCACATTAATCCCTTAAACACAACATATTTTTTTCAAAAGAAAAGATATACTCTCATATCTTGCTATGCAACAGCTTTTCTGCAAAATTTTTGATACATCTCTGTTAAATCATTAACACCCAGGTAGCCTGTCAAGAAGAAACATATTGTAAGATTCTATGAGGTATGGACTTACATAGTTGTTCCATAAGTCTGGGTTGTCAGATTACTTTTGTTTGGACAAGAGGACTAAGCACTAAAATAAACTAAATACCTGTTACTATAGTAGTGAGAATCACCAATATTTGCTAATAATCCTGGCAATGTAAGATCTGCTCAGGTTGACTTACCACAGTGTTTCTCTTCAGGTTTCTTTTGAGCTTTATTTTGCCATAAGATCTTATTGTATATAAATATTTCAGGATAATCACTGGTCCTCTCCCCCCACTCTATATATATTATTAGTAAATATTGGTGATCAAATTATTCAGGACAAATATATATGTGCAGTGATTATCCTGAAATATTTATATACTACACACACACTCTCTCCCTCACCCTCTCATCCCTATGGGTGGTATGTGACTTCCTCAATCTTGGGTCCTCTACCAGAGGCCTGTGAGTTTGAGGGTTCTGCACAGTATCTTGGCTGTTCCTAGCACTGCACTCTTCTGAACAGAGAACTCTGATGTTGTTCCTGGGATCTGTTGGAGCCATTCTCCCAGATTAGGAGTCACAGCCCCAAGTGTTCCTACCACCACTGAGACCACTTGGGCCTTTACTTTCCACATCCTTTCTAGTTTCTCCTTCAGGATCTGGTACTTCTCCAGCTTCTCATACTCCTTCCTGATGTTGCTGTCACTTGGCACCCTTATAGCTATCACCACCACTGTCTACTGGTCCTTGTCTACTACCATGATGTCTGGTTGATTGGCCAGTACCTGCTTGTCCGTCTGGATCTGGAAGTCCCACAGGGTCTTAGCCCTGTTATTCTCCATGACTTTTATATAAAACTATATAAAAGCTCATCAGCAAATATACTTAAGTATTGGGTATGCCTAATCTTGGAGACCTTGACATATCTAGGTTGTGTATGTGTATTAACTAACAATAGGTGCCCTGGAGGTCTACTTTGAAATGATTGAGGAAAAAGTCAATTAAATATGAATTTACTTGGAACAGAGTATTAATTAAAATTGACTTGTCTGGTTGTATATTGAAGTCCCATTAAAATCTTTTCAGCTTTCTCCTTCCATTGATGGCTGTAGAAAGGAGACTATTTCTGTTGCTATTCTCTAGGATGATTATGGTTTTAGCCTAACCACTGCTGTCTGGGTCAGGCATTTCTTTGAATTATTTAATTGTGCATGCAAATATGACCTTTACACTTTTGGAAGAAATGGTATAATGAAAAGCATTGGAGTTGGCTACATAGTTAGCTGGGAAAGTGGTAGCTGAAAGCTGAGGAAATGTTTATTTCTCTCAGTAAGTGGATTTGGATTTTTAAGGTAGATTGACTTTTCTTTTAAAAAAAAATAATTCTTAGTGAGAAATTTAAGTAATATAAAAGAGTAGTATTCTTTTATTTTCTTTTGGGATTGTGCAGTTTTTCAGATATGGAGCCAAAAAGGTGCTTTGGAACAAGAGCAGGCATGTGTATTGCACTAGTCAGAACCTCCTCAAAGAAGCTGCAAGTTTTCCTGGGCTCACACTGTGGCTGCACAATTGCAGTTTGAGTTAAGGAGATGCTGACAGCTTGGCCACACTGCTCTGAAGCTCTTTGTACTCCTGTTGATGCCTCCTTAACTCAAATGCCTATTTTCCTGGGGGCAGGTGGCTATTGTGAAAACTCAGGACAGGATGTACAGTAGTTATTTTAAATATGTGCCATTTTCTCTACACCTTAAAAACTGAGATATTAAATACTTGCTTGCTATATGAATCTGTAATGCCTTTCTCCAGAACAGTAGTTTTCCACATGAAGGGGTTCTCCATATATAATCCAAAATAGGACAGGCCTGAATTACTTTTTTTTTTCCTTCTGAACAGTTTGTTGCATAATTTAAGGACCCAGCTCTAAGGCTTTGTGGCCTGTTCCTTGTGTTTCTTGGTTTATGACTGTCGGCTTTGCGGAATACGGCTGAGATGAAAGGATTTCTTGAGGATGCAAACTACTCCATTGGCTTACTGGATGAAGGAATGAATGTTGCAGATGTCATTGACAACTACATTTATGAACATACCCTTGTAAGCTTTTTTGAATATCCTATTTCCATTATAATTACCTTTACATATATAAATCTTAGAGCCTCATGCATGTTCTGATATTGGAATCATAATTTTTATGGTATAGTTAAAAGGAGATGAAAAATAACCATCTTGAGCAGCAATTAAGAAACTAGCAAATGTTCTCTATAACTTTATTGGCTGTTCACTGTAGATAGTTCATTGCTAACTGTAGATTAAAATGCTTCCTCCCTAGACTGGAAAAAATAGTTTTTTTATTGGTGATCTGGGAAACTTGATCAAGCAACATATCCATTGGCAGAATGTGATGGCACCAATAAAGCCGTTTTACAGCCTAAAATGTAATTCCACCCCTGGTGTACTCGAGATACTATCAGCTCTTGGAACTGGGTTTGCATGCTCAAATAAAGTAAGTCTTCAGAGTTTCTCTTCTCATTCTGTGAACTTTTCTAGTGAATGCTGACCTCACTGACATAAATCTGCCCATTTCTTAAAGTTTCAGAGCTTAGTTGGCCACTGGACATTAGGCAGTTTGTATGGGGGTGCTTTGTTTTTAGAAGCCTTCCTTCACAAGGCTCATGGATGAATCAATGTTTGTGATTGAAAATTTATTTTTAATCTTTCAGTCATTTGATTTCTAAAATGGTTTCTAACATTAAAAATGGTTTAAAAACAATAGCTTTTCTGTTTCAGACTGAAATGGCATTGGTTCAAGATTTGGGTGTTTCTCCTGAAAACATTATATTCACGAGTCCTTGCAAGCAAGCTTCTCAGATAAAATATGCAGCAAAAATTGGAGTAAACATCTTGACATGTGACAATGAATTAGAATTAAAGAAAATTGCTAGAAATCATTCAAATGCAAAGTAAGTTTAAATTTATCAATTTTAATTACAGTGGTGGGAGCCAAGGAGAAAAAAAGTACCTTTTTGTATAGTAATATTTCTTCACAATTCTACCATCTCTACATTTTCTGATTTTAAAATGGATTATTGTTAGAATTTAATATTTTTAGCTCTGTTTCGGTTTCTTTTTTTATCAATTGTTCTTAAAAAGTACTAATCTTTATTGATAATGTTTTATCAAAATACCTTAAAACCTCCTTGACACAGAAGTTGTTCCTGCCAAGATTACGTGGGTAGTGAAGAATAAGAAACAAATGTATATTATATATATCCCTACTTTGCTTGGGACTCTGGCATGAATTGTATTTCTGATCAGATGACCATCTGTGAAAATTGCCTCAAGATCCCTTTAATATCCAGAATGTTTCAGAGGGGAAAATCAAGTACAAATCTGGAACGGCTCACTGTGCTGTGTGCCAGAATTATGGTGCTGCACCGGCAGTGCACATCAAGCTTTCTTCTAGGTTACAGGGGTAGCAGCAGCATGAAAGGAGGAGGATTATCTAAAACAGATAAACCTTTTAGAGGTAAGTATGTGTCCCTTGGAAATAGCGAACTTAAAAAAAACCTGCATGTCTATACTTGCCTTGCTCTGGAAGTCTGTCTTGTTATACAGAGGATCAGAAAATTAGTTCCGCAGTAGGCACCTCTTTTTCTGTTTTTAAATTCTGCATATAAAGGTTGTTGTAATGTATCTATGTAATGGGGTAATTCACAAATGTCAACAATGTTTTATCTTCTCTCATGTTACTGATAAATACTGAAGCTTAGCACTTTATGATCAATCAAATAACTGGATTAAAAAGAACAGTGGACAATACTTTGGTTGCATGAGTTTATGGATAAATCTATATTTGCTGTTGACCACTATTCTGATACTGTAATACTCCAGTACTGATAATTGGCAAGCTGGCTATGTAGTAACTTCTGTCGGCTGTGTGAATGGGAAAACTGGTAATATTATTATTGTTGAGGGTACAAGTGCACCAGTTCTTGAAGAAAATTATGGTAAACCTGCAAAATAAACATGTTCTAACTTCTAAGGCCAGTACTGACTGTTAATTGATATTCAGTTTGCAAACAGATCTAGAGATTGGAAGGAATCTAATCTTTAAATTTCCACCAGTTTATTCTAGGTTCTAGTGAAAGAAGTAAGCACTGATGTTTGTACATACTTAGAGGAAAGGTATAGGATACCTTCCACAGTTTGTGGGGAAAATACTTCTAAAAACTAACAGTATCCAACAGTGCACCATATTTAACATCTCTTTTAAAAAGTTGGGTGTTACTGAAAGGAACTTAGATCATGATTATACTAAGGTAATGGCTTTTCATTGCAGCATTCAACAGACTTTCTGCTACAACAGTCTTTAGCCGCTGCATTTCCAACCCCCTTGTCTTTTTTGACTCCATGTTTTAGGCCCTAATTGCTAGTTTTCTCTCTGTACAGGATTGTTTTTATTAGGTTCACATGACTCGTCCGTCGACAGAACTGGAGTAATGACAACATAATCAACATACTTCTGACAGTCTTCAGGCTTCACATGTGCTGATGCTGCTGTAAACCAACTGTGCCCCAATCATCTTCCCCTTCTCTTAGGCTCTTACTTCATATTGCCACAGAAGACATAAATGGAGATGAAGAGATGAATATGAAGTTTGGCACCACCCTGAAGAATTGTCGTCATCTCATGGAATGTGCTAAGGAGCTGAATGTCCAAATAGTTGGTGTTAAGTGAGTAGGCCTGTAATATTTCTCCATTGCTTGCTATCATCACTATTTGAAAAGTTTGTGTAAAGAAGGCATTTGGAATATCTGCAAAATTAAAGTTATGACTATAAGTGTAGCCACAGAATTTCACTGTATGTTGTGGAAATGAAGCCCTTCTTCATAGGATAAACTCTGGCAAATAAGCACTGATAGCAGGAAATCCTTCCTTCTTCCTTCCTTATTTTAAGATGGGCAGCTATACAAATATAATTAAAATGTAATGTAATTTTAATTACAGTGGAACCTCGGTTCACAAATTTAATTCGTTCCGCGACTCTGGTCGCGACCCGAAATGGTCGCAACCGGAATCAAATTTCCCCATAAGGTTCAATGTAAATACGGTTAATCCGTTCTGAACCATGTTTTTTTTTTTTAAACCGCAAAAATATGACACAAAGTACAGTACGAAGAGAGAGAAAGCTAACCTTGCTCGGGAGGGAAAATGGCCGTGCTTCCTGCTTGGAGGGAGAGTCCCCTCCCTACAGGAAGTCGCGACCATGTGACACGGGAGGGAAAATGGCCACGGTTCCTGCTTGGAGGGAGAGTCCCCTCCCTACAGGAAGTCGCGACCATGTGACACGGGAGGGAAAATGGCCGCGGTTCCTGCTTGGAGGGAGAGTCCCCTCCCTACAGGAAGCTGCGACCACGTGACACGGGAGGGAAAATGGCCGCGGATCCTGTTCGTCACCCGATCCGGCATTCGCGACCGGAGGTAAATTTTTGCGGCCGGAGCTGGTCGTGACCCGAATTGTTCGTGAACAGATGCGTTCGTGAACCGAGGTTCCACTGTACATCTGTATAGCTGCCCATCTTAAAACCAAACTCTGGGCAGTGTATAACTCAGCAATAAAAACAACATATACACCTTTAAAAAAAACCTATTAAACCAGAAACAGAAAAACCTGGCACTCCAGCCACACTCCACTGATGCCACCTAGCACATTCTCATCCTGCTCTGACCTCACTCTATCCCAGTGCCTGGGAAAAGAGCCAGGTCTGTGTATACTAATATTTGTCTGCAGAAATATAAATACTTAATATCTATAGCATCAAAGTTATAAGTATTTATGGTACTGAAAGAAATGTGGTTTCTTGCTTCAAACATTAGCTGGTTAATTTTTAAAGCAAAATTGCAAACTTTTAGATTTGAGATTAAAACATTCAAGCACAATTATTTTCCAGTGTTCTTCATGCATCTTGTTAATTGAGCCTTTTTCTCTTGGTAATTCATTACCTACGCTGTGTGTTAGTCACTGACCTTCAGCATATTTATTTGCAAGATAAAACAAACTTACTTGATCTTAAGTGAGCATCTTTTTGTTTGCTGTATAGTAGAAGTATGGCTCTGTTAAGCGTAAATGGTTAAATAAAAGTGGAGAACATTTTTTTGTTTCCTAAATAAAAAATTTCAATGTTTAATTTTTGTAACTAAAGCTATTTTTTAAAGAAAAAATGGTCTCTTCCATTGTGAAAATTGTGTATAGCTGAAGCAATTATCTTAGTTAAGACTACATCCCTGTAAAGTGATTAGGAAGAGGAACCAGATTATTTCTCCATATTGTGAGAGAATCAGAAATGCCCAACTGAATTGGGGAGAAAAAGTACTAGAAAACATAACCTAAACTGGTGTTTTGTTTGTTTCTCAACTTACAATAAGTAAAGATTCTTTTTTTATTAACATTTTTAGCTATTACACTTTGTGGTGGATTTGAGAAATTAAAAGATTTCTTATAGCACAGTGCACGCATTCATGTAAGCTGAAACACTTTTGTAGCAATAATACAATTACCGCATATAACTTCTAGTCCTTTTTTTTAAAGGTTTCACGTGTCAAACCCTTGCATGGAATCTCAAGCATACAAACATGCTATTTCTGATGCTCGTTGTGTATTTGATATGGCTGTAAGTACATTAAAGCTTGAGTATATGTATCCATTAAGTTCAGACCTTCTTGATAGGAGAAGCTAGGAGTATGCCTGCAGTGGAAGACGTGTTTGGAAGACTGTCTGTACCATTCTGGGCTGAGCAACTCATGGTTTGGCCAAACCAAAACTCAGAACATTTTGATTGTTCTGTGTTTTGGAAAAAAACAAATCAACAGATGTCTAAGGGAGCAAGTAGGGGATGGCTTGCTCCCTTCTTCATTTCTCCTCCACATGGCCTGTATACTGGCTTGCCTAACCCTCTTCCCAACACCTTCTTTCACTGCTCCTCTTAGCAGTTGCCATGTTTGAAGTACAACATACCCCAGTGGGTCTACCTGTCCCTCTGGGATGAGCGGGCTGGTTGGATATGCTGTCCTTCAGTTCAAGCAACAGCAAGCAATGGCAGCAACTATAGGGAGATGGCATACTCAATCAGCCTGCCTTCCCTTTTCCTCAGCCTTACCAGCTGGATATGCTGTGCTTGAATTCAAGGGTACTAAGTAGAAGTAGCTACTGTGCCCCACCATCCTTGACTTTAAGCACAGCATATCTAACTGGCCTAACTGGGGGCATGGTCTTCCAGGCTCCTTTTTTCTCTATTTCCTCTTAGTTGATTCCAGTGACCTTGCCTTTTCCTCATTTTCCCATCCTAAAACACTTGGGCTTGGATATGAGGGGAGGGAATACCTCAGGCATGGGGATGGCTAACCCCATAGAGGCCTCCTGTCTTCAGCCTCAGATTTTTCATCTTCTTGGACTCTCCTTCCCCTTTTTAGTAATGCTTTTAACTGATGTTTTATGTATTTATATATATTTATGTTTTTAATGTTTGTTGTGAGTCACCCAGAGTTCCCCCATTGGGGGGAGATGGGCGGGTGAGAAATTTAATAAATAAATAAACAAACAAATAAATGAGTGTTTTGTGTTGGTGCCTAGGCCAAACCCCTATGCTTCAGTCTGGAAATGGATCACCCATATGGTTCTTCTGTGCACAGAACAGTCTCTATATAGAATATTTAACACAAGCTTGCTTTTATTTGTTTGTTTTGTTTTGTTTGTTTGTTTGTTTGTTATTTATTTATTTAAACTAATTTATGGTTCATACCACATCACTTGATTAAAAAGGTTTTCTTTTTTGTTACAATGGCTTGGATGCAGTGGATTGATAGCATATTTGAAAGGTATACTTAAATGAACAAAAGGAAAGGCGGAGAGATTCTTTTTCCTGCTGTAGTGTCCCAGATCATAACTCAGATCTTTCAGAAAGTTGTCCAAACCTCAGAAATGGTTTTCAGGGGACAGAGAGGACTGCAGTAGGAAGTAAGAGATGGGAAAGCTCCATGCTTGGACCAGAGTTCCATTAGCTGTTTGTTGGATCCAAGCTATAATATTTCCAATATTAGTCTCGTATTCAATTATAGTAGTTATTTTTCTATTTGACATCAGTTAAGTTTTAGTACTTTTTTTTAAACTATAGAATTGCTTGTAACAATGAAACGGTACTTAGTTGAAGAGCTGAATATATTAAGAGTGAATATTATGTGAAAAGGATAACTAATATGTTATACACAGCAAACCTTCTGCATTTCTGTTTTAGGAAGAATTTGGCTTTACCTTGAATATGTTGAACATTGGTGGTGGTTTCATAGATCATGAACTTGATCTGGAAGAGGTATGAAATTGGATCTTTTTCTTATAGAATTTGGCCTGCCATTTTATTTAATTCAAACTTTTTATTAATATGGATGTAAACTATAAGGTTACTTTGGCAACAGGCAGCAAATATTGGAGCTGCATTTACAGTACAGACTGTTTATACACCATCTTCATGTCTCTTCAATTCCAGTTTACCTAGTGGAACTTGAAACATTCACAGACTGGTCATATTTACAACCAGCAGCAGCAAGTCCTATGCACGCCAATGTTGGGCTTGTGATAAAATTTCAGGATAGCTGTCTGTATGAATGTTTGGACTGAGGTAGTCTTTACACATGCAGTTGTATATGCCTGGCTTCCACAGAAGCCCTGATTGTTTGGGTTCATGTGGAATTCAGTATATGTGCAACATTAAGATCTTTTCAATATAGTGAGTGTTCTGAACCTACATTGTAGGTGAACCATTACGGGGAAATGAGGCTTGAGGCTGTTTGTTGTATGAGCGAAATCTGTAGCACCTTCATGGGTGGCATCATATCTGGCTGTGGAGAATAACTGTAGGACCCAAGAAGCGATGTGGATCATTGCAGCTAAAAAACAAAGTCTCTATTTTACATAATTTTGATCTTTTTTTCTAGTGTTGCTATAGTATGACAAAATTCAGAATATTTTTATAGATAATTGTGTGGTATTTTTTAAAAATACTTTCCATTATTTCAAAGGCTGCTGGAAATTTGTTGTTTTCCACCACTACAACATGTAAAATTGGTGTGATTTAACAATTTACAGGTAGCATAAGCCAGAAAGGGAATCGATTATTTTTTATCAGTTTGTTTATGGGCTCCATCTTTGGTTTATTCTGATTGGAAAATCATCCTATTAGGACTTTGTAACATGGTTGCTGGAAAATAAACCAAGAACAATTGGTTTACTGTTAGACTGCTCAGGGTGAAGAACTACCAGACATTTATGGCTAAATAATGGTTGATAGCCAAGAGCTGGCAAGAACATTGTGTGATGTATCCCATAAGGTAGCTGCCATGCATTGCTCTGAGGTCTCTTTAAAACAATTGTGTACAGTGGCTGAGTAGGGCAGCAAACTGCTCTGAAGAGCATGCATGCCTTTGGTGCAGTTTCTCTGGGCTACAACTGGGAAGGGAGCAGATGGAGACTTGGTCATCAATCACTGCCTGAAGCAGCAGCTTCATTATTTCTAAAGATAAACAGCTGTGTCATGTAGCTATGGTCTCCACCTCAAAGGCTGGATGTATCTAATATGTAGCTGTAAGGACTAATAACCATTGATAGATGTTTTCTTTGTGAAGGGTAAGTTGTGCTAGTCATAATCTTTTCTTCGGTTAATTTCCCACCAAGGAGCAGATATAATTTCAACTTAAGTTGTAATTGCTCCAATTTAGCAGAGAATTTTCATATGTTCGTCTTCTGTTTTTTAGATTAATCGTGTTATCATTCCGCTGCTTGATACCTACTTTCCTGAAGAATCTGGTGTAAATGTGATTGCAGAGCCTGGATGCTATTATGTTTCTTCAGCATTTACTCTAGCAGTTAATATTTTTGCAAAGAAAGCTGTTCAATCTGGTGACCCTCTTCTCCCAAAATGTAAGCAAAATCTGACTAATATTTAAATCAGCTTAAAAACTGCAAAGGCAAAGCATTATTCTGGATCCTAGCCTGTCAAATATGATTCCCCTTTTAAGCCGCTCAAGTTTTTCTATTAAGAGAAATCTAACAGTAGTCTATACAGAATATTTTAAAATAAGCACTTATAAAAGGAATGAAAAAGTCAAGCTGTAGGAAATCTTTCTGAAAGCTAAATTCCTTTGAATAGCTTTGCAAGAGATAATTGGCAGAACAAAGGGCCCATTTAGCTAGTTGAGTAAGAAACAGCCCTTAAATTGTTTTCTTTTTTAATTGTTTGAAAACTAGGTCATACTTGAAAAAGTTCAAGCTGAAAATTTTAAACCTGTAAATAATTCCCTTGCAAAATAATTGTTCTTCATCTTTGCATCATATGTATGCATCACTTGGGCAATGGCACTCTCAGGCACTTTCTTTATCTGAGATTTTTGGGGGGAGACACATTCTGTACTCTATCATAGCAGTAGAAGCATTCATTTGTTCTGTGGTTTTTTTTCACAGTGCTGAGGAAAATTCCATGTTTGTTTGTAATTGTTATCCATCTTCGTCCTTTTCATTCTCATCCTCCCTGCCAAATTATTATAGCTTCCCTTTTTGTTCATCAGCATCAGTGGACACTTAGCAGAACTTCTGCTAGAGTTTTAGGCTATAGCGTCTCAAGCCCCTTTCAAAGGTGCTTGAAATACAACAGCAAGCTTTTGCTAGCTAATAAATGTTTGCTGTGCCTCCTCTTCTTTGTCAGATGCTATCTCACTGATAATTATCCACACTTAGAAATTTACAAAACAGGCAAGATGAGGCCACTTTTCTTGGCATTGACCTTTCCTTTGGGAGAAAATATTCCTTGCAAGTGATGTGTCTGCTAGTGTGCCCTGTCTAGTGCTCTTGCTTCTAGAATGGATAGAGATGGGGAGTGATCATCTGATTCAACAGCACTCCTTAAAACTTTCTCAATGGCCTTAGTATTGATATATCAAACATATACTGTCCTGTTCCCAAAAGCATTTTCCAAACACTTTCTGAGCCAAAGCAAAATAAAAGAAAGAAGCAGTTATATGAGATAACTAATTGGACAGTGACCTCCTTTGTTGTCTTCCCCAGTGCTTGGGTCTTTTTCATCTATAACTATGGCTCTCATTCATATCATTATGTTGCTTATCTGGCTTCTTGATTTTGCTGTGAAGATCTCTCTGCCTCACCCTTAATCTCCACACTTGGTTACTTCTACAGTTTCAAGGTCTCTAGCAAGCCCATAACTACATTGGCAAACATTGTTCAGTTGCTGCATCCTTTGATCCACTGACTACTACCTGTGACTTTTCATCTAACTCAAGATCAGTATTAAAATCACAACTGTACCAATTGTAATAGGTTCCTGTGTCATCTTCACAATCACTGGCTTGGAATTACTGATACCCCAGCTAACCCATATGCATCCTCAGAAAGTAATATTCTGATTCTGTATTATCTGATACTCCTTCCTTTTCCTCATCAGATTCCACTGTAGGCAATCAACACAGTTTCCTTCAGGTGAGAGCTGCCTCTATATGGAGAAATTGCTCTGAATGACAAGTGCCCTTGGCTGGAAATACAGCTGACCATGCTAGATGACTAGTGATTGAAAATATTCAGGGTTTGATAAGTCCCCTACATTTATTGCCTTGCAGTTTTTTCAGTTTTATTAAATGATTTTAATAGCTTATGGCAAAAAAAATTCCTAAATTATCCTTAATTTTAGGAGACTGGAAAACCTCTACTGTGTTTTGGATGACCATAGTCATTTTTTCACCACTCCCTCCCTAACAATAATGGTGGAAGCAAGATCATCAGCATAACTGTCCTCATTTCATGCTGACAGACAGGGAAGAAAGAAAGTCGGATGCCACAGGACACTAAATTTATGCTGCAGCTGACCTTTCTTTTTGTACAAATCATTAATGTGAGTCTATATCAGCGTTATTTGTGGGATAAAATGGCCACTTTCAGACTGTGCTTACTGGAGGATAAGAAGAAAGTAGTGAGTGTGGGGTTTTTTGGTGAAGGCCTTAGATGTCTTGAAGCAGCAGATCCAAAAATATAAGGATATTGAATGTTATAGCTTGACTGTTCTGGCAGGGGTGGTGGCCTTAGCAGATGTGCCTGTGATATCTCAAGAAGTAAGGAATCAGTCCAAGATCTCAACAGTCTTCTACGTTCAAAATTGTGAAACACCATACAGAAAATGGGCATTAACTTGTCATTCTCTAGTCCCACTTCTTGGTATTGAGTATGCCCCAGAGCACCTGCAACTTCTATGTAGCAAAGGATTTTGTCAGCTTTGGTTGATCACCTTTGTATTCTTCCATACACCTATATAATCCCAAATTCCATTCTTTCACTGAGAAAGAAGCACTGTGTATCAGTAAGCATTGCCTTTGACTTAACTGTAATGATTCAACTCTGTATTTTGGTCATTGTCCAGGCGGTCATTTTCTAGCATGAGATGCACTTCAAATCATTGGATCTTATTTTTATGTTACAATTCAACCTTAACAGGAAAGAAGTACCTTCTTTTGCATTGGCTGAGATTGTTTTAATTTATGCATTCTTACATGTTCAAATAAATTGATTTTTTCATGTTTGCTTGTCTGAATCCTTTTACCTGCTTTGTGCAAACTTGATATACCACTTTCTCTCAAATCTCAAGACCAATTAATTTGCTTTTTTAAAGATTTACCTGGCAATCATCTCAGCCAAACATGACAAGATTGACCACTCTTACGTTTCTTCCATCCTACTACTAAGCACCTAAAAAAGAATATTTTGAATAGCTGCACTCCGATATGAGCACTTAGCCTGCTATGGAATTTCAAGTTCTTATTGTTTCTTGCTGTCCTGCTTTCAAAAACATTTGAACCTATGGCTTTTATCAACTTTCATCTGCTTACATTTAAAGTGGCATTTCTTGTAGTGCTAATTTGTGTTTGTCAGGCATGGGAACCTTAAGTACACATAAATCCTCCTATTTTCCATCAGCTGACAACTCCATTGGAACAGACTCTACAGCCATATGTGTTCAGTGGCACTAGATTTCTATACTAATGTCTACGCTTTTCTGTCACTATCACATGCTTTTCTTTTGCTACTTAGGACCAGAGAAGGTCTTCTCAGTATTCTATCCAATGTATCCAGAATCTCATTCTGTTGTATTACAGACTCTCAAGGCTCCTAAATCAGAGTGCATTCCACTGGAGCAATAGTTTTGTAAGGAATGAAGCTGGCAACCTTTTCCAGGCCAAGCAGAACCTTTGTGTCAACACTGATCATGTCCCTTCCTAGGCCATGAAGACAACAGCTTATGGGAAGAAAATTTAAACCCTGGAACATAGACATATATAGGCCCTGATTTCTGTGTATTGCACTTAAGGAGACCTTCCATGCTTATGTTGCTTCATTATTCTCTGCAATAAAGCAGTTAATCTAGCTATGTTGTGTCTATGATATTTCTGCAAAGTAGTCTTTTCCACAATAAGGGATTAAGGTCTGGAGAACTAAGATTTACACCTTAGGAGAAGTCAGCCAGGATTATATTGCATTCTTTCATGGTGTTTCCTATACGGACTTAAGAAAAATAGTCATGTTTCAGCCATCCATTTTTTATAGAACATTATTTGATAAATGTACAGGCACTGGTAACTACACTTTTGAGGAGCTCTGTACTTTTTTCAGTTCTTTCCTCTTTATTTTTACACTGAGTAATCTTGCTAATCACCCATACTTGGGATGCACAGGGATTATGAAGAACAAAAAGCTGTTTACCTATAACTGGTTCTTCAAGTGGTTATCTCTGCATTTACTTCTCCCGCTTGGCAGATACTTGTTCTGACCAGTGCCTAACGGGTCTGGATATTACTGTGGTTGGCCACAAGAGCCATGTCCAGGAGTATGCACAGTACATGCCTCCTGCCTAAAAATCTCAAGATATCAGAAGTTTCTGGATCTATGGATATGGATCATATCTGTGCAAATGTAAATGCACAGATGACCACTTGAAAAAAATAAGTAACCTATTGTAATTTGCATCCTTGGATCAGTCAGTGTTAAGCAACAGATAGGTTTCCTTTTATTTAAGAAGTTCCTGACTATTTGTCATAAAATGTTTTTTCTATATTTGTGTACGGTCATGCTTCTTACCTCTAAATCTGTTGCTATTTTCGTACTCATGTACCATGCACTCATGAAAAGCTATACCATTTAAAAACAAAGCACCACCATAAATTGAAATTTACTGTGCAATTTTTATTTGGTTGTTTATTTTACAGTGGAACAAACCCGGAATGATGAACCAGTCTTCATTTACTACATGAATGATGGTGTTTATGGTTCTTTTGCAAGCAAATTATCTGAGAACTTGACTAGTATTCCAGAGGTTCACAAGGTAAGGGCACATTTATATACTGCAGGCTAAGGTCTTTGGTTACTTTGGACTACTTTTTGCTAGTATTTGCACTACTAGCAAGTAAGTTGTTCAGCAATTACTGTTCTGAGTAATACATAACTATCAGAACTGTTTTTATGTAGAAATACAAGGAAGATGAGCCTCTGTTTGCAAGCAGTCTTTGGGGTCCATCCTGTGATGAGCTTGATCAAATTGTGGAAAACTGTCTACTCCCTGAGCTGAATGTTGGAGACTGGCTGCTCTTTGACAATATGGGTTCTGGTTCTTTGGGTCAACAACCTGCTTTGAATGATTTCCAGAGGCCACCCATTTACTATGTAATGTCAATCCGTAACTGGTAAGCTTATATTATATTATGTTATTGCTCTGCTGCTGGTAATTTAAAAGAAAGTATATTTCTGTTATTTGAGAATAAAATATTTCTAATGTTGTTATATCAAAGGTTAAATCATAGTTGAGTAGTTCCCTCAATTATATTTCAGTTTTTGGACAGGATCCCCTTACTTCCCATACACACAAGCACATGGCATGTACTAAATCAACTTAAACTTTGGTGAAATCAAATGTAAGTACCTCAGTGTGTGTGCCATTTTTGTGGCAGTCATCTGGTAACAGATTCCAACTTTAGTAACTAGAATGCTGGGTTTAGTCTAAGGGAAACTGTTATTTAAATTCCATTCAGCTTGAAACATGATTCACTCTTTCACAGGTAAGCTGCTTTCGGCCTCATTGATCTCACAAGAAATTACCAGACAATAAAATAACTATTTGCATTTGTTTTGTGCATGTATTGAAGCATATGTAGCAACCATAACTTAGTAAAGGTTGTCTCAATACACATCTAGCTAACCTTAAAAGTCTATCCTGGGAATCACTTGTCTGCAAACACTGTGCGCAAGTTTTGCTTTTATAGTAGGCACCTTACTTCAAATGACTCAGAAGGCAGCATGTGACACTCCACTTGTGGCAAGAATGCTTGTTGCTTACCTGGATCAAGTTATCACTTGGCAGGTCATAAGCGAATGAAAAGAATCCATCTTGTGGGGAAAAACTGATACATAATGTTTGCAGAATGAGGGTTTTTTAAATGAAATTCATGCCTATTACAGTAGTTACACATTGAGTAATAAATTTAATCAACATTTCAGATTGTTCCATTTCTTATACAGAATTGCTTATGTATATCTTGCCTTTTGTCTAAGAGCTCAAGGTGATGTACATTGTAACTCCTCGCATTGCCCTCAATATTTTTAGCGTAAAGCAGAACTGGGAAACTGATGACACATGAAATTTTTTTCATAGTTGCCTGGGTTCCCAAGAATCAAATCAAATCAAATCTTTATTACAATCATAGACCAGCATAGGGTCCCCAAGAATATCACCAGGCTCAGTGATAGATCATTGTTATGGCAGCATGATTTTCACAAAATACCCCCCCCCAAAATTCCTTCTAATGAAATTATTCCCATACTCTATGGCCAAATAAATAATGTAAGAAAAATATGTGGCTCCCTGGCATAATGGCTGGAAATAATTACAAACAGTTTTCCTTAACTTTTGGCAATTCTTGCATGACTGAGAAGAGTTGGAAAATAATGTTGCTTGAGTATTCCAAAATTACTTTGAATAATGACATTTACTCTGCTGTATTCCAATAGTTGGTTGAATATCTGTATTTTCACTTCAGGTGTGATATGCAAGATGCTGGATTTATCTCTGACACACTGATGAAGAATTTCTGCTTTGTGCCTTCTTGCATTCAGCTGAGCTCTGAAGATAGCTTTTCTATTGCAGCTTAAACAGGCACTAATGCTACATTTAGCCTTGCAGTTGCTCGTCTGTAATCTTGTCTGGTCACAACATTCCAGTGTGGAGGAAAAATGGAACAATCTTGAATGAATTATTGAAACTTGAAATCAATTGGGACCAGGCAAAACCAGCTACAACTAAATTCACTGGGGGAGTAAAGCTTACATAAGAAACATCCTGAAATGTCAGATCATTTAATCCCTCAGTAGTTAAACAAAATATGCAACAAAATGGATGACTTAGTTGAGATGGAAACCCACCACTTGGGTTCTCTGTTAAACAGTTTACATACAAGTACAGTTTTTATACTAAGGATTTCTGTTAGAAAGTCTTGTAAAGTTGTCTTTCCCCAGATATATGAAATATCAGTGGGAAACAAGTGTGATTCGTTAGCAATGTTAGTATATTTAGAATGTGTAAATTTGTGCTTTGAACTGTAGTTTAATAAATGTAAAATTGCATCATAGTATTTGTTGTATTTCACCCTTGTTGTTCCCTCTCTTGTATGAATGCAATAAAATTTTGTGTAGATTTTACTGTTCTCCCCAGCTAACGCAGGGAAGAGGTCTAAGCAACAATGATAGTTTAAGTACAAAAAGATGCAAGATAAATTGAAAGAACTTTAGATTCAATTGGCAGAACATTAAATCATGACTAAAAATAAATCTAATGTATACCACTAAATTCAAAGTTGAAGTGCAGGTTTGGGGCTTTCTTAAAATTTGATTTAATTTAAGATTAAGTTCTTGCTCTTTTGAATATTGAAAGCAAGACTATAATTCTGTACATGCTTGAAAATAAGGTGCACTAGACTTGGAGAAACTACAGCAGTAGACTTAGAAAAGGACTTATTGAAGCTTTTACTCATTATTACTTAGACTCTTCCTATACTTTGATTAATTTTAATTTATTTTACTAACCTAGTAGTCTTGGTAGCTATTTTTGAAATGCACCAGGTCAATTTCAAAGTGGAATTTGTATATCTAATTTGGTGATGCGAAATGGGCTGCCAAGCGTAAATGCATTTTATATTAGTGCCAATTGGTAGAATGTTTATGCCTCAATTTAGTGGAGCTAAAATGCACTGTTTGCTAGAAGAAGAACATTATAGAAAATGGTTCTCTTCAACCTGAACATCTAAAATAACAGGTACTATATTTGAGATGCTTTTCACTTGCGTGAATGGTTTCTACAGCTAAATCTTAAGTGACCCTGAGCACTGAACATGGCTGTGAGCATTAAAGCACAAATAAAAACACGAACGAATTCAGTTTTCTAATTCAGGAAAAAAACAAATCAGTTTCTAGCATTTTGATCCAATATTTGCCAGGGTTCTGTCAGTCCAGAAAAAGGGGAAACTGTCATAATTCCCCAAGTGTCTCTAATGATGCCCAGGATTCTGCTATAAGTTTTTTAAACTGTTGTGTTTAACCAACTCTGTTGTAAATGGTACAGTCACCTTGGAAATGTCTGTATTGTATTTGACAGTTTGCCATAAAAACTGGTTTGAACTTAGTATATATTTGAATTTATATGCTAAAACCTATCTTCTGTTTACAATATTGTAATATCAGTTTTGGAATAACACAAATATAAAACTGAATGATTTCTATATAGCAAATTAATCAATGGAACTTTGTCTTGTATATAGTTCAATTAGTTGCTTTTGGAAGCTGTTTGTGTGCATTCATATGATCGCCCATAATGGAAAATAGTGTTCAGATGCAGCAAACAGGGTGCATTTAACACTGCTTATCAACCAGTTAATAGATGTAATGAGACAGGGAGGGAGACTGTTGCAACTATGTGTCTCTTGAACTATTGTGGTAATTGCTTAAATTGCCATTGGTCTCAAATATATATTTTACATGCTGTCCTCAGTTTCATTTAATAGTTCATATCTAAACATCCTTCATTAGATAAAACAGCAAGTGTATTCTGACATGAGGGCTTGTGGAAGGGGAGAATAATTTTGCTTAAGAGTTTAGTGCATGGACCACAATATTGGTGAGCCTTGTTGACCACATGAAGTATTGTTAGTAAGAGACTGTCTTGTACAAAGTATAAGGATTTCTGGCATTGGTTCATGGATTGGCAGTGGGTCTATAAGACCACTGCCTAGATTTTACACTACAAATACTGCTATTTGATGCTTTTGACTGGAGAAGCCAGGTTTTGTAGGAAGTAATCTACATGCAAAGCATATAATCTAAATTTGTTTTAAATTTAACGATACAAACAAGGATCTTTCCTTGTGTTATGTGCAGAGGAATTAAAACTTCTAAATTAAGTGTAAGACAGATTTTAACTATTTCCTTGCCCAACCATACTTGTGTGTTATTAGAACTACGAGTTCTGGCTTATACACATATTATGCCATAATATGGTTTGTTTAATATTGGCTTAGTATTTCATATGAATCCTGACAACTCTGACTTCAGCAAACCTGTGTTAAACAATTCATGACTTAGCATGAGTGAATGAGGTCTTTTATATGCCAATATAGTGGAATGGAGACAGCTAAGCTCTATTTTCTTTTCTGGATTTGGAGTTTTCAAAGCTGAAAGGCGGGGGTGGCAGAACCCAGCAAAGAAAAAGCCTTGGTATGTACTACTCATTGAATTGTACAATACCCATATCAAAGATGAAGCAGGAGGTATCTTTTTCAATAGTTTACATTCTCTGTTCTTTAGAGCCAAATATGCTCAGTCTCAAATGGGCTGGGTGGGTGGAGGGTTGATAGTCCTCATGTGAATATTCCTTTTTAATACCTTGCTCCTTATTATTGGGACTACCCATATTGGTCACTATCGAAACCTCAACAACTGAGTTTGATGTTTAAAGGGTGATGCATTTGTTAGTTAAGTAAAGGAGACAGGTACATGACAGCATTTTCTTGCTGGGAAACTGCCTTGTTTTTCCATCCTGTCTTGAAGGTGGCTCTGGTATCCTGATTGAAGTCTCACAATGTCAAATCAAAGCCAGGCGACCCACATTAGGAATTAGTGTGAACTGTGCAGCGTGTAAGAGTTCTAGAGAAACATCCATCTTTGCATACATGAATATGGTTTAGGGTATATAAAAGGGGTACTTTACAAAGTATCTTAGTGTGACAAAAAACCCTTCAGAGGAGCGAAGCCATCTCCAGAAAGCTCATGCAGCTGCTTCAGAAGTTGTCCCTGGCTGTGTGTGCATGTATAGTCACTTTAATTCATTGACAGCCTGTGGAAATGTCTGCATACACAACTGCAACAAGCCTTCAAACAACCGTGTGAGTTTCCAGAGGGTGCAGTTCTTTAAAGCCTAGAAGGGACACTTCCCCTGCCTCAATGCTTTGTGAAATACTCCTTGTGGATGTTCAGTCCTAATACAGTGCTTTGCAGTACACCAACAATATAGAAGACTTTATTAAAACTGGACTAAGATGTTATATTCTAATTATGATACTTAGGTTACTTTGTTACAAATAGTTGCAGACAAGGTACAGATGATGTACCTTGGAACAACAATCACAACTGGGGGTGGATTAAACCGCTATTAATTCTCAAAGGGGTGGTTATATACTCAAAAACCTATCCAAAATACATCTCTCCAACAGTGCTTGTACTAATAAGGGCACATCTGAGTTACAGTCCCCGTCCCTTGGTTACACACGATCATGATCTGGCAATGTTCACCATCAGTTTAAATGTATTAAACTTGATAGTACAAAGGAAAATTCTAGCTGATGAACAACAAGTGACACTAGAAGATTTCATTTCTCACCTAGGTAACCCAGTATGTTAGAAAAAAGGAGGAACAGGAATAGAAGTATATTCTAAAGATGCAAATTGAAAGAATAATGAAAAGAAATACAGAATAAAATATAAAAATTATGTTTAACCATATAGAATATCACTTAGCATATGTATCTAATAAACCCTCAACCAGAAGGGATAAAGGAAAACAAATTTACAGAACCCTGAATCAAAATAGCCCAAAGGAAATATCAAAAGTAGATATAAGCCAAACCAAATGCGGCAGAAATGCACAACTTACAGGTGCAAAAGACAGATGACACTGAACATTGAGTAACCAAGGCACATCACAAAGATGGCTTTAAACTAAACCAAGGAACCAAATGCAAAGCAAGTTCACAGAACTCTTATCAAAATGACTAAGCAACATATTCACCTGAAGTTGGATTATAGAGATCAAAATTATACTAAGCGACCAAACAGTCTCATTAGAAACTGGATAATTTAAGATTAGGAATTTCTAACAGGACTCACCAGAGCTTATGATTTGCATGAATTAAAGGGCCTTGACTAAAGCACGGAAATGTTGCCAGCCGGCATAAACAACGCAAAGAAACACAACCATCCTGCTGGATCATCCAACTTATTTTGGGCACACAGCAGCCAACTATATTTGTATGGCGAACTGCACAGCTTCTGCTAGCTTGAAGACTGCTCCAGCCTTTACCCAGCATGTTATAGGTCATATTCCAAATGTAGGACTTGGACTGGGAGTTATATAGCCACCTATCTCAATGACTTGGCGATGGACAATGATAAAAGTAAAATAAATACGTATACAAAAATTAAAATACTCAGCAGCCAAGACCAACAATCATCCACATAGCCAGAAGACGGGTCCCTTCACACAGAGCCCCAGGCCAGAGCACAGAACTGGCTCTTTAGGGCCCCAGGGTTGGGGCCACCCTAATCTCTGGAGGGAAAATGTTCCAGAGGGCAAGCACTAAGGCAGAAAAGTCTTGTCTTCTGGGCTCCAGTGCCCCTACATTCCTTAGCTGATGGGACCTAGAGAATGCCCATCCTGGTGAACTGGATAGGACAGGCAGAAACAACCAAGGAAAGACAGTCCCTTAAGTAACCTGGCCCCATGGTATGAAGGGCTTTACAGATGACAACCAGCACCTTGAATTGCACCTGGAAGCATACTGGCAGCCAATTTAGCTCATGAAATAGTGGTACACATGGACCAAAAAAATCACCATTAACTACTCATGCCATCACATTCTGCACCAGTTGAAGTTTAGAGATTTAAGTGGGTAAAATGAGTGGAAGACTCCGCAAGGCTTAATGCCACAAAAGAGGTAGCCATAACTTTTGCACTTCTGTTCTATGGCAAGATGAATACAGTAATACCTTCCTACATTGGCATATTTATTTATTCAATTTATATTGCTGCCCATCTCAACAAGTGACTGTGGGTGGTGACCAAAATTAAAAACAATTGCAAGAATAGAAAAATTAAAATACATAGCAGCCGAGAAAATATCTCATAATCACTACTACAACAAAGAAACGAGTCCCTGCCCACATTCATGGCCCTGGGCCTGGGCACAGAGTTGGGTCTTTAGGGCCTTATGAAAGGCCAGCAGGGTTGGGGCCATCCTGATTTCTGGAAACAGAATGTTCCATAGGGTGGGCACTATAGCAGAAAAGGCAGGTCTTCTAGGCCCTGCCAACTGGCACTCCTTAGCTGATGGAACCTGAAGCATGCCCATCCTTCCTGATAGGATTGTTCAGGTAGAAACAACTGGGGAGAGACAGTCCCTCAAGTAACCCGGTCCCAAGCCAGGAAGGGCTTTAAAGGGGACAACCAGCACCTTGAATTGCACCCAGAAGCTCACTGGCAACCAATGCAGCTCATGGAGTAGTGGTGTTACAGGCACCAAATAACTGGCACCGTTTACTACCTGTGCTGCCACGTTCTGCACCAGTTGAAGCTATGAAAGCTCTTCAAAGATGGTCCCATATCGAGAGCATTGTAGTAGTCCAGATGGAAGGGCATGAGGGCATAAGTGACAGTGAGCAGGGCCTCCCAGTCCAAGAATGGGCGTAACTGGTGCACAACCTGAAGGTGTGCAAAGGCCTTCCTAGCCATGGCTGCCACCTGCTCTTTGAGCAGGAACTGTGAGTCCAGAACCCCCAGATTGCACACTGGGTCTGCCTGAGGCAGTGCCACTCATCTAAGACTAGCAATGGACGATCCCTGGTACCAGAAAAACCCAAAGCTACCCAGTCTTGCTTGGGTTGGGCCAAAGCCTGTTACACCCCCATTCAGGCCCCCACAGCATCCAAACATTGGGACAGGGCGTCCATGGCATCACTCAGGTGGCCTGGGGTGGAGATATAAAGCTTGGTGTCTGTTGTAACTGGAAATACTATACAGCTATAAATGACCTAGCAACCTTATCCTCCATGTCTATTTTTAAAGCTATTAAGTGGGTGTGCTATACTTTTTTAACAGCAAATTTCATATAACTTCCTTTGGCACATTTTATTCTGAATAATTCTATTTAGCTTGATTACTTGACGTTTATGAAAAAGGCAGCAGGTTTCTCCCCCATAAACTTTCTCCATATCATAATGCTATACCCTTTATATTGCAGCTGCTTTCAATTCCTGTCATAACACCCAATACTATACAGGTAGTATAATGACAATTTGTTTAACAATGGTTTGAAGTTACGACGGCTTCGGAAAGGGTGCTTTACAGCCCATAAAGCACTTCAGGCTGTCATAAAACATCACACCAGCCCCATGGTCATGTGGCTGCATTTCAGGCACTTGGCAACTGGCTCACATTTACGACTGGTTGCCAAGCACCCCGTGATCATGTGATCACCATTTGCAATCTTCTCTACCGGCTTCCCCAGAAAGCCAATGGGGAAGCTGGCAGGGAAGGTTGCAAGCGGAGGGGAGCTGAAATCCTTCATGGGGCTGCAGGAACGGAGCTCAAATCTTCAGGAAGCCACCGAAGGCTTTCCCCTCTGTACATGGAGGGGAGAGGAAACCTCTAGGTGGTCTGCAGGAATGCAGATTTGAGCCCCGTTCCTGCAGCCCCCCGAAGGATTTCCCCTCCATGTTCCTTTTGACAGGCTTCAGGAACATTTGAGAGCGAAAGGGCTGCCTGCTGGGGGGATTTCAGCTCTGCACAGAGCTGAAATCTTTCAGCAGGCAGCCCTTTCACTCCATCCACTTAATGACCCAGAATATCACTAAATGACCGCAACTGGGAGTGCCTGGATTGCGGTCATTGAATGAAGCAGTCACGTGGGTGTTTTGCTTAACAACCACTTCGCTCAACAATCAAGATTCCGGTCCTAATTATGGTAGTTAAGCAAGGAGTACCTGTATCTGACTTCATAGTACTTTCACACTGAATCTAAATGTCCACCTGAATAACGCTTTCGTATTTGGACACTGCTGCTCCATGCAGTATTAGGTTTTTTTCCCCTAATGTGTATCATTGCTTAAATTTTTTAAAAAATGTATCTGCTTAGAAATTCCTATAGGATGTACATAAGAGCCAGAGGCGTTTTGTCAGAAGTTGAATATTTTGTTTTATAATATGTCAGCTTCTGTTTTTTGTTTTCCAATATTTGTTTTAAACAATAGGGCAGGGAGCAGAACAGATACTCTGTTGTTTCAAGTAGAGACTATGAGACTGTGTTTAAAAAGTCAGAACTTTTACATATGAGCTTAAAAGAAATGTTGGATGTGTATCAGCAAGATCTGGAAGATTTATTTTCCATTTGTCTAAACTGTTTTCTCAAAACATTGGCAGGAGGTATTACAATAGACTCACATCTAGAGGGCACTAGATTAGTAAAAGCTTCCTTAGATTTTCTTCCTGAAAATGTCAGTTCTGGTACAGAACTTCTTTAACTCTCCGTAGGAGAGAAAGATGAAAACCATTCAGCTCCTTTCCAACCTCCTCCTTCTCCTTTGTCCAGTGGTCCAACCTTTCCCTAGACCAGCCTTTCCCGCCAGGGGTTCCACAAGAGATCATGATGGGGGGGGGGGGCGCGAACATCATGCACCACGCAGTGTGCAACTTTCTATGATTTTTATCTTCTGTCACATTTGTATGTGATGGGGTTGCCTTTGAAGAATTTGTCAGAATATTTTCATTCCAATGTCAAAGTGTAGGAACCATTTTTATGCTATGCCTGAATATTTACATTTTATCAAGGGGGAAGCATGACTTAAATAAACTGCAAAATGTTGATATTGGATACAAAAGAAAACATAATTACGTGTCTAATTTTATTTTAATATATTTTATCTGAATAAAATAAATGAAATTAGCATCTAGCTTTCAAGGGCAACATTCGAAAAATCATATATTCACCACCAAAGTGACCAAAAGACAAACAGGCTGATTATGTGAGATAGCATCACATATATAACGTACTGCAGAACACCTGCTTCTTTACGGTTCTCATGAGGTTTGGCCTAATTGTCAACCACTGTCCACTAGGGGTCATATTTTATTAATCTATTCAAAAGTCAGAGCATTTCCTTAAATTATAAGCTACCGAAGAAATTTGTTGCTGACATCCTGGCAGTTTTAGCCAAAATGCTGTGTGCGCAGTACCATGGGAAAGCTATTATCTCACTCTGCAGGCAAAACGACTCCATTAATTGTTGCTCCACAAATGAAAAGTACAGTATTTATAAAACAGATTAAACTGGATAGGTGGTGGAGGGGGACAAAGAACAATTCTGGAAAAGAAGATCCCGATCCCGATGTTTGAGAAACATGTGGGTAGACTTAAGGTAGAGGAAGAACTATTAAAAGATTTCTAGGTTAGTTGTTGTAAATCATCAATAATAACTGGTTTTCGATTGTAATAATAGGCTCCCTTGGGCAAGGGGGAACAGCTTATCTTTTTTTATATATATACCTTTATAAGTATACTGCCTCAGTTTCTTGTAAATATGTATCTGCCATTATTCTACATTCAAAACACATCCAGACAACCTATTCAATTTCCTCCAGTCTGCGGGGCAGCACAAAAATATGCCAGCTTTAATTTGATATGTCCTGATAGCTGGTCTCTAGGCTGCCTTGGTAAGAGACTGATGAGTAGTGCAATAAATTATTCATTTAGATTTTAGATTTATAGGTTACCAAATCAAAACAGCAGCATACAAAATTAAGCAGCATTGAACAAAATATAAACCACAAATACAACACATTGTTGGCTAAAGTGCAGCAACTGGTGGGTTTCCTGCTGTCATAAAAAAGATACCGACTCACCCTGGGGGTATCTGGGACTGTGGGAAGAGGCCAGTTTTGACACATGACTTGACCTTTGGCTTTAGCTGTCTCTCAGATCCTGATCTGCCCAGTGGAGGAGGGCCTCCCAGTAATGCAGGGAAGGCTTTCCTCTGCCACTTTACTGGGAAATCCTGGCCCACCTTGTGGATGATCTACAGATTACTTGCCTCTTGCTCCATCTCGCTTGCTCCATCTGTTTCTCACGCTCTCTCTCAACACCTGATTACTCGTTCACCTGTCTCACTCATTTACCTAATCCCTCGTCTTTTCTGCCTCCTCTCTCTTGCTCTAATGCTTTTTCTACCGCTTTCTCTCTCATTTGCTCATTGTTCTCTCACATTCATCTGTCTCGCTAAAAACAGGTGATGGGGGGTGTTGACCTGATCTGCCTGCCAGTGGGGCACGCTTGCTGTGTGTGCCTAGGAGTCTCACATGCGGATGAAGAGCTTACATAATGCCTGTCAGCCCTTTGCAAAGCACCAGCCAGGCATTACATAGGCAAAAGCTTAGTGCCTGATACTTTCTACTGCCCAGAGGGAAGTCATGGGCAACTGGAGGAGAAGGGGCATCCTCACAGCAGCCAAGAGTAGCCCCTGCCTTGTCATCACCACTGCTGGGGTGCTTCAGGTATGTGCTGAGAGAACATGAGTAGACATTTAGTATGCTGCCTAAGCAAAGCATCAGCCTCAAGTATGACCCATATGTCCACATAGAGACAGAAGCCTTCTTAGAAAATCAAATGGTGGGCAGCTGCACAACCCAGCACTTGCCTTCTGGTCAATGGGTATTTGGGGATGAGTTGCCATGGAAGGTGTGATCAGTTTGTGAGAGCGCTCATAACATCCTCTTAAAATTCCAAATGTGCCTACTAACCCAAAGCACTTGAAACCTATGGTTAAATAAAAGGCCAGTGTTTTGTAAAGTCAGCAGTGTAGAATGTACATAACCAGTGTAAGATTTGGTGAGCTATCCCATTGTCCTACTCCTTATTTTTCATATTTTTATTTAAAAAATAGTTAATCTACCAATAATCAGTTTGAGCTTGGAGGCAAAGAAATTCCTATAATCAATACAATACGATACAATACAATACAATACAGATTTTCAGTGATGGTTCAAAACGTTGTTATATATTCCTGTATTACCAAGCTATATTGTCACTTTCTTTTTAGCTGCATTACGTTCCTGAGATACTAAATCTTGTTTTCCTAACTATATGTCTTAATTCTTGTAATCTAACCTTACAATTGCCATATGACAATGTAATAAAAAATATCCTTGCATTTCCTATGGTTGATTCATGGATCTTTAACAACAGTTTGCTTGGTAACAGCTTTATTTTAGTATTATATAACTAATTTAAACTGTATGAATATGTGATGGAATGGAATTATGAAGGCCAGGCTCAGGGAGAAAACATTTTCTTTCATCTCCTGAGGAGCGTGGGAGATAAAAGAGGATGAGACTGGCACCTCCCTGAAGAATTCACAATGTTGTGGCTGGCATTGCTTGGGAGCTGGGGTTTCAGTCTGGGAAGACTCTTGCTAGAGGTTGTAGCTAATAAACATAGCTGGGCTGAATTTACATGGTCTCTTGGAGTTCCTTGGGCTAGGCCTGACAGAATACCAGCCTTTTCCAACTTGAGGCAGACCTGATATACTGTATATCTGATAGCTTCCACAATCTCCATCCCGCACATCCAATGAGCACTAGGTTGTAGCAGCATTTGAATGGCTTGCTGCATTTCAAACATTAGAGGAGGAGTGTTATGTTAATCTATGGTACCCAAATATCAAAAGGAATCTGGTAGCACCTTTTCAGACTAAAAAAATTAAGAAAAAGCATAAGCTTTCATGAATTGTAGCTCATTTCACCAAATGCGTATGTATCTGAAGAACTGAGCTGCAGCTTACAAAAACTTGCGCTTTTTCATAAATGTGTAGTTTGGAAAGGTGTTACCAGACTTGTTTTGCTGAATTTGCTGAAAATATTCTGACAGAAACACTTGCAAACTCACATTAAAAAGAAGCTGGGGCTATCAGATCTGGGCTGCAAAAATCTAGAGGACCAGTTAGTTCACAGGCTTCATCAAGCATTCTCTGAGCAATTCTCATTAGACACTTAAAATGTACTCAAGATAAAGATTCTTGCAAGTTGCCCTTGCAAAAATAGAAATTCCTGCTTTACATTCTGAGATGCTAAATGTAAAACATGCAGTATTTTGGAGCACCTCCACCTCCCTCAGGCAAACAGGTATTTCCACAATCCCAGTTGCTTCTGTTTTGAAAAGCCTATAAGCTCCATAGAAATAAAGAAACAAGCAAACAGCAGGATAATTACACAAACTTGTGAAATTTCACAAATATCAGAGGCTGCTCAACATAAACTGGGCACTGTCTATGATGAACAAACTGATCACTGACAACTGGCCAGCTTTCTTCACTATCTGGTGCTGGGTCAGTATTCAAAAACTGCTTTGGAAGCTAACAGTAAACTATACACAGAGAGAAAATGCATTCTGCACCTATCAGAGAAGTGCAGGTAGATGTTTACAACAGGCCATAAATAAGGCAGTAACACAATTAGCTAATGATAACGGATAAAAAGATTCATCTGGGTACATGTTATTTAGGTTTTGAGAAGAATGGAATATGTATGAAAAAGGTGCTATGCAGTATTATAAGATACTGAGAATTTCTGCATTATTTGTATTGAGGTCACTAGAATAACATCAGCCGTTTCTCCTGTGGTTTCACTTAACTGCTTTTCATGTGGACCCTTAACTCCTGGATTATGCAAATAACTTGTGGTGTTGTTTGTGCTATTATTGTTCAGAGAATTTCTTCTCAGCTCCCCCCATGGGCTGCCATTTTAAAAGGTTAAAAGGCTACAGTTCACATGCAAAAGTCACGAAAATGTAAAAAAAAACAAAAACCTCTCATACAGTTGTACCTTACAGTCTCCTGTTTAGAGGTAGTCCTCGACTTATGACCATTCATTTAGTGACTATTCAAAGTTACAACAGCCCTGAAAAACTGATTTACGACCATCCTTTTATTTACAGCCATCACAGCATCCCTGTGGTCACGTGATCAAAATTCGGTGCTTGGCAACCAACATGTATTATGATGACTACAGAGTCCTGGGGTCACGTGATTGCCTTTTGTGACCTTCCCAGTTGGCTTCCAACAAACAAAATCAATGGGGAACCGCATGATTCACTTAACGACCATGGTGAAATGCTTAATGATTGCGGCAAAAAATGTTGTAAAATCTGGTGCAGTCACATGATACCTCACTTAATGACTGCACTGCTTAACAATGAATTTTCCGGTCCCTATTGTGGTTGTAATTCGAGGACTGCTGTACAGTATTTGGGGATCACAGAAGCATACAGTATGATTAGGATCACCTAAAATTTAAATTACACAGGGTTATGGTCAAACAAATGGCTGAACAAATCTGAGTTAGTCCTCTCTAATTTTTGTATTTTTTTCTCTAAGACATTGTTAATTATTTATACACTCTTAAGAGATAAAGGAGATAAAAGAAGCAAAATACTGAAAAGCTTAAGATCAGACTTGCTCACACTCTGTCCTCTTGCTCCTCCCCCCTCATTCTTAGTATACATTCAATATGACTTCTGGATGAATCAACCCTTTATCATTCGAGAGTGCAACAGTATACTAAGTTGTTATGTAAATCCAATCCAATCCATCAATCAATCAATCAACCAATCAGGAGATTACTTAGCTGGCTAAGATCCTGCTACATCATTTACAATTTTCATGTTGACTTTTCCATACAACCAAAGGACATCACAGCATTCAGTAAAGATGAAATCCCCCCTCCATCTTTACTACAGGGAAGAAGATTGAATAGAAGAGAATATATGTAGCTCAGGGTTGAACAGTGGAGTCCTTGGTGCTCTCTGAGCTTGGTTGTTTGCTTGTAGACATTTCATTATCTGACTTGGTAACATCATCAGTGCTAGTGTGTGGGGGGTTTGCTCCTGTTTATACTGTAACCAGCTTACCCTGCCAGTTTTCTCCTTGGTAGTGCCTTAATTAGGGTATTGTTTTCTGCTTGATTGTTTGTCTGGTGTTAATCCTTGCTTATCTGGGTGTTGGCTGCTGGAAAGGATGTGTTCTGGTCTTTTTGTTTCCTTCTTAGCTTTTGTATTGTCTCTTTTGAATGGTGTGTAAATATGGTTTATTTCTATGGATGTTGATTTGTCTGAATGCCAAGCTTCCAGGAATTTCCTAGCATTTTTGGATTTGGCTTAGTCTAGGACGCTCACAGTTTCGCAGTTGAAACTGTGGTTGAAAAGGCTGAAAAAGGTTCAAAAACTTTTTGCTGATTTTGATCTTCATGTGAACCCCACACTCACTCCACTGATGATATTACCTAGTTGGGTACTGAAACGTCTGCAAGCAAACAACCAAGCGCAGAGAGCACCAAGGACTCCACATGAAGATCAAAACCAGAGAAAAGGGAAAGTCATATTAAAATACAAAAACACAAATGAAAAACTCAAGTATTTCTGCTCCAATTTGCCTTGAACCTGTTCAGAAAACTTGTAAATCATGCACTTTCCTTCTAGTAACATTATCTAGCATGATAGCAAACAGCCAGCTTGTATCAATTCTAGTGCAAATTGTTTTGCATCTTACATCTACAATTTATATTAGAAATAAAGGTCAGTATTAATTGCTTCTGTTTATGAAACAAAGCACGCACACATTCTATGATTGAATTAAGAGACAGGAGAAAAACAAATATAACTATTAAAGCTAGGCATTGCTTTCTTCTCTTTTCATTGAAAAAAAAAGTTGAGGATTAAGACAGCAATCATAAACACATTCACATCCAGTTGAATTCGAAGTAAATCTTTTTTTAAAGAACCATGGTTAGATAAATTGCAAATGAACAAACGGATAGGGCAAACATATACCCCAATCTGTTGAATCTTTCACTATTATGACTAGAGTTAATGCTGACAGAATTTTGGCTAGACTACCAAGTGTCTTAACCTACAAGGATTAAATTATTTTAAACTGTCACTGGCATTCAAAATGTGTACAGTATTTATAAACTGTGTTTATAGATTGCTTTCCTTCTCTGTTCACCAGGTCCCCTAAAACAACTGATGCTTTAAAACAATAGAACAAAATGATAATAAGATTAAAAGACAAAACCAGAACAATACAAGGATATGCTTCATCTGCCCAATTCTTCAAACAGGTGTATTCACTACCCATCATGGCTTTGGTTAAGTAACACTTTCACATAATGCTTTTTATAAGATAAAGAGGAAATCAGGTCACCAGCTTTTAGTCATAGCCATGCCACCTACATTACATGCTAATGGGAAGGATATAATACTGGTCAGTTTTGGCACACATTTTGGCTAGTATGCCACAAATGCAATCAAAGTCCTATTTTCCCCTAAACATGGTCACATTATACTATGCAAGCTAGAATCTCTGCTCTAGAGGCTATCTTCCAAGCCAACAAATACTAATTATTTTGCATTCATGTTGCCCAGAAATTGTACATCTTGGCCAGAAAGTGATTGAAGAGATTTCTCTAATGATATTCTATTTGGGTTTCCAAAAGACCCCTTGCCCAGGGCTCTCTCTACATGATGCTAGGCCTGGAACTGGTATTATCTTTAATGGCTTCAAACAAAGCCTGATCTAAACATTAATTTATTCTTATATTCACAGATCAAAGAATGATGGCACTTTCCAGAAACCTCAGATCAATTGATATGGATTCTTCTATACCCCTGAAGCAAAAGGACAAAATTGCTCTCAAAATATTACAAAAGTTACAGCCATATCTTAAAAATTAATTCTAGCTTTATGGTTGGGTTAGAACAATGTAAGGTATTCTGCTCTGCATTACAGATTTTCCCATTTGTGCACATCTTTAACTCTCTTTCCTGTTCTTTTAGTACTATCAATTAGTTGAATTCTAGAGAAATCCATGGTTAGACTGGGAAGGCAGAAACACATCACAGAAGGTGGTAATGGGGGCCATTTTCCTATTGTTGCCAAGAAAACATCACAGATGTCTCCACGTGATCACCAGGAATAGAAGCCAACTTGAGAGCACTTTTACCATTTTTTATGGACAGTATTAAAAAAAAGAAAGAAAACCAAAGGAAAGTGAGACAGAACAAAGACAGACACTACAGATCTTCCTTTCACTTTTTTATAAAGTTCTATCTAGAACATTTATATTTTTATTTTTTAACTTTTATTATTATTGCAACTTTTTGCAAATATAAACTGTGAAAATACCACTGTAGGTATCTTCTGGCAAGTAATCAATTATGACAAGAACTTTCTTGTCCAAGATCTCCACTTATTCTCTGAGTGGCATGCCAGGAACAAATGCTTTGAAATGATATCAAACTGCTCAGGAAGGTAAAATCAAAACGTGTCTGTGAAGTGCTGCAAAGAATCTCTTCAGACTGGATTAATGGATTTCAAAATGACAAACGTAATTCACTGTTAAATGTATGTAAAAGGAACCTTGCTGGCACAAAAACTGCAAACCTATACATTAGGAGATTGGCTCTATAGTGACAAACCAGGAAAAGGAGTGATAGTGTATGATTTGATGGATATGTGAATCTAATGTGCAACTGCTATAAAAAAAGCAAATTCCATTCTTGGAATAAATGAGAAGGAAATTGAAAACAGAACATACTAATATAATATAAAATATGGTAAGACCACACTTGGAAGATTATGTATAATTTTTGCCATTGTACCTTAGAAAAATATTACAGAATTGGAAAAGGTGCAAAAACAGAGCAACCAAAATTATTAGGGGGCTGGAGCAGTTCCCCTTTGAGGTGAGACTATAGCAACTGGGGCTATTCAGGTTGGAATGAAGGAGCATAAAAAAAGGCATGACAGAAGTATAAAAACCATCATGTGAATGGCAATCGATCACATGAAGACACATAATTTTTAAAAATCTCTCACACACAAACACTATGTTAGGATGATCTACTATGCTAAATAACCAAAGATTCAGAGCCAACAGAAGGGAGGGACATACTTTTTTATACAGCACATAACTAAACTGTGGAATTCACTGCCACCATTTTAATAAATGGTAACCAATTTGAATGATTTTAAAAAGGAGCTGGATAGGTTCATGATGCATCAGAGTAACAATGGCTGTTTAACACCTTTTGCATCATAAGCAGCATGCATGTATTATATACTAGTTGCTGGGAAGTGACAGTTGAAAGCTGCTATTACCCTCCATCCAAGGTTGCAAGGTTCCCAAATTCATCCAGTTGAACAGAGAACGCCAATGTGATGTAGTGGTTAAGATGCTGGACTAGAAACCAGGAGACCACAAGTTCCAGTTTTCCCTTAGACATGAAAGCTGGCTGGGTAATTTTGGGCCAGTCACTCTCTCAGCTCAACCTATGTCACAGGGTTGTTGCTGTGGGGAAAATAGGAAATGGGAACACTATGTATGCCACCTTGAGTTGTATAAAATAAAAGCAGGATATATTTATTTATTTATCAAACTTATCCCCGCCCATCTCCCCCCTATGGGGGACTCTGAGCAGCTTACAACAGATTAAAACAATAAATAAATACATAGTTACAATTTATAAAAAAACACATTTACACAGAATAAAAAGGAAGAGGAAAAATCCAGGAGGCCAATGGAAGCAACACCAGGCCTCTAGGGGGCTAGCTAACCTCATATCTGATGACCTCCCTCCCCACCCCAGGCCAGATGGCAGAGCCAGGTCTTCAAGTCCCTCCGAAAGGATGGGAGTGAGGGGGCCTGTCTCACCTCCGGGGGCAAGATGTTCCAAAGGGCGGGGGCTACAGCAGAGAAGGCCGGTCTTCTGGACCCCGCTAGTCTGAGTTCTTTTGCCGAGGGGGTCCAGAGCATGCCCTCTCTGTGTGATTGGGTGGGATGGGTTGAAATCGTGGGGGAGAGGCAGTCCCTCAGGTAGCCTGGCCCCATGCCATGTAGGGCTTTAAAGGTGATAACCAACACCTTGAATTGGACCTGAAAGCAAACCGGTACCCAATGCAGCTCATGGAGCAATGGTGTTATATGGGTCCTTCTTCGGACCCCAAAAATAGCTCGCGTGGCTGCATTCTGGACCAGCTGAAGCTTCTGGATACTCTTCAAGGGTAGCCCCATGTAGAGCGCATTGCAGTAGTCAATCTGGGAGATAACAAGGGCATGAGTGACCGTTCGAAGGGCATCCCGATCCAGGAAAGGGTGTAACTGGCGCACAACCCGGAGCTGTGCAAAAGGCCTCCTGGCTGCAGCTGCCACCTGCTCTTTGAACAGGAGCCATCAGTCCAGGAGGACCCCCAAATTACGCACTGGGTCTGTCTGGGGCAGTGCCACCCCATCCAGAACCAACGATGACAACGTCCCGGATACAGAGGAGCCATTAACCCACAGCCACTCCGTCTTGCCAGGGTTCAGCTGGAGCCTGTTGTTCCCCATCCAGACCCTCACAGCCTCCAGGCACCGAGAGAGGGCGGTCACGGCATCACTTACCTCACCAGGGATGGAGATATATAGTTGACTATCATCAGCATACTGATGATACCTCATCCCATGATGGCGGATGATCTCGCCCAGCGGTTTCATATAGATGTTGAAAAGGAGCGGAGAGAGAACCGAACCCTGCGGCACCCCACAATGGAGGGGCCGAGGATGGGACCTCTCGCTCCCTATCACCACCGATTGGGATCGGCCCCGGAGAAAGGAGGTGAACCAGCACAAAACCGTGCCGCCCACCCCCATATCCCTGAGCTGTCCCAATAGGATACCATGGTCGACGGTATCGAACGCCGCCGAGAGATCAAGGAGAGCAAGGATGGTCGCACTTCCACCATCCCGCTTCCGCCAAAGATCATCCATAAGTGCGACCAATGCTGTTTCCGTTCCATAGCCGGGCCTGAAACCTGACTGATAGGGGTCCAGATAATTCGTTTCCTCCAGGACCCTTTGGAGCTGCGAGGCCACCACTTTCTCAACCACCTTCCCCAAAAAGGGGAGGTGGGAGACTGGACGAAAGTTGTCCAGTACAGTAGGATCCAGGGAGGGCTTCTTGAGGAGGGGGTGCACCAACGCCTCTTTAAAGGGCGCCGGGAACACTCCCTCCTGCAAGGTTGCATTAACCATCGACTGGATCCAACCACATGTCACCTCCCGAGCTGCTTTCACAAGCCAGGAGGGGCATGGGTCCAGATGACAAGTGGTGGCCCTCACAGTCTGGAGGATCCTGTCCACTTCCTCAGGAACCACAGGATCAAACCGTTCCCAGATAACAAGGCAAGAACGATCCCCTGGTATCTCCCCAGACCCTGCACCACGCTCGGAGTCCAACTTGGAATGAATCCAAGTGATTTTATCCTGCAGGTGCTCTGCGAATTCCTCCGTGCGGCCCTGCAAGTGAACCACCAGATCCCCCTTACCAAGGAGGGACCTGGTGATCCCAAACAGGGCCGCCGGGTGGCACTCTGCAGACGCAATAAGGGCGGAGAAGTATTGCTGCTTCGCCGCCCTTATCGCCACAATGTAGGCCTTAATAGCGGCTCTAACACGTGTTCGGTCGGATTCCGTCCTTGTCTTCCTCCAGCGGCGCTCTAGGCGTCTCTTAACCCTCTTCAGCTCCCTCAGCTCCTCCGTAAACCACGGGGAGTGTCGGGGCTGCAAGAGAGGCCACAAAGGCACGATCCTATCCAAGGCCCCGGCCGCTTCTCTATTCCAGGCAGCAGCCAGGGCCTCCGCTGGACCGTGCAGCAGGTCCACGGGAATATCCCCCAGCTCCCTCTGAAACCCTGATGGGTCCATCAGGCGCCAGGGGCGGACCAATCGCATGGGTCCAGCCTCCCTGCGGAGGGGGATGGCATAGGAGAAACTCAGGGTCACCAGGACGTGATCTGACCATGACACCGGGGAAAGCTGTACATCTCCCCTCAGATCACTTTGCCATTGCTCAGACAAGAAAACTAAATCCGGCATGTGGCCACTATCTCGGGTTGGGTCCCGCACAATTTGAGACAGGCCCATGGCTGCCATGGTAGCCATGAACTCCCGAGCTGCCTCCGAGGACCATCCCAGGGATGGCAGGTTGAAGTCCCCCAGAACCATAAGCCTGGGGAACTCCACCGCCAACCCCGAGACGGCCTCCAGCAGCTCAGGCAGGGAGGCAGCCACGCAGCAGGGAGGCTGGTACAGTAGCAGCACTCCCAACTGTTCGCGGGCACCCAACCTAAGAAACAGTGTCTCACAGCCAGACACTTGTGGAGCAATGCCCCTGTAGGCCACTAGAGAGTCTCGGATGACAACAGCCACCCCTCCTCCCCTGCCCTGGTATCTCGGCTTATTGCTATATTTGTAATAATGATACTAATAATGACAATTTGCTTTGCACTCTGCTAGGTTATATTCAAGTGGTGTAGGAAGCCTGGTAGTCATGCTGGCATCTGTAGGGACACTGCTGTCCACAGACATCATGACCACCTCTTGACTTCTTTCCTTCCTTTATTTATATCCTATATTTCCAACAGATGGTATTCAAAGGCGCTAACAACAGATAAATTAAAGACATGGTACAAGCATAATTAAATGTGATATTTAAAATTCTTATTGGGACAGTCATTTTCAGTCATAATAAAGGTAGATTATAATTGTTCATCTCCCTTAGAAAATTAGGGAACGGATGATACCACAGGCAATGCTGAAAAATAAGGATAAGGGTTATAAACAGAGACTCCTGGCTTTTTACCTACATATCCTTAAATAAATATTTCCACTTCTCTTTTTTTTCCTGTTTTTCATAACAGTCCCTACTTCTGTGCACGTGCTGATCTTGGCAGTGCAGAGTGAGTTCACATTTGCCCGCACAGTGGTTGTATTTGCATAGCAAAGAATCAGAAAACATAAACTTTCAATAGTTATTCTGAATATGGGTAAATACCAAAGTGCAGAATCGCTCTCTCTCATACAGCGTCAAAAATAACTTTCTTATGCCTAACTACAGCCATATTTTTATCACATTTTCATTAAAATCTGATAGGTTTGAATGCCAAAATGTTGGCGGTATTGTTTATTCTGGGGACAACACTGTATTCATTAAACTTTGCAGGCAGCAATAAAATGCAACACTCCAGTCTAGTGTTTTCAAAGGCTATTCAGGGAAGAATTGTGCCTAGAAAAATCATGGACAAAAGTCAATGTAAAAAATAGTTACAGTTAGCTTCAGTTGCCTGACACAGGGTAGCTCTGAAATACGAGGAAGTGCCATGAGAAAAGGCAGCTGATTTGACAGAAAGCCAGACACAAATTTTGAAGCGCTGTTGCACACAGTCACAGTCAGCTCCTTCCTCAAAAGGTGGAATTCTTAACAAGTTGTTGAATCAAGAAATACCATTGTTTTCACAGCCTCCAGGCAGGTCAATATAGTGAGGGCCCTTCTCCACAAGGATGGTAAGATGTCCAAAAAGGGCTAAAACAGGGCTCGTCTTCAGGTTCGTTACCCTTTTACCTTTCTTCAGGTTGGGACTGGGTGGAGGGATTCAGTTTGAAGACGGTCTCGAAAGCATCCAGAAATCAAGCCATAAAGTGCTTTACCATACTTTGAATTGGATTCAAAAACCTGTTAGCAGCCAGTGCAGCAACTACAGCTCTATTGTATTGCTGCTAAAATAGTTCACACCCATTAATATCGGAATTACTGCATTTTGGACCAACTGTAGTTTCTGTGTCATCTTCAGAGGCAGTCTGAACAACAATATATTATAACAATACATTACCGTAGTTTAAACGTGTGGCAATGAGAGTGTGAGTCATGCCATCAGAAGTTTCTGATCTAGAAAGGACTGCAACTGGCACAACAACCAAAGTTTATTGAAAGGTCCCTTGGCCAGGGCCTTCATCTGCCGCTCAAGCAAGAGCCATGAGTTCAGAAGAACCCCCATGTGTAGAATGCAATCCCATCCAGAGCTAACATTGAAGCTAAAGAGCAATTTGTTTCAGATATGTATTGTCAAAGGCTTTCACGGCCAGCATACGAAGGCTGTTGTGGATCTTCCGGGGTGTGTGGCCGTGTTCTGGAAGTTCTGTTTCCTAACGTTTCGCCAGCATCTGTGACCGGCATCTTCAGAGTGCAGGAGCACAGACAGGAGCAGTTCTCTCTGTGCCCAGAACTGCTCCTGTCTGTGCTCCTGCACTCTGAAGATGCCGGTCACAGATGCTGGCGAAACGTTAGCAAACAGAACTTCCAGAACATGGCCACACACCCCGGAAGATCCACACCAGCCTTTGTTTCAGATATGTTGATATGAATTGTAACTCCATCCTGCTAAGGTTTAATTTAAGCCTGTTGTGCCCCACTCAGTTCCTCACAGCTTCCAGGAAAAGTTAACCTCTGCTACACCTCTGGCCAGGCCTTGGTGGCTGGGAAGATAAAACTGAATATCAATGACAAACTGATGGTACTTCACCTCAAACTGTTGGATGACCTATTCCAGGGATTTCACATAGATGTTATACAACATAGGGGAGAAAGCTGGGTGGTTAGACTGCTCTTCTCCCCGAACAATGAACTGAGAGCACATGCTCAGGACAGAATTGAACCACCACAGAATAGTGCTTCACACTCCCAAGTCTCACAGAAAGTCCAGAACTCATACTAACAGGAACCCTATCCATTTTTTTCCAGACTCAACAAGTCAAAAAGACATGGATAATGTCACAAGATAGTGCTGTAGCGTTCTTGCTAAGCTCTGACAAGTAACATTCCACACTGAGCAAATGTGAATAAGAAAGAATCTCATGATCACACCGTAGTGAACAGAAGGGAAGATCTCCCACTTGTTCTTGCCCTACCCTATCCACAAAAAGTACAGCATGAATCATCACAGAAAGCCTCACTCATTTTTCACACTTGCCAGCTGGTCAGGTGAATAAGCTGCATAGCAGGGAACATACTGCTAATTCCTACTGTTATTGATTATGCGAAACCAGAGATTTAACACAGAGCCACTGGGAAGAAATAAGAAGCTTACTGCTTTCTATTACCTCCTAAGATCCCTCTCAAGACCACCAGGAAGGAAAATAATTAAATCCTGCCCCATCTGCGCGACCCTGCTTAAAATTATCAGTTTCATTGTGCTGGAAAACAGCCATTTTCAAGTATGATTGCTCTGAGGGGAACTCACTGTCCCTCCCAATATCTTCTTCAAACTTAGCACATTTATACAAATCTTTGACTTTTGTTTTTGGGGAGAATGTATTCTTCATCTTGGGCAATACATAAATAGCCATATTAGTCAAGCTGAGAAGATGTCAGAACAGGTGGACAATAGCAAGTGAGGAGATAATTGACCTAGCGTTTCATTTGAGAATTATTGTGTATGGAAAAAGAGCAGACAAGCTCTTTTTCTTGACATGTATCATGACACTGAAATGAATGTATATTATTTTTTTCAAATTCATAACATTTTAATTAATGGTTTCTAATTTTTATTTCCAGTTTAATCTCCTCTACAGGGAATACAAACATTGAAAGCCCTATGTGCCAGAGATAGGATACTAATAGAAGCGAATATATGTAGCTCATGGTTGAACAGTGGAGCCCTTGGTGCTCTCTGAGCTTGGTTGTTTGACTGCAGATATTTCATTATCCAGCTAGGTAACATCATCAGTGCTTGTGAGTGTGGGGTTTGCTCCCTGTTTATATACAATGTCTTGCCCTGCCAGTGTTGGTGGGGATGTGGTTTTCTCCTTGGTAGTGCCTTGATTAGGGTATTGTTTTCTACTTAATTGTGTGTCTGCTATTAATCCCTGCTTATCTGTGTGTAGGCTGCTGGAGAGGATGTGTTCTGGTCTTTTTGTTTTCTTTTCCTTAGCTTTCTTATTCTTTTTTGAATGATGTGTAATGTGGTTTATGTGTCTATTGATGGCTGATTTGTCTGAATGCCAAGCTTCCAGGAATTCCCTAGCACTTTTTGGATTTAGCTTGGTCTAGGATGTTGACAGTTTCCCAGTTGAAACTATGGTTAAGTCTGTCCATGTGTTGTGAGATACATCTCCTTGGTATATATGAAAAATAGTGATCACAAGTGTAAGGCCTGATAATTATCAAGTTTTTAGCAGGCATGGAGCTGAGAGTCCAATTCTTTCCTTTTGTGGTCATGGTGAAAACCATTTTTTGAAGTCATTCCTTGTACTGGTAGAAAATATCCCACTTACACTAATGAAGAAAGGGTTTTAGTCTTGTTGATCCTTCTTCATTTCCCACAATCAGCCTCTTCTTTTCTCCATTCCCTACAACTTTGCGTTTTTAAAATATGTTTGTTAAATATAAAATATAAATGTCACTCTTAGTTTGGCCATAATAAAACAGATGTAGTTATCTGTAATGTCCCAAACATGTCATTGTTAGCCCTACCATCACTGGAAAAAAAAAGTCCTCTTTGTAGGGTCCTACTGCCAACATCTGTCTTCATTTGTTCCTCAGCAATACTAGCCTGGTATGAGAAAATATCTTCTCACTTCTTCCCATTTGCTACTAAAATGGCCTGTTTAAGCAATGCCTACTTCCTGCTGTGACTTAAATATATCTTCAAGAAGGTTTTTTGGAAAAATTATTGCCAATGCATAGATATATTTGTGTATATCAGTTGGGGGAGGACACAACCAGGATTTTTTTTTCAAAATCCTCATGTAAATCAGGGATCCCCTACATGCAAGAAGTGCTTGCCTTTAAAAAAAAGTCCATATACCCAACAGGTAGACCTAACAGCTTTTTGGTCTTTGGATATGTTAACAATTCCATAGTGATGTAAGACTATAATGCTGTGAAGCTATGGCTTTTGTATAAGTTCCAGATATATATTAATTTAGGTAATGTTAAAGCTATAATAAGAATTAAGCCCATTTAATGAACTTTTGACAGGTGGCTCCAGAGTACAGAATCAATGGCAGACAGCCAAAAAGCAGCCACTACAAACAAAAGTGTTAATCAAATATGGGGAAAACAGGTTAAAATTCTTACATTAGGACTGAGTGGCCTTGCACAAATCAGGCTCTTAGCTGAGGGACTGATGCAAGGCCGCTAATAAATCCTAGGCCAAGTACACTCTAAATAGTATCTTCCATATCCAAATTTAGCAATCCCAGGATAGGCTTGTTTATTACCTGAAATATATTACTTTGACCTGAACCTTGGTTGTATGAATTTTCCAGTCTGTTTTTTTTAAACATCCATGCTAATTTTACAGATTTCAATACATGTTATCTTCACAAAAATAAAATCAAAACTTACAAGATACGTAATCAATAACATTCTTAGATCTACAGTTGGTTTGTTAATCCAAACAACTGAATTAACTCAACTGCCTGTATTTACATAACAAACCAGTCAAACTCATTTGAACCTACAGTGCTGTGCAAACACAGCACTTGTTTCTTTCAAGAAAAAATAGAACGGAAATAATATGGAATAGTTTGCAACGGAACAAGAAGGGATGTTCTTTTGATTTGTGCAACAATCTCTGGAAGAAATACCTTCTTTTCTAATTTTGTTGATTACTTATGGGTTGATGGTGCTCAAACTTTCTGGTGCACGGGGGCAAGAAAACATACTTTTCCCACAATGGATTGCAACAGAAGCTCTCAGACTGTGGGTTACAACTTCCCAGAGATCTTGATGAACTTGGGAAAAGTATGATATTTTTTAAAGCTGATTAAACTGGAACAGGCAAAGCAGGGAGCAAAGCCCCAAGAGATGGAGGAGTTAACCAAATCTCTGGGTATAGGGATCCACTAAAAAAAATACAGCAATCACAGTAGTTTCATTTATTATTCAGTTTTATTTATTGAGGGGTCACCCATATGCATTATTATTTTAGGGGTCACATTATCACACAAATTAAATACCTGTGGATTATGGACATTTATCTTCAAACCCATTCCACTCCAACAGTTAGACACCACCAGTGAAAGTCCAAGATAATTACCATGTGACTGGAATATAAAAGAGCGAGAGTATGGGCAGCTTTAGGTATTGCAAGAAATTACATACAAGTGACTGCACTGGAATGTTCTTTTCTTGCACTTTCTATGCAACCATCATCTTTATATATAAAGATTGAGGTTTAAGAATGTGTATGTAATTAAACACAAGGTGTCACTTTAAAAAGCCACACATACTATTTATCAAATTATGACAGTATGACAGAAACAGAAATATGCCTATAGTTAAGCAACCTATGTTGATACAAAAAGTTGGATCCATATTTTGGTGTAATTATGAGTAGAGGCTGACTGAAATGATACTATACTCTTATAGCACACTTACATATGGTTAACTAAACAATTTAATCCTATCTAAATTAATTCAATTTTTTAGATACACATGACACACTGAATTTCATACAACATGCCTGGTTAAAATATAATTTGCTAGTCAATAGTTTTGTGTATCATGTGAACAAACATGAGTCAGGACTGTTTTAAGTCCACTGCTTTGAATTACTTCTGCTTTACGGATGATTAAATCAAGAACCATCCCCAATTAAATTTTAATTTTCTCACACTAACTAAATGTAACTAAGAAATAGCTGTCATGCAGAACATGAATGGGTCATTCTCAAATGCTCTTTTACTGCAAAATACAACTAAGAGCAAAGGCTTAATTTCCCTATGAAATAGTAATAATTGCTTCTTCTTGAAATGCGTGAATGAACATAAGCAACACTTTTGAAGTCTTTTATTTTAAAATATACTAACATAAGACAGAGTTCACTAAAAGCATTGAGTATAACCAAAATGTAGAATCAAGAGTTTCCATTTTGGAATCCAAGAATGTTTGTCTTCTAGGCAGAACAGTTGTAACACTCCTTAGAATACACCACACTAACGGCCAAATAGGAACACTTTATTACAAGTCTAGGAAATGAAGAACAATTCCAATACATATGTGCATACATACATAGCGGCAGAACACTATTACACTAATTTGTGTGCAAAATATAGGTTGCATGATGTTACAAGTCATTCCTAAATTGATCAGACTCACTTATTGCAATGGAACTGTTAAAGCAACACCCTGACTTTCTGAAGTGTGGTTTAGGAAGGCTTAATTAGGCAGATGGCAGTGGGCCTTGGATTGTAGTTCAGAAACCAAGATCAGAAAAGATAGTAAACACAAAGGGTGAAGCAGGCCCATGCTGTTTGATTTTGCACAATTATCAGAAAAGAGGTGATAGTTACAATTAAATAAAAGCAAAGCCTTTAACATTGGCTCTATCAAAGCTAGGACCAAAAAAAGTAACCCATACAGTAAAACGATATAATCCAAAGCATTCAACTTATGCAGGAGTTGTTCCCAACGGATTCCACGTAAGAGGAATAAGCACAGATAGGAATGAGGTAATGACATAAGGTAATGCTATGTATGCTGCCTGGAGTGCCTGGAAGAAAGATGGGATGTAAATATAAATCAATAAATAAGGCTAACTGAGCTCTCTGTTGCTATATTTTCACTACTGCCTTATGAGAGACCTGCCATGGGCCTTTTTTGCACCTTTTCAGGTTCTTTTTAATAGTGGCATTTCTTTTCGCCCAGATTTCTCCATCCAGACTTGGCCTCTTTCTCTAGAACAAAGGCCAATCTGAACACAGAAAAAGGGAACAGCCCAGAACTGAATACTTACCTACCTTCCATCCATCTCTCCCATCCCATCGCCATTGCACAAAATTACCAAGGTCATATCCATGTTCTTCAGCAAACAGCACACCCTTCTTTCAAAAAAAGCCACTAATTAGCTGGGACTCCTGCGAGAATCTTACGCACACGGATCATTCATTTTAGCCAGTGAAAACCTAAGCTGCAAAATACAGGACGCATTGCGCTTGAGACGCCGCAGGACACTGTCCACCTCCAAAGAAGTAGCGTTTTAAAACTGCGCTCAATAAGGATTTTCTCCGACATTATGGGCGTATTTGTCTGCAAGAGATGTAGGTGCCTGCCGGAAGAGTCCCAGCACGGCTCTTTGGCTATTAAGCAAACGATCTTCGCTGCCCACCTCGCCTCTCCCACAGGAACCCGGAGGAGGAGGAGGGGTGGGAAGGAGACGTGACACTGACTCAGCCAGCAAGAGGGACTTACCCAAGAGCTGCGCTGGGACACGCCGCCGGTTTTTGTACACGCCGGGATGACTCCCTCTCCACGCTGCCGGGCAGCCGCTGATCACGCGTGACCCCCGCTCGCCCATTGGCCCGAGCCTCACACACCTTTGTAGGTGATTGGCCGGTTCTGCGCCCGCCTTCGCCTACGCTAGGCTGGGGAGACACCACCTGAATGGGGAGCTGCCCGCGAACAAAAAGAGAAAAATAAAAGCGGCACCGAGCTGAGCGCGCCCGGGGCGGGGAGGGGACGGTGCTTGTCAATAGCTGCAGCCCGCTCGTTCAGCATCCGTCCACCGCCTGACGCTGCAGGCTTTCCGCCGGAGTCATGCTAAATTTTGGGGAGTCTGCTTTCCAGCACACCGTAAGTACTGCTCTGAGCTGGTTGGGAGAAAATCGCTTTTCGGAGCAGGATAAACAAGCAGCTGGGAGAATCTCGTTTTCGGACGGAAGGAGATGCACGAGGCCAATCTGTTCAGAAAGGCGGCGCAGGGGAGGTTGTATATATACTTCCCTGCGAAGCGTGTAAAAAACGGGCTTTCGGGGAGAGCGTAAGCAGCCCCTCGGAGGGAGACGGGAGGCGGCACGCACGCCGGGCCACGGTGGGGCGCCTGCGGGGTTAGAGCTCCAGGATGGCCGCGGGACGATTAGAGCGACCTATTTTTGACAAAGGGGGGTGCGCCGCAAAATGGGGTGCAGTGGGGACGAGCACAGACGTTGCTAGGCAACCCGCTGGAATTGGCAAAGGGATTAAAAGCAAACTTTGCTGGAAACTGGGGGTCCGGGAGACGGAGGGAGCCCCCAAGGGGCGAATGGAGAGCCCTGGGAGGACGCGAGGGAGGACGGATCGGCGCCTTGCACCGGAGGCGGGCAGCTCGGGGTCTGGCGGGCCGGGAGACTGAGGAACGACGATGGGGAGAAGGGGAAGGCGCTCGGTTGAGCTCAGCTAGCCGTGGACGGGGCGGGGGGCGAGACGGGAGGGCAGCTACGGCTGGTAGCCGCAGGGGCTGCTTCGGGAAGCGAAGGCGGGCAGGGCGGCAGCCTCGGAAGGCCGAGGCGTGGCAAGGGCGGACGGCCGCTCAAAATAGCCCCGGCGAGAGGGAGGGAAGGGCCGTGAAGTCAGCGCGGGTGGCGAGGCCGAGCGGGAAACCGGACGGGCGAAGGCGAGGGCGGGGGCGGCTTTGGCCTTAGCCGGGCAGGTCGGAGCGGGTCAGGAAGCGCCACTCCGCGGTGGCCGAGAGGCACCTCCGAGCGGGGCCGGCGGAGACGTGACAAAGGCGGGGAGAGGCACCTGCGGGGGAGCCCGACGCCCGCCCGGCAGCTTCCCCTCCCTCGCCGCCTTTCCGCCGCCTCTTGCGGCCGGCCTCGGCGGGAATTTCCGCCCCAAAGGCGGCCCCTCCCACAGCAGCCGCGGGTCCTGCCCACGTGCAGCGGGGAGGGCGGGAGAGCGGGCAGCTTCAGCCGTCCAGCGCCTTTCGCGTCCGAGAAGCGCCTCCGCCGCGCTGTGGACGGGGCGAGCCCGCGGCTGTGGAGCCAATCGGGCTGGCGCGGGGAGGTGGGCGGCGGGCCGCGGAGGCCAGGGTCTGCCCGTCGCGCCACGCCCGGGTATCGGAGCCTTTCTCGGAAGGCGGGATGCCGCCCCGCCCGGCGAGCCTGCCCGCTCGCCCAGCCGCCCACCGCCCGGCGTTGCCTCCAGGCGTGGGAGCGAGCTGTGAACGGCGCGAGGGGAGGGGGGAGGAGCAGAGCGGGGGGGAGGCCGCGCGGAAGTGGGTGAAAGGTCGCGGCGCGGCAAAGCCCAGTTCACGTTTCCCGACGGCTGCGGAGCAGCGCCCGATCACGCTTTGTCCACATGTCTCCACCCCCTTTCTCAGCGGGGCCGGCCAATCAGAGCCCGCGCTGGCTGACCCGGGGAGCCAATGGGAGAAGGATAGAGCCGCTCTCGAACGAGGGGGCGAGCTCTTCGGGGGCCGGAGTGAGTCACGGCGGAGGCGCTGTGAGGTGAGCCTGGCTCGCTTTCAAGATCCGGATGCCAGCGAGGAACTCCCTGCCCCCGTTTTTACCCCGCCCCGTCCTGGCGCCCGACTTGCTCAGCGGCCTCTGCTGGCAGTCTGGTTCCTCCCGGAGATTCCCATGAGAACAGCCTTTCCGCCCGCCCGCGTAGACGCTGCAGCTTTGCAGAAGCCGGGGCGTCGGGGTCGCTCGGTCTCAGGAAACAAAACCACTTTCGGAGTGATCTTGCTTATGCACACTTTTTCAGTTCCTGAAAAGAAAGCAGTTAACAAATCGTGTAGATCAAATCCTACTAACCTGCATTTAAGACCGTGTTTCTCAACCTTAGCAACCTTAAAACGTGTGGACTTCAACTCTCAGAATTCCCCAGTCAGCATGCTTGTGGTTGCTCTTGCCCATGCAAAAGCCTGGGCTTGACTAACCCACAATTACACTACAGCACAAACAGCGGTAGGGTTAACCGGTGTAGACTGCAAAAATTCAGATCACCATAAGAGGGTAGCAAAGAATTAAGAAATGTCGCTATTTTGTTGCATCCTCTGCTGGTTCTTTGGATTTTTGCACCTCCAATTTATTTGTATTTAAACAATTTATATGGCTGCTCATTTGACAGCAGTGCCTCTAGGTGGCATACAGAAGATTAAGACTAAATCACAACTGAACTGAAACAACTGAAAACATAAAACATTCACACTCAGTGACAAAACCATAAGCCATAACCACACATATCAACCAGTGGGCTCACTTAGCATCCCGGCCCAAGGGAGCAACCAAGACATCAGGAGGATGCTCTTCCACAGGGCAAGCGCTCAGTGGAGAGGAAAGCATGACTCCTGAGTGACATAATAGAGGGGACCCAGAGCACATCCACTTTGTTGGTTCTGGTGAACAGGATTCCCATAATAAGCTAAGATTCAGCTAAACTAGCCATATTCCGTTTTGGCCATGGCATTTTGGCCGGCAGGATGTTATGCAAACCCAGCCCATGTGTTTAGTTTAGGTTCTGTGTTCAATCTTATCTATGAATTGCATCTTACTGAAGCATCTCTAGTAAGATGGTGAAGCGCTCATATTTTGATGTTTACATCATAGCTGAACAGAAATATTACACCCTTTCTGACAAAGGTTATAAAAATAGAACAAGACTTATAAGGCCAACGCTGATGTGTTTAAACAGGATTTTTAAACAGCGGCCTACCTTGGTTGAACTTTAAGAACTTTAGCTTAACTGCCTTGTTAATTGAGCTTCTAAATATTTTGCAGTAAAAGGGATTTATTTGGCTTCCTGATAGTGTTGATTTTAAAGAAAGAGAGATAATTGTTACATTGTGATTACTGTGTTTATACAGCCTAAAAATAAATCTTGTGTAAGGATAAAAAAGGAAATTGGAACTTACTGTTGCTCTTTATATAATTCGTTTTTGTGGCTTTTTGGCAGATTTTACATTTTTAATCAGCGTAGACGATCAACACCCACACCTGTGTGTTACTTGAATAACTGAAAAATGTTCCATTTTCCCCCCTTAGGAAGAGGGCATGGAGATGATTACTGAAAAGCAGTGCCTCAGGAGGTGTTTTTGGAATCATGCCAATGAAAAGAGTGATTTTGAAGCAGTGGAAGCTCTGATGTCAATGAGCTGCAGCTGGAAATCGGACTTTAAGAAGTACACTGAACAGAGACCAATGACACCAGCTTCAGATACGTCTGAGGACTTTGAAGACAACCTGCTACCTCCTGCTGATTTTCGTACAATACCAGCTTTTGTAAGTACTATTCTGTTATAAAGTACTAATTTACAGCTCAGTGCTGTGTCCTGCTTAATTTATTGGCTCTTATTCTAAAACAAGCATCTATAGGATAAAAGCTGAAATCTGCAAAAATTCAAATCCTCATAAATAGCTCACTACTCTTTGCTTTGTTTTGTTCAGTGTTTAACTCCGCCCTACAGCCCTTCTGACCTTGAAATGTCTCAGTCAGTCCATCCAGCAACACTAGCACCATCTTCTGTACAGAACAAGCCATGTCCAGACATTTCTGAGCGAGTCTTCACAGCATCTCCTAAAGAGGCCCAAAATGTTCCAGTGCCAAGAATACCGAGAGCTCAGGCAACAAGCGTCATTCGCCATACAGCAGACGCTCAGCTTTGCAATAGCGTAACCTGTCCAGCAAGAACAGACTATGTTAGGAAGTATCATCATGATAACATGAAGGAAGCAAATCAGAATGGCAGTACAAAAGCACATTCAGAAGACAATACAGAAGAAAAACAAAGTTTATCTTGTAAAAGCATATTACTGAATACTGCATTTTCTGAAGATAAGCTGCCAGGCATGCAAGAACCCAAAAGTCCATTACAGGCCACCAGCCCAGTGCCTTTTCAACAGACTGTACTTGGTACCTCTCCATCTGTCCCTCGGTCTTCACAGGTGACCCCTCCACCTTCTGTGCAAGTAGGAGGAGTCTCTTCTATGCCATTTATTTGCCAGATGGTTCCATTGTCTGCTAATAACTCTGTTGTGACAGCAATAGTATCCAACACTCCTTGTGGTCAATTGCCATCCAACCTTTGCCAGCCGATGGTCCTCATGGGAGCTCACGTTCCCAAAGCAGCAGTTATGTTTGTAGTGCCACAGACTGTTGTTCAGAATACCAAGGCTCCGGTGATCAGTCCTCACGGCACCAGACTGTCACCTATTGCTCCTGCTCCTGGTTTGGCCCCTCCTGCAACAAAGATCACTCCATCTGTTGACTCTCTCAGAACAAGAAGTCATGTTTGTAACTACCCAGGATGTGGAAAAACATATTTCAAAAGCTCCCATTTAAAGGCACATGTTAGAACACATACAGGTATGTTATGGAATTGTCTAGTGTGAAAAATTCTAAATTAAATTTTTAGTGACATTGACATGATGGGGAGATTTCCCCTTTGCTCAAATGGGCTAGGAACCGTGAAAAAATGTAACAGCAAATCCAGTGTTCCTTCCCCACCCGAATTATTTACCCAGTGTAAGAGTCATTCATTAATAGTATAATCCAACATCTTTTGATCTCTGTTTTTATAAATATCTTGCATAATAAAAAAGATTTTATGCAGTTATTCACCTATGCAGATCTCTCCAAAAGTTTGGGTCTGTGCTTTTTTGTGAGAAGCAGTGCTAATAAGGAAGGAAAGAATCACTTGAAAAGAAGGAGCAGGTCAGCTTCACAGTTTAATTTGAAAGTTAAATTCTTTACTTCTGCTCAAGATAGAACAGCTAATATCAACCTTCACAGGTTGTTATTAAAGTGTGATTTAGTATGACAAGAAGATGTGCAGATGTTACTTGGAGACAGAAATTATAATTTGTATTCTGATTATATGGAACTATAAGAATAGGTACTGTGTAAGATTTTGACTAGATTATGGTACAACTGCCATTATTACTTTCCTAAGTTTTTTTTTTCCATTCTTTGTTTATAAATGGATACAGGAAGAATCTATCCTCTGCTAAAGGTCTATCCTCTGCTGTTAATTAAAAAAAAACCCACTTATACTATTAATTCTTGACATTTTGTATTTTAGGAGAAAAGCCATTCAGCTGCAGTTGGAAAGGCTGCGAGAGGAGATTTGCACGTTCTGATGAACTATCTCGCCATCGCAGAACACATACAGGAGAGAAAAAATTTGCCTGCCCAATGTGTAATCGACGATTCATGAGGAGTGACCATTTAACAAAACATGCACGTCGCCACTTGTCAGCCAAAAAATTACCAAACTGGCAGATGGAAGTGAGCAAGCTAAATGATATTGTTGCACCACATACTTCTGTGGCTGCACAATGAAATAATTCGGTCTAAAGAGGCTGTTAAAATTATTTTTTCAATGTATGACTGGGTGCCAATGGTAATGTGAAAAAAGCTTGCAGAATAAATCTGCGGTTCTACACTATCAGATTGGCATGGCATTGAAACAGAGGCAGTGGCTACCTGTATTCCTGGGTGCATAACATATAGGATAGCCGGCATTTTTGTGCTTTGAGAAAGGAGAAATGGAAATGTCAGTGCCAGTTCTGGAAAGAGCTATTCCTGTGCATTCTGTAGCTGGGTATAAGCGAAAGAGAGCTGCAGACATTAGGATGTGGGAATGTTTTCAACGCTGTTGCAAACAAAATACAGAATCTCAGTTTATGGTACAGAATCAGGGGTAAACTTCAGTAATATTAGAGTGCTGAAACTTTTAAGTAGAAATACTTGCTTTGTTCTCCATTGTGAATGATGATGGAAATTTGGTTATCAACTCCCTGAGATCAAGTGTATGTATCTCCATTTCCTGGTATATAAAGTATAGCTAATTTAGCAATTCTATATAACTTAAGCATATCACTGAGAAAGAGGTATCATATGGTGGATTATTCTAAGGTGCAAATCAAATAATCTTTTTAGTATTTCTTTTGAAAACATCACAGTTAGTACTATTAGCTGTACATCAGCATTTTTTGTTATTTGTGCATTTAAGTTGCTTGTTTCTTTTATACATTTAAATTTCTATATCATTTAAATGTTCAAAACCTTGATACAGTGCACTTTGTTTAAAGTATAATTTAAGAGTTACAAAGCTTTATTCCTCAAGGAAGAACAAAAGCAGTATGCTATGTTACTTTCTGAAATTTCTGTAAAATAGATTACAATAGAAGTATGATTGACCTTTATATGTTATAGATATAATTTAAACTGAAATAAATTGGAAAATGATGGATTGCTTATGAAGCAAAGAAAGTCAAGTCATCAATCCTAGATGTGTACACAATGATTTTGCCATCATTTTTTCAATTGTCTTACTATACTGAATAAATATAAAATTATAAAGAGTGTTGTAATATCTATTTTGTGACTACTTAAGATTTTGCACAGTATTTCTTATGTACTTTATACTTGTTTACAATAAATGTAGTTTTCTTTAATATAAAATGTGTTCTCTCACTTGTTTGTGATTTATTTAAAAATTGACATTAAAATCCAGTGTGACTATTCTTTAAGATCTATTTGAAATGTTCTGAACTTAGTGACCTCACTGTAGATCACTAAGAAGATGGTATACAATGAATGTTCACACGATCGCTTCTAACAATATCCTCTAAATTTCTCTTTGTGCCTTGAGCTTTTAGAATAATAGGATATAAATGTAATAATAAAGATATCTAGTGGCAAATAACAGTGTGAGATAATAGCATGATGAAAACAGATCACCTGTTTCCTCCCAAAATTCTTCAGAAAAGGGAGGGAAGTTGCATCTTGTCTGGAAATATCCATAGTTTTATAAAGAAACACATTCATTTGCAAACTGATTTTAAATCCTATACAACACATTATATATAGTAAGGATGTATGGTAGTTGCCACACCCGTATGCAAACAATGCCTGGTTTATTATTTCTGAGCAGAGATGGAGAGTTTTGTAGCCTAGGGGCACTTTTTTTTCACAGAAGGAACCATCCTTCAACATCTTTTAAATAGCATTGGATTGAAGGTTGAGAGCAAACTTCTGGATATGCTGGACATTTGTTGCCATTAGTACAGAACTATGCATTAGTACAGAACTAGTCTTGAACCAAATAAAAACAAGTGAGCAAACTTATTGATGGCGAAAAGTAATACATTATTAGCTATCTAAATTATCTCCTTGTATTATTGTTTGTTTATTTTGCATATATGTTGAAAGCTCTATAAATCTAAATATAGGTCCTCCAAAACCCAAATATTAAAAAATGAAGAAAGTTAAAAGCTAAAAAATACAAATACCATGTGCCTGGAAGCCCCCTTCACCCTCCTTCTATGCAAGATGGAACAGATGGATCTTTACAATTTTCCTAAAGCCTAAGAGGACTGAAGCTGACCAAATCTCTGCCAGAAGAGTTCCAAAGAATAGGGGCAGCTACTGAAAACACCCACTTTGGAACTGTTCGGTAGAATTGGGACCTTGAGAGAGTTGGTCCTCTGATCAGGTTGGATGGGCTAATGAATAGAGGAGAAGGCAGCTTCTCAGATAGTCACATCCTTAAGGTGAAAACCAGCACCTTGAATTGTATCCAGGAACAATTCATGGATCTCCCAAAGAAGTGAGGTCAGCCACATAGATCAGGACATACCCATCACTGGCCAGGTTGCCACATTCTGTACTGGCTGTACCTTACAAATATTCTTCAAGGGCAGCCCCATGTATAGTATGTTTAGGTAGTCCAAATGGGAAGTGACTTGGGCATGAGTGGCTATAAGCAGGGTTTCCCAGTCCAGGAATGGTCACAACTGGCACACAAGATTTAACCTAGCCACAGCTGCCACCTGCTCTTCAAATAGGAGTATAAGTCTAGGAGAATTCCCAGACTGTAGATCATCTCTCAGCAGGGATTACAGAGTCAGAGATGGAATTTCCTTGGAATTGGTAGGCCCAGAAACCCAACACCACTCTGTCTTGGAGTGATTCAGTCACAGTCTGTTCCTCCCCATCCAGTCCCTGATAGCTCCAGGAACTGGGGCACCACTTCCACCTCATCTCCTGTTCAGCCTGGGAATGAGATATAGAACTGGGATCATTAGCATATGGATTTCACTGAATCCTGTTCTGACAAATTTCCCCCAGTGGTTTTATGTAGATGTTAAAAAGGAGTAGAGAGAAAGTAAAAGTCTCAGGGTAGATCTCTCCTCTCCCACCATCACTTCCTGGAACCACTTCTTCAGAAAGGAGAACCATAAATCAACATCAAATGTTTTTCTCTTTGGGTCACAAGCTCTTGGACGGTGCCATTGTGCTGCTTCTGAATCAGGAATCTCATATTTTAAATATTCCAAATACATGAACATTGGAAAACTGAGAGAGTCAGGTATCAAATACACCAGCAGCCAGCTTGTAGGGCTATTTTTAAAATGTTCAGACATGTTGACCCATGACAAGTATAAATATCTTGCAGTGGCAGCCCTGCATTTTGTGTGGCCATGAGGCTCATAAGTGACAGGGAATTGGCAAGAATCACAAGTGATCCAGCCAGTTACAAATTCTCCTGAAACTTTATATTTTCCAGAATCAATCCCTAGCTGTCATAGCCAAACATTCCACTTGTGGATGATACCTTTCCTTTCCACCCTGCAATATATGACTTCTTTTTTTCTCAAATTTTTATTTTTAAAATGTTTTCAGTTCTTCTCAAATTGATAATTATAGTCTAAAGCAGAAATGACAAGTTTCCACATACTCCACCAAATTCCATGGATTCACAATTTGTTCTAAATCATGATCTATGGCTAGGGTATAAACCCATATAATTGTGGTTTGTTCAATAAATCATAGAACAATGGGCAATTCTGTCTTGTGCAAATCCAGTCATTACAGTTTGTAAACCAAGCTTAATGAAATAGTGTATTATATGAACCTACCAAATTGTGGTTTATTCAGTAAAGATGTTCAGTAAAACTGACATGAAATGTTTGTTATCTGTGATTTTTCTTTGTTGTTTTGCAGATTGAGGACTAGTATAGTGCTCAACTCATTGCTTTCTACTAGGTTCCCATTTGCTTAACAAACGATAGAGAACATTATTGCAACATTAAGTTGCAAGGCAGAGCATGACACCTATACTCATTTTAAAATAGCTATTGAAGTCTAAACTATACAAATTATTTTTTAATAAAAATGATCAGTAATTACATTGTTTCTACTGTTGTCTCAGTAATGGCATTACAATAGATTATAAATGGATAAATGAAAGTTGAGACTACCTAAGACAGTATCCCTAAAAGATTGTGAACAATTTATAAACATTACCAACAATTGAATATCTTTGTTAATTAGTTCTCATCAAATTGAGTTTGACTCTTGGTGACTGTATGAATGTTTGCCTGACGTCTTGATCTGTCTGTAGTAGTAACTCTTCAGTCTTCTGAGGATATAACAATAATTATTTGATCCAATCTAATCATTTTATACATTATTTTTTCCTCAATCTTTTTTTTTAATTTTATCATCCATTTGCATAACATGCCCAATTTATGTGTGTTTCTCTTCCTGACCATCATCTTAAAGAAGCAGTCAAAACTTTATGTGGCCCAGGATTAATTGGGTCTTCTTGCAATTCATGGTATTCTTAGTATCAATTTAAAAATAGTTTTTACCAAGGTTTGGGTGGCAAGGTTATTTATGGTATGATAAAGTTAAAGTAAATGTAGATTTTAAAAATCATTACATCAGGAATGCCATATTACAAATATGGAATAGATATAAACCCAGGCTATGCCTGAAAATACTTCTGTTGGCTTCAGCTCAAGAAGCGTTTTACAGAAAAGAAACAGTAGGCAAAGACAAATGGTTAACATATAAAGATTTGCTAGTACAGGAAAGTGGGGAGCTTAAGATGAAATCAGGAGAACAATTGACTGCAGAGGGATATAATTTTCAATGTTTTTCATATACACAATTAAGAGGAAGATTTAATAAAAACTTAATATAAAGTACCAGGAGTAGAATATGATAAAACCAAATCTGAAAATGAATTACGTACAAATGATGAACATGTGATTGCTAAAATGTATAAACTTTTGCTGAGATTTGAAATGGAAAAAGAGTAAATTAAAAAATGTATGGTAAAATGGGCCAAGAACTTGGGTTATAATACTCAAATGGATCAATGGGAGAGAATATGGTTAAAAGGTTTGAAATTCACATTGTCTTACAATTTAAAAGATAATTTTTTAAAAAATGATGTGCTGTTGGTATATGACACCAGAGAAATTGTCTAAGATGTGTAAAGGTATTTCTAATCACTGTTGGAAATGTGAAAAACATGAAGGGACATTTTATCATGCATGGTGGACTTCTGAAAAAGTTAAACAATATTGAATACAAAGACATACGGTGATGCAGAGAGTTTTAAAAATTAACATTCAGATGAAACTGGAACTTTTCTTATTAGAATTTATGGACAGTCAACTAGAAAAGGCTCATGGGTGATTGGTTTCATATATGGTAACTGCAGCGAGGCTATTATATGCACGGAGATGGAAAACTACAGAAATATCCATAATGGAGGAATGGATCGTGAAGATGGCTGAGTTTACAGAAATGACTAAATTGACTTGCCTGATTAAGGAGGGAACTACAACTGCTTTTATAAAAGACTGGAAACCCTTTATGGACTTTTTGCTGAAAATGGATAAAAATTAACTGGTAATTTCAGGATTTATTGATTAAAAAGGTTTGTTTTTAGGAAGAAGGGAACAATGATATGTAATTTGGGTGGGTGGAGATGGTAATTACTATGTTTGTAACTGCTGCAAAGATCAGAAGTTGTTTCTTTAGATAACTTTCTTTTTCTTTTTATTTCTTTTTGTTATCTTTCACTTTTAATTTTACTCTTTTGTATCATCATTTTTTCCCTACTTTTCCTTTTATGTTTCTGCAGTTTTTTAAACCTATGTAAAATTTGCTTCTAATAAAAATTACTTCTAAAAAAAAGTAACAATTCAAAAATCCATTATTTGAAAGCAGCTATCTTCTTTCTCTCTTTCTGTTTTAAGGTTTAGCTTTCATAGCCATACCTTATCATTGGAAAGACTTTTGCTTTTATTATTCTGATCATTGTTGTCATCAAAATAATCTTCTCCTTCGTGATATTGTATAAATTTATTGCTATCTTCTCCCTACAATTAATTTTCTTTTTACTTTGCCAACTCATTTTCCATCTTTATTCTGGAGCCCAGGAAATTATCTATCATTTTAACTTCTTCACTATCAAATTTACTAAGTGTGCAGGTTTATTTTACCTTTGCTTTAACTTTTTAACATTTTCATATTCCATTTTCACTTTTATAATTAATTCGCCTACCTTTTAAAATTCCAGTTAACCATGTCGTAGCATCTGGCAATCTCAAACAACCTCCAATTTTGATTCCAGCTACAATTTTTTCCAATCTTGCCATTTCTTTTGTAATACATTTACTCTGTAAGTTGAACAGGTGAAGGGACCGTAGGCATCTTTTTCTCACTTTCTTCCCCATTCTGAACCAGACTGTTTCTCCAAATTCAGTTCTTACCATTGTTCATTGCAAAGTTACAGTAGAAGAATAAGCAAGCTTTCTGGCACACTGTTAACCCTTTCAGGTAGGCCAGGTCAGGAAACAGACACAAGAGGGATTCAGGAATGCTACATTTTGGTTGCAGGGTATAATAACAGAGTTTTGATAGCCTGACAGAGTGTCTCTCTACCCCGTCTTACACCACAGATTATCAAGGAGTCATTATCTTGAGTTTCTTTTTCACCCCCTCTTCCTTCCCTGCCCTAAGCAGATGTTTACCAAACTATTCTTGCATTCATTCTTCAAGATTAGCTCCGTACTCTTCTATACACACCTATTATCAATATGTTCCCCATTTTGGAATGATCTATACAGCCAAAGCCTTGCAGCATTTAATAAATTTCTCTGTATTATCTCTCATGTTTTGGTCCCTCTGCCTTTTCTAAAACCTCTCTGTCCGTTTGTCATTTGTCTCTCCACTATGGCTGTATTCTTCTTCACACGCTATTACTTAAGACTGTGGGACAGGTTTTTGACATGTGTCCAGCAGTGCACCATTATAATGCTGGATAAATATCAAAGAAAAAAACATTGCTTAATGGTCCAGAGAGTGGGGGAAATTTGTGGAGCAAAAAAAGGCAGACAAGAATTTGAAGGAGCTGGAGAGTTTCTCACTATTTGTGTAAGTTGAAAGATGAATTTGATACTTGCAATTTTTGTTTGCTCTGTTATGATGTTATTGTTTTATTAGATTATTACACATCAATTACAATACACAAAAACAATATAATGAATTGCAAGTGGAAACATTTTCAATATGTTAAAGATGAAATTTAGTTCATCTTTAAATGCTTGGGAGTTTTTATTGTGAATGTGAATCAAAGGGAAGGAATTTTTAATTTGAAACTTACCTGCCTGTGTGTCATGCTTCTTGAAAGATCTTTACAGCAACTAGGAAACAAGTATGCAAAACAACTGGCTAGAGAAGAAATAGTTCATGAGGTTGAATGCAGAAAAGGCTGACCCCTGTGAAACCTTGAGGGGTGAAGTTTGGTGTGGAAGACTATTCACATGAAGAAGTTGTTCATAGACTGGAAGGGATCCAGTTACCACTAGATTTCTAGCCCTAGATAGGATCCACCTTGGAATCCCTTCTGTAAATGAGGCAGCACAGGGCTGATAGTTTTTCAAGAGCAATTGCTCTTAGTAGTCACATGACTAAGAGAACGGTATAATATCCAGTACATTCATCATGGGAGAAAGGCCATATTTTTGGTGATTAGCAATATTGCTGTTATGGGACTGAGGCAGACCTTGTCTGGAGCTGCAGCATTACTATTCTGTTCACCAGGTTGGGTAAATATGGAATGCTGGGCACCAGTTGAGAGCTGCTAAAATAGCTTGGATCCAAAAAAGTTTTCTCGAGAAAGAGATTACTGTGGAGTCCTTGAAGTTCTCTGAGCTTGGTTCTTTTCTTGCAAACGTTTCCTTACCTGGCTAGGTAACATCTTCAGTGCTAAAATGGGATGGGGTTTGCTCTCTACTTATATACTGTGGCCTGCCTTGCCAGTGCTGGTGGGGGTGGGGGTTCTGTTTTGCTCTTCTGGTAGTTCATTGATTAGCATATGTTGACTGCTTGATTGTGTGCCTGGTGGTGACCTTTGCTTATCTGGGTGATGATTGCTGGTGAGGCGATCTTCTGGTCTTTTGTCTCCTTTGAATAGTATGCAGATGCTGTTTATCTCTATGTGCCTGTTGATGGCTGCCTTGTCTGAATACCAAGCTTCCAAGAATTCTCTTGCATTTTTGGATTTAGCTTAGTCTAAAATGCTGACAGCATTACTGCCTCCTTTGAGGTGGAAAGGAAATCTATCTGCAGAGGTGTTAATAATACAAGAGATCACTGGCAAGACAGAATCTATGGAGGTCATAAGCCAGTCTGGGGAAAAATCTAACATGAAAGCAGTAGTACAAAGAGATCCGTGAACTTTAACTACTTTCTCAAAATACAAGCATCAAAACTGATATAAACAGATGTTAATAGCCAATGCAGTGGTTACCCAAGGTACATTATTGCTGAACCTGACATTAAGTTCAGCACAAACAGTTCTTGTCTGTGAATAACTGCCCAAAGTCCTCAAAGGGCATCAGAGTGCTGACTGAAACCACTGGACATTGGTCATCCACCTGACAGTCCTGAAATGTTCCCCTTGGATGGTTCTGGGATGATTCTTCCTTGTTCTCCCTAGGAACAAAATCCAAAATTTCTCCCACATTATCATGCAGCATTATAATGATATCTCCATTATTTCCCTAACCTGTGCTATAATAAACTCACTCTACCCTGCTGTTCGATTGTCCACAACTACTCTATATATACATCATGCAGTGCTCTAGTGCGAGATAGTGTGCTCAGGAGTTGATAAAACTTGATAAAGTTTTTTCTTATTCCATGTATCAATTAGGTCACTGACAGAGTGGCCCGCCTTTTCTCAATTATCCCCTAGATCTCATTGGAATCCAACAGGATCCACCAGCCTCTGTAAGTAGATCAACCTAAGCCATCCCATGACCCTACAGAACTGCTCCCCCCAAAAGGCAATCCAGGTCTGCTCTCTGCCTCAAAAGCAAGTTTAAATAAGATGGCGGCAGAATGGTTGAATTTCAGATGGTCACTGTCCACTGTCCTGTGCATCTGGGCTCTTGCTCCAGTTCCTGTCTCCTTCTCACTCACTCCCACTTGAGATTCATGATCTTCTTTCCCGGGATATTCTATGCCATCTTCTGTACACTCCAACCCCCCACTGCACTTGTTAGCTTTGCCTGACACCTGAGAAGACCGAACACTCATTAAGCTGTTTGGAAATCCCATTTTCACTTTTAAACACTGTGTTTACCCCTGCAAAACTGGAGAAGCCTGCCACAATATCTTCTTTTTGCGTGGATGGTGCTGTTTTGGTTACAAAAGGATCCATACTTAAAGAAAATCTATTATGACCATAATTTATTTTTTATTGTATCACCATCCTGCCTTTTCTCCAAGAGCTCAAGGGGGTGTACATTGGCATTTCCCCTCTTTTTTGTCCCCACTCACTCTACTGAGAGAAAGAAAGAGTCCATTAAGGCAGCCAGACAGTGGTTGGGTTGGGACAACATCCACACATCTGCATCTACACATACCTGCACATATATGTATATAATTTGTGTGTGTGTACATGCCTTTTCGACAAGTCCCTGCAGTTTTCTTGGAAAGATTTTCAGAAGTGGTTTGCCCTTGCCTTCTTCCTAGGGCTGAGAGAGTGACGGTCCAAGATCACTCAGCTGGCTTCTTGCCTATGGCAGGACCAGAACTCAAGGTTTCCTGGTTTCTAGCTTAATGCCTTTAACCACTACACCAAATTGGTTCATGTATATGATTACAGAAGATAAAATAACATTGTGCTAACTGAAGCAGGGATTGCACAAAAGTTTTTACTAGGTTTCTGTTTCAGGAATACCACTGGTCCACCTAAGGAAAATCAATATCCACGCCCTAAGGTTAGCCTAAAATGGGAATGAGCAAAGAGCACTTCAGGCCATGCTTGTTTTGGCTGGGAAAACTTCACCTGTCTGAAAATATAAATAGAGTGGTGCTTAATTTATACAAATACATGCCACCTAGTGGCAACATTATCAAGTTTCTCTCAATGTCTTCTTTCATTTTGTAAAGATTGGAAGATCAGCTGAAGTTTAATTAAATCACAATTTTCTGAGCAGAAACAGTTGCTGGTAGTAAACAAAGCATCTGTGCATCTTCCAAAGGTTGAAAAAAATAGTGCAACTGATTCAGGATAGTCCACAATGAATCACCATGTGTATAGATAGAAATAGTTTAACCATCTCTCATGATGTTACAATGTAGTCTATTCTTCAGAGTAAAAAAAAGTGAAAACTGGGAAAAGTAATCAGGGATGATATGCTCTTACTCCTAGAGGAGCCAATATTTAATACATAGAGCTTGCTTATAAATGTGGCCCAAGTCCTATTTGCCATGCAAGGGAATTAATCTCTTTTAAGGTATAAACCCTTATTGGCCTCCTTCTTTCCTTCCTTCCTTCCCTCCCTCCCTCCCTCCTAATTTTCTTTATGAAGGGAATTGCATACCTCCACATGCATATGGTATGTGCACATATTAGTACACAAGATGTGTTTACATTTGCAAGTCATAAAAGACACAGGTAGAACCACCCTTACAAAATTAGTCCTGACAAATGGATATTAGCACCATCCAGACTTTATTATTCTGATACAACACCCATGGGATTTGTAATCAGATACCTATACTGTAGCTACTGTCTTGATCTACATCCCATGAGTGACTATTGGAGAGTTAAGTCACTTTAGCCCCCATCAGCTCTTCACAGGTCCTTCCTCCACTAAATGTAATTATCTGTGCAGGTCTGAGTAGAATGTCTTTAATGTAGTGGAAGGGTAACATGTTCACAATATCATTCTTTGTCCCATTCTGCTGCTCACTTCTCAGTCAATATGTGACCTTGCCATGTGGGATTGCAAAACGGCATACACTGTTGAGGTGTTCCAAGACATGTTGACTGAAGTTAACAGGGAAAACATGAAGATGGTCTAAGTACAAAGGGGATTGTGGGCATATTGTATCAACATGTACAGCAGTGAAAAGGAATGTCTGAAAACCAGGAGCCGAGCCCACATCCCACCAACACACGTTGATCTCAAACAGATCTAAATTTCCTTGGAAACTTCAGGAAATCCTTGACCAGTGCGGCAATTTCTTGCCACACAGAATTGGAAGAGACTGAAGAAGTCATCAAATCCAATTCAAATCCAATTCCCTGCATGCTGCAGGATTCACTACAGTACACCATCCCCAAAAGATGACTAATAGAAAGTGACCTTTGCTATTCTAAAATACTGTAAAAGCATCCGTATCAGGAGTACACAATGCTTTTCAGCTTGAGGATCACACTTTGTATCTGAACAAATCCAGGACAAAAATTAAACTTGGTTTCATTTCATTTACATACAATTAAATATAGTTATTACTGTCTAGTAATCATTTTCTCCTACTTTCACATTCCTCACAATCATGCTATCCATTTTAGATTAATCAACATTACGCAAAGTGTAGAGGGAGTAATAGTGAGCCAAAGAAATACTGTATAGTTCAATTTAGTTTACACCAACACAATTTACTGTACCTGTTATATCTTTGCAAACTATCCATACTTCCCTCACCTCTACATACTGCTTCATATATTGCTTTTTGTTTTTAAACCTCTCATCTGTTTTTGAGGATCTAATACCAACCACAACTTTCTTTCCCTTTCTCAACCATTCACTCTTCCTTCATACATTTATTTTGCAGTTTGATCCTTGTTCATTTTCTCTATATTAGACCAACTCAACATACTTTCATACTACTCACTTTTTTATTCAGTCCCTATTCATTCAGCATCTGTTCATTCTTGTCCCTTCCTATTGTTTTACTACACACTGTTCTTATGGGCCCCATTCCCACTTCATTGAATGAACTTTTGTTTCTCCTGACATGTGCAGCTCTCCCTGCCAAAGAAAAAGAGGGTAGAGGCGCACTCCTATTCTCACCCAATTTCCCATTTTCAGCAAACAGTCTGTCAAGGTACACAACTTCATCTATTTGATCTGGGATGTTTTTTTTAATAATTTATTATTTGCAGTTGATCTATTTTCCTTGTCAAACACATCTATATTAATTTCTGTGGAAACAATAATCACAGTTTGGCAAACATTTTTAGAGGCCCCTGGGGCCATTCAAGGATTTGGGCCAGCTCTGAGGCCTCAGGATGTACATTTCTCATCTCCATGATGAGAGGTGACAAAGCTGGAGAAATCAGAAGAGTGGGATACTGTATAGGGAAAAAATATACCACTAAAAATATGAGAGAAACACCAGGAAAATCCATACCTTGGAAGAGCGGTAGAAATGCGGCAGGTTTTTTTGTTTAAACTGAATTTATCTTGATGTAGAAAATCGCAGGACAAGGCTACCTCCTCCATGATATTTGACTAACTACAACACGATATATGTGGACATCCTATAAATTGTATATTATCTGGTATTGAGATAAATGATTTGCTTAGAAAGGCTCTTTGTCTCAGTGGTGCTTCTAGTCCAGATAGATCAACCCTAATTTATACGGATCATGATGGCTGCTGGAATAAGATTCCTTCCAACTCACTCTTAATTCCTTTGTTGGAGTTCAACAATGTGCTCACTTTGGATTCAAAGTTTTTTTTTTCAGTCCTGACATTTCCCTTGGATATAAGACAAAACAGGCTGTAATCTGAACTACTTACTGCAGTACTCCATTGATATCAATGGGATTGACTTCTGAAGGGGTATATGTACAACTGTGCTACATGTGATATTGTACCATATGGCCATGTACCCTTGGAATGAGGCAAATTACTCTAGGAAGAATGTGACCAAATCAAAGGCAGAAAGGCAATACCAGCCCAGGACATTTTGTGGCTTGAAGCAAAAGACAAGATGATGGGGGAAACTATGGTGGAAAACCCATAGAGAAACTGGGGACATCATCAGCTAAATTCTACTTCAACACTAGTGACAGACTATTCCTTCTACCACATTTAAGACAGCAGGATACCTTGTGGAGGGTACAGGGCAAGTCAGGGGACGTACACAGCTGCATCCCCCACCATCATGCCAACCCTCAGTGTCCACTGTCTGAGGTTGTTGTTTCACTCTATCTGGCCCTGCATAGGAGGTAGCCAGTGAACTAGAAACACAAATATCTCCCCAAACCTTCTAATAATGGTTTAAAGGCCTATCATCATGAAAGGTTGTAGGGATCTAATACTAGGTTGGAATACCTAGTATCCATGCTTCATTGAAAGCTGCTTTGGCACAGGCTTCTTTTTATTACACTACAAATTTAAGAAGTAAGAATAAAGGAAGTTGCCTTAAGTCAGACCATTTGTCCCTTAAGCCCAGTACCTTCTGTTCTAATTAGCAGCCACTGTCCAGCTGCTTAGGCCTATAGTCTTTCCTGCTCTCTGCTACTTAACCCCTTTTTAAATGGAAGTGCCAAAGCATGTGTTCTGTTACTGAACTATTTCCCTTCCCTAAAAGTATAGCTTCATAAGAAAAATTAAAATAGTATTTTCTATCCCTGTTTCAACTGCCAACTAAGCAGACCTTCTTCAAAGCACAACTAACCCCCCCAAAAATATACAATCAAACCAACTGATGTGCAACACTGTCATTGTTGGAAGAAGTTTACACATTTCCTAACACACGATGAAAGGGTGATGCCGAAAAAATGCTGTTTCCCTGAGGTCCCAGTGGTGTCCATCCTTACACTGTACAGCTGCCAGAGCTGGTTGCCCAGTGTGTTTAAAGAAGACTAAGGAGACAAGGAGGCACACAGGGCACACAGGGCACACAGGCAGGTGATTCTATCCTCACAAGACTGGTCGGTCCTATGCTGTACGTTACTTCATTCTCACATATTCCTGGTGGTAAACAGATCTCCTTGGTGACAGTTGAATAGTTGTACTCCTTCCCTCTACAAGTCTTAAATTCTTCTTCATGTTCAGCAGAAACCTTAACCTTCCCGTCTTGCACTTTCACTGTAATGTCCTCTGGGTCAAAACCCTTAACATCCATTAAAGCTAAAAGCTTTGGGCGACTACACGTTGCCAGCATTTTAGTAACCCTTCTTCGAATCCTGCAATTATAACAAAGAAGAGGATAAGAGTACAACATACTAATCTAAATATTAGAATCCCATATACAAATCTGATGATATACATAGTTCAACACTTAGCAGGAGAAGTTAATACATCTCAAATGTCAGTGGAAACTAAACTGTAGAGATTAAAAGAAATGATTCAGGACTGAATTCATCTATATCCTACTGATGTTAGCAATGACAGATTAGTGAAATTCCTATCAGTGTTGGCATTACTGACATGATTATACAGACACATCCATACTGCTCGGGGGGGGAAATGGGATGCACCAGCTAGGAAATGCCAAAAGGTTCCCAAAGGATGCTACAAAAAATTTGGAAAAATGTATGATGCCAATCATGTTTCAGAATACTCTTTTTTCCTAGACTGTGATTCACACAATGCTGAATGTGATGTGAACCTATCTACTGGAGTTTGTTCATGCTAAACAAACAGCATTATAACTTAGTATGATTTGTGGATTGGGTACCTTAAATAGGATAAACTGGCCCTTAGCTCAAAGAAGGTGAGACCTTGTTCATACGTATCAGGGGAATATAGGTTAAATGGGGAAGTTAAAAAAAAAACCCTAACAACTATACACGCATCTTGGAAAAGGTACTCATAAACCATTTCCATATTTTGCCAAGAAAACTATGTGTGTGTATGTACATATATATGTGTGTATATATATGTATGCACACGCGTGTGTATTTCCATTGGGCTATCCAATTATATAGCCATGCATGACCTCAAACTAATTATTTCCATCTGGTTGGTATGCGGGTTTCAAATGCCTAATAGATCAAAATGGCTTGCTGAATATACAATTGTCTGGGTTCACACATCACACTAAGCCATACCCAATACAACACTTTTGCCATACCAATTGGCTTAGTGCAATATGTTAACCCGGAGAAAATGGCCACATCAGGATAGAACAGAATGATCTACCTTTAAAATATATCAATAAAATTCTGCCTTTTTCTCACTAGCTCGGAATCAGTGTTTAAAAACAGCCTTTAATTAAATCCATTTTGAATCAATCAGCAATCAAATTTTTGTAATAAATAAAATACAGACCTAAATATAGGAAAAGAACCTTGGCTATGTATGGCTCAGCTATATTCAGACTGCCTGACCATAATGTGTTCTATATGAGGCTGCCTTTTAAGTAACTCAAACTTCAGCTGCTACAGAAGGCAGCCACTTGAATCCTTGCTGCAGACAGATGGTTGCATCATGTTACACCACTTTAATCAGTAGCAATATTTGCCAGTTTTCCCAGGCTAGTTCAACTTTCTGCAACCTGATGCTCTTCACAAAGGTTGGAAAATCACTTTTGTCCTCCACATTCAACATGGCCAAGTGAGGAGAAGACACAGGTGAACCTCCCATATGAGAGTCTCCCTGAGAGAAATGTAGCTCCTGATGTGTTAATTTAAAAACATTTTAAAAATAAACTTGCTCTTGCTGGCTTTTAATCAAAAAGGCTTGATAATTCTTGTTGCTCCTCAATAGGAAGAAAAATAGCACATCCCCTTGTTTTGGAGTTCATTATCTCTAACTTTCCAAGAAACGTTTGAGCATATGACTACTAAGCAACGAAATGTTACTCTTGAAAAAAAGTGGGGTTTTTCTGCAGAAAACTAATTAGGAGGAAGACAGAGACCAAACTGTAGGTTTGACTCTTCATTAGGAATTCCTGATCATACTCAGTAACTTTTTCTCCCGGGGAAACCTAGAACTTTTGGGGTCCACTCTAGTGAATTTTCCTACAGATTTTAATTAAGAGTCAGGACAAAATTTGGCATGGTCACAAATCTTACTCTGCTCTGCTACCCTACCATGTATGGTCCTAGATAAAGTGGTCTGGAACCACCTTTATTCTCACTGGATATATAGGATGACAATGCACTCTATTAGGCATAAAACGATATGATTTGCTGCTCACTACTGAGCTTGAAGTGACTTTAGAATCCTTAGAGGCCCAAAATAAATAAAACTAGTGTCTTCTCCTAGATAGTTACTGAAGCTGTTTCAAAAGTGTATTCATTAGTAATTTAAGGCAAAGCCTCCCACGTTCAACCCTTGGACAGGTGCATATAGTTTTCTAGGCTACAATATGAAAATAGCTTGCTGTTGCCTTCTTCAGGCTGTGTTTCAATTGTCCAGCTGATAGCCCTGGTGTGTCCTGTACTGCTCCATTCAACTATTAACCCTGGGTCTGATTTTGCTTAGCTTTCCCAATGTCAAAATGACATTAAAACAAATTACAACAAAACATTAAAGCAATATGAAGGCTGCAATTCTATATACCATTTGGATTGTACTGTAAGGCAATCACTTAAAAACAATTATAAAACCACTCATGCAATTAAAATAAACTTTAAACAGCATAATGAACCAGTAATGGTGTGTAGAAAACTAAAAAGCATGAAAAAAATAAGCTATTTGCCTGGTACAGAAGTGACATAACAGCAGGCAAACCTTTTTACAGAGTTCTTTCCATATTTAGGATTGTACCATAGAATAAGTTATTTCCTCTGCATTTATGCCACCCTTGAAAACCTGACAATCCTATACCACCCCCTTCCTTTTACTTATTTTAGCACCACCTGTACAGGTATGGATAAACCTTGGGTATTGTGAATTGCATAAAACTACAACATTTATTTTTTACTAATTAACCCTTGACCATGCTGCTTGGGGATGATGGGTCTTGAAATTAGGCACCATTGGAGAAGATGAGAGGGCTGAGAAATAGAGGGTGTCCAAGAAAGGCAGATTCACTTGTTTTAAAATTAAATAAAAAACAGTACCTCCTAATTCAGTACAGAATGTTAACCAAAAAAATACTTTAAAATGTTGCGGCTAAAATAGAGCACTTCATACATTTGGGAAATTTTGATTTCAAAACTGAGTGTTTCCTGGCATCAAAAATAGATCTCATTACGCTGAAAGGCTCTTGATGAAGAGTCTGGTCAAGGACAGTGTTTGGGGCTGCAAATAGCAGGTCACTGTCAGGTCTTCACCCAGGGGACTACAATCAATCTCTACCTACAACCCCCTCCCCGCAAAAAGCTTTCATGTGAAGCCAAGGATGAGGCATGGATAGAATGGTGACGCTTATTACAGATACCATTAATCTTAATGAGAAAGATAATCTTCTAGAAAGTCCAGGGAACTCATCCTTACTCTATATTATGTCCCCTGTTTTAAACATTGCATTTCTTTCTCCCATCTTTGCAGGCAAAGGGATTGGTAGATACCCTTTTCTCAAGCTTTTTGTTATGGATGCCTGCAGACTATTTACAAAACAGCCTCTTCTGTTCCCAAGCATCCCACTTCTTGCCTTGTCACTTGCCCCAAGATTTAATACAAACAAAAATATATTAGTAAAGTATCCATGTCTTATATTTTATGTAGAAAGTTGCTTCACCTTCTTCCAGTAGATATTCTTGAAGTATTTTTCCTCACAATAGTTCAAAATCCCATAAGATACAGGATTAATACATGCCATGAATTAAAAGATTAGAAAAGGTATGCATTGAACCTCAATTGCCCATATTATTATTTAGAGGGGATCATATTGGGGCAAATTGTTTTCATTATCATATAGGGTTTCGTAGAAGCATTTACAGGATTCTATTATGGTAATTTCACACAATAGTCTTAACAAGTTCAATGTGGACCAAATGTACGAACCCTAGGCAATTCTAGGTTAAAAAAGAAGCCATTTTACCCCTTTTTTACTCATTAGGTACCCTATATTAATTTGGTTGTGCTATGTTTTCCAGATTTGAGAGTTAATTACCACTCATTTCTTTTATCTTTTCCTCTTCAACTCTCAGGTGTGTCAGAAATGAAACGGAAAAAAAAAAATGATTGGGGCAGTCAAGTCTTTTCTCAAGCCAATCAAACCATTATTTTTTGTTCTAAAACATTACCCAAACAACAAAGTAACAATCCCAAAGAAAGTCTGCCAGCCTGATTTAAGCAGGGCAACCCTTTGGATACTTCAGCTTAACCTTGGTCATCAAAGAAGTGTTTTACTCATGTAATTTGGGCCAGACTAGATCAGACTGGAAGTTTGCTCACTCTTGCCCTAATAACTTATAGTAGAATGTCAGTCTTTACACTGGTGTAAAGTTTGTGTACTCCTTTCCTATTTAATATAGGGCTTTTAGTTCTCTCTTTGAAGATGCTCCTAGAAACCTTGGGTGCAGCTTCAACAGCCACTTTTATTTTTATATGATAGAAGGTAAATAATAAATGTTAATAATCATATTAACAGTATTAAATTGACTGAAATTAAATCAAGTTGATTTTGTCTTATTTCTGCCCATTATTTTTGGCCTGGCCCCAGCTCTGTTTTGGAATGCAATTCTGGTAAGTAAGTGAAGTGTGAATCTCAGCCAACTAAGGTGGTGAGCCTTCATTTATTTGCAAGGCTCTTCAGTTTAAACACGAAGAGTCGTGAGAAAGGAGTCTTGAAAATGGAAGAATTCTTGAAATTGTCCATCAAAACTTAGCAGATAGCAGATTGAGGCATTCAGTTTAGCAAATCATAATTATCTGTATTTAATAAGATTTATAGCATTTCTATTTAAAATTTCCAAATATAATCACCCAATGCTTATGCTAACATTTTTTAGCAATTCATTTATTCTTTTTTGGTAATGGACACTATCTTTGCATAATTCAGACTCTGTGTAACATTTTTATACAGTTTAGAATTATGCACATCTACTTGATAAATGGCTTCTGTTGAGGCCTCAGTATGGATCAGAACTACAGAATCTGATTCCTTCCATACTGCAGTCCTGATCAACATTTCTCTCCATCTGAAGGCACCATTTCCCTCCCCATTGGTGACAAAGTCCCCACTGGTAAGCACTGTAGGGCATCTTTCAAGTAGGATCACCCTACGATGAACCATAAAGTAGCTAACCACATTTTAGTTAGTTGTACAAACCTAGTCACGTGGCTAATTTATGGTTCAGTGTCTCCTGCACAATATTGGTTAAAAGCCTCCTAGCAGTACACTAAAGATAGATACATGAACATCAAAGAATATATCAATTGAGAAATGCAAAGACCCTGAGAAGGAAAACAAAGGAATATATTCCCCATCTTTCACACTGTGGCTTTAAATCTCTAGCGTAACAGCATGTGAGGGATACATCTCCATTTGTGAAATTGGGAGAGCTAAGAGTTATACCCAGCTGGGTAGTTTACACAAACTTGCAATGCAACATACTCTATTTCTGTACTACAATGGTCAAATAGTTCTGAGAAACTGAAAACCCAATGACCAGTAGTGTCTGCAGGTTCTTGCTGCAGGTTCATGGCATGATAAAGCAAACTCTGACACTTTGGGGCTTGCGTGTGATGTCATGACACATATAAAGAAGGGGCAGGGTTTGTGTTGTGATGCCACGACGCTATGTCATTCTGATCCTCCTTGCCCCCACCAGCAGTCGCTGCTCCCTTCACTGAACTTGCGTCTTTCTCAAGAAGAGACTCTACTTCATTCCAAATGAAAATATGAGGCAAGTAAGACAAATCATGGCTCTGTTTCAAAGACCAATGGAACTTGGATCATCAACGCTTATTTCATCCCCGCTGGTTCTTGATCTGGCAAAGGAAGAGAGAGGAAACAGGCTTACCTGGCCAGTTCTTGCTCCGCTTCTATTTTAGCTCTAATAGCTTTCCGCTCCAAGGCTGTGAGGCAGAGCGGCCGACACGGCCGACAGCATAGGATGTCACATAGGCAGTGGGGGTAAGGATGGAGAAGGCAGCAACAGTGGGGATGGAGACTGATATCACAGAGGCAGTGGGTTTGCACATCACAGAATTTTGGGCAGCAATGCATGTCTATAATCCTTAAACGCCTTTTTATTTCTCTGTCAGTTCGCCTTAAATCTCGCCTCACAGTTTCCAAAGCGTTACAGAGCGTTGCCATTAGAAAGCGTTACACCATATTCACCTACGAGTACAGCCTTTGAAAAAGGGCACCCGTCAGAAAAAAAAAATTGGTCTTGCAAGCCCTGGCCAGAAGTTTGCATTAAGGAGCAAGCTCCTGATGCTTTAGTTGTATTTCAGCATGCTGTTTATGACATCATTACTGTGTAAATATGTCACAATCTGACCATTTCCATGGAAACAGCAAGCAGTGACTATATCCCAGAGATTACTAAATACAAACTTATTATCAGAAAGTGTCAAGCTTGTG